>OZ022317.1:6212067-7412067 GCA_963989215.1 Hedychridium roseum | reverse complement strand
TTCCGTTGCAGACTAAACCGTCCACGAGTGTTATGCCTGTGTCGAGGTGGCTTCGGCAGACGGAAGAAGAAAGCGCGAAGGCCCGAGGATGCTGACGGTCATGTGCCCGAACTGTCGTCACCGGTTCCCAGCGGCAGGTTGCTGTGAGCCGGCGACGATCGGTATGCAGGAGGAGAACGGACTTGGCCACCCTGCGGACTCTTTCTACGGGGGACTCCTCGTCCCCCGGGGCTACGCCAGCGACTCGGGATGCTTCGTGAACGGGCCGACGATCGTCCAAGGCCCGGCGATCATCCAGACGGGTCAGCAATGTTGCTCCGCCTCCTCGGGCCTCGCGAGGAGGACGAAACCGCGGGAAGACCTGCTCATGTTGGACAACCTGGGCTACAGAAGACCGGCCGAGTGCCACATCACGACAACCTGTGACCTCACCGGCGGTAGCGTTACCATCACGACCCCAGGAATACAATCGGGCGGTTTCCTCATCCACAGTACCGATTCCGGCATTCAAGTACAGCCACACATCGAAATCAGACCGAAACTCTCGGCTGGGGGAGGAGGAGGAGGCGTGGTCGTAGAAAAAAGATTGTCCACCGAGGACGAGGATGAGGATTCTGCCGATTCCATCCTCGCCGACGACGCTCGATCGATGCGAGAGATCGACCCCTGCTGTTGCGGTGCCCGGAAAAATCAGGGAACCATTCCCAGCGGTTGTCAAGAGTTGCCTGGCATCAGAAGAAGTCCACCATCGAAAATAAGGGAAGAAGAAGCCTTTGAGAGTTGCACAATGCACCATACTGGTGTGGAAGTTCCCCTGCGAGGACAACAAGATCACTGTAGACCCTGTCGCGGTCAGACCCACCGGCCATTATCCTCGAGGACCTTCGACAAGCCGACCTGCTGCAACAGCCAGAATCTCTCTGACGGTCAGGCCAGATCGAACAGTTTGTTTGCCAGATCTACCGACGATTTCTCTAAGTGCCTCGATAACGGCGAAACTAGTTCCTTCGTGGAGAACGCGAACGGCCTTCAGATTCAACTGAACGCAACCGTGCAACTGCCGGCTAATTTGGGCCAGTGTACTCTCAATATCACCGCCAGCACGGCCAACAACAGCAGTCAACCTACTCCAGGAATCCAGAAGAATCGCAACAACTTCCACGGAGGCGGTCTAGTGCGGCAGGACAGCAGGATCAACGTTCCTATCGTCCCGGCAGGCATTAACGCGGGCAACGTAAATAGCAACGAAAGGAGGGATGGAGCACCCAGTACCCCGGTTTCCTGGCTGATGCCCTGTCCTTGGGGATTCGATTCCTGCTTAGCGGACAAGGACGAGTCAAGATTGCGCGAGGTGCGAAGGCTTCTGCAGACCTGTGGTTGGTATCACGAGGGACTGAGCTGGCAGCAGAGCGAAAGTCTTCTGAAAGACGCCCCCGTGGGTCGTTGGCTTATGAGAGACAGCTCGGACAGTAGGTATACCTTCGCCGTGTCCGTTCAGACCACCAGAGGACCCACCTCCGTCAGGGTTCATTATTTCCTCGGGCAATTCCGATTGGACGCGGAACCTCGACTGGCCCTAGCCATGCCAGCCTTCGACTGTCCCATCAAGATGCTCGAGTACTACGTCGATTACTCCAAAAGAATCGATGAAAAGGAGCAAGTCTGGGTGGACTACAGCGGCCAGGTCTACAGTCAGATTTACCTGACGAAACCGCTCGTCAAGGAAGTCAGGTCGCTCTCGCACCTCGCCAGACTGGCCATCAATAGGAATAAACTGCCCACCGAGCACCTTCCACCTATCATCAGGAACTATCTCGCCGAGTACCCCTACACGCTGTAGATTCGATAGGCCTAGTGGAGCCAACGAAACGATCGACTCCCCGCCTATCTTTCTTTGGCAAATGGGGCAAGAGAACGGAACGAGATCAACGAAAAGCAAAGGTTTATAGGTAGATTTTTCGGCGCACTACCATTCGGAAGACACTTGTGTATATTTTTGCATAGTTTCCTTGCGAGAGGGTCCGATGTGAGAGAATGTCGAGGGACGAGGAGGAGGGAGGAGGCCCACGATACGACGCCTCAATTGAAGTATTATCTCGGTTTATTTAACTCTCAGTCGTAATGGCGTCCGGATCATTCGATCCACTGTTTTCATGCTTATCCGCCGCGTATTTTTGACTTTTTGTAAAACGATATTCCTCGCCGAAGCGTCGATTGCCTCACGTTTCCGCCGATAGGCAAACGATCGGCACTTCGGGCAGCGTAAGTTGAAGCGTTGAAATTGAATAGAGCTTCTGTTCCTCGCGTTCCGCTCGAGTTGGGGCTGAAGACAGTGGTGGGGCGTTTCTACTGGAAGAATGGCGGATAAACGGAGCGTGCGAAGACAACCGTTAGCCACGGGAAATCGCCCGTAAAAAGGCCACGGCCGTGAATTCATAGTCAGTAAAGCATAATATTAAGCGACGACGAGCGACGACGAGCGACGACGAGCGACGACGAGCGACGTAAATCAAGACTCGCGTGTGTGTTTGGTAAAGCCGGTAGCTGCCGTTTCATCGACGCGTCGGAGTAAGAGCGGACAATTGGAAAGCCGCAGCAACTGGAAAATCTGTCGTGAACGTACGCGCTAATTACGGAATAATGGTTGCGCAGAGTGTGCCGTAATCCTCTGATAATCTTGCAATACTACGATTACGGCATCTTGGAACAAACAGCCGATGAATTATTCCAGTCGATGAGACTGATGAAGCGCGGTGTTGGAGCATTTCTCATCGCGAGCTACCGGCGTTAACTCGCAGCATCGGCTAAACGACGCGACAATTGTGCTAATCGTCTCGATGTAATCGTCAGCGAAACGTTCATTCGAGGCGACTGCGAAAGAAAAAGACGACACATCGCAGGAATCGTTGAAATTTTCTTTCCTACGTCGAGGATAAGTCAAGAAATCGGGAAGGAAATTACCATTTTTCTTCTGTCTAGAACCTACTAATTTCATGAGATGTTATATAGACATATGTATATTACAATGATGATGTGTATATACGATTACGTGTAATTTTGTACGAACACGACGGAGACCTTCGCTGCCTTTCACGCACACAAGGTGCCGTAAGAAGAGAAAAACGATGTCGAGAGAAATCGGGAAGAGAGGAAACAGGCACCACAGGGTTTCTTTTTTTTCTGACCACGTGTGCAACCTACGGAAAGGGGGAACGTGCGACCACCGACCGTTCTTCCCCATTTCTGGAAGAATTAATTGACCGATGTCTCTATATTAGAGACACGGCAGTTGCGTCTGTGGGGCCAAATGAGACCGCGAAGCTGAGGTTTGCAGATCTCGGACAGCAGACATTTCGCTTTCGTCCTCGAACGACGCGCGGGGAAAAGTCTCTCGACCGACAGACCTCTTGATGATCGTCGTCTTGAGGTTTCGCTGCATCGAATTATTTTTTCATTGTATTGTATGATCGTGTATTGATGTTAAGTGCAGTCGTGTTCGGTTAATAATGTAGTACCGCGGAAGTTTGCATTTATTTCGACCTGAATGACCGTTCGAACTACTCGGTGAGATTGTTTCAGTGATTTATGTTCGAATGTTTTCAGTCGTCTGCTTCTGATGATTCTGAAAGCTTCGATAGTGTGATTCCTGAAGAGTTCGGATTAGATTAGATCGAGTAGAACGAGCAACGATCGCCATTCTGGAGAAAACTCATGTGTAGTAGCGGAAGAAGGGAAGCCGTTTCGAAATTAAGTACAGCCATGGCAGAAAAGACTGAGAGATTTTCGCGATACCAGAACGAATTAGAAATGAAACGGAACGAAAGTAAAATATTCTCCCCTCCACGTGAAATCTCAGCCGATCTGTTGTTTTTCGAGACGATTTCATTCGACCGTAAATTATGAATTTGCGTTAGCAGAGACTGATACGGCCGAAAACTGCCAATTGTAAGAAAAAAAGATGCGCGTCCACGAGATCTATCAACAGGATTTTCTGTCTGTAAAACGCCGCTTTTCCTCGAACGATTCGGCCCGTCCGAGTATACCTAGTTTTACGAATTAGAGACAATTAAGGACTCTTGAGACCATGTATTTTATATTACGACGAGAAACGTGTATAGCGAATCATAAATTAAATTATTAAACAAATATTTATTATCACGCAAAGACTGCAGTTTTTCACAAGCCCGTCCCCTTTATCACCTATGGCAACAGCATTTGGAAGCGTCGTAAATTTGAACTTAAAGTCAACAAGTCCGGCGTATTCCACCGTTGTACAATACGAATTCCTAACTGTCGAGGCAAGACGTAGTAATTATCCGTACACCGGGTAATTACTAACAACGTGAAGTAACGAGCGTGAACGTTGGTCGTCCAAATGTTTACAGTGCGGATGGTGAATGGGACTCGTGGAGTCGCATGCGAGTCAGCCGAGCTACGGGTTTACGCAATGCAAAAATGCAAAAATGCACGAACGTCTCCCGATGAAACGTGGAAATTTTCGCTTTGTCAAGCGCTTTCTTATGTAACTGCAACTGTCGACTAACAGACGGTGCACGCAACATTGTAGAAAGGGACGCCCTACCATGAGTTTACGTAAGAACTGAGCCGCTTTCTCATTAGGGCAAAATTTTTTGAAGTACATAGATAGATTCGGCTGAAGGTCTGGTAAAGGAGGAAGTTCATTAGAGGCAATTTCGCGGTGCGACGCTTCGAGGTCTGCTCGAATACCTAGAAACCAGGCTGGAAATCGTTTAGTACGAAACACGCAAGCGCGGATAATAACCGTGCAGCTGTCCGAATGACGCTTTTCCTGGTTTCCGTTTTACGGGGCATAGGAAGCGACGGATCAGCTCGTTTGCCTTGAGTAAACTAAAATTGCCATTTTGTTTCCGTTGGTCTCGGCTATCGAGCAATAAATTTCCGAGGCAAAGCTGCCTTGTGCGTGTCGTTTACTGGTTGCATGTGCGTGCGACCGTTGCAGCTTAGGGTTTAACCGTTGGAAAGATGTCGACGCAGGGGTGGTGCGGCAAGGTGGGCTTGGCAATAAGGGTATCAAACGAGCACCTGTTAACGCGCTAAGAGAGCGTGCGGAGTTGAACGACGCGGCCAGAGGCGGACACTTGAGCTCATATTATTCTTTTCTCCAGTGTTTCTCCGAAGAAGATGGCTAAATGTATGTAGGATGATAACAGGATAGGCGAGTTTCTTGGAATCATTTCCGTTCATTTTGTTGTAAGCGCCTGTTATTTGGACGGATATGTAAATAATCGGTAACACTTGAATAACAAAAAAACGATGAAATGTAAAGAATAATGAAAGAGAACCGCACGTGGCGACGTATGGAAAGACTGTAGCCGTTTAAACCGAACTTCGGACCGAAATGTATCGATTTCTCAAAGGTTTTTCCATTGAAAACTATATTGCGCTTGAACACGCGATCGCGCTCGGAGTCAGTTCCACCGGGAGAAAGCGGCGATACGAGGAAACGGCGCGTTATCGCCGGCTCTGATAATCCATCGAAGTTTACCATCCTCGGCGAGTAGTTCGCGGTATTTCGCGGGGGCGGCCTGCGCTCCTCGAGATTCCGCGATCGGATCGTTGCCACACAACGCGGGCCATTGTTACCACCAGCTACGAGGAACACGCGGTCGGCATTATTGTTATTCAGAGGAGGAAAACATCGACCTCGACGACTCGTTCCTCGGGGAATTCGTCGAACGATTTCGATTCAGCTTCAAACGACGCTCCTCGGAAAAGCGCTTCCCCTTGTTTGCACAGACATCGAACGAAACGATTGCGAAAATACTCATCGGAAATCGCCTTGCATTTTACGATACTTCGGCGCCTTTATTGTCAATTAATGAACAATGGACGGAAGAAGATAATCAATGGGTGACGTTACTCACGAAATTACGTTACTTTAGACGCATCAGGATACAGGTGTCGGTCCTAAGGAACCAAGGTATTTGCTGAATGCGGCGTAAAGCTGACCTGCTCTTTGTACTTCCTCCGCTCTGAAACAATTTATTTCTCGATGTCCTCATTTTTATACTGAATCGTGGATTCAATGACGAACGCATTAATCGTTAAGCATCGCAATACCTTAGTTCGCTGAGATCACGTTCCTTCCGAACAATCGTTTCTTTAAGCTGCTTATTCTCTTTGTCCTTCTCCCTTATGATTTCTGCGTGCGAATTCTGAAGATCGTTGAGTCGTGCATTCAGTAGAGCGACCTGTTGAGTAATTTTCTCAACTTGGTGGCTTTGCTCCTTCAATCTACTCCTCTCGTCTACTAATTCCTGCTTCAACCTCTCCGATCCTTGCTTTTCGCGATTGAGTTCCTCCTTTAGCAACTCGTACCGCCTCTGCGGTTCAATTAATTCGCTTTGCAGACTCGTCACTTGCCGTTGTAAACCGGATACGCTTCTTTGAGAATCCGCCAGCTTCTCCGCGAGTACTTCCTTCTCCTCTTTGACCTTCTGCAGGTTTTCCTCGATCCTGTTATACCTATATTTTGTTGAGAAAGGAGCTTGCGTTGATGTCTCTCTGAGTAAGATTGACACTGAAGAGAAAATATTTATTATTACCTAAGTACAACGTGCTCCGTTTCCGTCAATTTTGACCGCAAAATGCTGTGATCACCATGAAGTTCCCGCAATTCGTTTCTACTCTTCAGCAGCTGTTCTTGACACTCCTCCAGAGCCTTAGTTGTGTCTCGCAGGGTATTCTTTAGCACGTTCACCTCGATTTTGTGCCTGTTCTCGTGCTCCTTGAGTTCTCTCTTCAATCTATGCATCTCAAGCTTGTCTTTCGACAAGTGATCCTCGTAAGTTCGACTGGTCGAAACAAGTTTCTCCTTGAGCAAAGTTATCTCCATTGTACTCTTGTGAATGTCCCTTTCGTATCTTCGTAGTTTTTGATCGGCGTCCTTCTTCCCCTGTAGACACTTTTCGTACGCCATTTCCAATTCGTCGTTCTTCTTCTTCCACGTTTCTTCAGCTTCCTTTTGTGCCTTTTGAATGTCGGAAATTTCACGCTTCTTTTCGGATTCCGACTTTATTCGTTCTTCTTTCAGCGAAGTCACTTCCGCCTGTAAGTCATCCATGGTCGAGGCCATAGTTTCCATCTCTTTTTTCTTCACTGCGAGTTCAGCGGTGAGAACCTCAATAGCCGTCGTACGATCATGAAGGATCTTGTTTAATTCTTCTATTCGGTGATCTGTAATCACCTTCTCAGGTTTTACTTCCTCGATGGAATCCTCCAATCCCGTTTCCGGCAGCTCGAAGATACCCGAGGCCGAATCGGAATCATAATCCTTTGAAGCACGGAGATGCTTAAACCTTGTCTTCCTTTTTCGTTTTCGTCGATTTGTAGAACTGGCTTCTTCATCTTCATCGTCCTCATCACTTTCCACCTCTCGCGAGTCCCCCATCCCATTCGTATCTTCCCCAAAACGCGTTGAACACATTAATTTGTCATCGTTAATATTATTCGACATCAATAGACCTCTTTTCTCCGGTGAAATAATTGGGGAAACAGTTTGAAAATTAATTTTATTTCTGCACAATTCGTGCGGTTTAGGAAAAGTGGTCGCATCTATGCGATTGGCTGCGAATTTCTGTGCTATCTCAGCACTTTTCAGCGCAATGTTCTCCGAGTCACTGTGTTTGCGTTGATTGGCATAGGCACATTCTTGAATAGTTTCTACGATTTCCGGAGGAATACAATTCCCCAGTAGACCAATCTCGGTGACGCTCCTGTTCTTCCGCATCGCGTGCATGATCAACTCGCCACCTTGCGTGCCCAGGGTGTTCCAGGAAAGGTCCAAGGATTTTAATGTCTTATTCCACTGCAATACTTTGCATATGGACGCTGCGAAGGACGGAGGAATTTGATTGTATCTGGAAATTAATAAAAAAACATTGTACATCTCAAGAGTTAGCTTCTTCTGTCACTCTACAAATCGGAAATTACCTCAAATCAAGTTCCACGAGGCTGTGATTCTTGGCCAGTCCCTCGCAGAATTTCGCGAAAGAGTCCAAATGCGAGCCAAGACTATTCCAAGCTACGCGCAAACGTTTTAACGTGTTATTATGCACGCAAACTTGGCCCAACAGTGTCACCGACGCTCCACTCACGTTGTTACCCTTTATATTCAACATAGTAACGCTGGAGCCTTCGCAGAGTGCATTTAGAATACTTCCCAGACCCTTAGGAAGTAGCATGCAGTCACTGAGATCAACTGATTTAATCGTTGAACTTGTGGACAATACTTGCGCTATTATTTCGCAAACTGGTACCATTATGGACAGACAGGATAATTGCAGTTCTCCATTAGTGCTAAAAATAATCATCTTATTTACAGTGTGCTCGAAAAAATGTGCAGTGATTTTTTCAAATTTGAAACTGGCGCGGTATATGCGTACTAAACGCCTCCATGACGCTAACTTTCAGTTCAATTCATCGGTAAAGTTGTATGACTTACCTGCTGATTTTAATCGCATTGGAAACGTCAGACGGTGCCGTAATATTGCGTTTCTCGCAAAGCTGTGTGAAGAGTTGATAGTCCTCCAGCATTTTTAATTTTATTTATCCGTAGGATTAAAAAAAACCGGGATTTTGTACGGAACTACGTGATGCTTTTCATTTTTACCTTAAAATAGGAGTGCATCCATAAGGACGCCCATCGATATCGATCGTAAGCAGCCGCTTACAAATGCATGGTCGCCAACAAAACAGTAGGTCCTTGGCCCTAGAAACCGCTAACTTTCTTGTACTTACTCCTAATTATTTTTACAGTCATGTGCATGGGTGTAAAACGCTTTGAGTGGCTTGTAATACCTGCTGTCCCTTTTGTATCTGAAATTTCAATCTATTCTTGGACTGGCAAGCGATAGTTCGAACAGGTTTTCAAAGTTGCCACCACTGGTATTCCAAGCATCGAACAAGATGGCGACGCCGGGTCTTCCGGTTTGATAACATCCGCCGCGGTGTCCCGTACTGTCTCGTTGGGTGTTTTTCATGCGTAACAGACTCTTTGATCCATCATGACGGACGACGTTGTAGTGTTGGAAGATTCCACCCAAAAGGAGGAAGTCGCGCACTTCCAGGCACCAGCGATACAGCACAATCCGGACGGCTGGGGCCCTTGTGAGCTGCCTGATCAATTTAAGGACATTCCCTACCAGCCATTTTCCAAAGGGGACAGGCTTGGCAAGGTATGCACGCACACGTCTTACACTCTTATTCTGATAATTCGATCCTCACACCAATGCTCGTCCCTCGTAGATCTCTGACTGGACTGCGCCAGCCTTCCAGGATAAGAAATTCCCGAGTAAGTATATGTTTGAGTTGATTGTAGTTTCGTACGTCCTAACCTCAAAGTATCCGTCAGACGTTTTATTAACAACGCTGAAGTCAAGGGGAGATCCTCTCACAACTTGTCGGAATGTATGTTTATGTATTAATTTTCCTCTTATTTCCATTTTCTTCCATTCTCAGACAAATACACATCTCAATTTGGTACTGGAAGTCAGTATGCCTACTTCCATGATGAGGATGAAACTACCTTCCACCTGGTCGACACAACCCGTGTTCAGAAGCCACCGTATCAGCGCGGCCGTTTCCGTCACAACCAGCGCAATTTGCGCGGTCGTGGTGGACAACGTGGTGCTTTACACCAGATGCAGCAGCTTGGCAAGCTGAAGCTACGCGAGCGTGAACGTAAGGGACAAACAAAGCGATGGGGCAGGCAGCAGGGCTTAAGGAATCACAAGAATCAACCGCCAATCAAGATCAGGGATGCATCGGTCACCGTACGACCGGATTGGGTAACCATCGAAGAAATGGACTTCCCGAGACTGGCTAAGCTATCACTGCCTAGTGTTAAGGATGGAGAAGATATTCTTTGCTGCGGATCCTTGGAGTACTATGATAAGACGTACGATAGGGTGAACGTGAAGAACGAAAAGCCTCTGCAAAGAATCGATCGTATCTTCCATACCGTTACCACCACCGACGACCCGGTCATTCGTAAACTATCCAAGACCGAAGGCAATGTCTACGCTACTGACGCAATACTGGCGACAATCATGTGCTGTACACGCAGTAATTACTCCTGGGATATCGTCATTGAAAAGATTGGAGACAAGCTCTTCTTTGATAAACGCGACAACACTGAATTCGATTTGTTAACCGTGAATGAAACCAGCGTTGAGCCACCGCAGGACGATGGCAACTCTCTAAATTCTCCTCGAAATCTGGCGCTCGAAGCGACCTTCATCAATCATAATTTCTCTCAACAAGTGCTCAAGTCCAATGAGCCTCGTTACAAGTTCGAGGAGGGCAATCCTTTCATCTCCGAGGAGGAGGAAGGGGACGTGGCTAGCGTGTCTTACCGCTATCGCAAGTGGGATTTAAATAACGGGATTGTCCTTGTGGCTCGTTGCGAACATGACGCTGTTATGCAGGGGCCCAATAACGAGAACCAGTTTCTCACTATCAAAGCTCTGAATGAATGGGACTCAAAACTTGCAAACGGCGTTGAGTGGCGTCAGAAGTTGGACACGCAACGCGGTGCCGTTTTGGCTAATGAACTTCGAAATAACGCCTGCAAGTTAGCTAAGTGGACCGTCCAAGCCTTACTGGCTGGATCGGACCAACTGAAATTTGGATACGTGTCCCGAGCAATGGTACGAGACTCGAGCAAACACGTCATCCTCGGCACCCAACAATACAAGCCTAATGAATTTGCCACTCAAATTAACTTGAACATGGACAATGCGTGGGGTATTCTGCGATGTATTATTGACATCTGCATGAAACAAAAGGATGGAAAATACTTGATCATGAAAGATCCCAACAAGCCAATGATCAGACTCTATGATATTCCCGACAATACGTTTGAGAGTGAAGGTGAAGAGGATGAAGACGACGACGAACCAGTTAACGACGCTTTCCAGAGTTAACAGGGAGCTTTAATGCCTTTACTCGAAGAACCTTATTTATAAAGGCCAACGTCAGCATTTGCTATTCCATACCGTGAAGTCGCAGAAGACAGAAATTGTACTTTTATCCGAATCTTCAGGACGCTTTACACTCGATGGATGAGATTTTCCTTCGTTGTAAGGATAAGGAGATTCTTATGGAAGTAATAAACGAATATAGACAGACAGCTTTGATTTAAATAATTCATGTATTGCCAGATTAAATAGATATATTACATAATAATGTCAATAATGGTATAATGAATACTATTGGGGAAGATTCCGAAAAACGTCAATGAATCGAATTCGATTGACTTTCAAAGCACTTGATGACATATTTTATTTTGCGAATAGCCGCATCGACCATTTCATCGGTAATTCCATAATAGAATACAAACCTAAGCGAGGTGCTGGTCATGGCGTAAGTCGCGACAACGACTCTGTCATCTTCAACATCGTCTTTGACAACCTTGAGTCGCTCAACAAAGTCGATAGGCGTAAAACGATCAGAATCGATATCCACAAAGACCATATTGGTTTGTACACTTTGCAAGTCCACAGTAAATATCTTGGACTTCATGTCATGTATGGCTCGAGCAAGCTTAGTCGCTCGTCTGTGATCGTCCTCTAATAGTGGAATATTTTCATCCAATGCCATGATGCCAGCTGCTGCCAAACCTCCTACTTGCCTCATTCCACCTCCCAAAGCCTTCCGCACTCGTCTCCCATTTGCGATAAACTCCCGGCTTCCACAAAGCATAGACCCAATGGGACATCTCAACCCTTTGTTGAGACAGAAGGTAACAGAGTCGAAAGGCGCAACCATTTCTTTCACCGGCAATTTCGCCGCTACCACCGCGTTCCACAGTCTGGCTCCATCCAAATGTAGCTTCAGATCATTTTCTTTAGCGAGCTTGGCCAATCGTTCGATCCAAGCTTGTGGAATGACCTTCCCATTGTGGGTGTTCTCAATCATCACCAGCTTTGAGATTGGCTCGTGAAGCCTATCCTTTCGAAACTTGTTCCTCAGTTTATTCAAGTCATACGATCCATCAGAATTGTGTTCCAAGGTACAGATCATCACGCCTGCTAGCTGGGATGCCCCTCCTTGCTCGTGGTGCACCGTATGAGTGTCTTCTCCAACATACATTTCGCTGCCACGAACGTCACAATGATTCATCACTGCAATTTAGTAAATTCCGCCTACAGATTTTTCCTTGTACAATCTACACCCTTCGATTCACGATTAGTACCCGTATCTTACCGGCAATCAGATTTCCCATTGTGGCGGTAGCTACGAAAATTGCGTCTTCTTTTCCAAGCATTTCCGCGACTCTTTTTTCCAGGACTAGTAGAGAGGCATTAAACAGCTTATATTAATATAAACCTCACGATAATGTTAATAACAACATTTGTCACATTGTGCTTTGCCATACTTTTGACTGTTGGATCTTCACCGAAAACATCATCCCCTATTTCCGCCTCGCAGATAGCTATGTTCATACTTTTCGAAGGCTTTGATAGAGTGTCGCTCCGGAAGTCCGCAAGTATAGCCTAGAATATTGATTTTAATAATGAAACTGTTATTTATCGGGGCAATATGTTTCCAAAGTTTTCACTTACATTTTTCTCTGCGGCATACTCAACGATACCGAAGCATCCATGGCCGTAAGACATTTTTACAAGGCTGTATAAAAAATCTACTTAGCTTTCATAAGAACATTCCGCGAAATCGGTTTAGAATGTAAGTTCCGTTTGAACCACATGATCACATACATAAATGCAACAAGTAATTATATCTAATGATGTATGCCGCCAATTCAATTATAATAATTACGTCTTCATTGCGACAGTAGCACAAAATACATACTGTACTAGAAAAAAAGTATACACACAATGAATGATAATATTATAATAGTACTAAAATAAATGTACATTTTTTGTATGCATAACACGTCACTCGAAACACGGGAGAACCACCTGTGTAGACAAGCAAACAATATGGCAGATATTGCTAACTAGATAAGGATAATTTGCAACTACACAATCATAGCAAATCTCACCGCCTAATGTCAATTGATTAACAGACGTGACGTTAATCTAAAACATTAAAGATCTCTTGGGTCCTACTGATATGATACGAAGGATCATCAAGTATTGTAAAACTGAAAAATTTACGATACGAGGATGTAGGATCAACCGGAAGTAGGTCTAAGAAGAAAAAGACTGATGGCCGATAAGAATAAAACTTTGCACATTTTTAAATATAATCTGCGCCTGATTGGCAATGTCAAATTGATAGCAGACATCAAGTAATACTTACCGGAAGTTAGACGTGCGTTTTTGATGGACGTCGATCGTTTAATGAGTGTTAAAGGAGATGGTACTCCCCTTTTAAAGCCGCATCGAAAAATCCCCGATGCGCTTTTATCTCGTTTTTGTTTCGAATCGAGCGCCCCCAGCAATGCCGTCGCGGAATGATCGAGAACTTAATCGAGGATAATGAAAGAATACGAATACGGTTGTTCTTGGAAAACGTGATTCGGTAACGAGTATAGGTAGATCAAACAAATCATCGTCCGTAGCTGACGAATATATACTAATTTTATAGTACTATAAATATTCATGTCTGTACGTAAACGCCGATTTATTTGGCTTCATTAAGTAACACGTCGATACACGTGGTAATTTGGCATTTAAGTTTTTTTTTATTATAATGATGTTCCATGAATAATTGATAAGCGTTGCACAGCTGTATATAAGACCATTCATCAATTGATCGAACCGGCCAGTCCATCAAAGTATCGTATAACATACTTAATTTTTCGAATAGCCGCCTCAACTAATTCATCGGTAATTTCATAATAAAGTACAAGTCTAATCGACTTTCTGCTCAGCACTGAGCACATTACGATAACTCTATCCTCTTCGACGTCATCTACCACTGATTTTAATCTATCAGCGAATTTGACTCCGGAAACACTTTCTAAATGAATATCAACGAAGACCATGTTCGTTTGAACGGTATCTAAATCAACGCTAAAAGATTTCGATCGCATTTCGTTTATCGCGCGGCCGATGAGAGTCGCCCTTCGGTGATCCTCCTTTAGTATCGGTACAATTTCGTCAAGAGCAACAATGCCTGCGGCGGCGAGCACTCCGGCTTGCCTCATCCCACCTCCTAGCACCTTGCGGATCCTTCTCGCTTTCGCTACAAAGTCCTTGCTTCCGCAAAGGACAGATCCCACAGGAGCCCCCAAACCCTTGCTTAAGCAAAAGGTCACGGAGTCGAAATCTGCGACGATTTCTTTAACAGGTACATTAGATGCCACAGAAGCGTTCCATAATCTCGCCCCGTCCATGTGTAGCTTAAGACCGTGGTCCTTGGCGAATTTCGTAACCCGGCGAATCCAATCGATAGGTACAACTTTTCCGTTTATGGTGTTCTCCACGACCACTAGCCGTGAGATTGGTTCGTGCGAATTGTTCCCCCGCAATTTACTTTCAAGTTTATCCAAGTCAAAAGTACCGTCAGGTTTATTTGGTAAGGGGCAGATTGTAACTCCCCCAATCTGGGCAGCACCTCCCTGTTCATGAAGAACCACGTGGGTTTCATCCCCGCAGTACGCTTCGCAGCCGCGGGTATCGCAGTGATTCATGACTGTAATTACCGTACAAAACATTAAAACATTCGGACAAAAAAATCTACTGGAAATAGTGATTACTCACTAGCAATTAAGTTGCCCATTGTTCCACAAGTCACAAAAATTGCGGCTTCTTTCCCCATTAAGTTCGCGCTTTTTTCTTCCAGCTCTAGATGATCAATTAATTTATTCATATAACAAAATACCGGTTAAACACGAATGCAACTCTAAACCGGTTACTGAGTTTCGTTGATTTTTACATAATTTTCTTATTCTTACAAAGTGCGCAACAAAAATCAAGATGGACATGCAAACAAGTTACATCATAATAATTAAAAAAGGTGTCTGCCGTACTATTCACTGTTGGATCTTCTCCGTACACATCATCACCGACTTCCGCTTCGCACATGGCCAATCTCATGCTTTTCGTCGGCTTCGAGAGAGTGTCGCTTCGTAAATCGACGAGCACGGCCTACCATATTGGTATTCATGATTGTCCAAAAATAAGATTCAACTTCATACATTTTCCTTGTACTCACCTTATTCTGTGCAGCATACTCAACAATGGATGTTCCTCCTTGACCGTAAGACATTGTTGTGCTAATCTAATGAAACTATAAATTAGGAAAGTTAGATATCAAAATTTACGGACATCCAATTGCCAGATAAGCTTGTGAAACAGTGCAATGTGCACGGTACCACGTAACATCGGCCTTATCTACATATGGCTTCGATGAATATTGATACAGATACTTGTAAAAGTCCACGTTTTTTCATACGTGTATGGCCTTGTTAGACCCTCATAATTGCGTGCACTCAAAACTGGAAATTGGATAAGTCGAGGATCGCATTACTGATTACTTTTTCTAAATCTAAAATTGATTGATATCGATTTTTACGCGATAATATCGTCATTCGTGATAAGCCAAGTGCGAATTAATATTTTCGACAAGAACACACGCTGGCCGAAACGCTGAACCGGCAATTTACGCGTCTTAAATCTAATTTTTTCTCCTTTGATCTCTGAGCTATATTGAAATAAAAGTAATTACCAGATGGGAGGATTATAACAGATTGTGTCATGCAACTTATAATCACTATAGGAGTCTGTGCTTATAATTTAAAGAATCTATCATGATGGCGCGGTACCATATTTGATAATAGCAGTTGGCGAGGACGTAATATGTATTGTAGTTTGAGACATCGCCGCTAGATCGCTAACACCAACAAATACTCTAAAAGCCTGTTGAATAGAGGATTAATATGGATTTACTTTGACGATAAAGAGTGTGACTTTGAAATGTTTTCACAGGCTTATCGGGATATTATGTATTACTTTTTACATATGTATGAGTTGCGTACCCATTATGATAGAAGGTAGTTGCATTTCACTTACCTTCTGCGTAAGAATTGGAATTTTCCTTCTTGCTAGAACGTGGTGCCATCTGCATCGGAAGTGGCTGTAACTTTGTACGTCGCGCGCGCATCGTACTACATATGCGAGTGTAAAGGATATACGTACACGTCACAAACACCATTTCGATCTCTGCTTACTGACAATGAGTGTGGCTTGCATACAAAGTTAGACTAAAGTGTATCCGTGCAGCCAACGGACGTGCCGTCAAAAGTTCGTTAACCCTCTTTTGTCATCAATTATGTTGTTCGTGTCGCGCAATAATATATATCGCGCTGCAAATCTCGTAATTAATACGCATTGTTTGGAACGGAATAATCGGTCTGGACTTTAGTAGTTTGTATTACGACCTATCGAACACTTTCTGAAGGCGTCATCAGGATGGTAAAAATTATATTATATAGAAACATAGATTAAGAATATGATGTTTTAGAAAAACATCTCACGGTAGTAATCCCATTCAAAAATTGGAACACGTAACGGAAAAGCATGTTAGTGTAGGACATAAAATGTGCTCAGTCTTTTATAATTTTATTGAAAGAAACGTTACAGTATACTCATTGTAGACGAATGGTTAAAGATGTTATAGGGTGAGCCATAACGAATGATATAGTCAGTGAGTAAAGGACTTGTTTTGTATCGCTGAAACGTCAAATTTTGCGTTCTCCAAAGTCTCCCGGTTCTCATGAAAGAATTACGTCACTGCTGGAAGGACATAAGCGCCTCTGGCGAGATCGTACGACATTAAAGACCGGCGTGAGCAGGTCGAAGAGAGAGGGAGAGTGAGTGTGCCGTCTCGAATGATAAAAAAGGATCGCAGAGACAGGACGAAAGAAAGAGAGAGAGATAAAGTGGAAGAGCGGCGAGGAATGGGGTACACGGCGATGAGCTAGCCGGGAGTAAGGCCAGTCAGAAAAGCAGTGCGCCGGAGACCAGCGGAAAGAGACGTGCCTCAGGAGACGACGGTGAAAGAGAACGAAAGAAAGGAAGGGGAGAGGGAAAAGAAAAAAGAGCACCGTAGTGTCAAGTGAGTGAGTTGTTACATGTGCGGTATCGTCCTACCGCGTATGTACAGCACCATTCTGAGGGAGGAGTCGCCGCCGTGCATTCGTGAGAAAGCCGCACGCTGGACCGAGGGAGCAGCAATCGTCGTCGTCCTCGTCCTCGTCGTTGCTGCTTCTGCTTCTTCCTGTGAAGAACGCGGTACCCGTGTCCCCATCCACAGTCCGTCCTTTTTGCAAGGAGCATCGTACGCACTGTAATACATCGGCGGTAGCCTCGCTCGTCGTGTGGTGTGTGCCGTGCATGTGTGTCGTGTTTCGCGTACGTTACAACGCTCGCGGTGGCCATACGAGTGCAGGAGGAGGAGGAGGAGGAGGAAGAGAGACAGTTGTGTGAGAGAAATTTAGAAGAAGGGTCGAGGAACGTGTCGTAGGAAGATAAGGGAATACGAAGGATCCGAAAAATTGTAACAAGGAGGATAGAGCGAAAAGGTAGAAGTATTTGAAGGAAGGAAGACGGCGAGGCAGGCGCAGCTCGTATTCGCATTGTGTGCGCGCGCGCGGCTGGGGCCTAAACAAAGATGGCGGACGTGGATTCGAGGGTAGACCGGTCGGATCCTGAACTGCGGTTCCTCTCGGTCGACAGGAACAGCTTCAACGACCCGGCCACGCAAGCCGAATGGACCCAGAAAAAGCTTGTCTGGGTGCCCCACGAAACCCAAGGGTTCGTGGCTGCCGGCATCAAGGGCGAACGCGGCGACGAGGTCGAAGTGGAGATCGCCGAAACCGGCAAGCGCGTCCTCGTCGCCAAGGACGACATACAGAAGATGAATCCACCGAAATTCGACAAAGTTGAGGATATGGCAGAGCTCACCTGCCTCAACGAAGCATCTGTCCTTCATAACCTCAAGGATCGGTACTACTCTGGACTCATTTATGTAAGTACGACCCATCAATATTGCCTTTCCACAACCTCAATAAAACGTTACCCAACATACTTCACATGCTGTTGTTGATCACTTTCATCCTTCCCTCCCTTTTTTCCATAAAAGTTTCCTGCTTGTCCAAGTCCTAACCTTAAAACACGGAATTCATTACTTGGTGTACATGAGGCGAATACGATTATGCCGTTTTTCTTTCGGCGGAGAGAGGCCGGAGTTACTTTCGCCTTGCGCGTACTAAAGATAGCAAAGTTCCCGGCGACTCTTGGCCGTCTTCATCTGGAGCAATTCACGCGACCCATCGTCGACAGACGTACCGATCTTCTGGTTTATCCAACATGATCGGCGTAAAATGCTCGGAAATATATCTGACTTAATCTTATTTACGTCTGAGTCTGCTGTGAACGATAAGTTTTATCATTTTCCGAGTACTTTGTCGATGGAATACATGCTCTATCCAGAATAAGAAACGACATATCGATGTCGGTTATTGTGATTCATCAGCATCGTGGTCACGTCAAAAGAATATAGGGAAGAGAATTATTTAGAGGGTCCTCTGTTCTTGGCCACCAGTACACTGGGCGATGATCCGGTCAATATCATGCTTAACCGGCTTTATTTCCCTGACCGCTGAAGGTTCAGGTATCCGTTTTAGGGCTGAGTGAACCCTGGGCAAACCAGAAACCCGTGTAATAATCTCTTTGGAAATTGGATCCGGGTGTTAAGGTTGAAAGTCTAGTGTCCTAAGTACTGGACCATGTCTACCCCTTTGCTGGGTTTAGTAGCCTCTGTCTGAGCAGTTGTCGAATTAGTTTCTTGATAAAAATGTGGCCGACAGCACCGGGAACCTTCCCTAACCAGAGCAATAAAGAATCTATCTATCTATCTATCTATCTATCTATCTATATCCATAAAGCACACCTACTCGAGCACAGTGGAGGAAAAGCGAGACCCGACCTTTAAAGAGGCACATGCGATGCCGAAGCGCACCGCGGAATCGAGAGTGAATTATTATGCAGATGCTGTCCGTGGTCTGCTTCCAGTTGCCGAGAGATTTCCAATTACCGACCGCCCACGAGAAGAGGCCGACGACGATTCTCGCTAATGACAGCCGGCTGTCATTTCCACGACAGTCGGTGGGGAAGACAACGCACTGCGAAAAACGTGGACACCGGAAACCGGTTAACCATGCCCACCTAAAGTCTGACCGCTTTGATTAGATAACGACACAGTCGGCCGTTTAACGCACAAAATTTTTAACGATGACGACAGTGTTTTATTTTTTGAATTGTCGTCGCTCCGAATGAAGCCGATGACGTAAATACCGGCGTATTTTCGTCCGATCAATTTTTATGCAAGCGGCACTTGGAAAATTTGGATGAGTGAAGGCCATGGGCCATTTCGTTATATTGAAAACCTAGTGGTAGCTTGCCAGTTAAAACACAAGGTGTTGACGAATCCTGTCGTTCAAGATGTCACTAAACATGTGTTCAAGACGCATCAAAGCGATAGTTGTCGCTAGGCCGCAGAAAAATTGCACGATTATGTCCGTTATTGCATTAGTAACTTCAAAAACGGTAATAACGATGACGCCATGGAATTCATTGGAGAAACAATTCCATGGCCACGTAGTCTGTACGTAGAAAAAGGTATATGAATTCATTTCCTCGATATTCTCCCTTATCAGCTCGCGATAAGGCCTCACCTTCCTCGAGGCTGTGACTCATGCTAATTTTAACCACGTTCCAAACCAGACGATTACATACCAAAGGCTATGGCTGCCTACGTGCAAACAGGTTCGTTCAAGAGTTTTTATGCCAATATAGCCTACTTTATTTCAAGAATAAAACTGAAATAAAAGCGTCTGATTTTTCCGAGAGACCATGACAGTTACACTCATCGCCAATCGTCAGAAAAACTGTACATCAGTGGCAACATATGTTACTCGATAGGCAGCGTGGCATTTCTGCTAACTAGCCCTAATCATACTCTACATGCACGGAGAGCATTGTCCTCTTGTTTTTCCCAGTCTATCATATCAAATTTGTCTTATTTCCTCCTTAAAAGTCGCTCCTCCGCGACGCGAAAGCTGCATACGTTCCGGTGATAGCAAATCGATAAGATAGCAAATCGCGCGCAGCTGTTCTCACGTATAAAAATGTTTCCGCGCCGTCAGAAACTAGGCTCGTCAGCGACAAGAATGTGCAGACCATCCAGACCCTTTATTCTTCGTTCCATTAGCTGAACAAATAAATTCGATAACTCGTGCTCGGCGAGGGAAACATTATTTTTTTAGTTGGTTCCCACGAAAGTATGCTGCGTACGAAATACCCGGAGCGTGCTTGCACATTTTTGTATGTTATCCTTCGCAATAATCGTAATTTTCGTGTAACCATTGCACCAACAACGGATCGACAAAGTTATTTACGGCGGCGTTTCGAAAGTATCGGTAGCCCGCATGTGCTGTGTGAATGGCGTTCCCGTTGAGCCGGGCATAAAAATGCTTATTTTATGGTGGCAATCTTCCGCAAGTGCTAATTCGAGACTAATACTCCTGAGTAATTTTGGCCCTGTCTTTCCCTCTCCACGCGACTCCATTCCTCAGGCTCGTTTCACGGCTATATTGCTCATCTCATTGTATCGTTCCTCCTTTCTCCTCCTTCGTATCAATTTCCACGCTATCGATCGGCAAGCGCAAACACGATGATCATCGTTATAGTGTGATCATCTCCGACATGTAACTGTAACCCTCGTACACCGAGCGGATGTGGCGAAGACCGTCGGAATGGTAACGCGTTTACAACTTAACGAAAGTTTTACATCAGATTCATTCTGGCACTTTTTGTCTGGGTGCATGGCCTTGTACTTTTTTGTCGGTCGAATGGTCATCAGAGTAATTTAACTTTTAGCGGGGTAATGGAGCTGAAAGTACTTGTGGGCCGATGCATTTTCTGACAGGAGAATCTTCGACAAAAATGTCGGGCCACGATTTCTTTTATTCTCCTTTTGGTTGAACTTGAAGAACGAGAGTCGATGCTCGTAGTGACTCACGCGTGACTGATTCAGCAAGCACGACTCGAGTCCGAGAGTGAGCAGGAAGGAGATTAAAACGGAGCGAGAAGGAAGAAGAGCTAGCAATGGAGTGAAACAGAAACGACCAAGGAAGAGAGAGAAAGATGGAAATGGAGAAGGACAAAGTTGAGGAGCAAGTGAGAAAAGGACGGAGGGGCAATGTAGACCCTGAGAGGCGCAGATATTTGTCCGGAGATCGCTCTGGAGAACCGAACCGGCCGATCTTACGGCGCCATCTTGCAAATTTGAGACCGTCACCTTGGAGAAATGCACGATGCCTCTCTCTTCCTGTCCGTTCCTCTCCCGCACGTCCAAGCCTTTCGAGCTCGGTCAGCGAATTCGTTGCTTTCGCAACTTTCTGTCGTCATCCGTCTTTTCTTTGTTCTCCAACGCCGTTGGGAAACCTCGAAATCCCACCACCGCGTTAACGCGTTAAGTCTTCTCGATATCTCGAGGTTCTCGCTTGACGCGTGGCCTCAGCGAAACCGCTTTGTTTTTAATTGGAGCGAGATATTTAAGACGGTCGAATGGGTAAACTCAATTACATCACGCGCAAGTAGCTGTATAGCGGATCGTTAGATATTAGTCCGAGGAGGAGGCCTTTAGCCGGCTTCCCGTTCGAACTAGAATTCGTACGCGACGAGGCCGACGCTCGGAAAGCTTTAGGTCGATTAGTATTCGCACTGCGCGGCCTGTCGTCCAGCTCGCGAGAAGGGGAACGCGATCGTGCATGCAAAAGCCTTCCTGTGCCTAGAAAAATTAAAACGTTAGAAACAGGGGAAAGAAACTCTAGGCTCGAGTAACAGGGTCATTTTCGTATATCCGCTGGAAATTTCGCGGGATTTGGTGTATAATACATTTGCAAAATCCCTTGCTAAAATAGACGGGCGATTTTTATTAATAGCCGTTTCTCTCTGGCAAGTTGGCGCTGACGCATATAACTCCCGTGCACTCGGTTTTTCCTCCTTCCCTTCCTTTTATCCCTCTTCCTCTGGTCGCGATATTGCTGTTTACGAGTCGTTGACACTGACCAGGTGGTTGTCTCTTGATAGTTCACCACTTCCGTGTTTCTAACGGCCTGTGCATTGTTGGTCATGAGAAAAAAATGATATCTGGCAAGCTGAGAGAATAATTGGTCCGTTGTCGTTAGGATTGATCATTGTCGACACACATCTCCGCCTGTTCTCCCATTAAAAACGATCCCATCTATCTTTATTTATTATGTCCGACGTCACAACCGTTATAATTGCAACAATATTCCGACGAAACGACCTTGCTATGTCGGCCACGTAATTACCAAGCGAGTCATCTTCACTAAACGGAGTTACAATCTTGCGACGTTCGCCAAAAATCTCGATCTTCCGAGTTTCTGCTTTAAAAGGGGATGCCTGTTTTTCTTTTCCTTTTTTCGTAATTCCATAGCCACCAACGTGACCATAAAGATCGTCACTCTTGTGCAATGCTTGCGTACTTCATTATATCCCTCCATATACGGTGCGATTTCGACCGATTTTAGTTGTTAACCGTTTATGGTAAGACCGGCACATTCAGAGAGTTTCCAATCATTCGCCATCCCAGCATCCGATATTTGCTCCATTACCATTGCTACTAGAGTTCTCCTAACTATTTCGCAGCGTTATTTCGAATCGCGTGTCCCTCGGCTCGTGGAATAATTGCTCGTTCACCGAGTAGCTGCAGCGAAAAGGTCGCAGATCGGTTGCACGACGACGCTGCAATTACGCGGATCATAACGAACGATTTATGCATACAAATGTCTGTACCGTGTACATACAAGTCGTGCTCGTATAGGCACTAATTGCCTCGTCGCGGTTACTTAATGAAATTAGCGGTACGCGTGGTTCATCGAAACGGTTGACATCGTCGCTTTGAGGTCACATTGCCAAATTATTCAGTAGCAACGGCGACCAGAAAATACATTAGCGAGCTATCGAGAAAAGCACTTTTACTAAAATTTCTGTCAATGTCACGAAATTTCGAAAATAACGGACAAAGAGAAGGCATCTCTCGGAGTAGGCAGGCTTTAGAGACCTAAAGTTCTGTCGAAGCGTTCGCTCAGGAGCCTTCTGGCACCGGTTGACGTCATTCTTCGTGTCTATGTGCAAAACAATCTTTTCTTCTTCTTCCCTCACGTTCCCTCGCCTGTCACGTGAGATTCTTCGACCGTTTTCTATTTGCCTTCATTTTCGGCGGTCTCACAAATCTGCCTGCGGCTCTTCAAAAGACAAAGTTCATTTATCATAAAAAAATGTCCATTTTCTGACCGACCTTCGCTATTTTACGGAGTAGAATGGCTTTTTGCATTCGTTAGTGACCTGGTCCGCGGGTATAATTGTAGAGGTGAGTTTCCACGACGTTCTTTACCTAAATCCACGACGATAAACCTGTAAGACACGGCTCTGTTTTCGGTTGGCCAGCTACTTCCTACGAGCAAAGGCGGCCGGGTGTACCACGCCGGCAGGTGTTTTCTCCGCGTGATGCGATTTCGCCCACAAGCTGTTGCTCGCCGTACGCCGCCACCTTCACCGTTTCGTATCCATTCTTCAACCTTTACTCCATCCGGCTACGCTAAACTCGTGTGGAGAAACGCTTAATTCATTTACCGTCGACCCTATGCAATTTCTGTCCGAACTGTCAATATTTTTCTCGAGCATTCCGCTTGGCCGTCGTGATGAATTTCGCATGGTCTTTGAGCCGGATGCCTTTGCGAACGATGTAAAGCTCAGGCGTCACGTCCGCTCAGTGTCAACGGAACTGGACAGATTGACTTTCGAAGTCTGTCGTCGTCAAGGATCGCCGTCAGCGATTTTTGCGTCATCGCCGACGGCAAAGTAGGTCCGTGGACGTTTCTGCGTCATCTTCGGTTTCGAATGATTCGCGAAGTAAGTAGGGCAGCTGATGACTCAACTGGAAAAGCCGTACTGAACGTAAAAATCTTTACGATCGAACGTTGACGATGTTGCATGGGTCGTGGTGCTGGAAGAATACGAAATTTCTCCAGCATGGGGAAAATAGGAAAGTGAATTCAAAGGCGGATCTTGTTCAGTTGGGAGATGCAAGATCCGATAGCCTGTAATATCAAAGTGACGCTGATTATGGGCGCAACACAGGCCACGATGGGCGGCTACAAATGAGCTGGCAGGCCGTTCATCGGCATACACCATCGACACTTTCGACACTTTCGACACTTTCGATCTCGTCTGGGTCAAATCCAGCGGAGATGCACGGCAGAGTGAGGGAGAAAGAGAGGCTCGCGCAAAAAACCAAAGAGAAGTCCTTATAAGGACGAGCGTCCTTAACCCGCTTCCTGGCGGTGCCTTAAAAGCTAGCGGACGATGGCAAGGATGCAACGCGAAAAGACCGATTCCACGCCGACTGTCCGAGTGAATTTCATGCCTTTTATGGTCGGCTCACATATACGACGATTCATATGGAAAGAAATGAAATCCTGATGAAACTACGGCCTTCGATCGATACTCCCCCAGTGAAATACAATTAAGCCTTGGCCCGGACACGTATCGCCAGTAACAGAAGGATTGGATTTATCTATCGAATTGGTTTTTCAGTCGGACAGTGGGTTTTTGCTCGATGGGATCGCTGTCATTTCCTTCTCTTCCGACTCATCGAGCCGCGAAGCCTTTCCCATTGTTGTACTCGTTTCCCGTCTTCCGCGCAGCTCCAATCCGTACAGTGTATCGTCGTGGAAAACGACGATCGTCTGGCCTTGTTCGTCCACGCGCGACGTCAGGAAATTCGTGTACAAGTTGAAATCGTGTGAGAAATCCATGCGCGGTTTCCAGCCAAAGGCTTTGAGGAGGCCTGCCTTTCTACGCACACGTTTTTCAGGCGTTTCTGTGTGTCAGCGCGAGCAGGAATGTTGGCCAGGTCGACGACACGCGGGGACCGGTTTCGGGGACCTTCGGACGGTCCTGCCTCGAAAAAAGGGGACAAAACAGGCTGAGTGTCCTCGCGCTCTTTGTCGTCCTGCGCCGGAAGTTTCGCGGAAAAAAGTCCCCATGGTCGATGGTCAAATCGACGCTCCATTTCTCTCTTTTGGCCGGAACATCGTTATCACGGGATATCCAAGAATAGATGGTATTAGACGATTTATCGACTTCAGCCGCGAAGCAGACGATTCAGCGGTTTTCCCGCAAACTGCTGCTGGTCCGCGAACCGTTCGGAATAAAGGGCGGCTGCCTATAAGAATGACGAATACTTCGGAACGTGGATACGCCACGGGGAAAGTAACTGTGTGACTCACCGTCGTAGGAAGTTCAGGAAGCAGGTATAACGATCCGCGTGACCTTACCTGTATCGGATTCACCGATAATTAGCTAACGTTGAAAATATGTCGTCGCTGCTTCACCAGTCACTACTCCCCCCGTCACGATTTTTGAGTCTTATCTCCTGGAATTCTATTTCCCCGGAGCATCGGTATTCGTAGTACTTTGCAGTTAATGCAAATCTACTGCGGACGGTTACTGTCTGATCGTATACATATGTAGCAGCAAGCGTGAGCGACGCTCGAATCGCCTTTTATAATTGTTCTTCGAGGCTGGACTTGACGATAAAAGGTTAAATAACTTTGCACTGCTCCAGTATCCCGTGCGATAAGCATCCTGTCTTTCGCATGCGCTAGCAATAAACGCTGTCTGTGTCGGAGTGCTATTCTTTCGCGAAACAGTGCCGAGCGGTTGATAAGATTTCATATCGTCGAACGCTTGCATTGTTCAATGGGATTCTATCGTGTCTGGTCGTGTTTTTTTAGAGTAAACCGTAGGCTTTGCCGGTTTTGACGGAGCTTTAATGAGTACCACTGTTCCGAGCTTTTAAGAGATGAAACGATCGATCCTGTCTACCGGCGGTCGTTCACTCGGCTCTCTGGCATTTATCCGGCAGGTTTTGTGTTTTTCCCTCGTCCTGCTGATCCGCGAGACGGACGGGGAGAACTCGCGAAATCTCCACAGTCTCCCCGGCTTCAAATGTCAGCTCAACATCCCTCTCCGTTCCGTCAGGATGTTTCCACGAGCTTATCGATCATAACTTTCACACGGAAATCCAAAAGCCGAGACTTTAATAAAACGTAATTGTGAGGTCTATCATCCTGTTAGAAGAGGCCCCAATTATCGGGCAAACCCACGGGCCAATTACGATGATATAAACGAAAAAAAAATGCATCTGGAGGGGCTACAATGGTTTTCCATTGTCGTTGAGAGGTGGGCGTGGGCCGAGCCGGCCGGCTTCTCCATTCATGCCACGGAAGATGGCTGGATTTCAGCGGAGGAGGGAAGTAGTTTTCGGGAACTTGGGGGAAACCGCGCATGAACACGCATGATCGACGGAACGTGCCAGCGAGAGTGATTCGGCTAGAGAGAAACTGTCTTGGATAAGACCGACTATCGACCTCTCTCCCTCTCCCTCTCCCTTTCCCATTCTTTCTCTCATTAGATTGCACGCACGCAGCCACGTTCCACGTGACGTCACTGATCCGACATTCCAGCCAGCTTCGTAGACGCGCGTTCACGTTCTCCTTTGCATTACGCACGAGATTTCGCGACTCATGGTCCTTCCTCTTCGCCTTATGTTTTACGAAATCTCTCGACATTGAACGGTCAAAAAAATCGTACAAGCTGCACGACCCTTGCGTAGGATTATCCCGCGATTATGCTGGCTACAGTCCTGTCCATTCATCGTCGATGATGAATGAGCAATGCTCGACACTCTTGTCTGCCGAGCAAAAGCAATCCTGATTCTTGATGATTTCGTTACACGTGTTGTCCGCCTGATCCATTCGAATTTCGATTGATGTAGGATTTCCCGAGTTGAAAGAGTGAAAGGCAGTGACCCGGTTGTCGACCACCGCCGACATGACTCTCGTTCTATCCTCTGATCTTTCAGGCGGCCAGTTTCATTTTCATTTTCCACGCATTCTTCTGTTGCAGACATACTCCGGGCTTTTCTGCGTCGTGGTAAATCCCTACAAGAGGCTACCTATCTACACAGAGAAAATCATGGAGAGGTACAAGGGCATCAAGAGACACGAGGTTCCGCCACACGTGTTCGCCATCACAGACACGGCTTATCGTTCTATGCTGCAAGGTAAAATGTCGAAAAAATCAGCTGTGCAACCTGCGGAGTTAATCTCTAACGTAGCTGAGAAGGTGAAGATTCTTCGCCTTCGTCGGATCAACTAATGGACATGCCTTTACAGATCGCGAAGACCAGTCAATTCTCTGCACCGGCGAATCCGGAGCAGGAAAAACGGAGAACACGAAGAAAGTCATTCAGTATTTGGCTTATGTGGCCGCCTCGAAACCCAAGTCTAATGCGGTAAGATAGTTGAAAGTTCGATAGCACTTTCTAACGAAGCTTAAGGACTTTAGGAATTCGTAGAAAAGTCAAGGCGCTTGCTGATGACATCAGCGCCAGAGCGGAACAGGGAAGTTCCCAGCGACGTTCTGTGGTCGCTGTCGGCGGAACTGAAACCTCAGTATCCTAGTCGCGAAGCATTATCGTCAGATTTCGGGGTACCAAGGAGGTGCCGAAATTCCCGGAAGTTATTGCGGTTGAGACACGGCTCGTTACGCGAAAAGAAAGAATTTATTTGTATCACATGAGCGACTCGTTCGGAGATTGATCCCTCCGGTTAATTCAGCGATACAATAAACGTAAGGATATTCCTCGTCGCGGTCTGGTAATCCGATGATCGTGCACAGTGGGCTCTTTGTCGCGCGTATGCCGAGACTCGCTCTTGAAATATGCACATAAATAACCCAATCCGTAACGTAAACCATAACGTCATTAATGAAGCGGTAACAGCTGAGTCGGGAGAAGCCTGTGGAGCCGTTCGTAGAATCGTGCAATCAAAACGATCCCCCTGAGAAGCAAGATCTTTCGAAGTAAATTCGTGCGACATCCGAGAATCCATTCTTTTGCTGAGTGCACAGCCAAGTCGCATTTTACGTAAACGGTTTTAATTTATACCCGGCAAGCGTGGAAGAGCATAAATCTGATTGGCTAAAAAATGACCATTAATTATCCGTGCCGCTGAGATACTTTCTCGCGTATGTTTTGACATTCAAATATTCATGAGTACGTTGGGACATAAATCAAGCACGACGAGTTGCATCGGACTCGCTACAGTTTGCGCGATTCTTCCGACTCGGCAAATTTTTCTTTTTCGTCGCGGTGATTGAGCGATTCGTGGTCGAAGGACGGTTGGACCTTAACACAGTTTCGAGCGAGTCATGAGCCGATCGTCTAGCGAACAGATGGTCGTTTATGCACGTCGATTAAGCTCAATCGATTGATATTGCGGCTAGATATTCGTGGCGCGAACTGCGATGGATAGATCGGTTGCGGATCGATGCTTTTGCGCTGGCGCGACCGATCGAAGGACCTCTCCTTTTTCAGATATAAACGATCCACTTATCGGCCCGACTCAGGGCTTTGAGTCACAGGCTCCAATGATGACTCACAATCAGCCCCGCGAAAACCGACGCCTAAACCCGATCCTACGATCGCACCAGCGGAAAATCGTTAAAGGTTTAATGGCCGGATAATTACTACTTTTCCTACGTTATGTGAATTATTTATTTAAGCTCCGCGTTGATATTTTTTCCGTAGGAATAGCGTGTAGCCCTCGTTAGCCGAGACTCTTTACTCGATATACATGTACGTTTATGCTCAGCTCTGTAAGAGCAACACGGCCAATGTTGCGCAAGCCCCACGGCTACGACGCTAAGTAATCGGTATGGTGGGCTCATTAATCCAGGTCAGGATTCCAGATACGTTCCATTCGATCCTTTTACGTCCTTTTCTTTCATTTATTCCCCATTCTACCATTATATATCATCGCTATTGGCGCAGCTGTTCTTGAGAAAAGCCCTTCCTGCGAACCTCTCCGTAATTGAATTTATTGGCCTTCGTGGCCGTTTGGAAATTCACCGAGCGAAACAATGTAAAATAAGAAAAGTCAGGAGTCGCCCTTAATCCCTCTGGCACGTTTCTACTTAGAAGAAAATTACCAGGGGAAAGAAGGCCGCCGGATAGTGTGCTTCGGTATGCCTCATTGCATGCGCCTTGTGCACATGGAAGTATGTGGCCGATTGCAAAGTGCAATGTAAATATTATCGCGAAAAATCGGGAAGTATTGGCCAAGATGACGGTCAACCGGACCGAGATGGATTTCCGGAATGTATAGCCGTTTGTAATAAGTATAAAAGGTGTAAAAGGAGAACGCGATGCGATACGATGCGATGACTGCACACTATTGCACCCGGTGCATTATCGTCTTACTTTTGTTCACGGGCAGCACATTCCTAATCGTTTCGCATGCACGTAGTCGCAGAGTTTATAGTTTTGCTTATTGGCCGATTCCCCAGTGTGGGAGAAGCACCCTGTTGCCGGACGATGATCTCTCCTGGAAAAAAATACCATTTCGCAACGAACCGAAAATTATCGGCCGCGATTTTGAATTTTATACGTTTTCCGTGAAGAGAAAGCGATAGCGTGACCTAAGGACGATCGAAATCGCGCTTCAATGTGAGGGAATGGTTCAGTTGTATTGCACGAAAGCGATTTTCTCTTTGGCAGAGCGTCATTCCGCGCTTTCTTGAGAATCGTCAAAACAAGGGGCGGAGAAAAAAGCGTCGATAAGGCCAGCATCGTTTTTACGATCGTGCATTCCTGTGCTTTCGTCCGGAAACTAATAGGAATCGGACTGGATCGAACCTCAAAAGATAATCGTCAAACTGACTGTATCGCAAATTATTGATTTCAGGATTATTGCCTAAAACATATGACAAACATTAAAAAGACGAAAACCAAGGTCACTTCTGATCTAATACTGAAAATTCTTTCATTTTCGGTGCTGACTTTTGGCGGCCGCCCACCTAGACTCCGAGTCCGGCATTAATCATAGTAAGTCAACGAATAAAAAATGGAATCTCAGCTCAAAAAGCGCAGCTGAGACGATACAGCTTATTCAGATTCTATCCGCTTTTACATAGCAACTACTAACAAATGGTTTTGGCATATGGCTTTGGTTTCTTTCAACGATTTAATCACATGGACACACGCACATGGTTGGTCAAAAATGCTAAGGATTTATCTTCGATAAAATTCCTTCGACGATTCAAGTATTTTTATCGGAGTACCGTATACTTCTTCGCCATTCATGGACGTGTGTAGAAATGTAAAATAACTTTGTGACGAGTCGTTGCAGCGCAGATTAATATAGTTGCAAATTAATGATCTCTCACCCTCATTGTCCCGTGCCACGACTAACGAGTTTTCTTTTACCTTGTGTTCCCTTGCTGCCTGTGAAACCCTAGGGATCCGGGGGCGTTTCGGACAAGTTTGCGGTAATTAACGTGAGAATGGAACAAGATTAACATTGGTGCTGCGTCGTGTCGATTCGTCCAGCTTTTCTCTCTCTCGTTAACATCATTCAGCTTCTTTTCTTTTGTGTTATATGTATATATGTGCTTACGTGTTTCGGATGTCTTCGAGCAATGACCCTTCACTGTTTTGTGTTTTCGTCCGAAATCGAGAGAGAATCTTGCCCAGCTCGGTAGGCGATCATTCGTACCGCGATTAATTCACGAGGGAAGGTTCATCACCGACGTTGGAGGAACTTCCTCTTTGAGTTTCATTGCGTTTCAAGAACGAACGATCGCTTATACCGCTGAAATGTCTATAAGCCTAGATACGAAGCCGAGCGTACATTTCATTCTTGGTAGCTCATCTTACGCGTTCATCAATGCTGCTATTTCATAACTCGTGTCACTGTCTTCGACGGGTAATTTCTTACACGTGATCGATGATACCACCGTCTAATTTTTCGACTAATAGCAACCAATTTTCGTGCCGAAGATCGCATCGAATCACGTGTGAATATTACGCGCGATTTTAAATGTCCATTATTTTATGGCCTCGATACGACACCAATTGACCAATGGCGTTTTATCACAGGGGGAACTTGAACAGCAACTCCTGCAGGCAAATCCCATCCTGGAGGCATTCGGAAACGCTAAGACAGTGAAGAACGATAATTCCTCTCGTTTCGTAAGTATCAGCCCTAGGATTTTCAGGCTGTCGATCGAACGATTGAAAGTCTTGGATTACCTTTCTACCTTCCTTCGTAGGGCAAATTTATCAGAATAAATTTCGATGCTTCGGGATACATCGCTGGTGCCAACATCGAAACCTATTTACTCGAAAAGTCTAGGGCTATACGACAAGCCAAGGACGAGAGAACCTTCCATATATTCTATCAGCTTTTAGCAGGCGCTTCGCCAGAGCAAAAGAGTGAGTCATAGACGTCCGTTTAATGAGCTTTTCTCGATTTTTTCATGCTGATGATTTCTACGTTATTTTTCCTTTGCAGAGGAATTCATTTTGGAGGATCCGAAGCATTACCCCTTCTTGTCGAATGGAGCCCTCCCTGTTCCGGGGGTTGACGATTCCGCGGAATTCTTCGCCACGGTCAAGGCCATGCATATCATGGGTATGACCAACGAAGACTTCTCCTCGATCTTTCGCATCGTTTCCGCCGTGATGCTTTTCGGATCGATGCAGTTCCGACAGGAACGTAATTCAGATCAGGCGACATTGCCCGACAACACGGTGGCCCAGAAGATCTCTCATTTGCTCGGCTTGAGCGTCACGGAGATGACGAAAGCCTTCCTCAAGCCACGAATCAAGGTCGGCCGAGATTTCGTGACGAAGGCGCAGACGAAGGAGCAGGTGGAGTTCGCTGTGGAAGCCATATCAAAAGCCTGCTACGAGCGAATGTTCCGCTGGCTGGTGAACAGGATTAACAGGTCCCTCGATAGGACCAAGCGGCAGGGAGCTAGCTTCATCGGTATCCTCGACATGGCTGGTTTCGAAATCTTCGAATTAAACTCGTTCGAACAACTGTGCATTAATTACACCAACGAGAAGCTGCAACAACTCTTCAACCACACGATGTTCATCCTCGAGCAGGAGGAGTACCAGCGCGAAGGGATTGAGTGGAAATTTATCGATTTTGGACTAGATCTGCAACCTACTATTGACCTCATCGACAAACCCATGGGTATTATGGCCCTTCTTGACGAGGAGTGTTGGTTCCCCAAAGCCACTGACAAGACCTTCGTCGAGAAGCTCGTCAGCGCTCACAGCGTTCATCCGAAGTTCATGAAGACCGATTTCAGAGGCGTGGCTGACTTTGCGATCATCCATTACGCCGGCAAGGTCGACTACTCGGCCGCGAAATGGCTCATGAAGAATATGGATCCTCTAAACGAAAATGTTGTTAGTCTACTACAGGCTTCGCAAGATCCTTTCGTCTGCCACATCTGGAAGGATGCAGAAATTGTCGGCATGGCCCAGCAAGCCCTTACAGACACCCAATTCGGTGCGCGTACCAGGAAGGGTATGTTTAGAACTGTATCCCAACTATACAAGGAACAGTTAGCTAAACTGATGGTCACTCTGCGCAACACCAATCCCAACTTTGTTAGATGTATCATTCCGAATCACGAGAAGAGGGCGGGGAAGATCGACGCACCATTAGTCCTCGATCAACTAAGGTGCAACGGTGTTCTCGAGGGAATTCGAATTTGCAGACAAGGATTCCCCAACAGGATACCATTCCAGGAGTTTAGACAGAGATACGAACTCCTCACCCCGAACGTCATTCCGAAAGGATTCATGGACGGAAAGAAGGCGTGTGAGAAGATGATCCAAGCCCTAGAGTTGGATCCAAACCTCTACCGTGTGGGTCAATCAAAAATATTCTTCCGTGCCGGAGTGTTAGCACACCTGGAGGAGGAACGGGACTACAAAATAACTGATCTAATCGTAAATTTCCAAGCCTTCTGCCGTGGCTTCTTGGCACGTCGCAATTATCAGAAACGTTTGCAACAGCTCAACGCCATACGCATTATTCAAAGGAACTGCGCTGCCTACTTGAAGCTCCGCAATTGGCAATGGTGGAGACTGTACACAAAAGTGAAGCCCCTCCTGGAGGTAACTAAGCAAGAAGAGAAGCTCACGCAGAAGGAGGACGAGCTAAAGCAAGTGCGCGACAAGCTGGAGTTGCAGCTGCACTCGGCTCAAGAATATGAGCGCAAGTATCAGCAAGCCATCGAAGAGAAGACGATGCTGGCCGAACAGCTGCAGGCGGAAGTCGAACTCTGTGCGGAAGCTGAAGAAATGAGAGCAAGATTGGCCGCGAGGAAGCAGGAACTCGAGGAAATCCTACATGATTTGGAAGCACGTATAGAGGAAGAAGAAGAAAGAAGCACTGCGTTGACTCAGGAGAAAAAGAAGCTTCAGCTAAACATCAGCGACCTTGAGGAACAGCTAGAAGAAGAGGAAGCTGCTAGGCAAAAGTTACAGCTCGAGAAAGTTCAGTGTGACGCTAAAATTAAGAAACTAGAGGAAGACCTTGCACTCTCCGACGATACTAATCAAAAGCTCCTCAAGGAGAAGAAGATCTTAGAAGAAAGAGCCAATGATCTGTCGCAGACTTTAGCGGAAGAAGAAGAGAAGGCAAAGCATTTGTCGAAGCTGAAAGCTAAGCATGAAGCTACAATTGCCGACCTTGAAGAGAGGCTTCTGAAGGACCATCAACAACGACAAGAGGTCGATAGATCGAAGAGGAAGGTTGAAACCGAAGTGTCCGATCTCAAGGAACAACTAGCGGAAAGGAAGACTCAGGTCGAAGAACTCCAATTGCAGCTGGGCAAACGCGAAGAGGAATTGAATCAAGTTATGGCGAAGATGGACGAGGAGGGTGCTGCAAAGGCCCAGGCCCAGAAGGCCTTGAGAGAGCTGGAATCTCAATTGGCTGAATTGCAGGAGGACTTGGAGGCTGAGAAAGCTGCCAGAGGTAAAGCTGAGAAGTTAAAGCGTGATCTTAACGAAGAATTGGAGGCTCTGAAAAATGAGCTTCTGGATTCGCTGGACACAACCGCAGCGCAACAGGAATTGAGAAGTAAGCGCGAGCAGGAGCTTGCCACATTAAAGAAGAATCTTGAAGAAGAAACTTCAGTTCACGAAGCGACTCTCGCGGATATGCGTCACAAGCATACGCAGGAATTGACGGCTCTTAACGAACAGATGGATGCCTTGAAAAAGACCAAAGCGGCTTTGGAGAAGGCCAAGGGTGCTCTGGAAGCCGAGAATGCGGACCTCGCTACAGAATTGCGCTCGGTTGGGGCTAGCAGGCAGGAATCGGATCGCAGACGCAAGCAAGCTGAGCAACAACTGGCTGAGGTTAATGCTAAGTTATCTGAGGTCGAAAGGACAAAACAGGAGTTGGCAGAAAAGGTAACCAAGCTACAACAAGAATCTGAGAGCATCATGCAGCAACTGGAGACGGCTGAACTGAAGGCTTCTGCGGCCTTGAAGGCATCGGCTACCTGCGAATCGCAGTTCACTGAACTGCAACAACAGCTTGAAGAGGAGACCAAGCAGAAACTGGCCTTGAGTTCGAAACTTCGTGCTTTGGAGAGCGAGAAGGAAGGTCTTCATGATCAGTTGGAAGAGGAAGAAGAAGCCAAACGTGCGTTAGAGAAGCAAGCACTGAGCCTTAACGTTCAGCTTGCAGAAGCTAAGAAACGCGCCGAAGAGGAAGCAGAAGCTGCTGTCGCTTTGGAAGAAGCTAGGAAGCGTTGTACGAAAGATATTGAAGCTCTACAGAGGCAGGTCGAAGAGTTACAGGCTGCGAATGACAAGCTGGACAAATCGAAGAAAAAGATTCAAGCTGAGTTGGAGGATAGCATCATCGAGCTTGAGGTACAACGGGCGAAGGTGCTTGAACTGGAGAAGAAACAGAAGAATTTCGACAAGGTGCTCGCCGAAGAAAAAGCTGTATCTGAACAGTACGCCGAACAGAGGGACGCTGCAGAGAGGGAAGCGCGAGAAAAGGAGACCAGAGTCTTGTCTTTGACGCGGGAATTGGACGAACTAAACGAGAAGGTCGAAGAACTGGAAAGAGGTCGTCGTGGGCTTCAATCGGAGTTGGACGAACTTGTAAACAATCAAGGCACGGCCGACAAGAACGTACACGAATTAGAAAAGGCAAAACGCGCCTTGGAATCGCAGCTAGCGGAGCAGAAATCGCAGGTCGAGGAGCTCGAGGATGAGCTGCAGTTCACGGAAGACGCGAAGCTGAGATTGGAGGTGAATATGCAAGCCCTGAGAGCTCAATTTGAGCGTGACCTCCAGACGAAGGAAGAACAGGCGGAAGAGAAGCGCAGAGGACTGGTCAAGCAATTGAGAGATCTTGAGGCGGAATTGGAGGACGAAAGGAAACAGCGTGCCGCGGCGATAGCTCAGCGCAAGAAGATGGAAGCTGATTACAAAGATATCGAACAACAGTTGGAGATGCACAACAAGGTGAAGGAAGACGCATTGAAGCAGCTGAAGAAGCTCCAAGCGCAAATCAAGGACTGCACGAGGGAAACTGAAGAAGCTCGTGCTGCGAGAGATGAGTTGGCTGCCGGTGCGAAGGAGACTGAACGCAAAGTCAAGAGTTTGGAGGCTGACTTGATGCAGCTGACTGAAGACTATGCCAGTAGTGAACGGGCCAGGCGAGCTGCCGAAAACGAAAGGGATGAACTCCAAGAAGAAGTGAACAACAACGCCAACAAGGGCACTTTGATGCTTGACGAGAAACGCAGGCTCGAAGCAAGAATTGCTACGCTTGAGGAAGAACTTGAGGAGGAACAGTCAAATGGTGAGATCCTCATGGATCGTACCAGGAAAGCACAAATCACGATAGAACAGCTCACGACGGATCTGGCAACAGAACGATCCTCCACGCAGAAACTTGAGTCTCACAGGATGCTTCTCGAGAGGCAGAATAAGGAGTTGAAAGCCAAGCTCGCTGAACTCGAGACTGCCCAGCGCGCCAAGACAAAAGCGACTATACAGCAACTCGAATCGAAAATCAATAATCTCGACGAGCAATTGGAAACTGAGGCGAAGGAGAGATTCGCGCAGCAGAAGATCAACAGGAAGCTCGAGAAGAAGTTGAAGGAAATGAGCTTGCAATTAGAGGACGAAAGAAGAAATGCCGATCAGTATAAGGAACAAGTGGAGAAAGTCAATGCTAGGATGAAGGCCCTCAAGAGGCAACTTGACGAGGCTGAAGAGGAGATTGGCAGGTATAAGGCAATGAAGAGAAAAGCTCAAAGGGAAATGGACGATATGCTGGAATCTCAGGAGGAGCTTACGCGCGAAGTGGCGAATTTAAAAAACAAACTGAGGTAGGTTTCTTCAATTTATACTTGTCTGAAAAAATAACAATTAATTGGCACTTGAAAATCAGCGCAGAGCCAAAGGAAAAAAGTTGAAAATGATGAAAGACACTGATGTATGTTATACGTTTAAGTTTACGCACTGCAGGATTAAAACAGTAGTACTTTATCTTTGAAGGAAGTGATCAGCTTCTCGAATGTGTAGGTGTCAAGAGAGAAAAAACGATCGGTATCCTACCTGAGAGAGTTTTAATCTAGGAAAGAATCCCATTAGTCCCCAGTGTACTGAAGTGAGTCGAATGCTCTTTGATTCGTTTGCCTATGATCTTAAATAACGATTTGACTATATGAGCTGCTGCCTTGTGTGATCATGGTGCGTTTCGCGTTCGGCATCCCTTTGAATGAAGTGTGCATTTTTCTTATAATCGATTCGTAGCGTATGCTGTACTGTTACGCGTATTTATTTTCTAATCATGACAGTGCCGGTCAATTAAGTCGGCCATGGGCATTTATTTGAATAACTCAACACAAAGACACTTACTGTTCATGTGATTTTCTTGCGAATCGTTTTAAGTAAGTACCCGTGCACGAATGGAACAGTGCGGACAGGGAGTTGAAGGGAGGGGATTATAAAGGAATAATTTGTCTGTCCAAAGGCGCGGCGGTCCTCCGATAAGCCTTAGTTCGACGAGGCTGAAGCGCGGATCCGTACAGACCGGCGGCTCTGGCGACGACTCAACGACGCAGGACGAGAGCATCGACGGCGAGGAGAATGCCAATTGAACGGCTCTGAGCCATCGACGAAAGCGCGCTTATACACCAGCCAGACGAGGAGCAACGAGAACGCATAGACGCATAATACACCACTCGACGAAGCGCGAAAGATTCTCTCCGGGTCTCCAAGTTTCTTCAGTGTAGAGAGCGGAGAAGCCAGTCGGCTCATTCGAATCGCCACTTTAGCCTCGGCGACTAAAAAAAATTATTCGCAGGACAATACGGCTCGGCAGGAGAGACAAAAGAGTCGTCGTCCTTACACGATCACGATTACCGCAAACCTGTTTTCGTTCTTCTACTTCGACGTTTTCGTTTTAAATAGGAACTTATATACTTCTAACGAGATGCCATGAGACGTAGGAGTGCAAGCTGGAAAGAAGGTCCTTTTTTCTTTCACTGAAGAATGTGTACATAACTTTTCAAACTTATCGAATGGCCGCCGAGCGGAATTTATACTACAAGCACGATAGGCTCGAGTAATACGGGAACACGACGATATATTAAAGACAGAATAATAAAATGGATTGAAGGGCAAAGGAGATCGTCGCATAATTGCTATAACAGATGAAATAACACACTTAGGCAGCGTTAAGATATTAATGTTTATTATAATTATTATTATTATATTTTATTTCTATTGCTACGATCAGATCATCTCATATATATTATTACAGTAATTATTAATTATTTTAATAATGAACCTAATAATATGCGAAACATATACAGCCGATGGGAGGAAGATCGAGCGAAACTTACTTAGCGAGACGATAATATTCTGCTTTCATTTTAAAAGGTTTGCTATATTTTGGAATGATTTTTTTTCATCGCCGTTCGTTTTGTATTCCTGGGTTTTCGATGATGTACACGCCTGCATAATCAGTTAAACGCATTTACTCGTTCTTCACTGCATTTTTGACCTTGAATGCCGACGAACAAGCGCGGCCAGGTTCACTTTTTCGTTTGTACTTAAAAAAAGGCGTTTAGTTTTCGTTTCTGTTTCGTGTGCTCGTCGAGCCAACCTTTTGAAATGAACGGAATCGACTTTGGATGAATGGTAACAGCGACGGAGACTCGCCCAAGGCAGGGCCACAAGCGTGAGACGGTTTTTCGCAAGCCTCAAAAGGAAGTGATGCTATGGATTTTGCAGGACGGAATTTTATACAAACATTTTTTCTACATAGGCATTTTATGAAATTCTTTGTACTCACGGGCATACGAGTCACCGCGGTCGACATTTTTTCCTCTTCGACCAATTTAAACACGCAGGAATACGCGCGTCTACATCTATCCGATGGGCCTTTACCAGCTTAGACTGATCGAACTTTTTAAGTTTTAATGGCTTTCTAATGATATTTCTAGGCAAGTTGTTAGGGCGAGCTTCCGGGAATAGAACGATTGAACTGCCACTCCGTGAACTGGTAAATTCCGAAGCAAAGGCCGATTGTACTTTACGGCTAAGGCTTTTTGGATACCAGCGTCTCTTCTCTTTTAAGGAAACCATTGTGAATTGTGTATATAAGTGCGTCGAAGAGGGTGCTCACTTCTCGCTTGCTCTAGCCCAATTACATGCTTCTCCGCACTAAGATAGAAAGAACAGAACTTCCCAAATACAATCAAAAGTTAGAGAAGTATGGAATTCTAGAAGCGTATGGAAAAGTGATCACCCCTTAATTAACACAGCGGATCGGTAAAAAGGCGGAGGCAACCGATGGATAAGAAAGATAATAGCGAACAGTTCGAACGGACGAGTGAAGAGTTTTGATACGTTTTATATGGAATGAACACAAAGGTTGATTGCATCTTAAATAAAGAGGAAAGTATAATAAACATGGATAAATGGTCGGTTTAATCGAACAAAATGCCTTTATTTAATAACCTCGGAAGTGTCACATACAATGTATTTAAGCAGGTAGCTCCTCCTCCTTCATTCGCTTCAGTTGTCGAGCCAATCCGGGACTTGCGAGATCGAGGGGCGTTTTACGTTCCTTATTTGTTAGTGTGATATCCGCGCCATTTGTTACCAATAGTTTTGCCTCATCTGTGCGATCCTCTTCACAAGCCAAATGCAATGCGGTGTTCCCATAAACGTCTGCCTTATCTGAAAATACAATCGTATTGCGTATTACGACAGTTTTATTCATATGATGAGAGCTGTGTCATCCCTTCCAGTTGCAGACCTATATTTAAATTTTTGCCAGCCTCTATCAGAAGCTTGACGATCGCTGTGTTTCCTTTGGAAGCGGCTCTGTGTAGCGGGGTCGCCCCTCTTTTGTCAATAATGTTAACGTTAGCATCTTTCTCAAGAAGCATCGCACAGATTGACATCCAATTCTTAGAAGCTGCGTACTGCAAAGCCGAATGGCCTTCCTCGGTGGATGCATTAACATTAGCGCCTTCGCTTAGCAGCGTGTTAACGACTTTTTCGCGTCCTGCTGATGCTGCCAATATTAAAGGTGTCATATTCGTCTACACAAAGGAGATTTTAAATTACCCTCCATTTTTTGACAATGGCGGGCAGTTTATAGCTGTGTCACTGGTGGAAGAGGGAAACTCAAAGTTTGACAAGACAGATCGTGATCCTATTTCTTACTTACATCGTCCTCCGGATCCACCGGAACTCCGAGCGATAGTAAATGCCTGACCAGGTCATCATGACCACCTAAGGCCGCCCAATGAATCAGCATTCGTCCATTCTGAGGACAAGAATTTGGTTCTCATAGAGATCCTAACCTCATAGCAGACGTAACTCGAACCGGTTGAATACGCACGCTGTCAGTCTGCGTCTTCAGCTTTTCATTTTCGTTCAGCAGTATTTTTACCGCGGCTGTTTTGCCTCGGTAGGCCATATCAAAAGGTGTGGGCTCCTGAGGTGGTGCCATTGCGCAGTACAAGAATTTTGTTCAAATTATGACTCGTCAACACGGAGAAACAATATTTACTTGCTGATCCAGGGCTACCAACCTAAAACATTGTGGCTTCATCGCATTCCTCCCCCTCAACGAAACTCTGTTGAAAGCGTCACCAGAGGACGCTCGATTTGGCGTCCATAGTCACCATTAGTGCCGTTAGTTGCTCCCCGGTGCGAAAAACCGATTGGAGCAGCCTCGTTTTCTCATTCACTAGACGCTCCGGTTAACACAGCAAGAAAGTCTTGCGATTGGTGCACAATTTCGGCTTGAGAATAGTTTTCGAATGGTTCCAGAATCAAATATACTTGCCTCTTTCGTGAAATGTGATTGTAACATCTGCCATCTGCAAACGCGATATTTTTCAACCTTTACCTGCATAGTTCGTTCAGACGTATTGGGTGTTTTCCTCATCGTATATTTTTTTCGTAATGTGAGTACTTTCCTTGGTATGTGAAATTTTTGAGGTTATTTGAATTTACGTTACTCCGGTTCGCAGAATACCACGAAGTAAAGATGTCTACCTGTTACAAGTTTGATAGTTAAAAATGGTGTTTGTTCCGTTTTCGTGGTATTACTCTTTTGCAATGTTCAAGTCGACGTGCAGTCGATAAGTCGTGTTTTTACGTATAACTATAATTAAGTAAAATTTTTGTATATTATTCTTCATATCACAGCCCAATCGCGTAAGTAAGGGCCTTGTCTTGGGCTTTTCAAAAACTCTGCAAAAGTGCATGAACATCGGACCGGAATATATGGCTGTCGGTATAGATAAAAAAAATATCGAGATCGTAGCCCTAAATCTTATTACGTTTAATAAAAAATTATTGACAGTAATATTTTGCAGGGGATATAAACAGTAACAATGTCTGTACATTACAAGTTCAAATCCACATTGGATTATGACACAGTGTCCTTTGATGGATTGCATATTTCTGTGGCTGACTTAAAGAAAGCAATTTTTCATCAGAAACGCATTGGGAAGAATACAGACTTTGATTTGCAGATTACAAATGCACAGACTAAAGAAGGCAAATATTTTTTTGTTGTTAATATATTCTAGTCTCATGAATCTTAGACTTCAATGCGAATTATAATTGTAGATTATACTGATGACAATGCACTGATTGCAAAGAATACCAGCTTGATTGTCGCTAGAGTCCCATTGACAGTCCAACAGAAAAGGTCATGGGATCGCAATGAGGCTCCATCTTACAGTAATTTAAAAGATGAATCTACATTAGGACGTGGAGTAGATCTAACCCGTCTTGATGGCTCAGAGGAGGATAAAATACGGGCAATGATGACTCAGTCAACCCAAGATTACGATCCATCGAAGTATGTACCCCAAAATATTTTCTAGTCATCAGTATAGGTCATATTATCCTACATAATTCATGTAATACCTTGTTATAGTTATATGAAGATACGTGGTGCCAATCAGACTGGAGATGTGCCTGCCAATTATCGTTGTTATAAATGCCATCAACCTGGACACTGGATAAAAAATTGCCCACTAGGATCAAATCAAGAGCCTATTGAAATTAAAAAAAGTACTGGTATACCAAGGAGTTTTATGGTACCAGTTGAAGGTCCATTAGTTCCTGGAGCTATGATGACACCAACGGGACAATATGCTGTTCCTGCGATTGACCAGTAAGTCATGAGTACACTATGAATTCTTTCCTAAACTGATGAAAAATATTATTACAGTCAGGCTTACAAAGAGGGCAAGAAAGAGAGACCTCCATTTTCACAAGATCCTGAGCCTGTAGTAGAGAAGCCAGAAATACCTGAGGATCTATTGTGCAATATATGCAAAGATCTCTTAACTGATGCTGTTATGATACCGTGTTGTGGGAATTCTTTTTGTGATGAGTGTAAGATATTGCAATGATTTTAACACTATTGATTAGTTTGTTTGTCTACAATTCTCACCATTACGGATTTCAGGTATTCGCACGTTTTTATTAGAATCTGAGGAACACGAATGCCCAGACTGTAATGAAAAGGATGTCTCTCCCGAAACACTTATTCCAAATAGATTTTTGCGCACTGCGGTTTCGAATTTCAAGAATGAAACCGGGTATGCTAAACGGCAATCATATCGAACTCCAGCCCTATCTTTACAACCTACTGTACAGCCAGAACAACCAAAGGTTGAAACTCAGGTCATGAGCCAGGTTTCTGAGAAGGCTCAAACACCCAGTAATCCTACCGTAATGTCGCAGGAAACTATTGAACAACAGCCACTTGCTGCTGATCAAATGTCACAGCCATTCCCACCTACAGCCTTACAGCCTCAAACGTCAACAGGTAAGTGTTAAAAACAACATCATGCTTCGCGATATAGCGTAGAGATTTAATGACATCAATAATTAGCGTTACCAGAATCAACGTCAGAATCGGACTTACAAGGTGAGTCCGTAACAAAACTGCCCGCTGATGAGGAAACGGAGGTACCTCCCCCTCCTGGAACAGAACCACTGTTACCTATTCCCTCTCTTGGAAGTTCACCGGAGAAACATAGGGAACAGAATGATTCCGATCGCGGGCATCAGGATAGGAAAGATCACGAGAATGAGTACTCGGGTGATAGACAACCAAGGGAACGTAGGAGAAGTTTCAGCCGGGAAGGTCATCGTGAGAGGTAGGCATTCCAGCGAAACGTTAATGTAATTCGAACTGTACCGAGTTATTAACGAACATTTTCTTTCACACCTAGAAGTGGGGAGCATGGACGCAGAATGGAAAATATACGAACAGTGAGTGGTCGTAGACGATCTTTATCACCTAGGCACTCTCAACATAGTGACTATACACCACAGGGAGCTCTATTACCACAACATTTAATGAACCCACCTCCTTCGAAGGGTTATCAGGGTCATCCAGACGATGGACGTTACCCGCCTCCTATGCATTACGATACTGGAATACGTAGATCAACGGAGGATCGCGCGGGTACCCCTACTGTAAGTCTTCCCTTCCCCTACTGTAAATCTTCCACGACATGTCCTTTATTGTTACACCTGTATTCATAATATTTCTTTGACTCAACAATAGGTGGATGAACCACACCTTCACGGACCGCCTTCAGGGAATCAACCACCCTTGTTGCCCTTCCCTCCGGGAGAAGATCGCATCCCCCCGCCAAATTACAATCAACCCCCGCCTAATGTGCCACCCCATAGTGCTCCCTTGTTGCCAGACCCTTACATGAGTCATCGCGTGCCTATCTACCCTCATCAGCAGGGACCACATTACGGTCCGCCAAGGTACGAGAGGCCGCCTTATCAACAGCAAGGATACAGACCTACTCAACCACCGCGCAGCTACAATGGACCACCTAGACCTTTGAGAGGAATGCACCACAGTAAGTGTCACTGTAAAATGTAAAATGGCAACATAAGTAGAGGAGAGAGTTACACTGAGGGCTAACTCATCATTATATTTTATTAGTGGGATACAGAGGATTACAGCCACCTCCACCCGGAATGGCCAGAAACATGCACAACGGAAATCCCCCTACGTAAGAGCGCATTCCTTTTACTTGTACTATTCATTGATATTTGGGCCGAATATATACGGTATTCTTTCTGCCACAGTATTATTGACGATCCCTTGGAAGCGTTTGAACGAATGCTAAGAGAAAAGGACGAAAGAGACAGGAGACTCGGGAAGCACAGAAGGAGAAGCAGAACGAGATCCAGATCTAGAAGTTATAGTCGATCGAGGTCTCGTTCATTCAGTCGGAGGTCTCCTTTCCCGGGTCGTATAAGCCGGTCGAGGAGTCCTCTACCAAAGAGACGATCCTCGCGATCTCCATTGCCCAGACCACGCAGTCGCACCCCTAAACGACGATCTAGAAGTGGTAGCTTCTCAATTAGCAGGTAATAATCGTACTTCCCACCAACTTCGGGCAATACCTTTCTCTACCAATTAGTTCTCACATCAATACCTTTCAGATCTAGATCATATTCCCGTAGTCAGAGCCCGAGGCCGTCTTTGTCGCGAGACAGAGATAGGGAGCGGGATAGAGATCGCGATCGTGATAGGGATCGTGATCGTGATCGTGATCGTGATCGTGAAAGAGATCGTGACAGGGATCGCGATCGAGACCGTGAATTAATTCCCAGATACAGGTCCCCTCTAAGATCTCCACCAAGGTATGTACGGCGCTCAACTTTAAGTTTCAGTTTCGGTTTTTCTCTGAGACTGTGGGGTTAAGCAGTGTTTGTTCTTCAACAGATTCCAACGGGACAGAGAGCGCGAGAGAGACCGTGCTAGGTCTCGCGAACCTAGGGACGGTTACAGCAATTATTATGCCGACTCGCCTGCTCACGATTATCAATTTAGAGAACGTGAGCGCGACTTAGCGCCGCGAGACCGCCCGGCGCCGAGATATCCGCTAAGAAATCAATCCCAGCACAATATACCGCCGTTGATGACGCATCTAGTCCCCGGAGGTCACCCACCGCCGCTTATGTCATTGGGACCTCCACCTTCGGACAGGAAAGACTATTATGATTCCTACAACAGGTATTTTCGCCTCAATAGTACTTTATTCATGTACACGCTAAGCAGACAGTCTACAAACATGCCTTTTGCCGCTGTCGGGCTCGCGGTCGAACTCCTGATTCGTAGCGCACGGAGTCTCAGCGTACCGATGACTTTTCGACCCGACTTCTTCGCGAAACTTGTATGCGCAATATGCAAGTATAGTTCAAAGCGTTTTTATTCTATCTCGTTATTACATGGATTTGGTGAGTTGACCGTAGTGCATGGAACGTAAAAGAGTTTACTTAAAAAAAATTACTGATTTCAGGAGTAGTTTTTACTGTAGACTGTGATAATTATTCTCCCAAATTCATGTAATAATTCTAATATTACATTTTTGTTACGCAAAGAGTGATATGTTGAATGTCGTATGTTGCGATAATTATAATATATTAATTGCTAATGTACTGACATTCGATTGTGTAAATTCGTAATAATTAGGTGAACGAACGAACGGGTTCTTGGCTCGGCGGACCATCACAATAATTTATGTACCTGACAACTAAACAAGTCGTATAAGCATAGTGATTCGTGCGTATCGATCGTGTTATTCTAGTCTCAAAGGGGTAAACAAAAGACTGATTTTACGATACACTACGTAAGACTGATTTTCTTCCACAATGGAATATAAATATAAGTATCCTTTAATTAGTACATCGAATAAACGCGTTGTTCTTTACACTCACCACCACAGCACAAGAGGTGAATTATCTCGATATTTATCAAAAGCACAGACCAACATTTTTTTACATATTTTTTGATGAAAAGAAGGAAAACATAAAGCGCGATGCGATCCAATATAGCGATGCTATATAACACAAGCAAACTATAACGATAACGGAATGTGTGCGCGAGTGTGTGTGATACGAAAATTATGCATATTTCTGCAATTGAGTTCTCGTTTTTTGTTGAAAGATTCAATTGTGTATAAAGGAAAGCTTACTAGAAGTCGAAAGGCCAGCAATTTACTTGCTTGAATTGACCGATTTAACTTTTGTACAGTTAATGAACCGACTTTGACGCGAGACTTTGTTGCATCTTTTGATCGCATATGAGATAAAAAATCTCGCGAAATGAAGATGCTGCTGAATTTGAAACATAGTCTAGCCGTACTTCGAAATATATTGATTTCAATGTGAATCATATTAGCGATAAGTCTGAAATTCTATTGCAAAGGGATGCAATGAGTCGAGTTTGAATGAATTACACTCAGAGAATTGTGTACGAGGTACTAAGAGTGTCGTTTGATTCCGTTTGCAACAGAACAAATCTACATTCGTAACTTTTTTAGATGTACATTAAGTTTGTATACTGTAAGTTTATATAAACGTTATCTAATATGTAAGCTATGAGAAGATACTTTACATAAGGACACGCATACCATGATTTATAGTTTTTATTTTATTACCGCCTTTGAACATGGCATTCGGCACATTGCATGCACTCGATGTATTCACATTTTGTATGTACATCGTATGATGACGTTATAAGAGACGAACAATACATAGTCAATGAGTGAAATAAGAAGAAAGAAGCAAGGGAAAGTGGGGACCAGCACGGAGAAAGCAGAATCTGGCCAACTGATTGACGCGTCTGCATGGTTTCTGAATCAGGTGAATTCAGGGCCAAACCAACATTTGTAATGATACACAGAAAATACATTGGTTTGATTATTTACGACGCTCCAAATAAGAGCCGATCCTGAATATCTACTCAATGCCTTTTCGTGAACGTTCCCTTTCTGACTGATACATTTCACATTTACAGAGATGATTGTAAAACTTTTCGGTGAGTAAATTTAACAATGGTTCCAGCTCCTGCAAGTGTACACTTTGTTTTCACGACACTGAGGAAGTATTGAACGTTATAAATGTTGGTTTATTCACTTTACGCTTTTATAATAACAATCTTGATCATTCCAACGGGTTTGTGACAATAAGATAACTCTTAATTTTTACTTCCTACTCGCCTTTCCAGCCTGCGGAAAAAGCCGAGTAAAGAGTTAAAAATGAAATTCACTTCTTTGCTTGAGTTCTTACCAGATAAGTATCTTTTCCGCTGATCGAGTCTGCTAGAGTTAACGCAATGAAATTTCCACGAGTTTCATCATGAGACACGCATTTTTTCGAACGCCTCCATTCTTTTGTTGCACTTTGAAGCGGGCATTAATCGTGATACCAAATTCAATGAGCTCGTGCGTGAGAATATCACGAGCAGAATAGCAGGTTTCAAAGCCAGTGGATTTCGGTCAGTGAGAATACAAGTGCATCTTGTTTTACTTTTCTGTCCACAGATATTCCGGTCCTGCGACGCAACGTTTTAACAGTCCACTGCGCGAATCAGCGCACAAGCGTTTCGACGACGTCGCACCACCTGGAACCGAGGGTTACTACGATCTCTCGCCGCAGGGCATTGAGCATCCTGACAGGCCAGTAAGGGAAGACCGTGATAGAGTGAGATCACTCAGGGAACAAGAGGAACGTGATCATGGCCCGAAGCATCACGATTCCGAGGACCGGGATAGATTACCTCTAAAAGACGACAGGTAAGCTTCTCGTCGTAATTAGTGCAGAAGGCGATGAGCATTAGTTCCTTGATTGTACGTCTGATCCAGGGATCGTGAGCGCGATGACCGTCCTAGAGAGAGGGACGACCGTAGGATCTTGGACAGAGATCGAGAAGATCGGGACAGATTGGGTCCACCCAGAGACCGGGAAGATAGGGGAAGAGAGAAGGATGACCGGGACAGACGGGACAGGGAAAAAGAGAGGGACGAGAGGCATCCTCGTGATCGAAGAGAGGATGACCGGCACAACGAGAAGAAGGACTATGACAAAGAACGGTAAGCTTACACTGACCCTAGCAACAACCATTGTACGTCAGAATGAATCTTGAAATACGAATGGTGTGCTTCATTGTTTAGCTACAGGGACGACAGAGATCGGCACAGGCAAGAAGATAAGAGTCGAGGACGTGAGAAGGACAGACGGGATCGGGATTACGAGTTTGAAAAGGACAAGGATCGACACGAGCGTTACGAGAGACGTTCGGCCGAAAGGAAGAAGAGCAAAAAGAGTCCATCTCCATATTCCCAGAAAGCCAGAAACGAAGGAAAAGACGAGTCTGCCGAACGGGCAAAGAAGAAGGAGAAGGATCATGAAGAGAAGACCGACGAGAAGAAAAAAGAGAAGAAGATTAAGGAGAAGAAAAAGAAGAAGGATACTGACGAGAAAGAGAAGAAGAAGAAGAAGAAGAAAGAGAAGAAATCTGGACAGAAAGACGCGGCGAAGGAAGAACCGACAAAAACGACCCAGGAAGAGGAACCGGTCGTAGAGAGCAAACCGGAAGTTTCTTCTCCACCCAAGGCCGATATTGCAAAACCGGCCAATGAGGAAGGCAATATCGAGGAGCGAATTGATTTCACTGAAAGCGAAACACCTATCAAACCCCTTAAGGAAGAGTTTGAGGACAAATCTTTGGCGATGAATCCAGAACCTCCGGAATTCCAAGAGTCCAACCTAATCATGACTGAGGAGAGATTGGAACAGGCTGAATTTGGAACTAATCCTCCGAATCCTAATTTTAAGCCAATCCCAGAATTAAAGTCCGACGCGAAGCCTATTGAGAGTCTTTACAGCGGACTCGATGATACAGAAATCAATACTGTGATCACTGAGAAATATTCTTTGCTGTCCGAACAAGAAGTAGAGAGCAAGGAAACCATAATGGAGGAGAAATCGCCAAAGAAAGACGAGTTCCTGGCTCCTCTTCCAGAGTTGTCCAAATGGGAAAGGGATGAACCGACGGAAAAGTCTGACGTTAACAGTGAATCTCCGACTGATAAGACTAATCAGTCGGATGATTCTAAGTCAACGAAGGTGGTCACGTCGGAAGTATTGAAAAGAGCTGAGAATGCGATCTTCCAGAAGGCCATCAACGCCATCCGGCCGATTGAGATCAAGAAGATCAGCGAGAGTCGTAAGGTCTTGTATCAAAATCCTGAACCGAAGGTACTTGAGCCTGAAGCCAATCGGGAGCCGCGGAAGAGCGTTAACGTTACAATTAACGTTGGCCGAAACGAGAGAAACGTCGAAATCGCCGAGCCTGCAAAGAAAGCTAAGTTGGATAGGACCAAATTCAAGCCCGTACCCGAGACTTACTCGCCTACGAGACTATCTGCCAAAGAGAGGCTCGGGGAAAAAGTAGAAGATAATAAAGAAAGGAAGGTCAGTCCCGTGAAAAGCTTCCTGGACAGACGTGACTCGAAGCCAGAAAATCAGTCGAGAAGTCGATCACCCAGATCTCGCGATAAAAGGATGTCTCCTCTGATGGAAAGACGCGTGGAGCCGCCTTCGAACGTGCCCGCCGCTGAACGCAAAGTATTCCTCGACGACAGGAAGAGAGATAAAGACAGGAATGATCGTTCAAAGGAGAGAGGCGATTTTAGAAGCGAACGAAGCGATGTCAGGCCGGACAGAGAAATGCGGACGGACTCTAGGTCAGACTTTAGAGCCGGAAGACATGATTCGAAGAGCGATCGAGGAGAGAAAGACCGGGATAAGGACAGAGATCGCGATCGTCGTGGTAGGACTCCGCCTCCGAGTTTCAAGAGGAATGAAGTCCCCAAGACTGCAAGTCTGTCCAAGCCAAAAGACGATGAGGAGGACAAAAGGCGGGACAAAAAAGTCAGGGAAGATAAGAAAAGGAAGAAGGAACATCGGAGCAGGAGTAAGTCCAAAGAACACAAGAAACGTAAAGAGAAGAAACACAAGAAGGACAAAGACAAAGGTCAAGATAAAAAACAGAAGCACAAGGACTCCAAGGAGAAAGTCGAGGCAACGGAGAGTAAGATCAGTTTCGAAAATCCTGAGGCTCCCGCGAGCGAGTCGATGAAGAAACAGAGGAAGAATCCACGGCTTGTATCTGATCGCAAGAGGAGCATTCTTGACGAGGCTAGCTTCGAACCAGACTACTCAGCTTCTGATTCCGAATCGGAAGGGGATGATGGGAAGACAGTAGGTGTGCCTGTTAAAAAAATGAAGTTGGACGAGTCGGAAATCAGTAAGGGAATAGAACTGAAGCCCGTGAAGAAGAGAACCAAGTCTACGAGCAGCGAGGATTCGTCGAGTAGCTCGGAGAGTACAAGCAGCGATTCCGACAGCTCGGACGAGTCTCACAAAAAGAAGAAGAAGAAACACAGGAAACACAAGAAGAAAAAATCCAGGAAGGACAGTAGCACTGATTCGGATAGCTTTTCGGATTCCTCGGATACAAGCACGGAGGACGAGCGGCACAAAAAGAAGTCCAAAAAATCAAAGAGTAGAAGTAAGCAATCTAAGAAGAAGAAAAAGTCGAAACATAAATGACGGCACTAGAAAGTACTGCCTGTGTCTGGCTAAGTACTGATAGTGCCGCGATTGTACGAATGCCGGGAAAACCGCGGAAAACCTTTTCGTAGTCATTCGCTGTTATATAAGTTAACTTATAGGAACGCGTCGTTCCTTCGCGGTATTTCCTCAAGAGCGTACTGAATCTTTTATTCTGTACTCGCATTCACTGTGCGGTTCAAAGCCAATTTGAATAAAACTTTTGACGAGATAATAATTTATTAGAAAAGCGAAAGACTTAGCATATGGTCTTTAAAAAAGTATATTCTAGGGACATCGTGAGATAGCAAGGTATGTATGACACTTATGACCGCCAATGTCACTATATTTGCTTTTGATTCACGTGTTTTTGCAGAATTGATACGTTCCAGTTTCAGTGTTGAAGTTCTGTAAGTAAGGTCACTATAATAAGCGATGTACATTTTAGAAAACAATAGATGATCTTATGATGGTATACTTAGACTTCTAATTCAATGTTATATTGTACTTTCATAATATAATATCAATATGTACAATGTGTCAGGAAATAAAAAAGGAAATTCTTTTAAATCTCTGCTTTCTTTATTCACCTCATCCCACCTTATTTATACAGAATAATTTAAAAGTGCCTTAATGTTATTGTCGTAAAAATATATAAGTACATCTTATGTATAAATCTTGCAAATTTTTTTATTGTCTGCATAACGTGATTTACGTATTTCTCATTTTTTTAAATGTTTCAATCATGCTGCAGAGGAGTGGTAGACTCCTGCTATTTTCACTTTCTTTAACCCCAAGGCTTTCTGTTATCAAAATTCTATCACAGCTTTGTTTAGGCAGATCACATTCTGTAACATATCGTGAATTACTGGTGAAGAAAATTTTGGATTAAAATGATCTGAAGAAGTTTATTTGTACCTGCAACAAATACAGTTGAACTGTATTTATACCCCATCCAATCTAAGTACTCCCTAATGAGTTCATTTATTAATAAAATATCACGAGGCATCTTTGTCTCCTTTTCTTTGTTTCCTTTGCCGGAACTGTCTAATAATCTAATAACTTCCGTTCGCATTTCGGCTTTTATACGTGCCAGTTCTCCGTCAGCCTTTAACGAATCTCTTACTGCTGCAAACATATTTCTATTAATGAATACTCTGAGATATATCAAGTAAGCTACCTACCATTTATCAAATCCTTCTTCGTAGCCATTCTGTCAAGCAAACTGTAGGGACATAAATAAATAGAAAATTCTAAAGGGCAAATAAGGGTAGTCGATGTTAGTAAAGGTTTAAAACGCTCCACCATTTAAACGCAATGACATCGACGGAAGCGAAGCTTGATGGGCAATTTTCAAACATCGACTGTTTCTACTCTGTTGTGGCTTTGACTGCTGCCTGATACAACCAATTTACGACTTGTGTAAAATAACACTTTCGAGGCCATTGAGTTTCATGATTCATACGCTAAGAGACAGAACGAATATCGAAACTTACCCTTGTTAAATCGCCTTTGAAAAGCGCGTGGTGCGTGTGGCCTATTTATTCCACCTCCCACCCTTCCTGCCCTTTCTCGCCGTCTTAACTTATCCCTGCTAGCTAGAGTAACGTCTTTCTGCTAATTTGACGTTTATATGCACTCGTTAAGTAACTGCGTTTATTTCGTCCGTACGGGGTTAACAAAAGTTGTATAAATCATCGAGGGACATACCCGAACGTCTGCACATTTTCACCTGTATGCCTTACATACGCTCCGACCCTCACAAATTTTCCATGAGTAAGTTGTTTATCGATTCGATATGATACTTAACGTTCACCGACCTTTAATCTTTCGAAAATTATTAAACTATCCTTTTGTGTTTGTTTTGTGTGTGTTTATTCACACGATCATGTATAATAAGCCCCGAATTATTAACCTCTTTCTTAAGGATTGATATTTAGGAAAAGTTAGTACTATGTCCTCTACCTTGCAGATGTCAAAATTGTCTTCCCACGACTGTCAGTGATGCAAATGCCCTTCCTTGATGTGAAATCAACCAGATGGTTCTCATCTTCAAGTTCTAACTTCAGCTGAGAATGATATAGAAATGTAATTAAACTAATGATTTGTCATCTTCTGTTCTCTCTCTCTTATTATAGACTTATTGTAGAAAATTTTATTATAGACAGAAACGCAATCAGTACAGCTTTGTGGTAATGCGGGGATGTGGATCAGTTTTGATCTGGTAGGAAGCCGAGAAGGCTGGGGTGCTTCCATTTCTCTTCTTTTGCTTCTATACTGGACCTGCAGCAATGTTGATGCCAGCCTATCAAATGTAGCTGCATCCAATGTTCCTCGAAATATTGTTTCATCCGATGCTCCATTGCCAACTGCAACACATCATGAGGACGACGAATGTAGGAATGTGACCACTGATGGTAGCGTGGGTATGTGCAAATTGCACTCATACCGGCAACAGCACATGGATCAGGCAGTTTTTAGATGGAACCTTAAATATACTTCGTTTTATAGATAGCGGAGTATCGGTGGTTAGTCACGGTTCCGGCTATCCTACATCGCCGATAGTGCCTCCAACCTTCCTCTATGAAGCTCTTACCTGCCAACCCTATCAAGGAATTTATGTGAACCATATATACTTTCAACTCGCAAATGCCTTCTTCCTATTGTCACACCTCGCGCCGAGCGGCATACATGGTGTACTCTATTTAAGGTGCACTCTACTCGTGGGCTGTGCCTTTCTTGCTTTGTGGGGCTGGACAATAGCTTGTTGGCTGGACGCTGCTCTCTGGAATGCTCTATTTGTTGCCATCAACTTCATCCATGTATGCACGCTTCTTTACAAACTCAGGCCAATCAAGTTCTCGCGAGAAGTTGAAGAGGTAAGCGAGAGATAACAAACGGTAGCAAACAATAACTTGGAGTGACTCTTCCCACCTTGATTATAGAAAATCTACATTTAAATATATACAAAATTAAACAAGTTTATACTTACAAATTGCATGCTGTATCTGCATTTGAGAGAAATTTCGTTTACTCAAATACTCTTGCTCTATATCGCATGAAACTGTAAGTAGATTATTAATGGACTAAAAATAAAATTCTGAAACTGGCTAACTTATAAGTAGTGGATAGAAAAATTAGTCATTGCTCGTAGGTTTGCTGCTATTTTAGAATGTAACGGTAGCTACCGTTAGAATGCGTATGATTCTCTTGGCACACCGATCCATCCATTTTTACTACATCAGTTATTATTCCACACAGGTGTATGTTGCGGTATTTCAACCTTTAAGAGTTTCACGTCATCAATTCCGAAAAGTTTTAAGTTGTATGAAGGTCATTCGTCAGTTAAAGTATCAAGAGGTGTATGCACAAGAAAAGGTGACAAAAGTCGATTCATTGTCCTTGGTTCTTTCTGGAAAGTGAGTCATACATTCAACTTGTTATGGGTAGAAGAATCGCTCTTTTTCAACTCTTCTACGATTATTTAACTTTTTATAGACTAGTTGTTTCGCAGAACGGGAGGGCATTACATATAGTCTTCCCTCATCAGTTCCTTGATTCCCCAGAATGGTTTGGTGTTTCTACAGACGAATACTTTCAGGTATCGTAAAGTACCATAAGCTTAAACACCGGCGACGACCGAGTTGGAAAGCTAGGACTTGTATGTTTATAAATATTTCTATAGGTATCTATAACAGCGATGGAAGAATCACGAATATTGCTCTGGCACAGAGATAAGTTAAAGTTGAGCATAATTACTGATCAATTTCTGCAGGCAGTGTTTGATCACATATTGGGCAGAGATGTAGTTAAAAAATTGATGCAAGTAAGCATCCGTGTGACGCGTACTTAAGCATTCTCACTTGTACGATAAAATATACAGAACATTCAAACTTCAACAGGTAAGTGAAACAATGGCTGCCAGCAGTCATCAGCAACAAAACGGTCAAGTGATTGGTCTCGGCGGAATCGGAACATTAGAAAACGATCCCGATACCAAACTATTTGTCGTTAAAAAGACTGGCGACAGTCAGGGCATCACAGCTCTCATTAGTCGACAGCTTCAAGGTAAATCCCTTTCTGAGTGTACAATAATATTTGCACTACAAGGGCGTAATAGACCGTGATTGTTCTTACACATCTTTAATTTTGCGTTCGATTTTGATTTTGCTTTAAATAGACGAAAGAGTGCCGCTGCTGTACACGAGTCAAGAAGTGGTAAACAATGCGTTGCACCATTCGAACCACCCACGTGTCTCCTACACAGTCCCAAACCCTGCCGAATGTAATGCCCAGTCCTCTTTATAATATTTCCTCACATAAATCAAGCCACCCTAGCACAGATTTATGTGTGGTTTATACCTTATGTTTCGGCAATGGATGATCTTATATTGTATGACTGTTCCGGGATTACTACATTTGTTATTTTATCCCAGTTATCATTCTCAGGTGAGTTTTCTTTATGTATTTCTGTTTTATCCATTCGCACTGTAGTGATTCCGCGTAAAATACGTTCACGTTTTGTACCGTCTTCTTGCTTCTAAGAAATTTGTTCAGTCGATTTTTCCCACGAGGAGACATGTCACACTCGTAGAACCGAAGAAAATATTTTTATTTCAGCAGCGGGAGATGTGAATGCTTGGAGACTAGGAAGAATCGAAGAGACTGACCACGAAACTCCCGTTTAATGAAACGGATATTAGCTCGACGTTGTCCTCGGCAGTCAATACAACGTAACACCGGTCTTCTTTCACAATGTGATGAATGTTCGTCGTAAATGCTGTATTAAATGGCATTGATGTGCTGTGTGAAATAATTGAACATTCTCTTGCCAATAACTGATTTTCCTACGACTAGTCAAAACTATGCTGCAAGGTGATCAATGAGAGAATCGTTCACTTGTAGCATGACGATTCCACCTTAGTTTATAAAAACGGACGTACTAATGATCTTACTTTATGCTTCCAATTGATTGTCAAATATTACCAAGTACCGAACATATTGCTGTTCTATAACTAACGTTTCTTTCTTCCATCGTGATCATCCATATATGTTTGGGGTTTAATGAGTAATACATTACAACTAGGATAGTACGAGGGTCATTTGATCGCAGTGGCGTAACTTCTGTCATATGAAATCTGTGACTGCTGTGGAACCGGTGAAAGTGAAAGGGGCCTAAGAAACTGATTCTTTCCCATATCCCGACATAGTGCCTTTTTACTTGCATTTTCTTTCTTTTCTTTCCAGACAATATTTCGGATACAGTCGGAACTGTAAAGCGGATGGCCGACTGTGTACACCTGATTTAAATATTTATTACATATTTTTTAGTACGATTATCCAAAAGTAATTCCGCATCAGGCATAAAAATATTATTGCCACAGTATAATGAAATATATAATGTTTATAACTGAAGTTACGCCTCACATACTTAGGCCGCTGTTAAAAGCAGCGAAGTAGAATACGTTACTGACAAATTTCTATGGAACACATTAACACTAGTAGAGACATACCACATTGTGCATAACATTCAACGTTAGTATTATGAAAGTGTCACGGCTCGTTATGATAATTGTAATCACTACAGTCATGTTTTCGATGTAAAATTATCACGCACATCGGATCTTTGGAAATTCGTATATTCTCATTTATTCTAACTGACGTTGTGATTAAGCTTCATTATTATGAACGATATTAATATCAATGATGTCCACAACCCACACAGAAATTGGATGATGATACCATAATCAATTTAGTATCTATTGATATTAACTTTTACAGTAACAATATGAAAGTTAAGGAACAGGCATTTTTTTGACAATATTTATAACTAGACAAAGCGAAATCATGGAAACTGACTTCCCGTGAGTAAGAAGATTATCAGGGACACAATATTATTACTTTGGTTGTAAGTCGTGAAGATTATATGCTGGCGAATCTCATTTTCTATCTTTATATTGTACATGCGTTTAACTGAAATTATATCGTTTCCATTATACATGCCATGGACTTGAGTGTTTATATATTATTGTTAATTATTTACATTTGGAATGCGGTCTACTCTTTATACATTTTTGTTATTGTTTCGGACTGTTATTATTTTTGTATGTGTACTTATATTTGTCATGAGTAGTTAGATGATAAAAAGTGTGAATAATGAAATGAGGAAGTCATATTGGATACAATAACAATTATAAAGCGATTATAAAATGAATAAAGTTAGTTTTAGAAATATGTCTTCAGGTGTTATGACGTCCCATTATCAAAATAACTAGCGACCTACGACGTTTGCCATGGCTCCACGATACTGTAGAATTGCATTTACTGTAGTAAAGCATCGCTACGTGTTGCGGGTTTTTGAAGCTGACGGGATGCCTAATTCATCACGATTTTTATATGAAAATACAATGGCACACAGTAAAATGAGGACTAATAAGACTTCTACAATATGTCATATATCTTAGATGTCGTGTGCATCAGCAATTTGCAATAATAAGTTGTCTTATCGGACCAAGGTGTCACTGGGCAGTACTGCTTTGCAAAGCATAGGATTGTTGACAAGTCCCTATTAAATGACCTGTTTTAAACAAATAGTTTTAAACGTGGACGAGATATGTCTCGCTTGGAATCTTATCAGCTCACCCATCCAGAGTTGTTGTCGGAGAATGAATTATGTGAAGTATTGAAAAAGGTAAGTTATAGAGGTTATATTTGTAAACAGTTATTGATGATGTTATTTACAGACTTGCATCGAGATGTTGAATTTTGAAAACTTGAGTAAAACTCAGTTGATCGAAATATACAAGAGAGTTGCCTTGCCTCTGCCTCAAAGGAAATGTAAAAATAAAACTAATAAACAAAGTGAAACTGAGGCATCATCTGATAGAAGAATATCCTTGTTGTAAGTATACTTTGTATATAGCTGGATGTTATTCACGATGCTCAAACTGTACATATATATTTCACATTTTTTTTCTTGCAGAGATGATAGTAGACAAATGAAACATAGCATTAACCATTGTCAACCAGAAAGGTTGAAGCCACCTATTAGTGAGTCTAATCACTCAACAAAAAAGATTTGTTTATCCAGTAATCTAAGTGTAGAAACTCACAAGGATAGCCTTGTCAAGAGAAAATGTGAAGTAAGAATTGATGTGTCTATTATAATCAAGTCATAATACTGTTCTATAATTAAGTGGTCTTATCGATAATAAATGTTCAACAGGATTCAAACCAGTGTTCAGTACAGAAGCGACAAAAGATTACTTGGCCATAACAGTTGTATCATACAACCAAGAATCATGTTCTAAGTTTATTTTAAGATACGTTTTCCTAGCATTCTAGTTTATCTAGGGCAATGAAAGTGATGTCAAGGAAATGAACAACAGATTTTATATGAGCAGCTTGAGAGTTTTACAATATTCACTGAAGAGTCAACAATTTTTATGACTTACAAATTAGTTTTTAATAATGAGATGTGAAATACTTGACATATTTGTTTTTTTACATCCAATGTAGCAAAAGCTTACATTATAATAAAATTCGTATTACCCAGACCCTTGTTTTCATCTTGAACTTTGCGAGACGTAACGAAGATGTTACGAGGAAATCAGCGATTTTACCTTACGTAATCTGGCAGCTTCCCGTTCGAGACGACCCGTTTCGCGGTCACGGTCGCCGCGGAGATTCCCCTCCGTTTTCACGTTATAGGTGAATCATCGTATTTTGCAGATGAGAAAGCAATATGCGGAAGTCGTAAAGATCTTCGCCATAAAAGAAGTTACAACCATTTGCAGTGTACATTCATTGAAATAATAGGAGGTTCAACGAATAGTTTCTGATTTCGATCATAAGGTATTAAATATTGAAAATAATTTTCTGATATTAATGAACACATTTTGGGAAGTTAGAAGTTTGAAAGGGAAGACTCGAACATTGTGTAATGAATCGTTGGTATTCATGACGTGTATTGTTCAGCGTGGCGGAAGCGTTACACTTAACACCGGAGACCAAAACTATTGTGCTGTACGCAATAGTGAAAGCATTCATTGCAGATAGAAAAATAATTGTCCACTCTCTGAATTTGTTTAAGCCATTAGCAACGATTAGGTGACAAATTGATTGAGCTAATCAATGTAGAGAAGGGGTAGAAAGAGTTCAGGATAGAACGTAGAATTTTTTGAGTTCCAATTGGAGAACGGTTCAAAGGTATGTGGGGGGCATTGCGGCGGAGAAAGGGGTGAGCGGTGGGCCCCGAAAAAAAGAGAGCGAAACTTTTACCGTCGACAAGGAATTGTGTCACGTATTGTACGTTTTCCAAGCTGTTTGCGAATGCATGAGGGATGCGATAGACGCATCGGAGTGCGCAATCACGTGCGACCACCCCGTTGTTCCTATAAATACGTTTGACAATGCTTCACGAAACGTCAGTCTCACTCTCGACACATCTCGGTACAGTACAACTTCCTCGAGCTAAATAAACATGGAAATAAAGGTGAGAAGTTCGAGATAAAAGGTCTTTGGTTTATATCGTGAAAGATTTGCTAGTGTCAGCTAATTATAATTCATACAGGCAAAGATGCAGGACTATCTGCCGGACACTTTCTCTATCGTCGAACTTTGATGATTTCTGATCGCCTATCTGTAGAATATGATGCTAAAGAATAATTTCTTTGCAGTCAGTCTGCGTGATTCTGGTAGCAGGAGTGTTGGCAGTGTGCAGAGGTGCAGCAGTGCCCCTTGGACTACCATTTGCTGCAGCTCCCGTGGCAGTTGGACCAGTTCTTTCCCCAGTTGCCAAGGTCGCCGTGAACCCTGAATTCGACCCTCATCCTCAGTACACCTACGCTTATGACGTTCGTGACACGGTAACGGGCGACCTGAAGAGCCAACACGAAAGCAGAAACGGCGATGTCGTCCAGGGAAGCTACAGCCTTATTGAACCCGATGGAACCAGGAGAATCGTCGATTACACCGCTGATCCTGTCAATGGTTTCAACGCCATCGTCCGCAGAGAACCTTTGGCCATCGTCAAACCTGTCGTTGCTCCTGTTGCTCTACATCATTGACATTTTACCGCTTTGATTATGCCACAGGATTATCAATATGACTATTCATTGCCTTCTGTACATACTGCGCCTATTGTTAATCAATGAATAAATGTATATATTAAATACTTTTTCACATGAATATTGTCATTCATTCAATTTCGCTCCGAAAAGAAACCTAAATATGAAATAGCACCTTTGTTGATTAGGAAATGCATATCAATCATCATGCCCCAGATCTATGACAACTTTAACGAAGTAAATAACAGGGCTACAATTACATTTATTAATGAAAACGATGGATTATACGAGAGAGTATGTTTTGATAACAGTCATTGCGTGCCTGCGTTTTTTTGTACACATTCATTGAGTGTACGAGTCGACACGATCGTCATTTTGTCACGATCAATGACCATCGTTCTGATCGTTACATAACGATAATTGTGTAATGTGTCGCATTGTCGTCTAGAGGTAGAGGATTGCGAATGATTTCGTGAAATGGAGAGTCCCAGGAGGCCTGTTATTTTGGAAGTCAGGTTCCAATAATGAACCCGCAGTGCTGAGGGGGAGGTCAAGAGAAAGTACTGAGTTGCAATTGCGCGTATTTAAATACGGCAAAACGGAGAAAAAGATAGCGAGGCGTGTACGGCCCCATTAAACTTACAGAAGGATAATGTTTTCGTTCGACCTGTGCAGCCTTTTATTTTTCGAGTGTTACCGCGTACATGAAGGAGAGTCGTTGGCCGTGATTACCTCACGTCGCGACATTCGCAGCTCGTTTTATTATTGATAAAAGTATATGTAACGCGTTTTTCGAAGGACGCTGGCCTTCGATTAATCCACTGCTAACTTACGAGACTGCGGTTTTGCATTTCGAAAGTAGTTTGTGCTTTTTTATGTCACATCAGGGCTGTTTATTCTGAACGGTTAAAATGTCGTTCAAAGAAGAACAATATTTTCGACCATGCATGTAAACTATGTTAATGAAATAGTATGAATAAGTTATAGTGAACTTAAAGATATTCGGGTGAGAGACCTAATGAAACCGATTCCACGGACTTTCTAGGGGTTTGAAAGACGTTACGTGGGTTTTGGCAAGACTTGGCCGTGCGAAAAGTAGGTTTACACGTACGATTTCGAAGTGTCTGGTGCCGGTCACAGCCTCCGCGGCAATCGTCGGCTCGTTTTGAATTCACGGAGGAATCGAAGCGGCCGATGAGGCGACCTCGTGGTGAGTCTGTCCCGAAGAAATTGGCATCCAAGTCGCGTGTGTGATATGAAGAAACGTATCTACCTCGCGCAGAAATCGACTCGCGGGTTCGCGAGCAACAGAAAGACGATGGCTAGGGGAGCCGAGGAGAAGAAGACGAAGTCGAGGAGCGCGTGGCTATCGAGGAGGTCAGACGAGCGAGCCCCGTCCTGCATGCAGAGATTAGAGGTGGGGGCGTGCAAACGGGTGCCGACACACAGGTTTGGGTGCAAGGAATCGTTGGCGGTTATTGCCGATGGATGACACGGACGACCCGACGTATAAAAGTCCGGCCGATCTCACCCCGAGGCATCAGTCTTCTGGCGATCCTCTCATCACCAACGAACATGGCTAGCAAGGTAAGTCAGGGTGGTCCCAGCAGACCATGGCTGCCACCATGGTAGACTCTTTCATAAGTTGAAGGAATTTCCGAGGAATTTCACTATCTTCTTGGACTTGCAGCTTATCGCATTCTTGGGTCTGGCGGCTTTGGCCCATGGGGCAGTTGTACCAGCAGTGGTACGGGCAGTTCCGGTTGCAGCTAAGCTCGAGGAATTGGACGCAGTGCCCCGTTACAGCTTCGCCTACGATGTTCAGGACGCCGTGACCGGCGACTCGAAGGCCCAGTACGAGACCCGCGACGGTGATGTGGTACAGGGTAGCTACAGCCTCATCGAGGCTGACGGCACTCGCCGAATCGTCAAGTACACGGCAGATCCTATAAACGGATTCAACGCGGTCGTCAGCAGAGAACCAGCGACTGCTGTCGCACTGGCTGCATCCCCAGTTGTTCCTTATGCACCTGCTGCAATTGTACCAGGTATTGCGGGTGTACCGGTTGCTTCTGCACCTGCTCCGGCCCCGGCCATTCCATCTAGCGGTCCTGACGCCGACGTAGAAGTCGTGGAAGCTAGATCGGGCCCTCTAGTCACTGCCCAAGGATCCACGGACTCGGAGCGTTCTACTGCGAAAAACGACAGAGCTAAACAGCAACAACAGCAGCAACACCAGCAGCTCCAGCAGCACCAGCAACGTCAACTTGAACAGCTCCAGCAACAGCACCAGCAGCAGCTTCGGCTCCATCAGCAGCAGATCGAGCAGCTTCAACAGCAGCAGAGGGAGCAGTCTGGAAGGTCGCAAGACGAGGAACAAGAAGAACCACAGCAGCACCAGGACGTTCCAGTTCGCGCAATCGCTAGTCCCGTTCAACAGCCAAATCTGGTTCGCGCTCAAGCCGCGAGAATTGCGACCTACCCTGCCAATACCGCCTACACGGCTGTGTACTCGTCTCCCTTCGCCTACGCTGCTCCTATCGCTGGTCTCACCTACGCACCTGCACCTGCCCTACTCTAAGACTCGGCAACCGTTTAAGCTCCGATGCCAAGAACCTCCAACGTCCATCATCTTTGTATCCCAGGGGATACATGAAGAGTCGATTCAATCCTAATCAATGGCATCACTTATGAAATAGAACTAAATCATGTGATAAGTTTCGTATTACACCGAACCGCCGTAGCGCCCTGTACTATTACCACGTTAGATAGACATATTTTTTGTTGACTCGACAATAAATAAAAATTATGATCAACTCAAAATCTCTACATGATTCTAACCATTCTACTTGACGTTATAAGTAATAGCCATTATTATGTCACTATATTACCACATCGTCGTGGTACCCTTTATGGATGTTGAACAGTAGAATAGGCGTGTCTTCATCAGCCTACTCTAACGTAGGCGTCAGCAGGGTGGCACCTTTTCGATCGATTAGAATGCGTTCACTGTCCTCAGCTTACAGCACCGAATTAACGCAACACACGAGGGGGACTAATTACGAAGACCTGGCGATACGTGGAGAATATTGTTCTTAATGAAGCAGCAGGGATTGGATACGAAGGAACTGGTCCAACCGATTAATTCCATTGACTGTATTATGCTGTAATATTCACGTAACAGCGAGCTGTAATATTCGTAACAGTGTATGGTTTATGCGACAGATGTATCAACGCGCTGTTACGCATATTACTTACTGCCGGGCCAACCGGCTTATGTCGTTATCAGATTGGGATTGTGACAACCAGCCTCAGGGCACATATTTTTTGGTAGAATAATGGTAGGTGCCAGTATAAAGATTTACTCACAGTCATGGCATAATGAAATTATTGAAAAATTAGGAGAATCAATATGATTAGCTTTGTGATGTATCGAAAATAGCTTGCATGTGCGTGCGCGCGAAGGAGTAGGACAATCTGAGGACGTGTGGAGTACGTGCGTCGATCAATGTCAAACGAAACCGATAGACAATATCAATCAACGCATCACGTAAAGCCGTCCGTCTTACGCGTAGAGCACACGGTCGATTCATCAGGTGCGTGTACGTCGTTCACCGTTACGTAAGGTCCTCAGTTACGTTCGTTCCTTTACGCAAGCCTACAATGCGCGTTTTGCGTGCGTGTTCCGCGTTCGACCTTCAAATACGCGCACCGGCTGCGTGACCAGTTAGACGAAACGCACATGGCATGAAAAACGACAACCCTTAAGGGAACAGTGGAAGATCGCGAAGAAAAACGGGTTGAGCATAGGATGAGGAGTCGGGGAAATTTATTCATGAAAGCTTGAACAATTATTTGGGCAGGTCGATGCAACCCGACAGCAGATTGAATTCTTCCCTCGTTGCTTCAATTGGTGGCAGATAAAGACTTGCCGAACAATCTGGAGCGATGGGTGTAGCTCTCGCAAAAATTATCGGTAGTACGATCACGATCATCTGACATGGCGCAACGACCAGGACGAATAACGAATGCATCGATCGTTCCGGGAGGTCGTTCGAAGAACTACGTTTGCTAGTGAGACTCTATTCTTTAAGACATTTCGAAGGACCCGTAAGGAGAGCGAAGATTCCAAACTTACTGACTCACAAACGATTCGCGGAAATCAACTGTTGAAGCAACGACAAGGGTCTATTACGAAAAACTGTTGAAACGTCGCTACTGGCCGTACTATGAGATCTTTGCGATCTGAGTAGTAAGTGCCGGCATATGTCAGCCGTGGAAATATAAGCGGCGAATGCTGAAACTGCTGCCTGATCTGTCTCCAACGGTTATCACTTCACGCTTCTGGAGATCATTAACTATCAGTAAAAAATACACCATAGCTTTGATATCTTAAGGCCAGTGAAGTACCTTCTGGGTCATTTGTAACGAATGTGCTGACCACTGGAGGACCATGAAACGAATGATCCTGTACGAGGACAGAACGAGACGAAGGCGGAGCAAGTGAACGGGCGGCTGGAGGAGAGGAAGAAAGGAATATAATACGGGCCCACTTTCACCGAATAAACTGGGGCTGCAGTAGAGGCCCGCGGCCGTCAAACGAACCGCGCCCAATGTCACTATGCGGCTTCGCGTAATCGCGCCCTGTATTACGTGCAGGCCACTTGAAAACCGGTCTACATTTGGCAGACCTGTTACCGAAGAATCCGACTGGCCACTCTGAAACGCGTTTCAATTGTTGCCAAGCCACCTTGCACGTAATGCGATTCACGTTCCTCGGACGACCCCACCGAAATAGGTCTATTACAATGTACAAGAGATTCAGCCCCATTTTGAAATACGGATTCTTTCTCAATGCAAGGATTATATTGTGTCTTTCTGAGCGATTTTCACGAACGTTAGCTTATCGAATTGTCATCTGCGAAAGTAAAAACGTGCGTGTCATACGCGCACACGTGCTCCCCATAAAAGAAACGAATGCCCTGTTTCTCAGCGGGGATTACGCAATAATTTAAATTGAGACTAAGGAATTTGGACGCCTTTCTCTCTCTCGATAATGGGAATCGGACAGGATCTAGACGTCGAGGGTCAGGGGGATGCACCACGAGGAGGAAAGAATGAGAACCAGAGAAAGTGGGTCGGTTCTGGCAAATACCACATAACCGGCTAGATAAGCCTACCCTCTTGATAGATCATTCTGAAAAGGATGCGATTTATGTGAGCGACCCTTAAATGTCAACTGCCTGATTGGACATAGATCTGGTTTTTACTAACTGCTCTAGGTTATAAGTATCAGGGAGGAACGGAGAAAGACAATGAAAAATTGATTGCAACTTCTTTTTAATCAGTCACAGCGTTGTGCTAAAAAATAAATAGGATGGCCTAAGTGTACGATCGGGGTCCGGTGCATGGTTCAGTGGTAGTAAGCTGGGGCAGCGGCGTATGCGGCAACAGGGGCGGCGTGGATCTTGGCGTAGGCTGGAGCGGCGTAGGCCAGGGGAGCAGCATGAGCGATCTTGGCGACGGGGGCAGCGTAGGCCAATGGAGCTGCGGCGTAGTGAGCAGCGGGGGCAGCGTAGGCAACTGGGGCGGCGTGTGCGATCTTGGCGACCGGGGCGGCATAAGCAGCGACTGGGGCAGCAGCTACGGCCTTCACGGCAACAGTGGCGGGTTCTTTGCGGACGACGGCGTTGAATCCGTTGACTGGATCAGCGGTGTAGTCAACTGTGCGCCTGGTACCGTCAGCCTCGATGAGGGAGTAGCTGCCCTGGACAACATCACCATCGCGAGTTTCCTGCTGGCTCTTGGCATCACCGGTGATAGTGTCGTGGACGTCGTAGGCGTAGCTGTATTGTGGGTGAGGGTCGTAGTCAGCGTCGACAGCCTTGGCTACAGCAACTGGGGCTGCAGCGACCGCTGGGCCAGCGGCGTAAGCCACCGGGGCAGCTGGGAGGAGTCCAGCGTTGGCGACAGCCACCAGGCATGCGAGAGCAACGAACTAGAAGAAAATGTAATGTCAATTAAGATTTGAGCAAAGCAAAGCTGCCTTCGAAGGCAACGGTCTCACGCTGAAGCTTTAACCAGCGGGTAGAATAGTTTACCCACCTTGAAGGCCATTGTTGATGAGGAGATTTAGTTGTTTTGGATCAACTAAGCAGCTGAATGATGTCTGTCGTTTGTCTCGGCTGCTTTATATACCCACGAAGGGGCTAGCACGTCGTTCCCCCACTACGATTCCGTCGACCGGACTTGGAAAGTTCGGCATCGTTAACGCGGCTCCTGATCGCTCTTGAACTTGGTGGGATCAACGTATTCGCTCGTCCTGCCCCTTGGTGAGACACCCTCCACGGTGTTCTCGCCAATCTCCTGCTACGTAAATTATACCCCAGCCCCAAAATAGCTGAACTTATCAAATACAGAACCTCTACTTCAAAGAATAGTCTTCTGTAATGAAGATGACTTACATTACGGTATTGTGCTCTACTATACAATAACTTTGTGCTCTACATTTTCGATTTAGCCATTCTCATATAAGTCATCCTATGGTTCATAGAAACGATTAGCCTGCCCATGGATAGCAAATAAAAAATATGGACGAACGAAGGCCGCGATTGTGTTGATCGAGAGCAGAGCGTTTTCGCCGGACGAGCCGGGTTACGAATCGATTGCCGAAAGCCGCAAGAGTTGGGCACGCGAAACTTTCGAACGATATACGTGTCCACGGTGGGCCAAATATCCCGAAATGCCGGAATGCCCCTCGGTTGCGTCATATCTAACGTTACCACCGGTGGCAGGACTGCGAAGCGAGAAGTGGAGCACTTTCATAAAGAAAAAATAGGTGGGCAACCCAGGCGAACGATTCGATCGACACGCACCGCCCGCGGGCAACAGATTCGGGGACCGAGATCGCCAACTTCGATCTGCCACCTTTTTTTAGCAGCACCTATTGTGTCGTACAATGACTAACTATCATCGGGAAGAATAATGACTTGAAAAAAATCGGTCTATAGAGATCCTTGGCGTTCTCAAGGCCGTCGCTGGACCTTTACTGCTGCCGATGGACAATGAACCGTATGTCTAGCACGCTCTAGTATTTCTTTCAACGTCCTTGAGACATTCCAGGATGGAACATGAGTAATTGAGCATTGTCTCGTTACTTTGGTACAGCGAACTGATAAATATCGATCATGGTAAATGATATTCAGAAAGGAACCAGGCAAGGACAGGAAGAGCGACAGCTTTAAGGAAGAAAGAGATTAGCGATGTTGGCGAGTATCCCCCACTGTTGGCGAGGGTGTTGGCGAGCGAGCAGAAAGGGGGAAGGGTTAAGTAACCGGTGGCAAGGACGTGGCCTAGTCCGAGCGTCTGAGCGGTACCCACGATGGTTCAAGACCGATCGGTGAGCCCCGCCTGGGCGTGGTTCGATTTCTTGCTCAATTTGTGCCGACGCATAGTGGTCGCGAATTGGGTGACCGCCGGTGTACCGTCACCCGGTTACGTCAGATCAGAACGCACCATGCTGGCTCCTGGGCCTGCTTTCTCGGCCAGGTATATAAGCCGAAAACCACCCATTCGGAGCATCATTCGCACCACAGAGACCCAGATCGACCGATCTACCAATCGAACCAAGGAAAATGGCCTTCAAGGTATTACAACTGACTTTGATCTGGATTAGGTTTTTTCCACCCGCTAAAAGTGCACGACTTTAGGGCGAAAGTGTTTTCATTATCTTACTGATAGTTTACGATGTTTAAATTTCAGTTCATCGCCTTCGCTTGCTTCGTGGCTGCCGCCAACGCTGGACTCCTCCCAGCTGCCCCGGTGGCTTACGCCGCTGGCCCAGCGGTCGCTGCAGCCCCAGTTGCTGTAGCCAAGGCTGTCGACGCTGACTACGACCCTCACCCACAATACAGCTACGCCTATGACGTCCATGACAGTCTGACCGGTGATGCCAAGAGCCAGCAGGAGACCCGCGACGGAGATGTTGTCCAGGGCAGCTACTCCCTCCTCGAGGCTGATGGCTCCAGGCGCACCGTCGACTACACCGCTGATCCAGTCAACGGATTCAACGCCGTCGTCCGCAAAGAACCCGCTGCCGTTGCCGTGAAGGCCGTAGCTGCTGCCCCAGTCGCTGCTTATGCCGCCCCGGTTGCCAAGATCGCACACGCCGCCCCAGTTGCCTACGCTGCCCCCGCTGCTCACTACGCCGCAGCTCCATTGGCCTACGCTGCCCCCGTCGCCAAGATCGCTCATGCTGCTCCCCTGGCCTACGCCGCTCCAGCCTACGCCAAGATCCACGCCGCCCCTGTTGCAGCATACGCCGCTGCCCCAGCTTACTACCACTGAACCGCTGACTCACCGTTGACCTAGGAACATTACTCTTCCCATCAAAACCTCCTTCGCATATTAGCGACCTCATGGAACCTCCATTTCTTCTTCAAGGCCAGTTTGTCGATATTCATGTGGGCACATTGGTCGGCATGTGATTTCCTGTGCTAAGGAAAAAGAAATCTGGACCAATATGCTCGTGTGACATACGATAGATCGGTATGATAGTCATGATTTCCGTGGTCGTTTACCCTGACTTGACTTGCCATATCTAAGATGAACGTTTAATAAATTTTTTTAGCCAGTACATACGTATTCTTAATCAAACCTTGCTTTTCATTCAGTTCTAACGTTTGAAGACAATGGAAAAAATATACGATCTGAAATCCACTCGAAGACGGTGAAGGATGCGTGAAGGTAGAAATCCGCGGTAGCCTCGAACCGTCGATTCACGGGTGGGCTACACGCACTTTCTCTGGTCGTAATGCTCGATTATGCAATAAAACCACGCCCGTCCATCCGCCCGCACGTATACGCAAAAAGAGAGGGGACTAATGGAGCGCGGGAGAACGATTGCATCTTGTGGGTACTTTAAGCTCAACTAAATTCGCAAGTTTCGGCATGAACCTTGACCCATTTACAACATCCAGAGTGAACAATCACACCTCCAACACCTTCGTGTAAATTAACAATTAATTTTTATTCAAAACAAAAACATCGAGGCATTTTTTCTTGTATTTTTAACATACGTTATTTAACCCTTATTAAAAAATATATTATATATTTTTGTATCTCTCTTAAAGTCTTAAATAGAATATTCACACCCGACGAGCAGGTGGTTCACGAGGTAATACTGCTTCGTAAAAATAGGTGATCAGTTCTGGTCCATTTCTAGATTGCGTTCTGGTGCTGACATCCTGAAAGAAAATAACGGAAAATGGTACGTGATCGTTGAGTATTAATCTAATTAGAGATATAATGACTTACTGATGTATCGTAACGTAATCTTCTGTAAGGATATTTGACGTATCTAAAGGTGTGAGGAAAGTAAATTGACATTCTGGATGTTCTTTGGTGTGATTCAAGAGTATCTCCATTATTGTATGTCGATTAATTTTGTCCTATGAGTAAAGAAGTGTGTTTTTCAAAATCGATATTAAGCAAACTTTTAGCTGAAAATCATACGAACCATAAAGACGTCGAATTCGTCGAGAAAGTAGAATGGCAATCTAGTGCATTCCCACAGTGCCAAAATAAAGGCCACGGTAGCATAGGAGCGTTCACCCCCCGACAGAGATTTCGTATCTTTCATTTTTTCAGAATTTATGTTTGGAGTCACATGAAGATCCAACACTCTATTCTCGTGATCGATACGCATCGTACCCTAAAAAACGACACACTTTAGAGTGAGACCTCGGGATTTAGTATTTTCTTCACAAGAATGTTCGGTACCTTGTATTGTCGTAGAGCTAAAATATTCTCGAACGATTCTCGTATTTTATAGGCAATTGCGACTTTCATATCTTTAAATGTTTTCTTCCGGATTTTCAACCGGTTTTTGTGTTTCTGTAACGTAGTAATCAATTTTGTCCACGTGTGCATGATGTTACGTTATTATAATACATGTCGGACTGACTCACTTCATTGCTGATTTCCAGTTGTTCAGCGAATTCAATGGCATTCGTGAGGGCTTGTCGTTTCTTTCGAAGAAGCTCCTTCAGTTCGTCTGTATTAACCCCGACTTGTTGTTCGACCTCCTGAATTTGATGCTTTAGCCCTGCTGACAGTTCTTTTATCTCGATGAGAGATCTACAAAGAGTGAGTGAAAGTTCAGCGTGAAGAATCGCTTACAGGATTTTTTCTCTACCAAATAAAGTTCCCTCAATTCTACCTCTGTGTATTCACCCTAGGACCATATTTTTCAGCGTTTGTTACTGCTTTTTTCACAGCAGTCTCTTGTAGTTTTACATCTACCTCAGCATTTTGCACAGCTTGCTTGTGCTCCTGAATTTTACGAGCAGCGTGTTGGCCCTTCAGGTGTAGCATGAGTTTTTCATCATTCAGTTTCCTTATCTCATTCTACATCGAATATTTTCATGTTAACAATATACAATATAATTTCTAAACTTTGGTCTTCTCATAATCGACAAAAAATAAAAAACATCGCACTGTACCTCTAGTGGTTCTGTCTGTACAGAAATCTCGTGTGCCATTTTTGCACATTTGTTGCACTCTGTTTCTACAACTTGAACTTTATTTTGAAGCTCTTTAACGACATCGTTCAAACGTTCTACTTCTTGTTTATCTTTTTGCAATTTATTTTCCAATACTACAAGTTCATCTCGCTGTATACCAAAATTCCGTATTACTTAAAGGCAATTATTTATTTAAAAAACAGACGTGTGGGATGTAATTACCAGGATGGTCACAGATGTACTTTCGGTTTGTTCAGTTCTGTCCTGTATTAGCCCAATTTGTGTTTTAAATTCGTTTTGTTTGGCACGGAGTTTCGTTACTTGGTTGCACACAACGTTGAATTCCGAGATCGTACGTTGTAACTTTTCACGGATAGTTGTGAGGTTTGTCATGGCTGCATTTCTTTCATCGTGGGTGACAGATAATTCTTCTTGCAATGTTCTATAAGAAAACAAATGTAGTATTACACAAGAGGTGACGAAAGATGTATTGCAATTAAATCATACTTACTGGATAACGTCTTTGGTGGAGACTTGGAGGAATTTTGCTCGTAAACCACGTCTGCCACCGTAACTCCTATAATGCGGATCAGGGAAGAATGTATCGGCATTTTGTGTAAGGGCTCTTTTACAATTTCGGGGAACTCTTGAAATATGTGACATCATATGGCACGCTTCCTTGTTTGTCGGTATTAGCAAAAGGCACTCGACTTCGCGTTGGTCTATAATACAGTTCGCAATAACTGGATCCGTTATATCCATTGCGTCCAATAAATTGCTGTATCCTGGAGCGTGCGTGCACTTATTATGAACATTATGAACCTGGCAAACAATAGTACAATTTGTTTCGTTCTTCAATAATAATTGGAAGTGTTATTGCTATTCTTCGCTTTAAATACCTGATAATAAAATTTGCTACAGTTGACCTGCGGCCTTCTTTCGTGTAAATAAACCTCTGACATAAGTGCCTTTAATACTTTAGCATCTTGGCTGTTATCCACACAAAATGAACTAAGAAATTCTGCTCCGAAAAAATGTTCTACCGCCGGTGCCCAATTGATGTCCTTCATTTTTATGTAGGCACCTATGTTTCAAAACATAATAAAACGCAACATACAAAATATAATCAAGATCAATAAAAACATCAATTTAGTTACCCACCTAATGGACCTCGTGGTTTCTCTTTAAATTGACCATTCTTGTATTCTTCCTCTATACGTTTCAAAAGTCTCGGCATGTTTGGACTGAACACTGTTAATACATTGTCTGACTGTTGCTTTAAGGCATTAAGCTCCTGACTCGTTTTATATATGTGCTTTTCAAATCGCTGGACCTCTATTGTAGCGGTATGCACTTCCTGTTGAAGTCTTATTTTATCAGCTTCAAGATGCATTTGATCCGTTTGCTTTGTACGAAACATTGCTTCCGTTTCGTCTAATTTTTGCTCGAATTCCGTAAGGAGTTTCTTTAGTTGCGCTCTATTCTGTTCTTGTGCATCGCCCCTACGCATATCGCATTGATTCGTATTTAATTGGTTGTCTCACGTAAACAAAATTAGCACAGCACAAATTCATCCGACACCATACTTACCCTTCCAATTTCGTTATTTCTTTGCGAAGCATTGCTATATCGCTTACAGTACGTTTCACTTTAACTTCACTATTTTGTAATTCTCGTACTTTTACATGCAGATTTTCTCTAAGGGCAGCAGATTCCTTTTTAAACCCATTATGAACATCCGTTTTATCTGCTGCTTGACGTTCAAGTTCCGTAATTTTTGTTCTTAGGTTTCTACAAGAACATGCAATTAAAATATATATCATGTCTAGACCAATAAAAAGTATATATAATAAACATGGATTTTATGTCATACTCTATTTTGTCGTCAATTTCTTTGTTCTTTGACCCAACTGTATTAGTACTATCCTGTATACTTTTTAGTTGGTTTATACATTCTTTTAAATGATCCTCATATTTCTGATATTTTCTTTCTTCTATAAGTGCCTGAAATAATTGTTTATATTTATAGTGATCATAACTAACTTATATAACTAGAAAAAAACAGAAAGATTTATCATACTGCAGCCCAGTGGACTTCTACTTCAAGATCCTTTAATTCTTTACGTGATTCTCCTATTTTTTCACACATTTCCAATTTCTTCTCTAAGTCGTTCACTTCTTTTTCTCTTTGTGCTAAGACCTACGGAGTATATTGTATTTTATTACTTTCTGTACAGATATATTTCTATAAATTATATAAAGTGTAAGTACTGTATTGGCATTTTCCAGGTCCTCGCTAACTCGTACACAATCAATAGCTGCTTGCTTGTAGTTAGCTCCAATTACATCTAAATGTGAAGCTTTCATAAACATTTCATATTTTTCTTGTGGTTTAGATGCAACCAGAAAGGTTCTTGATACATCCTGATTCATAACAGAGATAGGATTATCAATCTGAATATTCATGTGGAGTAATATGTCATCTAATTCTGATCGCTTAGTTGAAACTACTTCTCCTATAAAATATATTAAATCTCTTAATGCAGGGTACAGCTATATAATTATCATCATTTTACCAGAGCATTAAGAATTGTCAAATAAATATGTGTACCTTTTGAATTTTTAATTTTATAGGCCGAAGTATTGCCAATGGTTCTTTGTACTGTAATCATATTTCCATACGTATCTGGTTTATAGGCAGCTGGACCTTCATTGACTATACTTATACGTACTTCCGCAAATCTTTTTCCCTTTTTTATCAGATCTGTAATAAATATCAATTAAATTTCTATGAATGCATACTGCTTCATACATCCAGATACGTTAATTATTTATAATACTTTTTATGGAAGATCCCCTTTTTGTGATGTTGGCTTTGGCACCAAGTCCAATAGTAATTGCTGTTAGAATAGCACTTTTCCCACTTCCATTTGGACCCACAATGAAGTTCACATTCTCATTTAATTCTATTTCTAGAGTATCATGGCACATAAAGTTGCGCATGAATATTCGTTTGATTTTCCCAACCACATCCTATGAAAAGGATAAAGTACATAAAAGTGGTATTACAATCTTCACAAATTCATAATACCTGTGAATAGTGTGTATATCATAATATTATTGTAGTTAATAAGTACTTGGCACTTTGTTTATTTGTAGTGTCATAGCAATATAAGTTACTTGAATGTAACTGGAATATAAACACGTGGTGATACAATCTTGTGGCTTCAATGAATATGTTTGAATCTACTTACTGTTGTGTCAGTATTGTTATCATCTTCCCTTAGACGTTTTAATGGATTTTCAACGGGACTCCCGATCGTACTACTATTTCTCTTCGCTCCTCTTCTATTTTCTGTCGTGCTCACATCCATATTACAGTCGGCAACAATATCAATTTATTGTTTTAAAGAAAGCTATATTAAATATGCGCTTCATCCAAACCGCAACACTGTCACAATACAATACCAGAGGAAATTGTTTGTAAGAAGGACAGTTATAAAAATTTACGTTATCACGTATAAGAACCGGAGCTTGATTAGATATCCTCTGAAAAATGGCATGCTTTTTGATATGAAACAATTGAAAAGTGTATAAACACAATCAGTCGCAGTTTCTTCCCGCCACTTAACCGTTACTGTTTTTTCAACTGAACACTGCAATGACCGTGATACTAAACTCATTTAAACTGAACCTACGATCTGTAAGGAAAAACATAGTGGTGCGCTGAGTTTCCTATTGGTCGATCTTCCTACGACCAACCAAATTCTCGCGCAGACCATTACCATTCTTCCGATTGGTTACTGTATGATCCCAGAAGAGCATATGACTCTTTTCTTGTTTTTGAATGAAAAGTTTCACATATATTTAAAATTTATTTATTGTGATTTCAATTTTCGATAAAAGTACTTTGAGATACAGGCACAAAAGTATTGGGATCGTCATCAATGTCAGAAAAACTTCTAGAGGTAGGAGGAATGGGACTCTGACGCGATCTCCATATGCTTTGTTTAGACCTTTGAAGTTCCTGAGAGCTAACAAAATCTATGGAAGCTGGTTTTCCTAAGCTTCTCCCAGACACTAAAGAAAGATCGTCATAGTATTATATAAATTATATATTTGAAAATTATCCCTGAGGATATTAGTGTACCACTAACCGGACTGCAATGAAACAAAAGCAGCATCATCTGCTGGAGCGAGGCCAGCTTTTAGAAATCTGTTATCTTCAAAACGATAAGGCCTCTGAGGAACGTTTTGTCTTTCGTTTGTCGCTCTCTCCACAAATACCAGGGGTAAATAAGAATCATCCGATGCCATCCTTGAATGTTCACTACTTGCTATAGATGAAAAAAGGTCATATCGTAATCTCGAAAGGCTTTCTGACTATACAGACTTTACCGTTCCGGAGTGAAACAAATCCTGAATGATCACCGGGATCATGTGCTGATCTATGAAATCCTCTGTTAATTCCCCTAATACTCGTATCATACGGCGATCGCCAAAATGATCCATCCGTATTATCTGGAGCCTCTGCAGTATCCAGTTCGTCCACGAAAGATACGTAAGCTTCCGGATCGGAGTTCCTCAATAGAGCTTTTAACATAATTTCAATAATCCTCAGAAGGCACGGTTCGAAATAATCTACTTATTAACCACATACACATCCCAAATTCATCATCAATTTCTTGCTGATCCGGTGACCCTGACTCTGCGTAACGGGGCGAAACATGTGATTCTTGTTGAAAGGATACATAGGCTTCTGGTTCAGATCCTCTACCGAATGCTTTAGAAACCATGCAATCATTAACTAATGATGAACAGAACTAACTACCCTAACGTCGATCTCTGCAATATACCTTCAAATTCTTCAAATTCAGTGTCAAACTCTGGATAAGTGCTATAAGACTTTGGCTCTGATGATCTTCTTGGCGTCCTCACTGTAACATGAGGGGGTAGCACGAATGGTTGCTCATGCAAAGATAGCTCTGGATCAAGCACTTCTTGGGTGCCTTGCCGATAGGATCGTTCTGGCTGTGGGAGTCTACTCCGTGTTAGTCTACTTCTTACTGCTGGATGTGGTGCAGATGGGGTTGGGGGTAGCGGAGGAGGTGGAGGTATTGGCATGGACGGAGGCCGGGGTGGTCGCGAAAATGAGGATTTCTGGGCTGGTGAATCACGTAGCGGAGGAGGAGGTGGAGCATATCCAGAAAGTTGTCTTCTATCTACAGGTTCCGCCTCTGCTGATCGGCTGTGTCGTGACCTGGGTTGTACTGTATTAGGATTACCTAATTCTTGGGGGTTTAGGAAATCAATATGTGCATGAAAGGCTTAAAAAGATTTTTTTACTTCGTTCAACATTTATCTTATTTTCGCCAATACAATTGGCTTACCACTACGGTCGGATAGAACGGTCAGACTCGTTATATCAGTAGCTTCTGAAAGTCCGGAAACCCAATCTGAGTAATAAGAGTCAGAAGTAAATAATTTCCGAGGTGTTGGGGCACGTTTTGGTGTCCTTAATCGATCCTGCATCTTAGGAGACTTTGAAGAAATCCCTATTATCTTTCCAGATCCTATTAACAGATTCTTCTTTTATGCAGTGGTAACACATTCGTGGGGAAGAGTAATAGTTAATCCCATGTCACCAACTTTTAGACGGGAGTCTCTCATCATCGGGAACACAGTAATCGGTACAACTGACGTCTACAACTTCCTTGCCCTTCGGAAGACATGTGTGCATTTCTATAAAAGTCAACATGACATCGAATAGAATACAAGATTAAATAAAAACATGACAGTGCCGTATTGCACGTACTAATACTCTCCTCCGATGATGATTTTACGTCTCCTGGGTCACGTCTGAAATGAAATTGATCAAATGATGAACAATAGTTGAACCATCTTGTACTAAGCTACATACGCGCAAGGTGGCAGATCCATCATCCTTTCGACCTCCCTTCTTTTTGGAGATACACGACAAAGACCTGTGATACTACTCTTTTTGACTACTTTCATCTTTTTGTCTTTATAAAAATGAAGTATAGCATCAGCCTCCGAAAGGTCAAGGTCTCCCACAATGTGAGCTGGAAACCACCAATTCTTACGATTCATAATAACACTGATAGGATCTTTGAAATCAGTACACCACCACTTACGAGACTGATCGATTAATCTCTCGATATAGCGGTTGGTTCCCCAACAAGGTCTGCTCTCGAGGAATGGTATTTCCATTTTAGAGAATCTTCGCGGAAACAAGGAAGTATCCCTGTCATTTTTGGAATCGTCGGGACCCCCATTTTGCGACTCTTGACCAATTGTGGATTTATTTTCCTGGTCATTTGCAATTGTAGTAGCTTCAGTAGAACCTCTGGTTTGGTCCCTTGAAGATGCTTCATTGCTCTTGTAGTTACTTAGTTTAGACAATTTGCAAGTATCTTTGTAGCAAGGTGTATGCATCACTGGTTTGCCTGTTGTAGGTCTAATCCACCTGCATAATGCAGAAGTTATCGATCTTTGGACTTCGCGAGTATTTCGTGTTTGTTGTAAATCCATGTTATACATATATCTTGATTGTTGTACTTGCTTTGTTAATGGTTCTGTGGAGACAGCATAATAACCTTGTACTCCAAAATTTGGAATTTCCTGCACCGACACAAATTCGCAAAGGTCTGCACTAACAGATGAGTTTATTGAAGGGAACTTTGTTTGTTTCGTTTCTTCGGACTTGACCAAGTGTATCATGTCTACTACCTGAGATAGTAATATGTAAGATTAAGTGTATAGAAGCTAGTAATTTGTGTTATAATTTGCTAGAAATATCTGGAAAAAATGTGGCACCGTGTGGTCTTCTGGAAACGGTTGCAGAGGTTCATCAGGAGGGGGTTTCTCGAAAATTCCTGCCAATTTCTTCTTATGTAAGGCGAAAAGCAACAACATAAGATACTTAACATGTAGGTCATTCTCTGGATTTTGTGTATTTATTTCGCCTAACTTTTTCAACCATAATGCTGCGATGGCACGATCTGTGAAATAAGCAGGGTCTTAGCCCCCCCAGATTTGAGCTCCTGAAGGACTCACCTTTGGCATCTGGCAGATTAAGGACCATGGGTTTAATAAATTTCAAGTAAAAATTATACTGATCTACTTCGATAGACATTGTTCTAAGTTGTTCGTATACTAGCTATTTCAATAAGACATCGATAATTGTGTGTCAGGGGGTATTGAAAATGGTTCCCCGTATGAAGTCTGCTTGAAGTGATTTAAACGAAATAAATTTCATCGTGCTATTTGAATAGGTTAATAATATAGAAACCTATTAGGTGTGCATGACAAAACAAAAAGGAGTACATTTAATAGGTGTATACATATGCGTATGAGCTTGATACTCAATTGTCAAGGATAGTGGACTTTCACCACTGGGATGAATGAATGTAAAGAAATGCAAACGCAGTGTATAGATGTCACAATTGTTATGTATTTCAAGAAGATTATAATGAGTGAAACATAAGGTACATTATTGTGCACGACGTTTCAAAGTTTGTTGATAATCCTGTATTCTTGAATGGTACAGGGACGTATCTATTAAAAACCACTTGTTGCCCCGCCACGTGATTCGTTTACTTCTGGTGAACCACCTGTTGAGTACGTTATAAACGGAGTAGCATGGTGGACCAGTCAGCGCCCTCCTACGCGTTGCACTGTCTCCCACCCAAGATTCCTCGTAATCTCAAATTTAAACGTCTCGTCGGTTACAGCCTGTTGGTCCTAACTGCCTCACTGCGTTCCAACGCATCGGAAGCTTTGTACGGGTGTGAGGAGCCCGTTTGCTGTAGCGCGTCATGTTGTATTTCTATTTTGCGTGTGGGTTGTGATCCCGTGTTTGGTATAATCCAATACCACGAATTTACGGACAGGACGGTCAAGTAAACGAAGCAAAAAAATGAGCGATTCGGGAGATATTACGAAGTACAAGTGGACTCCTGAGAGTACTGCTCTTTTGGTGTCGGTTTGGTCAGATAAAGAGGTGCAAAAACAGTTTGAGTACACAACAAAGCCACAACTCATATGGGAGAGCGTCGCGAGGTATATGCAGAAGAAAGGATACGATGTTACGGCCAGACATTGTCGATCTCGAATGAAGCAAGTTTTGGTGTGCTATCGAGAGGCTAAGAAGGCGGGGACTCGGGAAGGTGTCGAACAATATTACGAGGCTATCGATAGGGTTCGGGTTAATAAGCGATTGGAGCAGGTTAATGTTAATGGAATTGATACCGTAGGTGAGTACATCATCGCGACAACTTTAACCATTATTCTATGCCTTGTTATTGTCTCTGTTTACTTGTCCTTCCAGACTCAGCTGCAAATCCAAAGTCCCCTCTCAAGGATGTGAAGACTAACAAAAATTTACAAGTGCGCCATAAGCTACAAGAGCCAGCTGAATCTATTTACCGTTCTGAAGCACTTTCTCCTACTTGGGTAACAGGAGGTCAGTATTTTATTACCACTTAATGTTCCAATATCAATCGACATACAACTTACTATTTTTTATGTGGTGCTGCATAGGTGATATTGAATATCCAGATTCTCCAGAGTCAAATGAGACAATTATAGCTCGCCCCTATGGAACCTTTTCTCCAACAAAAGATGTGGCTATAAATACCAACGAAAAGTTAACACAACTTGCCGCAAAGACTGTACCTAGAAATTATCATCAAACAGAGGATCATTTGATCAATCAGGATTACCAAACACAGAACTTATTGAATGGCTATCCATACTTTGATATACCTTATCAAAACACTGTACAAAACGTACAGAATCAAATAATTCAAGAAAATATGCAGCAGAATCTAAATTATCTGCAGCAAAATAGTGTGCTTGCACCAAAGCCACGACAGCATTTAGTTCAGGCCCCTTTGGGTTATCAGCAAAGATTTCATCACCCAAATCAAGCTGTCTCCGTGAGACCGACGAGCGATACGGGTCGAGTCGTCCGTACATCTATTCACAACCCAAATTCGGTAAACATTTTACGAGAAAATGTTCATTTACAACAGGCCGCTGTTAGAAGTAACCAAGCGATGCCTCAGGAACCGAGGAAGGTCATGTTAGAACAGAACCTACCGGTTTACAAACAACATGGAAATACATTTCCTCGAGACGGTCCCTATGTCTTAGAAAGAAAACAAGCGGGATCATTATCACCCGACTATTCGGGCAGTGTGTCTCCACATCTAAACGATGCTTTTTGTCAGACAACTGATACTGTGAAGGAACACAATCTGAATGAAACATACACTCAGCCGCTTGATGCGGGGAACCAAATGTTGCCCGAAACAACAGTTCTAACTACTAATGCTACGGTCAATGACGACAGTTTTTTGTTAGAACTGCTGGCAGATTCCCCGACGTCCTCTCTACGAAACGAAATTAAATCAAAAAACACTGCCGTCAACACGGACAATGTACCGAATGTGCCTGTACGAAAAAAGAAAGCTCAGAAGTTGGAGCAACTTGTACTAAGTGCAATAAGCTCTCAAAACGATGTCGTTAATAAGGTAGTTGTTCATCATTGTCAGATTTGCTATAAAAGATGTACGTATCACTTTACACTGTATTAATTAATGTTATACATTGCAGATACTAGCAGCTCAGAACGAAATGGTGGCTAGATTCCTGGATGCAGATAGAGATCGGCAAAACAAATTAGAAAATCGATTGGACCACTTGTTGAACGTCGTACATGCGACAGTAGTACAGAAAAATCCAGAAACTGATCCAGAAATTCCGCCGCCCCCACCAGAACCTACTATAACTTCTTTGGTTCCACCTCCTAAGCCAGGGGTGGTTCCCCCAAAACTTGATTTGGTTCCGCCCAAACCATGCCGAGTTCCTTGTACATTGCCAAGCTCAAACATTGAACTGATCAATCAAAATCCTGTGATGACAAGACCAGGTGTCGTGTCGCCAATAAATAGCCCTGGAAGGAAACTGGGCACAATTTGGTCTAAGCTAGGACCCGTGTCACAGTCTCCTTTTGTGAAAGCTCAAGAACGTCTAGGACTACACCCGATTTCCAAAACAGATGCGCGAACGCAATCATCCGCAGAAAGGCGGATCGTCAAAGAGATTGGCAAGTTAAGTATGAATCCGCGAACCATAATGTGCGAAACAAAGAAGTTCATAGAAGCTGAGAAAGAAATGGAAGAAAAGTTGGAGAACGCCCGACTCGAGATGAAACTGGAGCAGAATCTAACGGCCCGTAGGCGATTGTTCACGCAAAGAGAACCTACTGCTGCTATGATACTTTCAGCTGCCTTTATAGAGGCAGAATGTCAAGCAGCGCAACCGTTCTTGGGAGAAAAGAATCTCTTAAAGAAAGAGAATAAGGTGAATTTTCTGGATGATGAATTGCTCGCAGGCCATGGAGAAAGTTACGAGCGGCTGCGCCAGCTGGACGAAGTAAATTATTTGCCTCCAGTGCCCTGTGAGACGTCAACGCCAGCTAAAATATCAGACAACATTAGAAGCAGTGACAAAGAATACGATGCTGTTCCCAGGCAGACTATTCAACAGTTAGCCCGGTTAGTTATGAATAGCGCACGATGGAGAAATACCGCTGGTCAAAATCTTCAGCAGCGTGCCAATCAATTGCCTGATATGACCACACAAAATGGTTTCAAACAAAATCAGCCCTATCGCTTAAATCAGTACAATGGACAGAATCTCAATGAGAACCAAAATAACGGAAATGCTCCGCCCGTGAACAGAAACAGATACGCTTACGAAAGCTCCCACAATGGCGTTCCGAAGCCAGTCCTTCCTTCAGCGCCCGCCAAGCAGGAAGTTCACAACGAAAATCGTCCTCAGTTCCCTATCGGCTTTACGAATGCTATACTAAATAGCGGAAAAGATCAGAGAGAGAAGCAGGTTCCTAATTTCGGTCCGTCGGCCATTGGATTCGTAGACAATGTTTTGTTGGATCAAAGATCCCAGTTGAATGTACGTTTCTCGGACGAACCCCTCGCCGAACTGCAACGTATATACGCTCAGCGCTGCGAAGAATTGAAACATGAACGTCCTCCTCACATGATGAGCAATGGGAATACCGTATCCGCTATGGATCGGAATATGATTGAGCGTTACATTAACGATATGATACCGAAGAAGCAATGTAAAGAAGGGAGCGATTCTGACGATGAGTATCTCGACACAACAATGAGTATGCCACGGTCAGCTTCTCGTAAAGGGTCACTTACCTCAGTAGCTAGTGGAGCAACTGATAACCCCTTGTCGGCTAAGCTTAGCAGACCGGAAAATTCCAATTGTGTTATCAGCTAAGAATACGTAATGCCCTGCCAACGTATTTCATTAATTTCATATAAGTAGCATAGACCTTATGCTAATTGTTGCAGCTTACCATTTCTCTCGCGCGTTACATTTGTTATATTACCTTATCTACATTTATCGTGCCCATCAGTTTGTGTTAGCCTTGCTACCTTTTTTTACTTGCTGGGTGAATTTATGGGAATCAGTGCCATTAGTTTAGTTAAGAAGATCTCATTATATTCTTTTACACCGATGTGGAATTCGTATAGTACAAAATTTATATTGCTGAAGCTGTGCAATGTTTATTCAATAATTGTTATTTTTGAGTACGTAATATATCTACGTGCGAATATATGAATGTACCTTTACCTGTATCTTGTTCCTGTTTATCAATAAAGTAACAAGTTTATATGCTAAAATGTTTGTATTGATATTTATTAACTGTTGGACTTAATACTTGCTTGACCGCGTAAGTGGCGTTTGTAGCAAGAACGTAAGAGACGAAAGAAGAAACAAATACAAAACAGCAGCCACGAAACACCGCCGACTAGCATTTCCGTACAATTCGTAAACTTTTCTCAGATAAATCTCTGGCGGAAGAATGTTATCCTCTTTGGATTGTTTGTGAAGAATGTCCAAGTGCATGACGGGACTTCTCACGTAGTACGCTACGCCCATAAGACTGAGCTGTAGAGCTCCCCAAATGCCGAGCACAAGGAGAATTTGTGCCCAAATACGCGGCTTCGGAAACACCATGAAAATCCTCTTGCTACATCTGTTTCATTGTTATTTTATTATGGCGGTTACAATTTATACGTATTGGCATTAGCCTTCGGTGGTATCACGCTAATTACATACATTTCTTTCTATAATTCCACTTACGTTAAATATTTGCCCTACGTTAGTCGCAAGCGCATTTGTTCGAGAATAATACCTGTACTTACGCGTCAGGAGGTAACAGTAATTGGAAGTCACTGATCGTCCGATTTAATTATGATTTCTAGTTTGTATCAGCTGAGGTGCGAAACATAAGAATTCCGTCAACATAAATGCCGATCACGGGGAGACTTTTTTACATTAACAATTGAACATTTTGGGACGTCATTGACCGTTAGGATCTCTGACATGACCCATGAACAGCGATATAGTATTGTTCTGCCCTTGTTCGTTACGGTTTAGCTTGACGATCTGATAGAGAAACGGGCGATCGATTTTCATCTCTTTGTCAATGACCACTGGCGCACATCGCCACTGAATTTGGATGCCTGCAACATATTCACTCGAAACGTTCAGGGGACATCCTAAGCAGAATTGACCGGACCCTTCCGTTTCCATTGATTCATTTCTGTCCAAGGTTGATGACTAGTTTGCATGATTATTCAAGCGTAAACTTCAAAGATGTGATGCGAGCACAAATCGCTGGATTTCAACGTACGAAGCAGGTTGATGAATCGGCGGCCTTAACTCTGAGGCTCAAGGACTCGTCCGGTGAAAATCGACAGCACATTACTTACCGTATTGCTTCTGTCTCGATTTACCTTGATAATGCTGTATAGAAATGGACGATCGACATGCATTTCGTGCACGATCACCATACAGCGGGTCATAACTATCGTCTCTGCAACGTACAATGTCGTGTGATTGAAGCCAACAAAAAATGAATATGAACGTGATTCTCGGCAATCTCCTTCGCTTCCCCCATTTTATTCCTTATTTTTAGCTTAGTAGGACTTTGTGTACACATTATGATTTGTTTATTACTGTCTTTATTGAAGATGATGGGTTGGTAGGAAGCAGATCGGTTATAATTAGCCTTATATGTAATTAAACTAATAGTAGCGATGATTTAATCTACGATCACGCGCTTTACAGCGACGGATCTTGAAGCTTAGCAATGAACATAGGAGTGGTCTCCTTTGTTAAGATAGCGACAAACGGATGATCGGCGATAAACGCTTCGGCATCCATAAACCCAGACCTGAATCCGAAATTTGATTCTGAAAAATTCCAAATTACTTGCAGTGGTCGGCGATCGATGACGGGAAGTAAGAACACAGACAGGAGGAAACATCCTTGCTTAGAACTCACCGATGAACCTACTTGGTGAGAAAGTCTTTCTTCTTTCGTGAGATGTAAGTACAACAAAAACAAAAATAAAAATCCAGTTGGACGAACATGAAGCAAAGCACGTGTAGGCAAAACAGTATCCTAGGTCCGGTCATAAATATCGAAAAAATGACAAAAAGCGTAACGAACAGACGATTTATTTGTAATTGGTAAATGTTCATATCGGAGATATTGTAAACTATCGGGCTTTTTTCGCGAGTGATGCGCACCTACGAGACGTACAGATCGTTGACTCTGTGGTATGTTACCTTCACTCGAAATCCTTCATGTGGCCCACGAACAGCGTTACTGGCTCTTGGCCGTTCTTTTGCATTACGATTTCATAGTGGAAAGGACGGTCTACAGGGAATTCAATATCCTCTAAAGCCTCCTTCTCCATGATTAATCCTTCAATCACATATTACAGGATCTGTAGCCTACACCGCTTAGTGTCAAGCTGTTTTACCCGGATGAATCGTGAAAATCTGATGAATTATCCCAGTGAGTTGACAATGGCTTGTTCGTATTTTTCGTGCCCTCCCTTCCCAATTTTTTCAATCTCAGAGTAAACATCTTATTAGGAAATTAGCAGTATATTGCAGGACGGAAGCAGTATTAATTAAGTTTCTGCATTAAACGGTTGGTTGATGAACGTGGCCCTGGAATAGGCCAACGTGCGACTTTTCGCTGTAAATGCTGAAAAGGAATGGCCGGTCGACTCTCACTTCCAAGGGGGCCAGTGGTATGCTATACGTTGGTAGCGTTATTACTACGAACAGAATATAGATTCGGAGGGTTAGGATTTGACCTTGACCTAGGATCATTCACATTCCCCTCGGCACGTTTTGTAAGTCCTGCTGTACGATTTGAATTCTTTCTATAAGATTGTCTAACGCCTCTGAGGTGGACCTAAATGATTACCGACTTGCTGGCTTTTCCACTTCCTACCTTCTATCGTAGCTACGCTGGCTTTACTCGCCGGGTAGGGTAACGTGACCCTCAAAGACAACGGGGCCGTTGCTGGCTCGTATCGCAAAGAAGAAGGGCTTATTTACGTCGAAGACCGCACGTTCCGGAACGATCAAGAATCGTCGTCCACTCAGTCCTAGTGGATCACAGACAGAGCACAAGAAAATATGATCTAGTCGACATTTTCCTCTCAACAGAATTGCAGACGGCCACGGGGACACAGTCACAAGAAATTGCAGAAGGAAGTGGTGTTCCTGGCGGAATAAAACCAGTTCCGCCGATAGAAAAAAAAAATATTGAGATTCGCCACCTCCTCCTCACGTTCTATCTTCTCTTGTTCTTCCTCTTCAATTTCTTCCGTCGTCTCTGCCGGTCGATTTATCGCGGAAATTTTACAAGGCAACGAACAAGCCATCAACAGAGAAAGACCGGCTAAAGCTAACGCACTGCTTTCGCCTGGAAGACGACGATATCGCGGAAAACAACGAGCGCTAAGAACGGACGATCGACGCGGAATACGAGAGGTTCCGGCGGCGTCCACGTGGCCGACAGAGGCCTCGGTGCCAAACCTGTCACAAGAAGCATTGAAAAATATACGTAGATTACATACAATTTCCGTCGACAACGACGGGAGAAGGGAGGGGGCGAAGCTCTTCAAGTTCATTCTGTGAATCATGACGAGTTAGAACAACGGATTTAGTAGTAAGATGGAACACAAAGTATAAGGAAATCAAAGAAAAACACAGATAACAATGCGATCGTAAGGAGTACTTAAAATATTTTCAGTAACATAGAGAGTAAAATGAAGTAGCGCTTTTTAATCTGCGTTCTAGAAGCATCTACTTAAGCAACGAAACTTAAGATGAAATTGACGATTGAAGGGAGTGGCTCATCCTTCCTAAATAATATTTCCTCTTTTTCCCCTCTTTGTGTATTTTTCTGGCATGCTTCTTTAAAATTCAGTCATCCTGGGCGAGTGAAACTATATGGCCCTGGAATATTGGTGCTTTCAGACCATTCTTTGCTATCGCGAAGAAAAATGGTCTGTTCACCTCGAATGGTTTCGGCGGGGGTGGTAAAGAAGGTGGCAGAATAACCGCTGTCAAACAAATTGTGTGAGCACGTTAAAAAAATATAAATAACAAGGCCCTACCCAGTCTGAGTAGTTTCTTTTTGCCTTAGCCAATGTATTAGAAAAGCGATGGAGAAGCCGTACACAAGGATATCATGCATTTCTCGTCCATTTTTTATACAATAATTTGCCAATTAAGATAATCATTGAGTTTAGACGGTGGGTTCGACAACGTGTCCTTGGAACAGGACAGCAGTGGGATTCTTCTTTATTATCGCGTAGATGAACGGTCTGTTCACTTCGATTACATTCGGTGGAAGGGGCAAAGAGGCCAACGCGATGCCGATCTCTAAAAAAAATACTCTCGCGTTAATACAGCACCTTTTCAAAGCCAGGACTATCTATTCTCTTTCCCTTCCTCGACAGCGTGTTGCAAGATCGTAGGGGACTAAAGCTTTGCATTTATTCGAAATACAAAGATATCCTATCATTGAGTTTCAACGGTGGGTTCAACAACGTGGCCCTGGAAGAGAACAGTATACGGGTTCTTCTTCACTATCGCGTAGACGAAAGGTTTGTCCACGTACATTTCTTCCGGGGGTATAGGTGCTGACAAATAGACAAAATCCAGAACTACAAAAAATTAAAAATAGTCTCGTTGTAATAATGGACATCTTCGACCTATGGTTTATTACTTCATTTCTCGTGCATTGCAAAATAAGAAATGTACGGGGAGTATTTGAAAGCGCAATATAATCGGTAAAAAACAGAGGGTGTCGTGCATTTCTCGTCTATCCCGTGTCTCGAAATATGTAGATTAGACGATGGGGTTGACAACGTGGCCTTGGAAGAGGACGGTGTGCGGGTCCTTTTTCGTTATCGCATAGACGAAGGGTCTGTTCACGTCCATTACGACTAGTGGAGGCGGCAGTGAAGCTGACTCGGTCATCAAAACCGCTAAAAATTAAAGAATACTTTCGCTTTGGTATACAACGTTCTGCATTCGCGCTCAATTTGTTCTTTCTCCCTTTCCAATACCGTCGCGATCGCCAGCATTTTGCGACCCGTTTCCGGCGGAAAAATATCGAAAAGTCGATCCAATGTTTCGGGGATTTACTTCGAAGACCAATTTAATGATTCTGATAGACGGGAGAAGACATTTGATGCGTTATAAAATTTAGATGGCTGGATCTGTCACGTGACCCTGGAACAGGACTAAATCCTTCTTCGCGATCGCGTAGACGAACGGTCGGTCCACCTTGATATCGTGCGGCGGGAGGGGCATCGACATCAGCATGATTGTCATGCCTGTGAGACAGAATGCTCATTGTTAAATCGGAAGACAAATCAGTTTCTCTTTCCTTTCCAAACTCCCCGGGGCTGATTCTCGACTTCGCCGAGTAGCACAGCAAGACGAATTGTAGAAGATAGGGTGAACAAAAAGGTGGTGTGCTTTAACTAGCGCAGCAAACCGTACAAAAACAACTGCAATTTCTAGCGTGTAAGAGGCTAACTAGTAAGGAACTACTGCTCGATCTACGCCGGATCTGTAACGTGGCCGTGGAATAGAACCAGGCTGGAGTTCTTCGCCGCTATCGCATAGACGAATGGTCTGTTCACGTTGAATTCGGGCGTGGGTAATGACGGCGATTGGTACGGAACTATCACAGCTGCTGAAAGTTTTAGGGTAATTATTACAGTGTCTACTTTGGGTACTATCATAGCCCATTCTACATTCAAGCTATCTGCCAATCGAATTAATTGAGGTATTTTAGGCTCCGCTCGTGGCCACTCGTGGATGAATCGTTTCATGAGTGACAAAGATTCACCATGCAATGAGACACGGCGACGTGAGAAAGCGTCAATGATATTTATATCATGACATGAAATTGAGATAAAACGAAACAAAAATAACAAGGATCATATGAGAAGAATTAAAAATCGAGTTAAACCAAGTCGTCACGAAAAATGAGAAAAAAAACAAATATTGTGCTACGCTGAAAAGTAAAATCAGATAAGTCTCGTGGCGCAGAAAAAAAAATAAGAAAAGATAGCGTTGCTATGAAAGAAAATAAGGAAAGATTTTGCCAGCGGATTCAATTGCGTAAAGCTTTGTTGGTATTTATGTAATGCGTTATGTCCCTGCTACTACCCGCACGAAGTCGCACAGCTTACGTACACACGTGCCGGGGAAGTTCTGAGAAATTTTCAGGCCAATTAAATTGCAGGTCATTGCGAAAGATCGCTTTATCGTTTTTCTTGGATTCGGGGTTTCTCAGAACTTCGTGGAAACGAAAGAGAATCTCGATGTATCCCCAGAAAATAAGTAAAAAAAGCAGGAAGTGGTGGAGGATGACTTACCGGTGACGGCCGCGGCTTCGCTGCCTTCTTCGTTGACTTCGATGAATGCCTTTTGCAGGACTTTTCCGACCTTCAGCGGCTTATCGGACATACCGGAGAAATCGGCTGCGTCGCTGAACATTTCGCCCATGCCCAACTGAAAAAGCAGCCAAAGAAATTTGCTATAGTCCGGTGCTTTCTATGACCTTAAGATTGATCGATCAACGCTGAAGACGATCATGCACCTTCGTGAGGGGTTCCTCAAGTTGTAACGTGTTCTCGATCTTGAATTTCGGTAGGTAGAGTTTGATCTCACGGGTATAAGCCTTGTTAACGAGTTCGGGGACGTTGACTTTCTCGAGATTCTTCTCCAGTTGGGGCAAACCGTTGATCTCGTTCGGCAGGATGATAATCATGCTCAACTCGTCACCCTGTTCCATGGAAAACAAATGTCTGACGATAAGTCAAATAAATAATGATGCAACTTGCGAATCATCAGAAAATTATCGAATGAATCACCGCAATACAATTCTTTGATAAGGTTGCGATAAGAAAGAGTGACAGAAGCTTTGATGATCTGAAAAGGACGCTTTACCTTGTATGGGATTATAACAAAAGTGGCATTCAACTCGGGGAGATCGCCGTATTTGTAGTCGTCTCTCCTGTACATGGTGGGAACTTGCTTGACGGTGTTGGCATCAACGTGGAAGGGTCTGTCCTTCGTCTCCTTAGCGTCGAACTTCACTTTCCAGTTACCCTTGAAGTAGACGGCGTTGAGGAGAACCATGACGGCGCCATTTAGATCGTCTATTTAACAGAAAGATCATAGCTGAAACCTTGGCCAGGAAATACAGGACATCGTGGATGGTGGTAGGCGTATGGGACGATGAAAGGGCAGCGTACCAGCTTTGAGAAGGTCCTTGATACGTTTGTTGGTTTGATCTTCCGCCCAAGTGTTGATTGTCTTGACTGCTGTATCGGCTTGCGAGAAGTCGATCGCTTCAGACGTTGAGCGGAATTGCGTCTCTGTCAGGGACTTGTAGTCGGGTTTTACGGAGAATCCTTGGTCGGTGTAGATTTTGTTGGCGAGGCGAAGCTCAACATCCTTAACGTTCTACGGAACAGGCGTAAAAAAGGAGTATAAATACGCGTCAAAGGGATAGCGCTAATTTCGTGACAAAGGGGAATTACATTGAGGTCGTCGATGAGTCCCTGGTAGCCGGGTTTGCTGAGAGATTCTTCCTCAGGCATGTGAAGACCGCTTCTCATCTGGGCAGCGGTGTTTTGGCGTGCACCATAGGCTGCCATCGACAATACGACAGAAACGCTGAGGGGAGACATGATCAGATTGCCAGTCTGCTTCTCTGCGATGGTCTAAAAATCAATCCAGAAGAAATTTTTACTCCATCGGCCAGACCACTGCTGACTTAGAGGGCCCGAATTTTTTCCCCACTTTACCTTGTACAAGTTGGTGGAGAACTCGCCGATACCAGTTGACACGGCACGCACAGCCGCGGCATTATCGTTCGGTGTAGGCACTGACATTGCTGCTGTTACGCAAAGCGCGAAAATACTCAATCCTCGAACTGCAAAATAAACAGATGCGATTCATCAATGCTGATTCTACGAATCGATCTATTCTGGAGAATACTTTATCCGTCCAGAATTAAGAGTACTTGTTCATTCAAATAATTTCCATGAACGGCCCGAAACAGTTGCGAAGATTTTTTCAGTATTCTTCAATGCTTCATGACATTTACGTACAGCGTATAAGTGTTCAAATGTTTGATGCAATCGCGATAATTAATTAGCGACGAAAATCGCAAAATCATGCTTGTGCGTGTACTTGTAACTCACTCTCGAAGGCAAAATAAAGAAGGAATTAATTAAGAACGTCTAGGAGAATTTACATAACCGTTATACAGTTATTATGCCCGACGCGATGGCTTGAAAAAAGACCTTGATTCTCTGTCTGCTTGGGGAACACAATTCGTTTTTTCAGTGTCATCGCGATGACTGTGGAAGGTGACCACCGGTTCCTCGATCGGGAAAACCCATTTGCTAACGAGCAAACGAGAATACGAAGATCATAATAGCTGCGCTATTGTCATTTACATCCTCAATAAAATTGTAATTTAACGACTCCGTCTTTTCCTTCGGTGGCGTCGGAATTTTATCTGATGAAAAATCTTTCGTATTTATCTGACCGATTGGCAGGCGCGTATTAATAAGAGTCAAGCGATACGACGACCGTACTTCTCTTTGAGACTTCCAAGGCCACACTTTATTCACCTGCGTGTTCGTGGCTGACGTGAATCTAATAGCATCGAATACGGAAAAAGGCGAAAAGAATTGTGGGAAGCACGGCTCATCATTTTCCGGGCGATGAATCACGCGAGAATCTCAGGTTGATCGGGAGAACCTTGCGACTCTGAATAGCAATGCTCGCTACGAATTACGACGCGTTTGGCGTTTATCGATCGTTCGACGTTCCGGTTGCTATCGATAAGACGCCTGAGGGGCCCGTTTCTTTGAATATTCCACAGCGTTTAGCGATCGCAAACTCACTCGATATGATCTCACCTAGCCGATTAATTGATCACGACAATTGACGTTAGGATCAACGGTGCAGAAATCAAACTGGTTAGCAGTGACGAACGGTAGGATGGAAGTGGCTATTAATTTGAGATAAGAACTTTAAGGAAAGCGCGGCTGCTCTACTGATGGTCAGCAGACGGACTGTCGTCGGTGGAAAGTTGGCTCACAATCAGTTGTTTACTCACGTATACGCATCTTGGCTACTATTCTCTTTCGCTCTCGATCGATTCAACTGGACTGCCAAGCTACGACTGCGTGGAGAACGTCACGGGTAGACCGTTCAAGAACCCCGTGGAAGCTCCTGATATATCGGTAGACGCGGAAGTAGCCGAGATTTAAACGAATCGACCAATCGGTGGACGTGCGTTTCAGAACGGCAGGAGGGGAGAGTGGAGGTTCGAGGGCAGATCGTCACTCGTTTCCTCAGTCATTGGTCCCCTTGGAGAACTTTTGCTGACCTACCCCCGCCACTCCAGGCTCTTCCCGATTTTTCTTTTTACCGGAAATCCCATTTACGCGATTAACTTTTCGCCCAAAACAAACCGAAGACACGCGGTACCGATGTTTGTCTTTGATCGTGTAACACTTGTGTTGTGTTTGGGGTTCGATATTTCTCACGGCACTTCTTCCTTGTTTTTCTGGGGAATTCCGAATATCCGCCTGTGTATTTCCTTGTTTTTCTCTCGCAAGTATTGAACGGTCTATGTAAAAAAAATTGATGAATCATTCGATGGAATCTGATGTGTCTATGATCTCTATCATTGCAATTCCAAGATTCTTATCAGCCGTAGAATCAGCGAGAATTTAAAGCAGGCGATTCGTTTGTAAAATTATTCCAATGGCATGCTTTAGCGTACTCTTTGATATATTTCTTATAATCAGTGCACCGTAAACAATTTTTAATAAAACTTTCATTAAACAGTTAACGATAGATGGGTTCTGCATAAACAGAGAGATAAGAGCACGATCTTGATCCACGACCTCTCTGCTTTCTGCGTCAATTTTATTGATGACAAACCGGCCGGTTTACAGCTGGTAATTCCTGATTATGTATATCTAAATGGGCACCCGGTCATGAAGAAGACGATAGCCCAAATACGACCCCGAAAGAAACTCCAAACGCTTGATTTATCGCTTGGTTTTGCCCAGAACGATATCGCCTCAAACAATATTTTCTTATTTGTGAATTATTATATTTCAAACAATATTAATCTCGTCTGTGACGTATGTAAATTCACGTTTGGATGTAAAGCTGTCTTCGTGAGAACGCTAATGTAACCCGTTATTCAATCACGACCCCAAAAAACAGTGTATCTTGAAGGCACGTGTCAGTGATCGTTGTTACGGAGGAAAATTGATTTTCTAGCTTTATAGGAAAGTGATACCATTTGCGGTAACGTAGCTCATCTTGAACTGTTTCCACTAGCGATGACCTATTTATACACGTTTGTTTGTGCATCTGTGATCTATCAAGAAAGTCAGGGCCGTGCGCATAGTAAATAGATATGTGCGGCCTCTTAGGCGTAGCCGGTGCGGTTGCCACGTGAACCACGCAGGATTCAAGGTGATCCACGCACATTAAAAATCCGCGCATGTTAGCCAAAATCCTCTTAAATAAGGCGGAACGTCCGAAGGTGAGGAACAGAAGAACAACGGTGGCAATAAAACAGAACCTTGTAAAATTTACTGTAAATTACGTGAGAATTATACTGGATGGTTAATTTGAAGGAGAATCGCTTTTTTATGAAATTTTCGTCCTCCTCGGCGGGTTTGGGCCATCGCCTTTTGAGAATGTAAAAGGCTAACTACGCTCTAAACAGTACTTGGTTGAAACGGACCGGCAAGTTGGATTCCTGCAGTTTGAAAAAGGTACGGCGCGAAAATAAATCTACTGGAGGAAGATCGTTCGTGACCCTGACAGCGCATCTCTTTTGCCGACGTCATTCACGTCTATCAGCCCGTCCCATAGAAGTGCGCGTGAATCATCCTGCCTGTCGGCACGCCTTCCAAAGCTCTCAAACTATCGAAATTTCATATAGAAGTGCGGAGTTTATTTTTTACCGAATTACCCTTAAATTTCCTCCAAGACCAACTTTTAGCAACGATGTTCCAAGACTTTATGATGCTTTTCTTCAACTCAAAATCGCTCACTCGATAATTCACTTTGGAGGGACCTTTTGACGATTATTTTTTACACGCGCACTGAGCTAGACTACGCTTCAATATGCCGAATATACTTCTGTTAATTCTATCGATTACGTTGCCTCACCGAGCACGGTCGACTCATCCGCATCGATCCATCGAAACTCGCACCTGTTTTTAAAAAAATTTTCGGAAAGATCAGGAGTCTCATTAAAAAAAAAAACAGACATTGCTGCACGCTTGACTATGATTGACAGCCATTGTAAAAAATGGAACAACATAGCGTCAGCGTAAGGATTCCTCCTGTTCTCCAGGAGTTTGACCTATCCTAGGTCTAAGCTAGGACTTTTTGGGTCACAAAACTGTCGGCACTGTTTCAAAAAGTCTGCACCGTATTTGATGTAGACCTAATACGTGAGACCATCTGTGCGATGAAAGCAGATTTGATCGGTCGAGCAAATACAATTATCGCGCTACTCGTGCGCGAGCTTTAATCAATATTTTGTCGGATAATAAGAACTCAGGCGGTACATATTTGTATTTACGATGACCGGGAAATCGGCTGTCTAGCAACGGTTATCGTTGTGTCATTTAATCACCCTCTATAACAAGGTTGATGGTAAATGTGGGTTATCCAGAAGATGGATTTAACAATTGATCTATTAATTAATGAATACTGAAAGCGCTATATTTACCACTGAAAATGTCAAATCAAATTGTAATTTAGATAAAAGGTTCTAACAGAAGGCAAGTTGAGTTTGATCGAGCGGCAGTCTACGTCAATGTTTGCTAAAAATGCTTTTTACGTTACTTGACGATAATACAGCAAACTGATTACAATTCCGCATGATGATTAACAAGATAAAAGTCGTACGATTTCAACAACGCAATGATGCTCTGTTACACTTTGAGTTCGTTTACCTTTTCTTATTGATTTCCCGCCTCTAAATGTGCAAGACTCTATGGATATTCACGATGCACACGTGCCAGATTGAATAACACGACTGGATGATGCTCCGAACGTAATCGCGTTGTCTTGTACTCTTTTTTGAAGATGGGCTGATGATAAGATTAGTACTCGTTGCATTCCGAGGAACGCTGCGGAAACACCGAAGCCTATCTTTTTCTCTACATAGAACTGTCCTAATCTTTGGCTACAGATATTTTAGATTAAACTGACTGTCAATGCTACGATGATAATTTCTTCCTAAGCTTTGTGAAGACGGTTTGAACCCCTATCCAGCCCCCCGAAAAGTTCATGTTTCCCGCAACACTTTCCATCGGACGTCTGCTTTTTACAGTGATCGCACCCGCAGGTGGGTTCTTGAGGTTTTCTCGGATAACACTTTGGAGGGCACGGCAATTTTTGCTTTATGTCCTCACAGCAGCACGGTGTACACGGATTCTAATTATCACGAATCAATCGATAGACCCGAGGCCATGTTTCTGCCAATGAAATGATTTACCTGCATTTTTATAATGCAACAGGATGGTTCGTTTCGATGGGGACAGATTTGATCAGGATGGACATAAGGGGATTCTTTTGGGCAAGAGGAAGGTGGACACTTCCGGTCAGTATCTGACTTCGGTTCGACCTCTTCGGCCCTTCCGGTCTCCGGCGGTGGTTGCACTTTCTTTTTTCTTGGTGGACAGGGAAATCTTACCTGGTTTGTACTCCAGTTAACACCGAAATTTACTAAAAATGGTCACAGCTATGATGGATGAAATTTGACGTGACCAAGTAATCATCATTAATTACCGCGCTTTAAAAAGTGGTGTAGAATACTTCCCTTGGGTGGACCGTCCTCCGCCATGTTTCATGAAAACTTTTACGGTAAGTCAAGGACCCATTTTTGATAATTTTGAAAGGTTTTTGGCGAAAGTGATGGCCAAAAGATATACGATTATCGAAATGAAATATCGAAAAACAATCTATAAAAGCACGCGCCAAAAATTGAAAATTTCTAAGGTGCCTCAACATAGAGGGCGATTTCTTCGCGTCATTAACCTCAAAAGAGATAGCCAAGAAAATAGGCGCTTCCGCTTAGAAAATGGGAAAATACACAGTAAAGTTGGACGAGGAAACTGGATTGTATGTCACATTGTATTTATTTAAAAACGTAGAAAATCATAAAGAATTATGTGAGAGAGTTATTAGCGGGGAAATACCCTGCTGCGCGATAAAAGCCTCTCTTATCGTGGACCCATTTCAAGTGGTAGTGGCTGCTAACAAGGCCGCGCTCAACGAGAAATACAAAAAAATGACAACCAAAACGTTGTACACTGAGGTGTTATTCTGCCTCTCCGTGTCCAAGAATATTTCCGGGTCGTTAACGCAGTTTGGCATTAACACTGAAGATAAAAATATTTTGATAGCTCTGATTCATAATGCCGAAGATGAAGACTCGCAGTCGCAAAGAATTTTTGATCAGATCAATGGAGAACATGTACCCATAATAAAACTGAATGAATTTGTTGACTTAAATATGGTGAAAAAGACATATAAGATCGATAATGCAGAAATAAAAACATCAAACATTGTAGACTCCATTGTATCCAGGATAAGTTGTAAAGATTTTACACTGATGAAATAATTAGACTACTAGTAAAGGTCTAAGATTTATGTACGGTTTTATATATAATTAAATAAATCACATTTCACTGGAACACTCCTTTATGTACCTGTGCTTTAGGTTTATATTTCACAATGGTTTTCTGAAATAATCAATGGAACAAAAACAAAAATTTATAAGCTTTTTATGGAATTGTTGAGCCACATGCCAGGTTTTCCACAACAAAGTCTTGGCTGTTGATATCACAAAATAAGTGACCTGAAAACAGATATTTCTCAAGGACAAGGAATTAGGTGTCCCAGGGGCTTTTCATTCCGTTTTTTATTCACTCATAAATAAGGCCAAAGATGCGTAGAAAACAATTGTTACACCCGCAAAGACGTGGTACACGTCAAATCCTGCGGAACCAAAGTATTGGTTTAAGGATATCACCTGTGAAAGCAGGCTGTACGATTCGGGAATTTATTAGGAATACCTTGGTAGATTGCACATCTCGCACATGGCAAGATCAGGTGCATTGAGAAAAGTGCAATGGGGACAGGTCCAGAGTTCTTGATCGGCCTGTGCATTGGCGCTGGCTTCAGTGCCCACGCCTATCTCATTGCCCCCCGTATTCGAAGAGGATAATCCTCTCGAAGCGCCGGCAAAAAGTGACTGTGTAGAATGCGAAGACGATGCGTTTGTTGCAGATATTAACTGCTCCATGGTTGCCCAGTGTTCCGAGCGTGACCATTCTATAGCTTTCTGCCTGTCCTTACAACGCACAGCTTCTAAAAGTCCTGCCATGTGATCCTGTGTGCAAAAGTTCATAATTAAAAAAAAACCGATTCATTTGAAGAGCTCCAGAGAGCGTACCTTCATTGGCAGCATATCCATTGTAGCGATAAAAAGTAGTAAGTGAAAATCAGACGTTGCTTCGAGAAACTGGTCAGAAGTGAACTGTCGCATGTAAGAGCACAGTGAGCTGAATTCCTGAATTTGTCCATCGACAAGTCTGAAATAAAATGTGATTGTACACACGAGACTTTCTGATTGTAATTTCATTTCACGTACCTATTCTCCACGGGAAACAAAGTGATATCGTCACTCGTGTAGAAAGTAAATTGAGGAGTAAGAGGAGTGGACACGGGTACGTCCACCAATAAGTACTCTACAGGCAGAGGCCTTGCTGGTCTCGACACTTCATTGCCATAGCTGTCTTTTTCCTAAAATTACAAAAAAATCATTTTGCATGAGTTTCATATATGGGTTAGTGGTATCGCATTTAAAAATCTCCATTTTTCGCGCCAAATATTGAAATTGAATTTCAAGCAATTCTATTGGTTCGTTTTCCTTTATATGGACTGCCCCATTAACGAACCAATAGCAATGAATCTTCAGAATCCCATCCAATGGCGGTGACGATAGAGATTCCCTAGGGAAGATCCCTAGAGAAATGAAAGTAGGGAATTGTCAAGAAATAGCGGAGAACGCGCGCAAATTCGGTTGTCAAGACCCGTAGCGCCGTCTGCTAAATGACGGAGAATTTGCGAACATTGAAAAAGAAGGCTGCGTACGATTTATGACTTGAAATTAAGTCTTAAATAGCTAGGAAATTTCTTAGTCAATTAATGATTGCTTGTGGCAGCCATTGCGTAATTGTTTCATGTAAAATTTCGGGTAAAACGGATGACGTTGATCGGAAAAATAGAAATCGGCGAGGGGTGGCAGGGAGTGTGCGCACGGTGTGGCAAGTAGCGCTGTGAGCGGTGGAAAGGCGGTTAGGAGCAGACGAAGATACTCGTCTGGCGATAAGAACGTTGAAACAGGGAAGTGCGGAGGGGTGAGGAGGAGCAACAGCGTAATGCGACTAGCGCGCGCTGCGGTGTGTCGGTCGGTCGGTCGGTCCTCGCCGCCATGCTAGTGGTTAGTTTAGTGAACCAAACATCATGATGTGGCAAAACGTTCGTATGAGCTAAGGCTAGAGTAACGGCGCGTTTACCAGCGCACCGTCGTTATGTTATCCACGACGACTCACGACGTTCGATAAAATCGTAAATACACGTCCGCATAGAGTATAAAGGCAACTTAAGTACAAGTAAACTCTCTCTTTCTCTCTCGTTTGGGGTAAAAGCGTGACGACGGCAGCGGTTACGAGAAGGAAATACGAAGACGAGCACCGAAGGCTCGTGCACTGTCCCTGCGGGGCCGCGAAGGGAGGGAAAACAGTGCGAACTTGAGGTCCCGAGCGCGCGCGGCACTCTACGTCAGTCCCGATGTGAAAATCAACGACACGTTCGTGCGTCGTCGAATCGAACCGCATTGAACGTCGATATTCGTCGACACGCTGGGCCACACGCGCTGGGAGTGACGAGTACCTGGCCAGAATCAGCTTCCATCGCGTGGCTACAAGACGTTCGCGAAACGTATCAGGGTACGGAAGCATTTACATGGTTCTACGGTGCGAGAGGAAGTGAGAGAATGCATGAAAGAGCGAGATAGTGCGATGGAGAGTGCGCGAGAGAAAGCGAGAAATATGGAGGGCGACGGAAAGAAAGAGACAGCGGGAATGAGCGAGAAAGATGGAGCGATCGACGAGCGAACGAGAGTGAGAGCGACCGTACGTACGTGCGTATGCGTTGGGTATCTTTGGGACGATGGTGCGAGCGGGAAGGAAGACGCGATATTCCTTCCCGCGGAATCTGCCCGGCATATATCAAGTACGCTTTTTATGCGAAACAGTTTTCGGCTTCAACCTATCGAGATCGCCGCCGCCAAAGGCGACGACGACGACGGTTCGACGATAAGGATTCCGTACGTTGTGCTGTGCGTTATATCGGACCCGCGTGTTGCTCGGCATCCTCGGATCGAAGGGAATTCACGAGTGTTTCTGCCCGACCCCCCTCGAACTATTTCATTGTGGTAATGAATGGCGAATCCCAATACTACCTTCGTTCTACCCCCCCATTGGTTTTGGCGGGATTTCCTTGGCGCCTGCGCGCTCTCGCGAGAAACGTCACTTTTTGTTGCCTCGATTTCTGTCGGCCAAATCGTTGCATAATGACATCGTGTCGTGGATATCGGACGTGCGTATTCGATAGGGAGGTAACCTCTCTTACTGATCCGCGACGGTGCCTAGAGTAACATTGCCAAGTGGCACATACGGCAAAAATCACCGTCAGTTTCGGTGCGCGGACTCTCTGCAAACGAGAATAGTCTCGTCCTTTTACATTTACGGAAATTCAATAGTTCACCCAAGGCTTTTACCTACGAAACCTCTAATGAGTAATCTCAACAACCGGCACCTGTTAAAATCCACGAAAAAGGCCCTCATTTGCATACTTTTCAGACTGTACTGAGGCTCGATGTGCGAGAAATAACATAAAACTGACCAAGAGACATCCAATTATTTTGTTTTGCTAACTGAAATGTACGATGTAACATCTGAGCTAGAGTTTTTCCTCGAGTCGGACGAGCTCTATTGGTTACTAAACAAATGGATTACGAAGAGAAACCAAACAGTTGTTTGAGGAATTTCTCGAGATCGATCTTGCAGTACACATCATGTTAATCTGTTTATAAATACAATGTCTATCCTCGGGTCATTCTAACGTTGGGACCGATGAAACCACGCGACCGCTTGAACGTTTGTTAAACGGGACATTTAAGATAACGGAGCCTACCATCGAGCCCGGCCATCGGACAAAATTATTGTAATTTTCTTCTCTGCGTTAAGGCGAGCCAGAGAGGAAGAAGGAAACAGTGCAGTCTTTTTTTGTACTTGCAGATGCTGGACCCGGGCGTACTGACTGAATTGGAAGAGTTGGCACTCTGCAGTTACTGCAAGCAGAAGTACAATGAGGCTGAGCAATGCCCCAAGTACCTCAGCTGTAAGCACTACTTCTGCTTGCGCTGCATAGAGAACAATTTAGTGAAGGGTCGCGAGCTGTTTTGCGCGCACTGTTGGAAAAGAACGGATCTCGGCGATCAGGGAGCCGACGCTCTGCCGACGCACTCCCCACTGCTTGCTCTGGCCAACAACCTGTCCCACCTAAAGATTAGTACGAACAACACGTCCGGGAAGTGCGTCGACAAGGAGAGAAAGGTACTTAGCACGAAAGAGCCGTCAACCTTCGCCGGAAGTCCTCTATCTCCTATCGATCTCGATACAGGGCCGAATTCGATTGAACGTCATTCGACGCTGTATGTTCCGAGAGAACTTAGTGGCGGTACACGTAAAGGGGTACGGTAAGGGAAACGCGTGCTCGCAAATGCGAAGCCATATCGGGAAAAGTTCTCTCGCGGTAATAGGATCATACCGCGTAAGGCCAGACGTACACTCCTTTCTCTCTGGAGGGTGTGAAGAACATTTACCGACGCCCAGAAGATTCCTCCGCGATGCTAGAAAGGCGAACTAACTTCTTCTACGGGCCCGTGGAAGCCCCGTCGCGAAGGCAGGACATCGAGCGCATTAAATCCCTTTCTTTGCAGAGCGAAAACTGTCACACGCATGGAATGCCGCTAGCATTGTGGTGCGGGACGTGCTGCACGGCACTTTGCAGGGCATGTGCCACGCCACAGGAACACCCGGGTCATCAGATTAAGTCGCAAACAGATGCCAAAGAACAACTCATATCCGACGTAAGTCCCGGCCAGTTCCATTCAATTCATCATCGTGACTTTGGGAGAAAGACAAAAGTAATCTCTTTGGTTACAGGTTCAATTGGAACTGGTCGCCATGGGGAAGCTATCGACGGAGATTCAAAGACTGGCCATACAACAGCGCGAGTTCCTGATCAAAGTGCTGGAGGCGTGCGTGACGCTTAAAACACACGTGGAAACGGACCTACAGAATGGCTGGAGTCACTTGCCCGAGTTAACTGATGCCCGCGAGACCCTTGGCAAAGCGAAAGCCAGCCTACAGATGAGCGACACGCCCGGCGATGTTTACACCCTTCACTCGCAGTTGATCGTTGAAAAGCAGAGACTACAGTCGAAATACCAGGAGATGATGCTACAGTGCCAGCTGGACGATCTCATAGGTAATTCTGGGGTGGTCTTCGATTTCGTTCTGCTGAAACAGGCGCTTGCGGGCATTCACACGGGCGAGCCTATCGTTTCCCAGGGTGCGGGCAACGGCGGTAGATTGCCGAATCACCTAGCGGCCTCGCAAAATCCGATACTCTTCCTCGCGAACTATTGCATGTCGCAACTCTACTCGAGACACGTAGTCAGCAAGCAACACATGCAGAACGGCACGATCGAATACCACGCGAGCATGATGCCACCGCAGCAGCAACAGCAGGCACCGCCCGGTTCGGTGCACGTTCATCAGGGTCCTCCACCGCCGCAGCAGGCCCCGCAGCAGCTTCTCATACCACCCGGTTCGCCGTCCGTTAAGGCCGTTCCTCCTGCCCCCACGAACGCGATGCTGCACCCGCAGCAACAGTCGACGTTCATGCCAGAGGCAGTCGGCACAGCAGGTGGAGGCTTGGTAACCGTCCACTCATCGTCACAGCCACCGTCCACCGGCATGCCGAGCTCTCTACGTGGGCCCTCGAATCCCTACCCTCTGTACTACTTCAACATCGAAGTGAATGGCTCGCCCCACGGTCGAATCGTCATCGAAGTCAGGCCCGATGCTGCGCCCAAGATGGCCAAAAACTTCAGCGTTCTTGCGACCGGTGAGGTCGGCGTGGGATACAAAGGGTGCACGATATTCCAGTGCTGGGAGGGTGAATCCGTCATTACCGGGGACTTCGAGCTGAACAACGGTCGCGGAGGAAGGAGCATATTCGAAGATGGCTATTTCATGCCCGACGACACCAAGTTCCCGGCGGTGCGGGGAGCCGTAGGAATGCGGAGGACTCAGAAGCGGCACGATAATCTCGGAATGGTCGGCTCGCAGTTTCGCATTATACTGCAGGAGATGCGCGGTTTCACGGGAATCTTCGGCCACGTTGTGGAGGGCCTCGAACTCGTCGAGAAGATTTCGACCTTCGGCGACCAAACTGGCAAGCCCACCAAGAATATTCTAATCACTAAATGCGGTAAATTGTAACATTGTCTCGCGGTCGGTAGCAGTGCGCGCGAGGAAGAGGGAACGAAACCGAGGCCGGCAAATCTCCGGAAGCCAGTGCTTCTTTGTAACGTGCTTCTGGAAGATTGACAAACGATCGTTTGTCTTCCAAAAACAAATTACGACGATGTTCTAGCTTCGCCAAGTCTGTCAGTTTTAACCGCGAAGAAAAAATGCCCGTATACCCAATGTTTTCCCGTTCTAGGTAACTAAACACGTCGCGATGATGTCTCCCTGATACAATGTTCATCCGGGCCGGGTTTACAGTCGAATACGTAAGGCGAATTACACGTGCGTTTATTACACGAAATATCGGGCGGAACGATATTATCCGTGTACGCGTAATCGGGGAACAGCGTCGCGATGTCGCGCGTCGTAGCTCCAAAAGTCACGAATGAAAAATCGCGATGCTCCGTATAAGTTACGCAACTTAATTAACTATTAACGATAGAACCTAAAGATGTTGATCTATTTTTAAAAAGTGGACGCATGAGAGAGCGAACGAGAGAAACGAAAGGAGAAAATAGAAGAAAACTCCATATTTTGCTATCGATTGGGAATCAACGAGAGATTCTATATCTACAATAAAAAAAAAACGACGATGATCGACATATACATACGTACCTCAGATCGATCGTGATATCGATACGACTTCTAGCTGTACGGTATTTGATTTAGGGAGAGAACGTGCGACGTTTATTTTGGCTATCGGCGTATTTCTGCGTACTAGTTTTTTCGTAGAGCGTACCCGCCGCCACGAAACGAAACGCCGTAGTCGTTTCGAACGGCCACATTCCGTGGGTGCTGCTAACGTCTTAGGTCGTAGATAGATGAAAGGGAACGCGTTGAACGGAATGGGGGGAGGGACTAACCGCGGATTCAAGTATCGGGGTAAAACCGCGTGTTTAATGGGCATATGCATTTGTCCGTTTTTATGCAATTCGACGACGTCTCTACTGACGGGAGGTCCGAGAATTATAGCCGAAAAAAAGGGACTTTAATCGCGAATCCGTATACACGAGAGTTATTAGAGAGAATTAGTGAAACGGTGAGCGTATAAGGTAATTCCGTTTCGTCTAATCAACGATTACGTATCGTTCCGTTCCAAAGGACGAATCGGCAAGAAAGAGCCAAGAGGGAAAGGTACATTTTGACTCAGCCACTGGCATTAGCTGCTGGCCGAGTACAAGATGAGAGAGGGGGGAGAGGAATGCTGCTCCCTTTTTGCTCTTTACCGACCAGAAAAGCCGTCGTAAATTAATTGTATTTAAGATTAGATCTCAACATGCAGGTGTATGCAAGAAGGCCTAACTACTACTATGTAGATCGTAAGCCTCCTATCGTCCGATCGGGAGAAACGAACGAAACGAATCGGTATATATTAAACGAATCATTCCTCGATACTGTATATCGAAATAACTACGATTATGTAATGCGTCATTCTTGTCTAAAAAACCTCGTAAAGCCCAAACATCGTGAATCGTATTATAACGTAACGTACACGCGTATACACGCCGTCGTCGTCGCAGACGCCTTCTTCTTCCGGGGAAAAGACGAAAAAACGCCTCATTCGATGTTGAACTTGAAAGTTTTAACGATTGTTGATTAGCTGATAATGAGTTTTGCGATCATGAGCGCATTGTAAACGGAGAAGTCGTCCGTTTTTAGGGTATAATTGCGACGAGGACAATGGAATCGTCGTTCGAAGAGTAATGCGTTATGACGAGGAAGAACGATGGGTGGACGTGCTCGAATGAATTTCTCTCGTTTCGGTAGGCCGATGGGACGGCGAAATCTGAGGAAACTTGACCGCTTAAAGTTTTCAACCCTAGTGACGTGATACATTTGTATTTACCGAAGCGAGCGAAGCTAAAAACCCCACCTCTAACACACAAATACCTAATTACACGCGCGTATATATATATATACACATACCTCTATATATATATATATACCACATATATTTTTATGAACGTGATTGAGGTAACAACGCATAGCTTGTAATATCGACTCTAACCGATCGACAGATTATCCTTGCCCCTCGCGTTCGAATTAAACGATTGAACGACTACGATACTTGATAAGTTTTTTCCTCGTCTTTCAATATTGCTTCCAGCATACTTCATCCCCTTTCACTCTACTCTTTCCCTCATTTTATCCTTAAGGCGCAATCATTATAAAAATCGAGATCAGTTTCTTTCCAGGTATACGATAATGTGTACCCATAGATCGTTTACTCGGTAAAACTCCAGTTTTATTATTTCCTTGTACATGCATGTGAGGTGCACGTCCATTATCCAACTTAAATGTACCCTTAAGCGATCGACTTTGAGTTATAAAACCGTTCCCCACTTATATGAGTTTTTTTCACTGTATACCCTGTTCATTTTTCGAACCGTTTCACGACACTTGGATGAAATTATTCGCCAAATTTCGGAAGGGGCACACGCTTTCAGAGAAGTCCAAGGGATTGTCGTGTAGAGCCCATTATTTGAAAAATAACGTAATAAAGACTTACCTTGTAGAAGACGTCTGGAACGTATTGCTTATCCGTCGACTCAATCACGTAGCCTAATTCCGGAGCATCTTTTGTCGGGACCAGGCAACTATCGCGAACTAAAGCCATGCACTGGTTGGATACTTGGTAGCCTTCCATGTGCACTTGATTCTTGTTATCCCCTGCAATTCGAAGAAAATTCCGATGATTGTATTTAACTGTATTTTTTCCTTGTCAACGATGAAGAATGCACGTTTGTTCTTAACTGACCTGTGACGCAGACTGTCACGAATTTGGATCCGAAATAACCGCTAGGCGAGAAGCGACAAGGATTAGGGTATTTATTTTGGAAATACCCAGCCATGATACATTCTTGCGCCGACAGAAAGTGGCTCTCTACATTGCGGACGTGCTTTACCTGAATAAACAAACAACAATCTCCGGTAAGGATGTGTTCTGGATTCGAGTGCACGTCAAGTAGAATACGCTTTATTGTACCGTTCCCTTTTTCACATCATCAGCTATGAGATCGGTAAATATCCATCCCACTCTTCTCAGATTAAGCGATTGGGCTAATTCATCGACAAGCGCTTCCTTTTCGTCTGGTAGAAGTTTTATCGAATCTTTTGTACTTTCCTGAAAGTAAATATGTTTTTGCGATCCTGTTGCATAGTTTGACATTACGTGAAAGACAGACTCGTACCTGCGGTGGCTCATAGATGAATGCCACAACAGCTCTGATTCCTAGTGGTACGTCCGTATGTATCTCGTATCTGCCGTAGAGGTAGCCGATACGTTGATGACCAGTACTGCGCCAGTAGTTTAAAAAGCGCTCCACCAAGCTAGCATTCTCAAACATTACGTTATCAACGTGGCGATACGTTTGTTGATTTAATGTTAAAGAACTCGGTTGGCACTTGCTACAAATTCCTCGTGGCCACGGCGGATGGTCTTTACAACCAGTCTTTATACGGCAGCTTATGTCATCTAACTGAATGAATTTGCCCCTATAAAAACATTGTGTTCTACAATCTAATATTCTGTGCCCCTTTATTATCCAGCTATATGATTTATTAAGCACCTGTCTACGCCAGCAGTGAGTTTCCTGAGATAAGAATGAAAAGACATATGTTTAATGTTTTGATCTTTCAAATAAATTTCATCAAAAGGTTCCAATGGTGAGCAGTGGACACAGCAACCTTTACTGCCATGCCGACACCTAAAAGAAAGACCAACAGTAATGCTCTGTCAAACATAGTCGTAAACCTAGTCATATAATTCTTTACAGTTTTTCATCACGTTTCCGCTGTATTTTCCCATGTATTTTCCATAATTGTTCATCTACTTCATCTTCAGCTAAGTTTGGCAAAGTACGTGAAGGCCCAGTTGGTCCTTGGTTTTGTAAATTACGGTTTATACTTGTTGTTGTATCCATTGGAGCTGGTTCTGTTTATTTAGAATATCCAATGACTGCATTGTGTTGGAGGAAAGTACGAAGATTGGGTGTAAATTATTTTACCTTGGGAATTATTAACAGAGGCACTACTGGTTGATGGAGCATTCCACAGTTGTGCACCGTTGAGTGGAGCAAGATATAACATATCTCCATGAGATAGACCTGTTCCAGCAACTGTTCTACTTCGAGATGATATAATTTCATCTCTGTGGTTTCGTTGCTTATAGAGAGCAAAACCAAAGCTACTCATGTCAAAAGTATTATATACCTTTTCGAACAGTTGGGAAACTGTATCAGAAGGGTTAACTTCCACCCTCTTTGTTCCCTCTGATGACTGTACACGCAAAGTCTAGTCATGGAAAAGCACATTAATATTGGCTGTTGTCGAAATGTTCTTCACTTCTAAATATCGCGAAATATACTCTTACGGCGAATAGAAATAACCCTGGGAATTTTTATAGTTCTAATTTTACCGCTCGAGCGAGAGCGTATAATCCATCATTGAAAAAAGCATAATTTGTATGGAGCATGTTGTTAGCGAATTGACATGTTAATAGATCGGTGTAAGCCTGTCAAAAGGTAAAAGTTAGCGTGCCGTTTACTTACGATTTGTTTGGATTTTGACATTTCGCCGGTGTTGCTCTATCATCAGCTGTTCAATCCTCTCTGCTGGTGGACCTTTGGCGCGCGGTTACGTGAAATTCCCTAGCTGCGACGCGAGAAAATTGTCGAGTCAACGTCTCACACCCTAACCTCTTCGTGAGGAAACAGAAGTAAGCAGTAACGAAAGAAATAAGCACCGGGCACCTTTACGTCCGGATTCTCGTCCTCTTTGAGCTACGCTTTTCCTTGGAAACCAGCGGAAATCGCACTGTTGACAGGGATCCGTTAAAGGGAGAAACGGAGTGTTGGGAAAGCTTGTTTTGTCGCTCAGCGAACCTGAACGTAGACCCTCACCAATCTGCAACCATTCTGCCACTGCGCTGGCAAATCCGAAGCTCCTACAGCTGTGTGCCACCCACACAGACAGGTAAGTCAGTGTTTACGCCAAGGGAACTGTCAGTTGCCCTTCGATTAGGCGGGACTTATCCCTTTCCCAGCTTCGCTGACAAAAGACCGTGCGATCGTCGGTCTTTATTCGCCTAAGAACGAATGGTCGGCTCGAATTTAATGGCCACCACTGGCGACACAATGCCCCCAGACGTTTATTCCACTCAGCGTTCCGCTTTGTCCCCTTAGACGAATGCAACCGGTGTTACAGCCCGGCAGAAAGTCGACGTCAGCCCCGTACTTCTGTTCCCCTTCCTACCTGATCTTCCCTCACGCGACTATCTATGAGAGTCTCTGCCGGTCGCCGTACACTCGCCCTCTTGCGTCTTCTTTCCCCTCTTTTCGGCCCTACCTGCATTGTAAAGAGTCAAGTCGCCTGAATTCCCCTGGCACCCCTCTACATCGACAAGTTCATTAAATCCTCCCTTCCGCGTTAATTAAAACCCTCCCCCTTCATTACCGAATCCCCGTTTATCAGAGGAAGTGGTCTACGATGAAGAGCTTGAAGGCCTGGGCGGTTCTCCAGGGTTATCATCCCCATTCGCTCATCGGTTTAGTTGCCTCATGATTATACGCTTTTGATTTGCGGTGGCGGGTCGGAATTGGCGCGATGACCCTCTTACCTCTTTCCCGTTTCTTCCTGGCAAGAGGGACGACTACCGCGCCGTTGAATCTCGGTGGCGCGCGAGGCCGAGCGACGAGGAGGGTTTTCCGACGATCAGTCGCAATAGTTAGCCAGTAGCCATCTAGCGAGAGGAGCAGGTCACACCCTCGGCCGCGTACTATCTCTTGTCCACGATCCTTCGTCCGCCTATCTCTTTTACAGCCTGGTCACCCTCCCCTAATTAAGAAGATCCGGCCCGTAATCAACGCAAGTCCCACCACTCTTGACTGTTCTCCCTCTAACCGTCCATCGTTCACCCTATTCTCTCGTGTTGCCGCGCGTACGTCGATTGATCCACCTGTTAATCGGTCTCCGTCAATGAAAACAGGAAGGTAGGTGCCAATCGCTGGGGTATAACGATGATTCTTCAACTTTTGAGCTTAGCGATCATCTGGAAAATCATTGGTTCTTATCTTCCGTTCACCATCACACCATTAGCTTCCTCAACTGTTTGTCACAGAATCACTTGTGGACCACGGGAACATATTGACGAATCCTTCTTGTGTTCTTTCCCTTGCCTCCGAAGCTTCAGTCCTGTTGCAGCATGAAAATTGCGTAGTTCCTACATGATGATTTCATTGCGCGCTTGTGCTGTTGCATATATTTATATGATGACTCGCAATTAGTCCGGTGATTCATGTTGCGATAACCAAAGCGTATTACATACGCGTCATTAGCGGAGGTGCCGATGTACTCGTATTATTCGTCACTACTAATGTCTCGTGGTTCTCCGGATATTGCGAAACCTCCAACCGCTGATTCTTCGGGTTGAATAAACTCTGGAGAGTCTAGATATCGTTTCGTGGTTCGACTGGGAGAAACGCTCCAGGAGAGACATCCCCGGAGTAGCGGGCGGAGTATTTACGTCGTTGGAATTTCACCCCCGTGGCCCTCCTCAGCGTCACGAGATCCCCGTCGTCAGACGGCGATTGACGAGCGCGCTTTTCGTCGGCTACGTAGCTTATGTTCTTGTTTATCCATTAAATCCTCGAAGACGGTGTAACTATTTTATCCTCGGGCCCGGTTTAACTGTACATCCTTGCGCACGGCCTAGGCGGCGTGAATAACGCGAGTTTAACGTCAACCGCAACCCAATAACGCGAGTTTAAAGTTAACCAGAGCTCAACTATGAAATCCTTACATAAGACCGGCCTCCACCAAAGATAAACTCGGGCTGACCTGCGGCCGGAATGCATCATTTCCACGAAAAACGCGGCCTCATATTCTCTCCAGACAGCATTCGCGAGTGATTAGGAAGTTAGGTAGGCGAGAAGCAATTAGCGAGACAGGGGTAATTAGGTGACTGAGTACTTTTCATCGCATCCATAGTTTCCTTCAAGACGATTAACTTCCTGTTGCAGACATACAGGATGGAGAATTCGGAAGACGTGAGAACGACGGTGGAGCTGTACATTTACGATCTTACAAAGGGCATGGCTGCTGTAATGTCCCGCATCCTGATAGGTAAGTGGACGACAAGGTCGATAGCTCATGACAATCAACGTGCTTTGCCAGATTCGCGAGTCGATTTAGCTGCGATTTATGCGCGCACGTGTACATGCACACTCGGATAAGAATAATCTGCGCACGTAAGTGCCGAGAGGAGCCACCTTCAATCATCAGCAATCAGCCAATGAAATGGTCTTGGATAAGCTGCGTCATTGGACCTGACAATTCTAGAGTAAACGTAAAAGGTCCATCGAGACTGATACTTTTACTATCTCGGAGTAGTAAACCTCGTGGGTTGGTCTACGACTAATCACACCTATCTACCCACGTCCTACGATGGATCTCGTCATCGCTCTTCTCAGCCGGATCAAAGCGCCGACCGCGTGAGCCGGCACTTGCCAAATTGCGCGACAATTTCGAATCGGAGTTTAAATATAAATAACGCGTGGTTGTAAACAACGTATGAGGAGGGGAAAGAACGAGAGGGAGAGGAATTAAGATGAAGACAATGAGGGAGGAAAGAGAAGTGACTCAGCAGGAACGAATTTGTCGCATGCATCGACAGAAAGGAATTTCAGCCCTCTCTTTCTTTGTACAGATACGATAGGTCAAACTACCAAGATGTCTGCTTGACGTTTTATCGACGTTCGCACGTGATCTACCCTCGCGTGAAACATCTCATTCGTTGGCAAGCATCTTCAACTGATGGACCAAGTTATCCTGAAGTAGAAAAAGCCTTCTATAGTCAGACATGTCGATTTTGACCTTCGTTAGAAGGCGACACCGAGACAATTCGACAGATGGGACCTGACGAAGGTCATTGCTAGACAAGAAGTAGCAAATTTGTGGGGATTAAGGAAATCGACGTGAGCAGGTCCGGGGCTTAAGCAGTTGGCGCGAGTTGTATCGCGGAAGTGTCTTCGGCACGTCGAGCGAAACATCGTGGAAAACGGCGAGGAAAGAGAGAACAAACACACGCGGCATTGCATGTCACGTATCCAAGGTTTATTTTCGAGGTCGGATTCGCTTCGTTAATGGCCATGACGCTTTCCAATTGCATGTCCCGTCATCCCTCGAACAAGGGCGAAAAGTCGAAAAAGAATGAAACCATTGCGATGATTAAGACAACTGGCTGAAGTAATGGGAAGACAAATGCCGGCCCATTTCTGCTCGCACGTTTCCTCATTCCCCTCGTGACGATTGGGCGCAGAGCAAACAGACCAAAACTGGCGCAGCGGGGGACAGACGCCGAGTGGTAGTTATTTCTTGTGTCTCGGGTAGCTCAGAATTCGCAACTGCAATAAGAAAATAGCGGTATACGCGGATGTTCGTTGCTATTTCCGAGATGGAAAGTGGGTCGTTGAAACTTGCTTCGCGCCGGGGGCAAAGCTCGTAGGATCACTTATTACGAGCGCGGTTGGCCACTGAACGGACGAACGCTTTTCAGATGATATTGTGGAAATTTTTATTAAAATTCTAGGCCGCCATCTCGATGGTATATGGCACACAGCGGTGGTGGCTTACGGCAGGGAGTATTTCTTCGGGCCAGCCGGGATTCAAAGCATCAGACCGGTGAGTAGTACACTTTCACGCGCGCTTTAATCTGATTAATGGGCTACGTGGTTTACAACCCTCTGCGTGGGCGTCATAATACATACACCCTGCGATGAAATATAGCTTTAACCCGTATTATTCACGCGCAATGAAAGAGATAGCGCGATCCGTGCGCCGATGTCCGGCGTCGTATCCTCTGCAATGAGAAATAAAGAAGAGCTCGCGTCGACGAGTGGAGTTATCAAGCGTTCCTCCTCGTCGTCGAAGCGTTTAGGCGTTGATGGTACCTCGGGCCATACGATACGCTAGACACAGCGGGGTACTAAATTTGGTCCGGTTGAATCTAAATATAATTCCCGTTTCGTACCTCTCTCTCTCAGTTTCTCTGCGAGCAAGTCTCTCACGGCTCTCTCCCTATGCTTCATCGTCCAGACTCTTCGAAGGCGAAAGCTATCGGTAAGTTCGTCCGCGTCTTCCTTCCGTTTGACTTTCTTCTCGAACCTCGACCATCGATCTTCTGCTGTCATTCGTTATCTCTGCGCTTCGGCATCTCGTCTTCTCCGGCTGACGGTTCTTGCGCGATTAATTACCAGCTCGGAAGTTCTGCGAAGGCTTAGCCGGTTCCTCCGCGGCAATACTTGGACTCCATAAGGTACAAATATTGCACACTCTGAGCTACGTCCTGTCTGATCAATCTACGGATTTTCTACTGTGGTTGAAGTCGAAGAAATGTCGATAATGGTGCTCTTTCGTTGTCCGTTCTTCAACCAAGTCTCGTTCCATTTTCTTCACCTTCGTCCTTGCCCTCTGTGTCGTCGTTGTTAATTTATTTTCCTGGTCGCTTCCTTCCTGCGTTCTTCCGGTAACTCTTCGTTTTGTACAAGTCAATTATTCCCCCCCCTTTCGCGTGGGTCAGATTCCTACCGGAGGCAGTTATTTCAAGCGATTCTCGTGGCGAGGCACGGACCTACCGTGCTTCTAAAATTACGTGCATACGTTCTCCGCGAGAGAGGGTGGGAAGAGAGCCACACGCGGCGAGCATCACGGACCGGAGAAACTCCAAGAAGAAATTGACATTTAGACGACGCGAACGGACGGCTTCGACGTGAATGTACTTCAAGTAGGCGCGTTTCTCGTTTTTCAGGGTGGCACGCAACTCGGGGAACCCCAGAGAATCGAGAGAATCGGCGAAACGTATCTACCCTACTCGGTCTTCCTCGAGTACATAAACGGCTTGGGAACTTCCACGTTCGCGTGAGTAATCGCGAGTAATTTGCCGAAATCGCTCGAGTGGAAGTGAAGTGCAAGTGCGTTCGAACCGTTGTATTTCAGGCCCGGGACATATAATCTCTTCAGGCAGAATTGCAACAATTTCACGGAGGAAGTGAGCAACTTCCTGGTGGGCAAGGGCATTCCGAAATACATTCTTGACCTACCGGAAGAGATACTACAAACGTGAGTTCCATAGTTTGAGGATACTCGTGAGGTAAGAAGAAAGTGGTGGGAATAATGGCAATCGGTTTGGCAGACCCATTGGTCAGGCGTTAGGTCCACTCATAGAAAATCTGAGCAGCGGCGCGAGCGCTGGATTTACGGTGGGCCAGAGGTTCGTCGAGGCTCGAATTCAGAGGGAAGTCTCGCCGGAGTATCAGCTTCTCAACACCGCCATCGAAGAGGCGAGGTACTCGCATTGAAATTCATAAACCATCCCTCTTAAGACAATCGCTAGCCGACCCTGTTGTGCTTTAGATTAAACTCGATTGCGTTGGAGGAGAGGAGGAACGTGATAAACGAGAAACTCGCGAAGAAAGAACGGAAGAAGAAGAAGAAGAAGAAAGAGAAGAAGGATAAAAGTCAGAAAGACTGTGGAGGAAGTGAAAGTAACAGTACGGGACCTAGCAACTGTTCGGATATGGCGGACAGCGAAAGTAAGATTGAGTCTGTTGAAGGTTTATTGCCACTTGAGGTGTTGGATCTATTCAATTGATTTTGGGTTTAAAGGTGTCGTAAGTGAGATGCAAACTGCCAATGGCGGAACAGCCGATCCAGAAGTCCTTCCTTCGGAGAGGGTGTTGCAAATGGAGGAGGAGGAGAAACGGGAGCAGGAGGAGAAGAAGCGTCAGAGAGATCCACCAATTGTGTTCAAAGACTGCGTTGACGTGAAAGCGGAATATCAGGAGTTGGTTGCTGCGTTGGAGGGTAAACTGAACGCTGACGAGCAAAGGTGCTTGGAGGAGTTGAGGCAATACGTTATCGAGGATGAAGGCTCTTGGGCTCTGGGGGATAACTTCCTCAACTTTGTCGGTAGGCAACATAATGACTTCAGCCAGCAATCAACCTAGCGAACGAATTCCACTGAAATATCGATCTGTTCGTAGGACGTGTGCTTTATGACAAGTCCTTGGAGAGCAATGCCCGGGTGAGGCTGTTGAACGTTCTCTCCGTGGCTGCCTTGAAGGACGACGTAATCCTCCTATTGCACCAAGACAGGAGAGAACACATCATCATGAATTACGCTTTCGACATCGACCGCCATCCTCCTGAGGAACAGCTGCCCCTCGCCCAATTTGTGAGTAGCAGAACACGTTAGATACTGCATTCTGTGTAAGCGTGCATAGGACAAGATATTTAACAATGTCCTTTTGAAGTTGGCCAACATGTTCGAGAATCTCAGTGGCTCCGAATGGTTGCTGTATATTTCCGAATGGCAGCATCAGAATCAGAGCATCAGCAATATCAGGGTGACGACGAAAGTGGCGGTACATTCTCTGCTCTCGTCCTCAGCGGATCTGCAGCCACGTGGTGCCGCCATCATCCACAACCTTGCCTGCAAGGAGGTAAAAACTGTGGTCTGTATCCCGTTCTTCCGATTAACCATCTAGATCGTTCAGCTTATTTACGTTCAGCACACACTCTGCTCCTAATAAAACTGCTTTTCCCGCGTGGCGAAGAGAATACAGGAGAAAAACATATTTATCGATGTTCTGGAAGTGCTGCCTTTATTAATAAACAAACTGGTAACCCGCTTCGTGTAACGAGCAACGAGTTCTTCATAATGATAAGCCGAGGAAGCTGGCAATTCGCTATTTTTTTCACCGAACTCGCTGCTCGTTTTTCGTAAACGTTATCTTAACGCAGCTCGGTAGACGGATATCTTTCCAGAGATCGGATACTATTTTTTCAGAAAATGAACAAAAGCAAAAATCTGAGGAGACTTTTACCGAAAGGCAGCATTTCTAAGGTACTTGTCCATATTCGTTATCGCAATTCATGCGCTGCGGTAAGTCGACATCACTTCTCACAGGTGTAGGAGCAAAATTAAATATTTTCCAGACGTTAGTAATACTCCAACTGTGAATTTCCCGGAAAATTACGCGATTTTGAAAACAGCATGGTCTACAGAAACAGTTTAGCGTGACGTACGAAATGGCACTAATAATAAAATGACTGGAAAATATCCAACTCACCTGTGAAAATATTCATTTTATCGTCTACATGATTTTCGTGAATCACCTTGGCCCCGATCCACAGACCTCTTACTACTGAATTAATAAAACCATTTACGTTAACGGCTGTATCATCTTCGTGAACATTGTTAATCACCTTAATACGTTTTAATACATTTCTTTATACAGCAGTGCCACATAACTTTTCACATCATTTCACAATAAATCAACGGCGTGTACATTCGGCGGCATTAACACGTGGTGCTCGTATAAGCCAGACGACTGTTTCGTCATCGATATAGTTGAACAAAGTGTACACTGTGTCAGCTTCGTACAAAAAAATTAATCCACTCATTTATGAACTACCCATAACAAACAAATCCCTCATATCTGGGTCTTTCTTTGAATGATTCCACAGGTCTTTGATGACGTAGCCGTAGAACTGACGATGGCCCTTCTACAATATTTTAACGGAACACCGGAAGAAGAGCAGTTGTACGCCTGTATGAAATCACTGGCTCGTTTCACGCAGATCAGCGGACAAGAAGTTCCACAGTTGATCCAGATGATCGGCCCAGAACCGAATAAATTCCGTGGAGCATCGCCGAGAATCGATGAGCTCATCGACCAGGTCAACAAGAAGCTACGTTAACGATTGGCTTCGCTAAAACATTAATTGCGCGTCGGGTACCTTCCTAAGCGTCACATTGAATGCAATATGTCGGGCGTTTGCGTTAGGATGAAGCCAAGATCTACGCATCGCTCTTCGTACGGATATTATTGTATTATGAACATTATTATTGGTTATTCCCGCCATTTACTTATCGTTATCTATTATAATATTATTATTATAATGATTAGAAAAGAGATCATGGTTTTTTTGCACTGCACGTGTGTGTATTTTCAGTAAAACGGGCTTACTCCGAGGGCAAGACCTTGGACGAACCCCTAGTCAATTTTTCTACGAGATTAATTTATACAAAAACGAGGTGTAAGGGTAATTAAAGTTGAAAGTTATTAAAATCTCTGAAGATCATGTGTAATCCTTTTATTACTGACTGAGACTTGGACGACGTACTCCTCCCTCGATATACAGTTATTCGTAGTTTCCTTTTTGGCTGTAACGTATCGCATACCGTTGCCTGAAAACAAGACAATTTCGCAGGGTATTAAAACGCAATAAAACGTTGGCAGAGCAACGAATGGTCGGCCGATGCGCCGTTTCCGCGTGTTCCTTGTTTTAATCTCCAGAGGAGTGAGCGTAGGCGCCGCGTCAGGTGGGCACGTGTATCTCTGGCTACTCGCCGTTATGACAGAACGCTTTAAATATAAGTCTTTGGAGTTCGCTTTGGCTCAAGGCTTCGGTCTTGATCCACGAGCCATTATCAGCGTGTCAACATGAGAACGTGGTTGCTCCCGCATTTTCAAGTCGCGCACAGTTGCTCTAAGCTCAGTAGATTTATGCATGGAATGATAAGGGCAGCCTTGCGGAAGTGTGCGCCGGGCGGAACGAAAGCAGTTGATGTAGTAGTCAGACGAATACGACCGAAGACCACCCGTCTTAGTTCTTTCTTTAGAGTCATTTGTCTGTTCCGAAGGATCTGCTTTCATGCATGGGCTTTTAATCGTTTCATTTCCTACGACGAGCCGATAATCGTACGACCCGTACGATGTCGTTTGCCCAGAGGAATTCCATCTCTGCCGGGAATGGGTTGAAGGAGGATAAAAATGGTTTCCAGAGGTTTCTTTTCAAGTACGTTCCTGCTGTACGATGGTTACCACGTTACACTCGTTTGGATGCTCTCTCGGACTTCGTGGCTGGACTTACACTTGGACTGACGATGATACCGCAGAGTATAGCTTACGCTGCCTTGGCTGGTCTTTCCGCACAGGTATCCCCTTCATTCCATTGACTCGAGAACGAAGCACCGTTCAACATTATTTCTGCTTCTTTCTGTACGATGCGTGTAAACTTATGAAATAAATGGAGGAATGGGCGTTTCATAGTATGGTCTCTATTCATCGTTCGTGGGCGCCTTTGTCTACCTTATTTTCGGCACGATCAAAGAGGTGTCCATCGGTGCAACTTCCCTCATGGCCATCCTCACGTTGGAGTACACGCGAGACATGCCCGTCGAATTCGTCGTTTTACTCACCTTTCTCGCCGGCTGCGTCGAGCTGGCCATGGGGCTCTTGAACCTAGGTATACTGTCCCACAAAATGGCGAACGAATAGATGTGAATAAAATATGTCCTACCGCAGATAGGATTTCACGGAGACAAAACGTTGTGCAGGATTCCTGGTGGATTTCATATCGGTTCCGGTGACTTCTGGCTTCACCTCGGCAGCGTCGATCATCATCATCGTTTCTCAGTTTCAAGGACTTCTAGGCATAAAGTTTAAATCGCCCAACATCTTCGCCAGTATCATGAAACTGTTCCAGAATTTCGGCAACATCCGGCTGACTGATTTCGCCCTTGGAGTGTCCTGTATAATCGTCCTTCTATTCTTCAGAGTGAGAAAAAGTCCTTGCCAATGAAGCTCGCTTAATTCAATGAATCTACAACGGTTTTGTTAATGCTCGCAGAAATTAAAAGACTTGAAGTGCCTCAATGCGAAGGAGAAGGAGGAAAATAACGATTCTTTTTTGAAAACGACATTGAGAAAGATCCCTTGGTTGCTGTCTATTAGTCGCAATGCAATTATCGTCCTGCTGACATCCACGATAGCCTTCCGTATGCACATGGTTGGCTCATCCCCATTTATCCTTTCAGGTCTGTACTTGCAAATCACCTGCCATTGTCCTTGAAAACTGTGTTATCCCGATTACTCGTCTTGCAGGAAAGGTGGTCCAAGGTCTCCCTTCAGTATCGCTACCCCCATTCACTTCTCAGGTCGGAAACCAGACTTACACGTTCATCGACATGTGCATGCATTACAAGTCTGGATTACTCATAGTGCCGTTCATAGCGGTCCTCACGAACGTCGCCATTGCCAAAACATTCGGTAAACAGCATTATAAAAAAAATAAGGATAATTAAAGAGCCTTAAGGCATCATGAACTTTTTAGCGAGTGGCACAGCGGTGAATGCGTCCCAAGAAATGCTGACTTTGGGTTTCTGTAACATCCTCGGGAGTTTCTTTTCGTCCATGCCAACCTGTGGAGCTTTCACTAGAAGTGCAGTCAGCAGTGCCAGTGGTATTCGAACTCCCGTGGCTGGTCTTTACTCTGGTAACATACGAAATTGTTATTCTCTATTCTCACTTCATTCAATAAATGTTAACGATACAAATGTTTCAGCTGTCTTGACCTTGTTGGCCTTGAGTTTCCTCACGCCGTATTTTTATTACATACCACGAGCCACGCTTTCTGCCGTTTTGATAAGCGCAGTGATATTCTTGATCGATTGGAAGATCGTCAAATTACTTTGGAAGGGATGCAGTTAGTTGTCATTAATTCTAGCATGAGCGATTCAACATTGACCAAAGAATGTTATTAACGTCCTGTTGTTTCTTGTAGAAACGGATGCAATTATGGCTCTTGCTACGTTTGTATTATGCTTAATATGGAGCGTTGAGGTCGGCCTTATCGCTGGCGTATTTCTGAATCTTCTTTTTCTACTACGCCCTACCGTTAGGCCAAATTTCAATGTAACAGAGTGCAAGGTAAAATCTCGACTTTTAGACATAATTTATTTCGATTTGTAGTAGTGGTTTCATTGTTCTTATTTTGTGTAGAGCTATTTAGGGAATAAGTATATGTTGCTGGAACCGGACACCAGTTTGTGCTTCCCAGCAGTGGAAGCTTTCTGTTCCAAAGTAATGGAAACTGCCGTAGACTGTATAAAAACTGACATACCATTAATAGTGAACTGCAAATTTGTTTCTAATGTTGACTACACGTCTATAAAGGTAGATCACTCTTCCTCCACAGTTTACGTGCAGTAATTCACATCATTCTTCATTCCTACTCTTTTAGGGATTCGAAAGAGTTTCGGTGAAAGTTAATCGTGAGAAGCGTAGATTATACTTCTTAAATGTTGATCAAAATATTGTGAGTCGCATTGAAGTCCTTGCTGATATCAATCAATTTCATTTCATTGAGGATGATGAGAGGCTTGACGACATATTTCAAGGTGCGTTATGAAACGATCAATGATCGACTTTATATGCATGTCCTTAACAAATAAACTATTTTTTAGAACATATGTATGCTGGTTCAGAAGAAAAAGGAACAAAACTGAAGTGTTTTATGGGAGAGTTGTCAAATGGAGAAGATCTGAACCAGAATGAAAAAAATCAGAATCAAATGAACACGGAGGAATCTGAAGAATCAGAAACACTGCTCTCAAAAGTTCAGACACTTGTCCAAGAAACTGAACCCAATCCGCCCACATGTCCAAGAAAATGATTTTTATTATTATCATTGTACACATAACTATTGTCATACGTTTTCAATAAAAAAAATATAACTACGTATTGTTTTACATTTTATTTCAACAACTCCATGTGACCTGATTTGTTGTACGAAAGAGTATTGATTTTATTGCCCCTGGGAGCAGGCAACTTTCCTTGCACAAGTGTAACTCGTGAGGTAATCAAATGTTTAGTAAGAGGTGCACCATTCGCACCACGTGGAGTTCAGAAGGTTACGTTGTGTGATTTATAACCTAAACTACAGCACAATGGTTGTTGCTGTCAACGATGAAGAAATTGGCAATATGAACGAAGTTATTAAATCTGATCAAAAGCGGTTAAAGTCGCTGAGAGACAAAAAGCAACAGTTTCGATTCAAGGAACAACTTGTTCGAGATGCGTTAAACAATTTGGTAAGCAACAACAAGTTTTGCGAGAGCTCAATTTTTTATTTATTTTCATGTGATATATTACATATTAGGATAAAAAAGTAGCAACAACGAAGATTGTATTTGACGATGATTTTGGGGAAAACCTGAAAGATGAAAAACAAACTAAAGCAAGCAGGAAAAGGAAGGCTTTATTCGATAATGAAGAGGATGAAGAAGACAACAATACCGAATTTGAAATTAATATAAATAAAAGTCATAAGGTTTGTCGTTTTTGACTATTGCAAAATAATTTGAATAAGTTGAATATTTATTTGCATATAATTATATTCCAGGAAGTTAAGTTGCATCAACCACTTGGCAATGACAATAGGTTTAAGTTGGATAGCCGTTTCCTGGAGGATGAAGATAACAAGGTAAATGAACCTGAAATTCCAGAAGCAGAAGGAGATATATCAAATTTAGAACAAGAAAAGAAATGGCAGCTAGACCTACTGGGAAATATATTAGGTGCACCAATCGTAATGAAAGAGAAGAAGGATCCTCAATTGTCAAAGTAAGGATGAATTTAGAAGTAATTCTTCTAGTAGACTATATGCTCTTTAATCTTATTTGCAGGAAAGCAAAAATGATAAGATATGATCCAACAGCGAACAATCATGAAGAATATGAAGTAAAAGTTCAAAAGCCAGAGCCTACGGAAAAAAAGAAGAAACACAAAGAAGCAGTAAAGAAAGAAACTGAGGAGAGTGCACCCCCAGTAGAAGTGTCTAAGGAAATCTTTTATTCAGTGTCTGATACATTAAAAGAAAGCCTTAAGGAAGAAGGGGAATTTAGTTTACTGAAGACATATGGGAAAGAAAAAGAGGATAATCCAGGTATGTATGTCAATTTATACTGCCAGATAAGCTGGCTTATAAGCTATAAAAACGTTTCTTTGCAGCCGTTAATAATACTACCGAGAACAGTGTACCTGAAGAAAAAGCAAAATTTCAATTCAGCTTTGATTCTACTAATCCGTTCAAATATGACTCGTCCGATGATGAAAACGAGGAGGATAATTCAGGAAAATCAGAAGCAAAGGACAATTTGGTGCACGCACCGGCCGCCAGTAATACATTTGCAAGAAACGATAATCTTTTCTTTGACACGAATGACGCCCGCTTCAATGGTAAGACAATAATATTATTGATAAATATGGTGGTCATTATTAACGATGCCTTTTTATTGCAGAAGGTATACAATTTTTTAAGGAAGAATCTATAGCGAGTGGCGATTTCAAAGTTTTACGCCGTGAACTGAAACTAATAGTTCGTGCGAAGATTCGCAATAATGTGAAAAAAGATAAGCCCAAAAGAGTTGAGCGATTAATATCCAATAAAAAGAATAAAATTAAGAGACGATAATAACCGTGAGTTCATAAAAAATAAAACCCAGATGTACGGTGTATAAAGTTTATTATTCACATAGGTTTTCGTATTACAAAATATTTCCGTGCCACGTATAGAAATAACACTCTCTTTTCTTATTAGAAATTTTAAGTAAGACCCATGAATAAGTCCTCTCCTTAGAGTGACGATTTGTGACTACTGCGATTATTTTTTTGGACGATTGACGTAACTGATGATTAACAGTTATCGGTATAAATGTAAACCTAAATAACAGAAAGATAAGTCTCCCGTACAATATTCATATGTATAATCCTCAAGACGACGCTTATTTGATTATCAAATTACTGTAAAGTCTTGGCACGCGTGTTTGCCATTTTAATTTACAAAGAAATTTCCTTATGACACCCTGCGGTATATCTTCTCAAGTAACTTCAAAAATAGATCATGAGGAAGGCCACGCGATATTTGCTGTATATGAGTGTTTAGCAGATTGTAAGTTTCTTCTTCGTATATCGTATACGTATTTACAAGGCCCAGATCGTTGTATAATTGCTTCACCCTTCTCACATGTTCTGGATCGCGTGAACCATAGCATTCCTGTAAAATGGATATAAAACATTATTTAATACTAATCTGTAAGGATGGGGGGCTGCAAAAAGGTTCTGAGAACTCCAAAACATGACTTACTTCCAAGATTTTTCGTTGTTCTTTGGTGGCACGTTGTAAGGCCACTACAACTAGCCACGAACACTTCCCTTCTTGGATATCTGTTCCGATTTTACCAGTGACTTTTGGATCACCGTAACAATCCAAAAAGTCGTCTTGCACTTGGAAAAAGTGACCCATTTCCAACAAGATCGTTGTTGCTTGTCTATGCATTTCTGGGTCCCTGACGCCGGCCTGTTCGTGAAAGTAGAGTACATAATTTTACCTTCAAGCTAGAATTCGATTTGTAAGTTTCCTTATACTCACGAAATGCATTGCTAATATGACAGGCATTACGAAGCTGTAATAGGCCGTCTTGTATTTGACTATAGCATTATATCGATCCATGGTAAATAAATCTAAATTTGGTTTTTTCCCGAAGTTCATTGACATCATATCTAAGCACTGACCCATTGTTGTCTTCAACGTGACCTACAGAAAATATTATTCATCAGAGACTTTTAACATTAATTGTTAGCCCAAATTGTTGCTATTGGGGTACTTCACCAACCTTTTGGAATGTCTCTAGCAAGTCGAGGTAGCAGTCTTGGTGTTTAAAATGAATTCGAATGAGTTCATAGATGGCTTGTTCTAACATCAACCCGTCATTTATTGCGACTAGACCGATATCGTTGTGCAAGTACCAACAGGGCTGATTTCGCCTGGTTGTCGATTGATCCGTAATATCATCTACTACCAGCAGAAATGCTTGGTGCTACGTAAACACAAAATCATCGATTATATTTTACCCTCAATACCAGGTAGGCCTACGTTTCGCATTTTAACATGCATTTAGCGGTCTAACGGTTGACAATGTTACTTAACGGCAGGCCTGAATGATACATACCAATTCTGTGCACCAGCCTAAAATACGAGCGAGGCGAAGGTTTTCGTCTGTGAGTTTTTCGGGAGGTGCGAGCATTTTGTAAGCGAATACTAATGCCAAAGCCCGGCCCTTTTTCCCTCCCGGAACGTTGTATTGGAGAACCTGAAAGAATTCGTAACTGTATCCGACCGTACGATAACAAGTCTCATAAGGATGAAATAAGTGACCTTCTCTCGAGATATACATTTGCTTATCGTGACTTTGATTGGCACGATCAGTGACGGTAACAGATACTTTCGTCATCTCTGAATAGTCAACGCAGGTGAAATACCTTTGCCATCCACTTATTAACATTCGGAATGTCAAAATGACGACCATCTTCTGTGAGATCTCGCATCACGTCTGGCCACACTGCCATCATCTCACGACTTTCGTCCTTGCTTGTGATCCAACTCGTTTGCGCCGCAGAATGAGCCATCCTTAATTGTGCACTTGTTGACCTGTACCGTGTGAATTCACCACGATCGACGTGTAATTAATAACGAAACTTTGAGGAAAGTGTATAACACGACTTTGACCAAACTAAACTTCAGTAGGACGTTTTTCGCTTATATATGTATTGTTGGAATACCGGAATGATGAATTGTTGAGTTTTATGCAACGTACACTATGATACACTATGATACACTATGATACACTATGATACACGGATATGTCGCGATAGTGTAACTAAGTTCTGTAGAGTGCCGGACAGTACGGAGGTCTGAACCTTACAGAGACAGAAATCGTTCTTACTGAGGCTGCATTTCGAAGTAGTTTATATACATGGTCTAAATGGTGGGGGAAGTGGAAATAGTAATATAAAAATAAAAGGGAAAGCTATTTGAGCAGCTGAAATGAGTAATGACCCTATTGAAGGGTTCGTGCAAGAATGCGAAATGGTCGGGAAAGGGGCGGCCCTATCATAAAACAAAGGATTAGCTTATTGCACCTTAAGACCCGAAATACGACAATGGAGCGAACGGCTTCAAGTTTGTTTATGATAGGGTCGGCATCTAACGGTATACAGGTCCATTATAATGACAAAAGAGGAACTTGCGTACATTTTAAATCATTTTATTTGAAAAGAATTTCGAATATGCTTTGTATTCCTTGAAGGAGTGGTAAACGCAATTGTGTGTTGTACATCTGATAGTATCACGTCGAACTATGTCTCTGTTTATTATTCACAAAATTTCCTGACACTTTACCTTTGGCAGTGCATGCGTTCGGAATGAATAAACTAGCACAAAATCAACGTAAACACTATATTACTTAGTTTTTTTTTAATATACACTCAACGTGGGACGTTTCGGCATTGTGGTATTGAAACAAAATAATCGCAGGAAACATACGACAACCACGGAGGGATTAAAGTCTTAGAACGCGGTGTTTTTTAATATTGCTATTTACAGGCTTCAAGATAAACGATCCGTACTTGTGTGATCGGTTGAAGGAAACGAAAAGGTTGCGGAAGAAGTTCCTGAAACGATTGATCAACTGCTGCAAAGTCTCAATCATCTACATCTAAAAATCGGTCCATTGTAACAGTTACTAAAGAGAATGACTTACAGTGGAACGCAAAAGATAATCTACCGGGAATATAGGCGATAATACACGATCCCGATAGAACGCAATCAGAGAAAACCTGCATATCTCATGCATATTAAAATTATGTGACGCCTATAAGCGTAACTTTCTCATAAATGTGCATGCTATTTTATCTAACACACACGTACGTCACGCTTGCATTAATTCGTGCTATCTCAAGAATGTTTTTATTGTATATTGTTTACCGTACTCTCTCCTTCAGTATCAGTCATACAAGTAATTAATTGGTGAATAAAAAGCATTTGTCCCGCAATGTAAATATCGTGCAATTGCAGTGAGAACCGCAGAGGTTTACCTGCTATGCAGCTGTGAGGATGGTCCATTCTTGGTGCTGATTTGGTTCACTTGTTGCAAGGTTATGACATTTGTCTGGGATATTGCAATTGGACGTACAAAGGAAGGGTTCTTCAACAACGTGAACAGGGATTTCTGCGTAATGGACGACATATTCGTAGAATCACCACCCTGCCGCCGCTTTCGTCTTCGTGTTTACGAGCACTGAAGAACGCACAAAGCTACGCGAACGTTTAGACACAAATATGTCATGAGCCTACGACAATCGCGTCCATACACGTCCTTGATGATGTACGGTTATTATCAGGAAGCGATTAATTGAAAAAACAGACGCAACGCGTAGGATCGATGCCCGCAGGGAGCATACTCGCAGTCTTCTCTTCCCCAATTTGATCCTACTTTGAGAATGGAGCCCATGGCTTTATACTTTTCTTCGTCACGCCACGTGACAAGTGTGTACATACCTAGATGCGACCCATCATCGCGTATCACGTAAATCCTCAATGCCCTACGTGCTTCTCCACACATAGCAACTGCGTGCATTCGGTGCATCTGTCATATCAGAGGATTAGAATCGCTGACATGTTAACAACAAGCGTTGATGACTAAGAGACAATTGTTCTTTTTTAATCGGTAATGCTTTATGCGTGGAGGTTGGTATTTTTTTAAGACTCGTTCCAAGGCGGTTAATCATGCACGCTTTTTATGACGGTTAACAAGTAATGGCAAGTTCTCATAAAATTCCCGTTTCATATATATTTCTGACAAAAGATTTATCATCCAATCACAGCACTCTTTCACAGATCTTTATACATGAGGATAAAGAGGACTTTCACGTTTATGACATGAGACGTTTCAGATGATTATTTACGCTTTATTGTTTCCTTACATGACGAATTTTACTATGTCCAAATAACACAAGTATTTAACGATTGAATGGAACTTTATTAGAAGGCGCTGGTAGTCTGTATTTTGCTAGCTCAACTTCAGCTTCTGCAAAACTTTCTTGGTGGTAACAGAAGTATTCTGGATTTTTGTATTCTTTATCTTTTGATGCACCTGGGCCAACAGCTGAAAACATTTTACATTACTTTTATGAGAAGCAATGAATAATGCATTTTATAATATCGTAGGACTAATGTTTATAAACAAATCAATTAGATCAATATCAAAACATACGCGCATTCGAAACCATCACACATTTATCACTTAAGCCTGGAACATTGACGTTTATATTTGGTTGAACATTACTTTGAGTAGGAGTTCTTGGTACATTACTAAACGCATGTATCGCTATCGGTGTTGTTTTCTAGAAAAAAATAATGGTCGGATTAAGTTTTGGATTTAAATATATATGTTACTAAAGCTACTTTAGTAAGACAGTGTAAGAGGTTACGCACGAATTTTACGTCTTCGACTTAACTTACGTACCGAAAAAGCAACTTGTTTCACAGCTTTACGCAGCATTTTATACTGATTCACTATTTTTAAACTTGGTTTATTAAGTGTGTTTTATGTTTAATAAAATGTTTTAACGTTCACGATAAAAGTTCTGCGTTTACTGTCGTAACAAGACTAACTTGCTATTGGTTAATCTTACGTAATGTTTTGATCTATTAGGTGTATAGTGTTGCGGAGGTCAGCCTTGCAAATTCTGCGGCCTATAAACGGGTCAATTGCCAGTGAACAATACCTTTCTGAACCGAGACGAAATTTTGTTTACTTTGCATAGTTCGTGAGAAGTTAATCGGCTAAAATGGGTAAATTCATATTGTTAAATATGGGTTCAAGGTGCCTTAACCTATGTACCTTACGTTATGATTCGTTGATTGTTATAAATACTACACAGTTCGGATGTGAATAACTATAACGTGAGTATTTCATTCCTGTTGACAGGCCCTTATTACATAGCAGAATACAAGAAGTTTCCTACATACCCCAAAGAAAACCTGCATGAAGTACCATTACCATGGATGTGCAGTACTATTAAAAGAACAGTGGTATTTGGAGGATTAATAGGTGCATACGAGGCAACAAGTCATCCAGAATATTTGTCCGTACTGGGTTTTACCAAACGAGTATTGTATTATTGTCTTCCTATGGCTGCCATGGCTGCAGCATACACAGGTGTAACATTTATTTCACAGGATCTTAGAGACAAAGATGATCCATTAAATCATATTCTTGGAGGTAGGTAAATGTTATTGAAAAGCAAACAGGTTTTAAGAGTGCAGTGATTTACACACATAATAAGGATTTAATTTGATTTGAATAAAATTCATATATAAATGTACAATAATGATATATAAATTATTACAGCAAGTACTGCAGGTGGAATTCTACATGCTTGGAAGAGAAATATGCATTTAACCAATTACGGTACACTTATTATGATGATTGGGGCAGCTCTATATCAGCAAGCTAGCCTACACGGTGCAGATAATATCTGGGAGACACCAAATAATATACAAAAATCTGCATACCAACTGTATGTTCCTGATTTCTCCTTAGTTAAAGAACGTAAGGGTTGGACTACATAAATTTGTGCTGCATTCATTGATAGTTTGACTAGTTTATGTGTCAAGAGTTTAAGCTGATACAGTCATTCATTACAGTAAGACACAAAACTATTATAAATAATTTTCAAATTTTATTGTACTCCAGTATAATAAAGATAGAAGTAAAAAAGATTCTGAATGGATGATTTATGTCAGAGTTTCTCCCTTTGTGACCTAAACAAACGAACATTTGGTTAATTTCATTTTATTTGACAATTAATTGTACATATCATTCCTCACTTACACGAGCTTCCAGGTATTCAATTCGACGTTCGAGAGTTGTAAGTTTTTCATTTAAGACTGCTATTCTCGATCGACAGGACATATCTAAAATGTGATGCTGACATTAAATCACGTAATTCTTAATTGTGTTGTTAACAACACAAAATCCTGCATTTGTACAATTACCGAAGGAATTAAGAAAGTCGGTGATTTTTTTAATACTGCCCGTTATGACTTCTATGTATTCCCGATTCGCCCAATCCTGCTGAATTTGTTTTTGGATAGCTTCCCTATGTAGCGCTGCCATTGCGATTAAACCTGACACTTTTGAAATATCAACACTATAATATATGACAGAAGGTGGCTTTATATCTATTCGATCTGTGAAATAGGGTACAAAAAGATTTATAAACAACGCACATTAGAGTACAGAACCTAATAAAGTTCGTCAACAGAACCTTTGGCAACCTATGAGGCAAACGCCATTTTAGAAATAAGGCTTTAAGTTTATGTCACGCCACCTGCATAAACGTCATATTTAGTTTCACAGATTTCGTTGTAGGTTGTTCAACAACGAAAGTGACAGGTGACAGTCGACAGGTGACAGGTGTTGTCTATTAAAAATTATAGGTACCTTATGAAAATCTTTGTTTCTGTTGTATAAATGAATGACATAACGATTCTGCAATATTTTTCGTAGGCCATAACCTATAGGTGTAATGTTAAAAACATTTCTATTACTTGTACAGACAAAGCCATGCTTGCCTGCGTTGTATAGTTTATGAAATAAATTACGACTAAAATAATTCCCATACCCCACTTCCCAAGTCAACATAATTATTGTCTTAATAAAGTACGCTAGACAGTTGTAAATACACAATATTTTTTACTTGAAGACGACATCCACATGATTACACATTCTTGTATCACTTGGTGGCACACGTGTTATGATTTCGGGAAGATGCAGCCTTTTCTCAACAGCACGATACGTATCAGAGGTGTCTAAAAAACGATTCAGCTGTAATCGCGTAAAAAGTGATACAGTGATTATTAGTTTTTGCAACACGTTTGACAGGCGGCAGATCAGTAGGTAGGAAGTAAAAATGCTGTTTGCTAATAAATGTTATGTTTACAGGATGTGTCAATGAGAAATAATACCAATATATAATTTTAATTGTATGCTCGCAGGTTGGCGTGGAATTTGTCACAATTCCTTCCAGCGTCTTTAAGGATGTCCTCTTCAATGTCAAAGGGTAGTTGCGGTGAAACAAACTCAGCTGTTAGCTCAAAAAACCGCCTGGCACTTGAAAAATCCCCCTATTTGCTACAGCATGCAACCAATCCAGTGGAATGGTATCCATGGGGGCAAGAAGCTTTTGAGAAAGCCAAGAAAGAAAACAAACCAATTTTTCTGTCAGTGGGATATTCAACATGTCATTGGTGTCATGTTATGGAACATGAATCTTTTGAAAATCCAGAAATTGCAATGATTATGAACCGTCATTTTGTAAATATCAAGGTAGACAGAGAAGAAAGACCTGATGTTGACAGAATATATATGACATTTGTGCAAGTATGTAATAAATGTAATGGAACAATTTTATCTGTGTAGAACATGAGTATAAAAATCTTTGCATATTTTACCAGAGTATATCAGGGCATGGGGGTTGGCCCATGAGTGTTTTTCTTACTCCAGACTTGAAGCCAATAACTGGTGGAACATACTTCCCTCCTGAGCAAAAGTATGGTGTACCAGGATTTAAGAATATCTTACTTACAGTGGCAGAAAAGGTACATGTACAAATTCTGTGTGGCACTGCAAAGTTTAAGTAGTCTAACATCACCTTCAATTTTTAGTGGGCAGAAAATAAAAGTGAATTGGTTCATATCGGGTCTGAAATTTTAAAAGCCTTGAAACTTTCGAGAGAAACGGAGGATATTCCAGCGGTGGGTAAATATACTTACAGACAAATATAAATTTGCGTTCACACCGTTTCTTTTTACATTTGACCATACAGGGAAAATCGGTACCATCGGTGACATCCGCGAATAAGTGCGCTCATCAGCTGTTAAAGGGATATGACTCCGAATTTGGAGGTTTCTCGAGTGCCCCGAAATTTCCACAACCGGTGAACTTTAATTTCTTGTTTCACATGTATTCCCGCAATCCGCAAGGAGATGTAGAAAAAGAATGTTTAGACGCGTGTGTACACACGTTAACGATGATCGCAAAGGGTGGCATTCACGATCATATCGGTCAAGTAAGGTCAAAGATTTCAGCTTATTTATTATCTGAGCAAATTCAAAAACAATTTTTTCACTCAGGGATTCTCAAGGTATTCGGTAGACGGCAGGTGGCATGTTCCACACTTCGAGAAAATGCTGTACGATCAAGCGCAATTGTTACGCTCGTATGCAGATGCTTTCGTTGCTACAAAAGACGCATTCTTTGCCGAAATCGTCGATGACATTGTAACATACGTTTGCCGAGATTTACGACATAAGGTACTATCTTAAGGCTTCCCGTCTAAACTTGTAAAAGCCGTTTTATAAAAGTGATTTGAAATCGATGCCTAGGAGGGCGGATATTACAGCGCAGAAGACGCTGATTCATATCCCGATACGAGTTGTACAAAAAAAATGGAGGGGGCATTTTACGCTTGGTCGTACGATGAACTCAAGTCTCTACTTAGCAAACCGGTACCCGGTCCACGCAACGCATTGTTATTAGATGTGTTTTGTTACCATTATAATGCGACTAAACAAGGCAACGTTCCGCGCAGTCAAGTACGCAGTTTAAGCATATGATTAAAAAACGTTAAACTATGAAGTTGTGGAAAACCGACATTTTAATTTTCATCATATTCTAAGGATCCGCACGGCGAATTATCAGGAAAAAATGTGTTATTCGTGAAGGACGATGTTGAAAGTACCGCAAAGTTTTTTGGCTTCAGTATCGAGGATACGAAGGGCTATCTCAAAGACGCGCGTAAAATACTTTTCGACGCCCGATCAGAGAGACCTAGACCTCATCTAGATGACAAGTTGCTCGCTGCATGGAATGGTAGGTTTTCTAGTCTGATGCTGTTTACCGAGAATAAAAGTTGTCTTATTGTAGGTCTCATGATAAGTGGTCTGGCTCGAGCTGGGGCAGCCACTGACGATGAACGATACGTAAATTTAGCAATCGACGCAGCGAAATTTATTGAGAAATATTTAATCGAGGATGACGGTCAGAAGCTCCTGCGTAGTTGTTATCGCGGGGACAACGACGTTATTCTCCAAACGTACGTATTCCTTTGGTGTTGTGAAGTTGTCCGATCTTGAAAGGAATTATCTACGGTTCGTAGGAGTGTGCCAGTAGCTGGCTTCCACGCGGACTACGCCTTTGTAGTGAAAGGGCTGCTTGACTTGTACGAAGCATGTTTCGACGGCCACTGGCTTGAGTTGGCCGAAAAGTTGCAAGATGTCCAGGATGATCTTTTCTGGGACGCCGAAAAGGGCGGCTACTTCGCCACAATGTCTAACGATTCTACGATAATCCTTCGGCTGAAGGACGGTAAGATTGCTAATACTTCCGTGATAATTTTAGCTCGGCGATTAAAGGCGGCCGCTAAGGTACTTCGGAAGTCGACCGAGCGGTCCATACGCGCGCGTTTAGCTATGAAATCGAGCGAACCCCCCGTCCTGCGGTGAAGAACATCGAGTCTAAATATTTATAGTCGCATCTGCTCAACGTTTCGTCATGGTCGACCATTAAATCTATCAAGATCTTGCAGCAGACCTTTCAGAATATTATTTGCAAAGTAGCGAGTGACTGCTACACGTGGTCAAGTCGTTAGACAGCAGCAATTTATTATATGTTACAGATCAGGATGGAGCAGAGCCATCGAGTAACTCGGTTGCCTGTGAAAATCTCTTCAGATTAGCTGCGTACTTAAATCGTGAGGAGTTTAACGAAAAGGGTACGCAGATTCTCGCACTGTACTGCAAAATTTTGGAAGAAATGCCCATCGCTGTCCCGCAGTTGACTTCCGCGCTCTTAGATTATCACGATTCCATAACGCAGGTATGCATAATTGTTCTTATTGATCTTTCGACATCTCTTTATTTTTATCTTCGCCTTTATACTGGACGGTAGATTCACGTGGTCGGAAAACTGGGTGCCGAAGATACGAATGCTTTGCTGCGAACCATTCAACAGCGTTTAGTGCCGGGAAAGATTCTCGTATTGGTCGATCATGAGCATCCGGCAGACGTGTTGCTTCGTAAGAACGAGGTCGTCAGCAAGATGAAGCCGCAGAAAGGTCTCGCCACCGCTTACGTCTGTAGGCATCATACATGTTCATTACCTGTAAATAATCCTAGCGATCTGGCTGCTCTTCTGGAGAACGAGCAGAAGTAACAAGACGAATTTACAAGCAACTATCTAAGAAAACGGAAGAAGAAAGAAAGCCGGGTGTAGACGTACCTGTTGCAAAATCTTGGATTTAATGATTATTGTTACATACATGCGCTTAGCATACAACGGAGATTCGTTCTTCCATGTTATGTAGATGTTCTTGTAGAGCGTTTCAGGTTGAAATAAAAGCACTTAAATTGACCACTGTGAGGAAACTTGGCTTGGAAGACACATAAAAGCGAATGTTTACATGGGATGCTTCATAAAATGTATTTAAGTGCTTTTAAGTGTGATCCCACCATAATTGTAACCTTTCCCGACGATTATTTGAACGTCTAAATACTGCCAAGTGTCTGATAAAATCGCAAAGAACGGCCGACGTACAGACTCACCCGTGGCGCGTGAAGCTCTATTTTCAATCCGTCATCTTTGACGAATTCTAACGGCTTCCGGGACGATTGCGCTCGAGTACTACGCCGGGCGATTGCCGTTCGCAGCGCCGCGATACACAAAATTCCAATTCCTGCTGAAAATAAACGAGTAGATATTCCCCTACCGCTACGACCATTCCAGCTTTAATGCAACGCGCTCGTAAATGCCAGCAACTCTACGGTGGCTTCAGTTTTAACTTCAGATAGCGCAGGATCAATTACGAGCGTTGATATCCTGCTCTGGCGCGCCATGTCTACTCGCTGTTTATCATTTTTCGTGCCATTGTCTTTAACCATTTCCTTTAAACCAAGCATACGTAGACTTTGAGGCCAGCAGGACTGACACCAGAGACATAAACTGGCCGCCGGCACTTGGACGGAGTCGAAATCAAAAGCGAAGAAAGCGGTAAGCTCGCAGGATGGGAGATGAAAGCAGGAGGAGTTTCCGCCGTCTCTCTTCCTCTACTTCTTCGCCCTGTGGTACTCTCTCGTAGTGCGCGATCTCACGGAACGAGTGGCTTTCTCGAGAAGAGCGGAGGAAGAGCAGAGGGTTGAGCGTGGAAGGTGTGCGGGGCTGGCTTCCATCTGGAGAGATGAGCGGAAGAGGAGGAGCGGGGGTTGGAGGTCGTGGAGTCTGACCGACGGAACGCGTCGGGGGTCGCGCATGCGTTTCCATCGCGAGGAGGAGGATGTTCGACGTTTTTTTCAGTCACCGGTCGACGCTGCGCCGGGCACCGTCGTCGGCGTGTGCGGAATAGGATTCCTCTGACGTAGCTTGACACGGTGGAATCGTGAGTCCACGTTGAATCGACCGCCGGGGCCGAGCGCTCGATGAGGGAGAGACTCGGAACGTTCAACCCCGCGCCTTGCCGACCGTTTTGACCTCCTCCGACGGCAGGAGTCTCTCCCTCGGCACGGCCTCCCTGCGTGGCAGGCTCCGAGGATTCTACCACTCGGGAGGGACTTTACGAACCGAGCACGTGAAGCGGGGCGGATAGAGTGCCGTACTTTCCGAACTGGAGGAGCCTTCGGTACAAGTGAGAAGGCCCATCATCCTCTGGGGAGGATCTTTAGGCTGAACTTTCTTCTCTCGCGGGGAAATGGAAAATATTCTGCGGTTGTGGTGATGTGCGTGTGACGGGGAAGCTGGCAGGAGGGGTGACTCGCAGGTGAAGAAGGAGCAGGCGCTGGGGGTTGCCAGCAGGAGAGGGAGAAGGGGTGAGACTGTCATCGAGTCACCTGGGATCGCAGCTCCAGTCTTCGCGCTGTGGACGGTGAAGATGAACGTACGATCGTTCCGTCTGTCGAGTTTATCCTGGCGCCATTCGCGAAGATAGAGACCTGCTTTCGGAAGGGTCGACGAGCTTTTAGAATCTCTATCGTGAACTGTGGTACCGGAAGAACCTGTTAAAGGCGAGCCTGGCTCGTGGAGCATCCTCGATGCCGCTCGAGAGCCTCGGTCCGCCGGTGTTCTTAACGCGATTGGGTCTCCAAGGATCCTCAGCTATTGTCCTAGGAAAGACCCTTGTCTAAGGAGGACGTGGAGCCTGGCGCAAGCTTCAATAAGGTCGCACGAGATCGCGAGAACCCTGATTCCGATGGTGTCTTTATTCCAGGTCGGAGGATTCGAAGGACGAAAGCCAGGACTCAGCATGACGTTCGTTCCCTCGTTAAATTCTTCATAACCGAGGAGCATAAACCGTAGTTGCGCCGTTGGTCGAATGTCAGGGCCGCTTAGAGTCTCCGGGGAGTTTCCGAGCCGAGTAGGCGGTCGTTGAGAGCGGGGAAGAAATCGGGACTATCGCGGGGAAGGTTCGTGAGAACGGAGGGAGAATGTCTCTGCATTATCCGCATGGGTACCGGTACCGTTCGGCGACGAAGGTCGCTGGAGGGGGCGAGCAGGGCTCCGACAGCGACGTCGCCGAACTCAGCGATCTCGAGGACGATGAGGATGAGGACGGAGCGAACGTGACATCCTCGAGACGTTCGCGAATTCGTCGGGAGGACGAGGACAACGATGAAGACGACGACGAAGAGGACGATGAGGACGATGAAGATGATGACGACGAAGACGACGACGATGATGATGATGACGATGACGACGAGGAAGAAGAGGGTGACGAGTTACCCTACCCTGGATTCGTTCCCGTCGCGCTTCGTTACCTCGATCAAACGACTAGGCCGCGCAACTGGTGTCTCAAGCTCATCACCAATCCATATCCTTTTCAAACTACAAATCCTGCGTAGAATCGTTGTCTACATCACAGCTTTCGACGAAGTCGTCGATCTTTTATTCGTAATTACTGCGAGGTATGTCTTTGAGGATCCCCTTGCTTCGCGCAATCTCCTCCCAAACCCGTCCGCGGGGAAGCTTTGTTATTTCTAGACGGTCGAAATAGCGCGCGAAACGTGTTTGGTTACACGTTGGATCTCCGCAGGGTCATGGTTCAGCGGGTCCAGCAGGCCTACGTTTTTCGTTGAAAATTTTCGACGTTTTCCCTGTTTTTCGTCTTATTCGTCGTGGGGTTGTGGCCATTAGAAATTCAGGGACGCTGATGGCTCTCTAATGTGGAATTCGCGTCAGTCGTCGGATTGGCGCAGACGTTTGATCAGGCGTTTATTTTCATTTTGCATGACTCCTTGCTTAAAGATTCACAGGCTCTGATGGAGTCGGGGGTCGTCCTCCTTCGATTCTCCCTCGGAACATTTCGGGGGATGTTTGCAGAGGGAAGTGGGTCAGTTGGCCGCGGAAAGGGGGAAACCGCGATGCTTTCCTGTCGGGGGAAACGTTTTCAAGATCACGGATAACACGGCCCTCTGTTATTTTCAGTGATTTGTCAGCCGGAAATGTGTGTACGGCGCAACTCGTGCCTGGCGTTGACATTTGTCGAAACAATGGCACGCAAAGCTCGAAACTGTCCTCGGCTTTCGGCACTTAATTATAGCACATTAGCGGTAACACAGCAGTTTCCACAAGCTTCGAGCAAGCATCTCCGTGCGATGCGTTTTCCTGGGGAAACTTTGAGACGCGACGATCCGAAAGGACCTTAAATGGGTCATTGATTGACCTATCCTCGAGTAGCGAAGCGGCGTGTGTTGCGCATATCTCGTGCTTCATCCCACTTGTTCTTTCTTCTATTTCATTAGGCAGCCGTCTGACTTTCGTGCTTCCTGCCCCCGTTCTCTAGTTCCCCGGCATTTCCTCCCTCGCGGGATCTTGCCGTCGGTTGAATGGGGCGTTTGTCCCTTCGCTTCCCCCTTTTTAGCATCGACTTTTGCTTGGGCTAAGACCGGCATCGCATGTCCAACGGGACTTTCGCCTTCTGGTTCCATCCCTTGTGCGAACGGTGGCCGAGGGGTGGTTGGCGCACGTGGTCTGCAGGCAAACTTTCGTCAGCGGAGCAACAAGCACGGCGGAAAAGCTTCTATTGTGCGCACGGACAATGGAGGTACAAATGCCTCGGTGAACGCGCTCGAGCGTTCCACGATTTCGCCGTGGCTTCATTTCGCCGGGTTTGTGTGCGCCAGTCTCACAAGCCGCTCGCTCGATTCGATTGTTCGCCATCGAGATAGGTCAGCCGGGTCGCACCTCGAGGAAATAGAGTGAGAAAAGGAGAGAGATGGAACGCCCGTGGAAAAATAAGCGACGACGTTCCAGCGCCTTCGTTGAGGCAACATTTTTATCCCTCCGACCGGTCGCGGTAATCGCTTTCGCTCGGCTTTTGGCTTCTCTTAAAAGCTTCCGGTTTGCGCAAATCGGAAACGACCCGGGAGCTTTTATTAAATAACTCAATCCCGCGAAAATTCCTTGAATAGCCTCAACCTTTTCCTCACGATCGTGGGGATTTGTCGATGGTACGCGATACCTTGACCGTGGATTAAAAAGAAGGGTAATTGGGGAACATTTGGAGCGAGGCAGGCAATTTGACTGGGCCTCCGGGCCGCCGGAAGCGTCAGTCGATCGAGACAATTTGCCCGGTTGATTGTCTATTAAACTGCCGCGCGGATGATTGGCAGATAGTCGACGAGGAAAACAGTGACTTTCGAAGGACGAGATAGAGTGATACGAAGGCGGATCGATCGTCTCGCATGGACACATATCCTCGTAAATGAATAGATTGCTCGGACATACGCGTATAAGTGGAACGTATTACCTCTTCTATGTAATAATCAACCGACCCCTTACACTCCGCCCCTTGCAATCGTTTCTCGCCAAAGGACTAGACGAGTAGATCGAAGGGACGTATAGGCGAACCAATAGATTGTTACGCGATGTCACCGTAAATGGGATGTGACGGGGTCTTCTGTAATAGCCAAACGAATCTCCCGCATGAAATGGATTATCCCCTGAACCTTCGGATAGTCCGGTAGACGTTCTCCGTCGCTGAGAAATGTAACAGCTTACGTTTCCCCCTTGGAATCAGCGATACCCCTGTGCGTTCGTATTTCGGCTATAATTTAGTCGATTCTTCGGCACGATTGGTGGGAAGGCACGTTTAATCCACTCGCGCGGCGATATCGAACTAGACGACTCTTTTACCCCGATCGTGAGGCGTGAAAGGAGGGCCGGGCCGACGGGAAAAGCGGAGACGAGACTACGGGGGTGGATTTTTCTGGCGATTTAGGTCCTCGGGTTCCGGTCGATCGTCCAAATGCCAAGGAGAAGACGAGGGGAGGTCGTGAGGCGTATTCGCGATGATACGGCAGGATCAATGTCTGTATATTTTCAAGCACGTTCCTCCCCGACGTTATCCGCGCTGATGCGTGCCGTTTCTTTGCTCGGTCGATTCAACCAGCAGATAAAAAACCATTGCTTCAACACGTATGGAATGTTTGTCGGTTCGCCAATCCCATTTGATTATTTTGTCAGTCGGATTACTCGAGGACAACGGAATACCGGCCTTTTTTTCACAGAGTATTTATAGACTTATTAGCATTATATTTGACGTTATAAATAGCTCCGTGTTTATCGGAAACATTTTGACGTGTGGCCAAGGTCTCGATTAAAAGTGTAGATACGAAATTTTCCGACGAATCGAATGAACTTTAGCGCGTAGGAAGGTAGGATGGCAATTGGACCAGGATGGACGGTGTAATTTATATATCGCGTGGGAAGAGCTTTAAATTAGGGCCACGATCGATGATCAAACGGCCGATGTTCGATTCATTATTAAGATAGCTTCGTAGCTGATTACTATTCTTGCCGTACATTTGAAGCCCTGGAAAATTCTCCTAGAAATCCTAATACCTAGTCCAGACAAAACTGTGATCCATTGTGTTGACTGCGGATCGACGTTAATGCTATTAACCGGACTTATGGGACGATTTCACGCGGATTCGTGTTCCCTCGTTTTCAATTTGTCTACGCTGGTGTATGGGCGGCAGAGTGGTAACCAAGTGTCGGGGATGGAGTGTGAAGTGAGTGTTTGCGGTCCAGGGGCACTAGAGCCGTGTAATCCACGTGCCGTGTTATCTCGATGCAGAGTCGCGATAATCAGGGAGGGGAGGGTGCGGTATCGGCGGTCCTCTCGAGCACGTAGATAGGGCTTATCTCGGCTTGGATCCTCCGGTGCGATCCTCGCCGCGTGTTCGTCGCTGTGGGGGATGTTCCGTGTGAAGGGATGAAAGGAGAAAGCTTGCCGGAGTGAGAGAAGAGCCAAGATGCGAAGGCTCGAGCGAAGAGAGAACCGAGGGCCTCGACGAGGCCAGCCGTTTATTGATCGGCCACTCAGCATGTTCGTGGAAAGTAGATAACGCAGGAGCTATCTTTTTCGTCTTTTCATCCCTGCCCTTTTCTCTCTGCCCGCCTCTAATAGTCTCGCACTTGCCTCTTCCGTATTCAACAGCGAAGGTCCGTCGGTGAGAAGTCGCAGCTGGAAGTTCCGGCACTTTCCCTCCCCCTTTTTTTACAAATCCCTCCTCCGTCCGATTTATTTTTCACCGGTGTATCTGTAGTTTGGATTCCGTAATACTCTTTGTATTGAAAATCAATGCGCCGGGAAATTGCACGAACCGTGTGACAAAACACAGATGGTTTCGAGAGCTTTTCCAGCCCTTCCCATCATCCGGCTCGCTTTTTACTCATCGCTTCCCTCTCGTGATACTTCGTAACGCGGTGTTGCTATAATTCATGGAAATTTCGGGGGACAGGGACCTCCCTGAGGGAAGGATCTTTGCATTGAGAACAGAGGATACTTTCTCGAAACGCCATTGATCCTCCGGAGGAAGGTGTCGCGTTAAGTCAGGCATGCTGTCGTGTCTGACCCTCGTCCTGGTCTGTCGGCGATGCTTTAACAGGGTGAGGCCTGAAAACGAGAAAGCACAGGTGTCCGCGGGGGTCGCGTCCGTTACTACTTACGGTTCCATCATTACGCTAACCGAGCGACCGTCGGATCTATGAATACGCGTGCTCACAGCTGCGGCCTGTGTATACGTGTCAGACGAGACGTATTCCTAGGTTTGATGGATCGATTTCCTCGGCATGATCGGAGAGGGATGATTGACAAACCGTTCCGACGTTGTGTAAAGAACCGGGGAACAGCGGACGGTGCGTATGTCCGGCTAATCCATTTCCATCGTCACTCACAAACAGATTCACAGGCTACTAACGTTTTACGTCAAAATGCAACCGATCGAACTACCCTAACTGCGACTCGCTAAAGTTTTTATAAACGTGTATCCGGTGCTGAACGGTTATTAGAGATTTATAGCCAACGGGAACTTGTTGGTCGTGTATATGCTTTGTACCACTGGAAATTTATTCCGCTATTTATAGGCGAGTATTTATAGAGGCGTGGTAATGGCGAATCTCACGAAAAATCTATAGGATCTGAATATTAGTCAGCCGGGAGCGTAAGGGACAATTTTTCAAATGATTTCCACTCGTATGATGGTACAGATGTGTGAGTTGGTGTCAGCGGCCTGGCAGTGCTGACTTATCGCTCACGAAAGCTCGCCGACACGCAAGCCCTTTAATGACAGTCACGTTGTAACGTGCACAGCACGGGAATCTTGATTGGAAAGCTCAACACGAGCTTCGGCCAATGCACTTTAATTCTTGAGACCTGAAAAATCCCCCCTACAAAATGGATGATCGTTGGCTTTCAACATCTGACATAGTCCTTATCTCCTCCCTCTTGGTCGAGTGCATAGAGAAGAATTGGTGTAGGCAGAAAAAGTTTGCGTGAGAAGCAGGCGCACGTGGTGTGTTTAGGTGACAGTCACTTGGCAACGTCGGTCGATTTAAGGATTCCGCAACGAGTTTTCATCGATCGTCATCCGTGACGTAATTCCTTTGTCTATCATAAATTAAGAACATGTGTGGAAATTGAGATGATTTTTCCTTAACGTATGAACACGTGGTTCGAGAGAATTAGCATGATGGTGATCATCCTGAATTGTATCACCTTGGGAATGTACCAGCCGTGCGTGGACGACCAGTGCGTGACGAATCGCTGCAAAATATTGCAGGTAGGAAGAAATCGATGAAATCGACTGAATCTTCTTCGCTCCGCCTTTCAATTATATTTCGACCCGTTGGAATAAGTTATTTATGGACGTGGTGGATTTAGTCGATTAACTTCCCTTTCTCCCGGGCCAATCGAAAGGGTACTCAGGGCTTTGCGCGACGCGTTACAGATGTTCGACGATATCATCTTCGCCTTCTTTTCCCTGGAGATGACGATAAAAATGGTGGCCATGGGAATATACGGGAAGGGCACTTACCTCGCGGATTCGTGGAACAGGCTCGACTTCTTTATCGTCGCCGCCGGGTAAGTAACTCTTAATTATTTCTCAGCTTCGTGTCCTTCCCTTCGCCGAGAACGTGCCTATCTTGGGAAATCCGAGATTCCCAAACGATCCCGTGATACGACGCGACTGGTCCTCGGGTCGTCCTCAATTTTTCCTTTATCGCCCGTGGCTGGCGGTGAAACGACTGACTTTATTAAACAGCTGATTAAAAGCACTTTGACTGGCACGAAAGGCAGCGCGTCGGAAGGGTGATCCTCGAGATACGGCTGTCACCCTTCGTCCGACCTAATTTAATGACTCAGTAAGGCAAATGCATTTGCTAATCGGACATTTTCTTACCACAAGGTGGATGCACCGAGAAAGTCGGGAAATTGTAGATCAAGGGAGAAAGCTTTATCCTTGAAATGTTTTTCCCATCTGCAGTAAAAAGTAATTGCACGGGAGAGTGTAATTGCAGGGATCCGCGGGCCAATTGACTAATCCCTTGGGCTCATTACAGCGCTCTGGAATATTGCCTGAACGTGGAGAACATGAATTTGTCGGCGATACGGACGATAAGGGTGCTGAGGCCATTACGCGCGATCAACAGGATACCCAGTGAGTTTGATATTATAATCCTTGGGCGTTCCTTCCTCTTCCGATAGTACGTAGAGTATTTTCGGAACGCAAATAAATTGGTTTCATCGATTCCGATGTTGTTTACTGAGTAACCGGGCCAGGAATAGGACTTTGCGCGATGATGAGCCTCGCACCGAGCACAACGAGTTCATTATTTATTAGTGTGAATATTTAACGGTGAATCGTAGGTATGAGAATTCTGGTGATGCTGCTACTGGACACATTGCCGATGCTGGGCAACGTGCTGCTGCTGTGTTTCTTCGTCTTCTTCATATTCGGCATCGTCGGCGTGCAGCTCTGGGAGGGAATTCTGCGTCAACGGTGCTTCCTCAAGGCTCTTCCCAACGTCAAATACCCCGAGTAAGTCACGCGTGCGGCTCTGGCCGAGATCTCTTGAAAAATCTCTCCTGCGTTCGTTGTGTGTCTCTGCCACTTTCCTCTCGTCTTCAGAGCGGTGCGGTCAGCCGCGGAAATAATTGCAGAAAAAGCCATACGCGAATTCTCCGAGTGTAGAGGACGGCGCGGAGGAGATCCGAATGGAGGGATAGGATGACTTACGGGATCAGCATTTTTAACGAGACTTTATTTCTAGCGCGAATCAAAGCAGGCGATACTCCCAATCGAATTTCCACGGTCAACACGGTGCGGTCGGTGCAGTTATTTTTCGAGAGACGCGTGTATCGTAGAGTCTTTGTTGGATGAACGCGTTGACAAAGTCCGGGTAGCAGAGAGTCGGGTCTTTCGTCCAGGAAAAATGAGCCGGCTTTCGCCGAGAGTGCATGTTGTGCGAGTAGCTTTGACTCTGTACGCCAGGCACATATATATAAATATATAAATATCTTTACCGCTTCTCCGAGGATTCACACATTATCTCGGCTTTCCGCCTCCACTTTTTAAGCTCTCCTCTATCGCCCAGCCACCTCTCTGCTTACTCCGTCTGTTCACTCCTCTTCTATTTCCGTCTGTACGTTCTGCTGTACACTCTTTGCCTTCGCTGCATTTCCGTGCGGGATTGATTTTCGTCGCGGGGTTTTTCACGGATAATCGTGAAAGCGCGGAACATCGTTCCCGCTGGAATTGTGGTATCTCTGAAAATCCCCGGGGTTTTCTTTTATAAACACGCATTCCCACTGTCGCTATTCCATAAAGTAATGATCCTATGCGTACCTAGACAAGTAAGTACAATCGCCCCGGGGGGGCAGTGACAGGCTATTGTTTCGCTGTTGCAGGTTACTCTCGGACGAGTACTCGGTTCGATCACGCATTTAGTAAGCTCTAGTAGAGAACAGTGTGCTGTGCATATATCTATATAATATGTATATACATATATATATATATCTCAATATCTCTATGATAAATCACATAATGTACATACACGTGCATCTATATGTACATATGCGCATAGATACGATGCAAGCAGGCATTGGATTCGTAATGCGCATACATATACTTGTATATACCTGTCTATCTATCTATCTATCTATTTACCTGTCTCTCGTGCCGTCTATCGCTGCCCTATACGATCGTATGGCTGTGCTATAGTATGTGTCTACATAGAGCATGCCTTCTGAGTTCTGACCTATCGCAGAATTTCGCGATTCCTTCCGAAAAACTGCCGGAGATCGTCCTTCGTAGGAGGTTCGTCGGGAAATTCGTTGGAAAACATGCCAGCGGTATTAGTCAGCCTCGGCCGAAATACCATAGGGAACTAATAGTCCTAGAGTTTCCTACGATTGGTCAACGGTCTAACTCGAGCGTCGAAAGTCCGGAATTCACAGCGATTAACTTCGTACGAACGTGGAGATTTATGGTTTGTTTGCAAATCGTTCGTTAAATGGCCAGTGTCAGCGGACTGAATAAATGATGAGGCGTAATTGAAAGCAACAACGGGGTCAGAGATCGGGGGGGAGGAGGGACATGATGATGGCCGAGGGGGGAAGTTCGGGCGGGGCCATATAGATTGCGGGTTTCTCGTGCGAATCCGTGCGGATCTGGCGGTTCCGAGCTGCTTCGCCTCATAAATAACCCACTTGTCACTCACTGTCGAGCCGGAATGTCCCTCGAGTCGAAATTATCCGCGAGTCGATGGACGTTGCTTTCCTCCTTGGCTTTCCTCTTTGAAAATTTCTAGCCTGTCTCTCGTGTTCCCACGATGCGCTTTCAATGCCTCCAACTTTGAATATCACTGGAAATCGAAGCTATACGGCCGCTAATTAAATCGGCTCGATGGCCACGCGTTCGCTCGCGCGATCTATTCCGGTACACCGTGCTGCTATTTCCAAGCGCTTATCGACTTCTGCACTGGAGTTAACGCGTTCCTGTTTTAAAGGCACGTAGCCCGCAGCACGGCTTTATCGGGATGCCGCTTATGCCTAAATCCTCGTCCAAGGGACATCGGTGGACCACGAATTTGCGTTTTCGTCTCGTCATCGAATTACTCACATGTTCGGTCGAAAACGCTGCACACTAGCAGCAGCATGGACGAGCACTTATGACTCTAGCCAGATGAAAACTAAATGTCCATCTCACGAGTTGAGCTTAGGTATCATCTTGAAATTCTTCTAGGAGCTGATCGGGTAAGCGCAAATTGAGTTACTGCATAGGAAAATCGGTTAGTCGAGGAGTTAAGCGGCGAATTTTAGAGGTCGGTGTCTATACACAGTTATCCCGATGATATCATCGGTACACGCCCTGCGAGTTAAATAGACTACGATATAGCTTAGGAACACGACTAGAGCAGATTGGAAAGGACCAAACGGATGATATATCTTCCGAGCGATGTGTCTTGGCACTCGGTTCGTCGACGTGCTTATCACTTTATTTTCCTTTCTCGTTTCCATGGATCTACGCGTGCACGTAATCGCGCGACACTCGACTCTTGCATTTTTGCCTTTAACTTCACTCTCACCGTCGACCGTTGCACCGAGCATACGTTTGTTCACTGAGAAAAATAGTTGATTGCGCCGGGCTAATGGGCCGTTAAAGCGAAAATGCTCTATTGCCTGGAATCAAAGGATTTTCCCCGAAGAAGCCGCCACTGCGTTTAACGGCTCATTCGGCCGGCCTGACAAATTCTTTTCATCCGCGTACGTATGTGTCTTCTGCGTGTACGCAACATGTTCTGATATATACTGCATACATAGAATCGGACACGCTGCATAAGATGAACGGTGTACGCATAAACGAAGCATGAGACGAGTGCATCCGTGCATACGAGGGGACCGGGCTTTCGTCGCTCTAATCGTCTCGGTTCTTGATTTTTCAGCGACCTCGAGAAGTACTTCGAGTACCAGGGACAGGATTATATTTGCTCGAGGCCGGACGACAGCGGAATGCACTCCTGTAGCAACCTACCGCCCCTCAAGTTAGGCAAGTGTCATCCTCGTCGATATCCTCCGGTCTTCTCGTAGACCTTGCTTCACAAATCGTTTCACCATTTTTTAGGAGACTTGGTGTGCAATTCTACGGCTTTGCCGAACAACAACGCCACGTTCATCGACAACAGAACCTGCGTCAATTGGAATTACTACTACACGGAATGTAAGGGTCAGGGGAATAATCCTTTCCAAGGGACGATATCATTCGACAACATAGGCCTCGCCTGGGTCGCCATATTTCTCGTGAGTCGTATCATCATTAGTCGTAATAATTACACTGTCGTTTACTCGATTCATTTTTCGTAGGTGATCAGCCTAGAGGGATGGACAGACATAATGTATTACGTGCAGGATGCTCATTCCTTCTGGGATTGGATATATTTCGTTCTTCTCATCGTTGTAAGTGTCTCTGATCTCTGACAGAATAATGAAGAAACCTCTGGGGGGCAGAATTCTTTGAAAATATCTTCGTAGATCGGATCGTTCTTCATGATCAACCTGTGCTTGGTCGTCATAGCCACGCAGTTTTCCGAGACGAAGAAACGCGAGATGGAGCGGATGCGGCTGGAAAGAGCTCGTTTCCACTCGACCTCGACGCTCGCCTCATCGACCAACACGTCCGAGCCGACGACTTGCTACGCCGAGATCGTCAAGTGAGTTTAAGAGTGACAGCAGAGTTTAATTCCCCAGGACCGTTGTTGACCAATGTGCCCGTGGGTTTAGATACATAGCCCACCTTTGGCGAAGAGGCAAACGAAGGCTTATGAAGAGATACCAGTTGTACATGTGCCAGAGGCAGCAGAAGAGGGAGCAGAATCTCCTGAAGGAACAGCTACAGGGACAACAATTTCGCTCGCTGGCCAGTGGGTCGAATATCGGTAAGCCCACCGGTTCCTTCGTTTCATTATTTTTCTTCGGACTTTAAGGACATGCCGAGCTGTTTGAATTTATCGTCAGACAAGAGGCATCATCATGGGAGGTGTCCTCGGCTGTTAGCCGCCCTGGAGTACGCTGAACAGCAGCAACAATCCAGTGTTGCAAGCGAATCCATCGTGCCAAACGTAGATTGTCAGGCCGGCAGCCCACCGGGTCAGCCTGTTCTTCCTGTAGTCGTTCCATCGGTCATCAACGACAACGGCAATGGACGCGAGAGCGTCGGGGTTTCTCCACGCGTAAGTCCTGAAGTCTCGGAAGTAGAGGGGTCCGGTAATCTCTGCCCTCGGCCAAGCATCGTCATTCGCAGTGCTTCGCCAGTTTCCTGCAACGGCAGTGACAACGTTATTGGGACGAATTCGACAGAGGCAAGTATCTTTTGACGATTGTAACGAAAAAATTTGGTGGGGGGGGCTTATCCCGATTGTTGCTCCACAGACGAATAACGCTCTGTTGAGTCCCCCACCTCTTCAGCATCGAAGGCGGAGCAGCGTCACGTTCCGCGACATGGTGTTGCTCCCCCGAAATTCCACGGTGGGGAATTCTCTTCCAACGGGCCCAACCGTCACTCCTGGGGAACGTAACGTCTGCTCGATTGAGAAAATGACGCAGACGGGCGACGGCAACGTGTGGACGAGTCCGCCACTCGACCATGCACAGGTATTTTCTTATCCGCACTGTCCTGGGAGTCTCCCGAAAGCAGGCCTACCAGGGACATGTAATTGTAACGTTACAGATGCAGATAGAGCTGGACATCAGCGAAGCGATGACTTCTACACAGACTTTAGCCTTGAGTGGAACGGTCAGCGGTGCCGCGCCGACTGGTCTCAAAGTTCTCAAGTGTCCCCAAGCGTTCCTCAATTCCCTCACGAAAGGTAAGAGTGCCCGCTGCGAAGGAGAGCTAAGACTTTTCGGTGTGGGGGATAGGCTGAAGACAATCGGTGACCTAGGTATAACGGAACGACACATCACCTTGGAGGATCGACCTCAGTGGCTGACTTCGGACGTTGACAATTGTTCCTGCTGCTGCGAGGCTCAGACGACCAACGATCAATGGCCCGACGATGGCCCCAGCAAGTGGGGAAGGGTGTCACGGGTCAGACGGTGCGTAAGACGCGCTGGTGGTCGTTGCTGTAGTGCTCTACGTTGCGTAAGACGCTGGATAAAAACGTTGGTTGAGCACAAGTACTTCCAACAGGGTATTCTTCTTGCGATTCTCATCAATACCCTCAGTATGGGCATTGAGTACCACAACCAGGTAAGAGAGTAGACCGTTCACTCGGGTAAACGGTGATCACTAGCATTTAGAAGGGCGCACAAGTAAATGGAGGCTAAAGCTAGCGATCGATGTGGCTCAGAGGATTCTATTAAAACAGCGCTAATTAGCAGTTTAAAAATTAACGGTCGCTAGGTTGTAGCCGACTGGCAATCGGCTGCTAAATATGTTTGATTCGAAACTGAGCACATGGTAGCCGATTGTATAGTTGGTAGCTCTTCCATCACAAGAGAATACCCTTCCTACGTTCGGGATTGTAGCCAGAGCAGTTGACCGTGGCTGTCGAGATAAGCAACATCGTATTCTCGACGGTCTTCGCCGTGGAGATGCTCCTGAAGATAATAGCCGAAGGTCCTTTCGGCTACATCAGCAATGGTTTCAACGTGTTCGACGGAATAGTGGTGGTCCTCAGGTAGGATAGTTTGTGTCGGATCGCCCAATCTCCTCCTTGGTCAGACCTCTTAAGCCCTTCCCGAAGTAATTTCCTTGATCCAGTTGGTCCTTCCCCTCGGTCCCCGGACCAGCCCAACCTGGCCACCGACGCCAAAAGCTGCAAAGTTCTCAACGGATCCCCCCTTTGCGCCCTGCAGCGTTGTGGAGCTCTGCCAGGCATTCGTGGAGGAACGGGGTGGGAGCTCCGGCTTGAGCGTCCTCAGGACCTTTCGTCTACTGAGGATCCTGAAGCTCGTCCGTTTCCTACCGAATCTGCGACGGCAGCTGTTCGTCATGCTGCGCACCATGGATAACGTTGCCGTATTCTTTTCCCTTTTAGTACTATTCATCTTTATATTCAGGTAAGCAGTCACTCTCACACTGTCACCGTTTGACCGTCTCTCTTTCTCCGTCTTTCGCTCTCTTTCTCTTCCTCTGTCTTTCTCTTTCTTTCTCTATCGACCGCGCCGTCGGACTTTTTGGGTCCTCCGACGATTCCGCGGACCGTCGTACCTCGGTTTTCGCTCGTCGATGACGAGAGCGTTAATTACCCGAAGATTACGGACTTTCTGCCGGAGGCAGGCTCGCTCGGTGGGAAGCAGTTGAAGCGCCGACTGGACGAGCGTTTCTCTAGTGTCCCAGCCGGCCGCAGTTTTTCCTCATCTAGGACGAACCGTTGATTAACATCTCCGCGGGATCCGTACAATCCTAAGCGTTTCCAGCAGCAGGTCCGGCCTTGAAAAATTTTTCTTCCTCGAGGTGTCGACAGGTGACCGTCGTCTTTTCGTTTACTTCCACCCCCTCTCATCTTCTCGCGCTTTGCCACCGGGTTTGCATACCTTCCCGAGTTCTTACGTTTTGCCCTCCATGGCCGACAGTCGCTATACGAGCGACAGATCAACGGGAACGAGAGAAGATGTCGATTCGTGGTCGAGCAAGTTGAGGCTGACGCGAGCTCTGGTCGCGTCTTTGGCGTTTCGTGTTCCTCAGGTTGTTAATGGTAATGCCGATATGGTGTGTTGTTGGCACGTCTACGAGGGGCGACTGTCGCTCCTCATGGCTTGACGCATCAAACGTACTTAACGTTCATTAGATATACCTATCTATCCGTCTACCGATACATAAGCGTACGTACATGATCCCCTGTCGTGTGTACGCCTATGTACAAACCTACGCCTACCCTCGTGAGAAGAGTTTCGGTAACGGGGCTTCGGCTAAATATAACGGCTTCATTATTACGCCTTAATTAAGACCTCACGAAAGGAGGGCTTGTCACGAGTAAATCAAGTAAATGAGCAAATAAAAGCCGGCCCTTTCAATCGTCATTGTACATTATCGTTAGGAGGATTTACTTGAGGCTAAGTAAAAGGATAATTAACGTTAATTCTAACTGATGGCGAGAAACGCCCGCTAATGATCCTCTTGGTGGCTCAATCACGTGACCTCCGGGGGGTAATTTCGAGAGAAAATTCCACGAGGATATGCGTACGTCAATAGGTATATATACTTACGTGTGTGCATGGTGCTTTTATGCTGGACGTGTCTAGCGACGGGTCTGACGGCTATATGTATATATTATGATACATTTACTTATCATTCACTTGGATTATTATCATTATTATACTTCGTGTATTCCGTGGATCTCTCTTCTGTCGCTCTTTCGCTATTCTGCGCGCCTCATTGCGTGCGCCTCGGTGTGGTCATCGATATTGATATTAGAGAGCTTGCGAATGTATACGACGTGTATTGATAGACCATTTATTTTTTAATCACGCAGCGAGCAGCCTACGTAGCCTATTGTATCGCGCGAACGCGACGGTATTGGCCGACCCGTTGAGATTCGGTCGATTCCTCGCTGTCCTCGCCGTTGCCGTTCCGCTTTTCCTCCCCTCTTGGCCACTCTCTTTTGCCCGGTTTTTTCCTTTTATCAGATTCCGTAGCGTGAAAGGCACCTCCTACGCCGAATCAAAGGCGTCCCGACACGAAATCAGCGTACACGCGAGCTTCGACTAACGAGGTCTTTTCACGAGACGGATTTCTATTTCACCCGTGGCTCGAGAAATATGATTTGCAAAATTTTTCAGCGCGAGCCTCCCCGCACCCTTTCCCCGAGCTTTACGAATGGTCGGGGACGAGGAAACCCCTTCTTCCTCTCTATCTATTTTTCAGTTAACAATCGAACGGCGCTTTTTCTATCCCCTATACACTCTCTATCTGTCTATTACAAACATTTATTATATGGAATATAAGGAAGTACATTGCACGTTTCGTTGTGTTGTAGTATTCTCGGGATGAACCTGTTTGGTTGCAAATTCTGTGAAACGATGAAAGGCAGCTCTGACGTCGAGTGTGATAGGAAAAACTTTGACTCGTTACTCTGGGCTATTGTGACGGTGTTTCAGGTACCTAAAGGATACTTTTCACGTATCAGAGGGCTTATACTCATTTATTTTTTTTCTCTATCTCTCTGTCACCGCCTGTCTGTCTATCTCTCTCTCTTTTCTTTCTCGCTCTGTTTCTCTGTCTATCTCTGTTTCTAGTGCAACCGACTAAACCGTAATGCCTCCTTTAACACAGCAGCCACGCGCGCTTCGTTTCTACGCGCTCACGTGTGCACGAACGGATAAAACCGTAGCGATGGACACGTGCGCGGGTAAAGCTCGAGCCGCGCGTGGACACACGGCGCTTCGTCTTTGTTCCTTTCGTTTGGTCGAGAGAGTTAAAGCTCCGCAATAGAGCCGCCCGTAAGACTGCGTTTTATGATTTCGCGGGGCCCAAGGTAACGTATAAACAAGAGAGAGCGAGTTTTACGGCATGCCGCCAGCGGAGGAAGTCACCGTACAAACGTCACCGAGCGCCGACTTGTTTCCTCGGTATTTCGTATCGTGTTCCTCGATGTGCATCTCCGCCCGGACCGATGCAGCCCACAGGACAGATGCATTTTCCTTGCTTTGTTCCACGGCTGCATAGTCCTTGAGCTCGCCTCTTTGGCATGCGTAGCATCGCGCTTCTCTGCCTTCGGAAACGACGAAGGCTTTTACCACGAACATTGCGGAAGTCTCGAAAAAAATGCTCTTGAGGATCGAACGTGATCCTCGATAGAAACATTCGTCGTTTCCGACGGTAGCGCCGGGAGCGTACGGTAATCTGTGTGTACCTGTTTAGCTGCGTAGTAGTTGCTTCGCACTTTACATTCGCTGGGTTCGTTATCGTCGTTGCTGTTGATTAAGATCGCTGTTGTTGTTGTTGTTGTCGTTGTTGCGAGCGCACAGGTAGTTCTAGTCTGGCTCTTTGATGTGATCGACGGAGGCTGGATTTTCGGCGTAAACCTTTTACCGCGCTTTTGCATGTCCTGTACATAGGTGTAATGAATCTCTGTCGCTTTTACCGTGTATCGGCCGACCGGGCCAATTATCGTGGGAATTACGAGCCGATGCTCGATAATTGCCGCAGTTAGCTCGTTTACGTGCGTCGTGAAACACGCGTCATACGATCACGCTTTTCACGGAGGCAGGCACACTCGGCGAATCGTCACTTCCGGTAGAGCTCGTGCATAAGACATACAGACGCGCGGACATACCAGCTATTCCTATTTTGCGAAAATACATATCTATTTCTCTCCTTTTCCCCTTCTCGCTTTCTCTCTTTCTGTCTGTCTGTCTCTCTTTTTCTCTGTCTCCCTCTGTCTGTGTCTGTCACTTTCTCTTTCAACCTGTCTCTGTGAACTCTTACTCTTCGGATGAACGACGTAGCAAAATGAATCGGTCACGCGTGAACCGCGAGTTTCTAGGCCCTGTAATTTCGTGCCACTCGGCTGTAGATAGTGGACTCTTACCAAATAGGGTACAAGGTAGTCCAAGAGATTTATACACGTTAGACGTTACGCAGTTGATACGCAGCCTACGGTAGTTAGTGCGTATTTCCGCGAACAACATTCCACACCGGGAAAAGTAATTGATCGAACGAGGACAAGCCGAAGTACTCGATGAAAATGGCTCAGAGCGACAAACTGATAGTCGATCAATTATTTTCCTTATCCAGAAACGATCGTAATTACAATTACCCCAACCCACACTGCGCTCGAAGCAGGATCTACGAGTCAGCTTCGCGGCGAAAATCGTCGAGTATTTCTCATGGTTATGGCACGTGGCAGAATTTTCAGACATTGGAACCTGCTTCGTGGGGTGTTTACTCGTACAATACGCTTTGCAGTTTGTCGTAAGAGCACTCGGGGGTTCGTCTTTACCGAACGTTTGCCGTAACATTCTGCAACGGCAGGTGTTTCTTCCTTCGTCCGTCCTGTGACCAGCTGTCGTGTTTTCCCGACCGAAGCACATGTCGTACACGAATCGTCCTGAAATGCGTCACTTCTTGTGTTCCACCTTGGTGTAAAGTACGCTTCAGGCCCGCGGGCAGAAGAGTATCGCAGAAATACATACTTTTCTTCATTGTCTTTTCATAAGTCTATCATTTCATTTGGGAAAGGGCTTTACTCGGGCCTGAAGCTGCCTTAATAATATTACACAGATAAATTGAAATAAATGTCGCAGCTGTACCCCCTTTTTTGTCGCGCTGCTTCCCTCAGCTAAAGACACGCAGTCGACATTTTATATATATACATAAATATATATACATATTTATCCGCTTATGAGCACAGACGTATATACACACACACACGCCTCCTCCTGTGTCGTGCAACAATATACAGAAATACATTGTGTGTATATATGCCATCTACAGACACACCGAACTTGCAGAATGTGACTGTACGAGCTTCGAGTGACGGTCGTTTTCGCTGTTTATCGGAATTCTCCGCTTGAACGTTACCACCCGAATGTCCTCCGTCCTTTTCTAAGCTGTTCGTTGTTTGAAACCATGAAATTTATTTCTACGAAAAAATTGCCTCAACCTGGGCGGAGGTCCTTCGCGAGGCAACGTCCTCAAAATGTCCCGATGTACCCAAACGAATCGAAAAGAAAAAAAAATGATCGGGAATGAAATGAACCACCGTCGCCGCCCGTAATCGCGGAGATACTTTAGGCCAGCGGATTGTCTCGGTTGCAGCATCCTAGGGATGTACCTGTTCGGGGGTAAGTTTTGCATGTGGGCGGACCGGAGTCGGCCCTGCACCTGTGCCGAGGTGGTTTCGCGCCACCCGATGTGTCGCTGTGATCGCAAACATTTCAACGACATCGTCTGGGCCCTTGTCACGGTCTTCCAGGTACCACTGTTCCGCCCTCTTTTTAAATCCTCTAATGAAAATCGCCTGACGACCGCCCGAGCGAATATTCTATCCCCTCTGCTGAGCTCCACCCTTCCAACCACACAGGAATGGTTTACTTTGATTGGGTCGATAGGAATTTTATGATTTTTCGTTCGATTGGTTAGCATATTCGCTCGAGATGGTCAATTCGTATCCGCTTCTTTGGTTTCCGTTCACATTTACCTCGACTGCACAAAGTCGGAACGGAGTATTTGTTACAGGGAAGTCCTTCATCTCTTTTTGATTTCGTGTAAACGTCCGATCGATTATTATACACTCAGTGCTATGTAAACGACACGTTTTATCGATGTACACAGACTGAAACGTTGCTTCGTTATTTCTCCCGCTGCCTCCATCGTGCGAACAGGTCCTCTCGCTTCCTTTCCCTCACTGTTTTGTCACTAGTCTGTCTCTCACTCTCTTTTCACTTTCCTCTCTGCTTTCGTCCGAGTGTCACGGGAAGCACCGCAATTTTTTCGCGTGTCAAGAATAATCCGCACTCTTGTAAATTCCGGGGTAGAAGGCAGAGAGAAATATGCGATAGAGTACAGTTGAATACGATGAGAGATCGGCGGAGAATTGGACCGATCTTTCCTCGTAGCTCAACGTCATATCGACAATTGGTCAAACACGAGCGGGATCTTCTTTTTTTCTTCTCTTCCCGCAGATCCTTACGCAGGAGGATTGGAACGTCGTCCTTTTCAACGGCATGCAGAAAACGTCCCACTGGGCAGCGCTGTATTTCGTCGCCCTTATGACCTTCGGGAATTACGTCCTCTTCAACCTTCTCGTGGCTATCCTGGTAGAGGGCTTCTCGTCGGAAGTGAGTGCCCGAGTCCCGCTGTACTTCTGTCAATCGTAGACCATTTCCTGAACCTTACGAGCCTTATTTTCGGCAGAGAAACGAGAGGAGGGAACGAGAACAACGGGAAATGGCGCGATTGGCCGCAAAGGAAGCTGGAATGGGCAGCGATGAGGGATCTTCGAGAATTTCGCGCTCTCATTCGATCAGCGACAGTGACACTTACACTCAGGTACCTAAACTGATCCCTACACCGACGATTTCTTCGACGAATTTTCACGAATCGACCGTTCCATTTCTCCTGTTGCTAGGATCGGAAAAATTCTTGGCCGAGTGTGGAAGAGCTGAGAAAGTACAAAGATAATAGTTGCCGGGAGAAGCAGAACAGCACGTGGAAGCATCGTTTGGATGAACCCAAGTGTAATATTCAGAAGGAGAGCAAAATGATGAGCAGTTCTGGGCAGCCACCTATAATCACGCACACCGCTGCCACGCCCCAGGATTCGCCGAATACCACCTTGGACGTTGGTTACAGGGACCTTAACTGTCGTGCCATTTACCCAGCCGCTGCCCTTTCCATCGAGTCGATCGACAGGTCAACCGTAAGTATTCTTCAATTTAAAGATGCCAAAGTCGTCGTTGAAATTGTCAATAATTTCATCGGTTGTTGGCAGAGTCAGTGCAGCATACCGTCCGGCTTGCTGAAACCAGGGGACAGTAGCAATAAGTTGACGACGAAGAACCTGATCGCGGGTCAATTTCCTAGGCGAATCAGTCTGGTAACCGCTGTGGTGAACCACTCGTCGACGAGAGACTCGGCGAGCTCGAGGTAAGATTTGTCCTTCGGATCATCTGGGAGAACGTCGAACTTACCGAGTGGATAAGTGACACGTTTTTCCGCAGTCCGCCGAGAATACAGAGAGGGTACTCCTGGTGCCTGTCCCGTCCTTCATTGAGACGGAAACGTTGGTCGCAAAGCGAGGAGGAACAGGCTGGTCACACGACCGTCCTAAACAATGGCCGAAGTACCCTCGTCGGGTCGAATTCGACGTGAGTCTCGTGGACGCTTTTGCCCCCCCTCCCCGGTCCTCATTTGTCTCCCTGATGTACCTCACGAATCCCCGTATCGTTGCTTCAGATTCAACGGCGGGTTCTTGCACGGCACGATAAGAAACGACACTCAGCGTGACGCACCGAACAATCGTACGACCGTCCTTACGGGAAACAATCGCAGTCTCAGCCCCAACAATTCGATCGGTAGTCGAGGCTCGTCGATTCGCCGTTACACGATCACGCCTAACCAGGTGATTAGCTTGTTGAAATCTCTGCTGAATCTGCCCTCTACTATGCTTATGGACCATGCACTTTATTGATGCAGATGCGATGGATCGGCGATCTTTCGCGAAGAAACTCCCTGCGTGGCTACGAAAATGTCCAGTCAGGTCGTAAACCATTGCCTATGGACGAGTTCCTGGGGCCCTGTTCAACGCCCCGGACAATCAACAATCTTTCAATAGAAACTGGGCCCCTACCGAGGATCAAGAGGCCCCTGGATCAGGAGGATGATCCACGAACTGGCGAGCAGACCCCACCTTCCAATGGTCATGGTAGCGCCAGTAGCGTTGAGAGGATCAAGAAGATCTTCATGTTCTTCGAGCCAAAAGGCTGCCTGAAGGAACGTGACGATTATTCCCTCTATCTCTTCCCTCCGAACAACAGGTTAGTCCTACTCATCCCCTAATGCCCTCCCCTCTGTCGAACGTTCTTCGAGAGGACCTTGATGCATGCAGGTTTCGAGTGCTATGTCGCTGGTTGGTCGATCAGAAGTGGTTCGACAACGTCGTTCTCCTCTTCATCGGCCTGAATTGCATCACTTTGGCGATGGAACGGCCAAACATCCCGCCCGACAGTAGTGAGAGGCTCTTCCTCTCAACGGCCAATTACCTCTTCACGGCGGTGTTTGCCATCGAAATGTTCATCAAGGTAATCAACAGATTGGTTAGGCTTTCGAGGGGTGGCTGAACTCCTTGCTCTATCGATTTCTTGGCCCACAGGTCGTAGCGACCAGCATGCTGTACGGCTCAGATGCCTATTTTACTTCTGGTTGGAACATCATGGATGGATCGCTGGTTATCATTTCCATAATAGATCTGTCGATGTCCTTGCTTTCCTCGAGCAGTCCACGAATATTTGGGATACTGAGGGTAAGGAATGCTCTTGTACCGATGAACTTGGGTCGCAGATCATGGAACTAAGGTTTGTTACTGCAGGTTTTCCGCTTGCTGAGGTCTCTCAGGCCCCTGCGCGTTATCAACCGAGCCCCGGGGTTGAAACTGGTAGTCCAGACGTTGCTATCGTCGTTGCGACCGATCGGTAACATCGTCTTGATATGCTGTACCTTCTTCGTCATCTTCGGAATCCTGGGTGTGCAGCTCTTCAAGGGCGCCTTCTACTACTGCGAGGGACCAGACATCAAGAACGTGAAGAACAAGACGGACTGCTTGGCCGACAAGCGAAATGTCTGGCTCAACAGGAAGTACAACTTCGACGACCTTGGCAAGGCTTTAATGTCTCTCTTCGTCTTGTCATCGAGGGATGGTTGGGTCAACATCATGTACACAGGATTGGACGCTGTAGGGGTCGATCAGCAGGTACAAATCTCACAACAATTCGATTCCCTTAGAAAAATAAATCCCCCAGTAGTTCTCAAGCAAGCCACAAACTTCGCAGCCTATCGAAAATTACTCCGAATGGCGGCTGCTTTACTTCATCGCGTTCATTCTGCTGGTGGGATTCTTCGTACTTAACATGTTCGTGGGCGTCGTCGTGGAGAACTTTCACAGATGCCGGGAGGAACAGGAGAAGGAGGAGCGGGTTCGCAGGGCGGCTAAAAGAGCTTTGCAAATGGAAAAGAAACGTCGAAGTGAGCGTCAATCCTCGTCCATCTATTCGTCCTATTTTCCCCTCCTTCCCTTGCTGACGTTTTTGCCAATTTTTCAGAGATGCACGAACCCCCGTATTATACGAACTATTCTAAATCACGACTCTTCGTTCACAACGTCGTGACTTCCAAGTACTTTGACCTGGCGATAGCCGCGGTGATAGGTTTGAACGTGGTAACGATGGCCATGGAATTTTACATGATGCCCAAGGCTCTGACTTACGCTCTCAAGATATTCAACTACTTCTTCACCGCGGTTTTCATCCTCGAGTCTTTCATGAAGCTTCTGGCTCTTGGCCTGCATTTATACCTGAAGGACAAGTTAGTCTTTCTCCTTCCAATCCTACTCGACTCAATACTTCTGTTAATTTCCCTCCTTCTCCTTGCTCAGGTGGAATCAACTGGACGTCGGAATCGTCATACTGTCGGTGGTGGGGATCGTTCTCGAGGAGGTCGAATCGAAAATTATTCCAATAAATCCCACCATAATTCGAGTGATGCGAGTCTTACGTATAGCCAGAGGTGAGACAAGTTCTTGAAATTTCCATTCTCTCCCTCCTACCTTTACAGCTGTTTTTTCTTTCAGTCCTGAAGCTGTTAAAAATGGCAAAAGGCATACGCGCTCTGCTGGACACGGTGATGCAGGCTTTACCGCAAGTCGGCAATTTGGGCCTTCTCTTCTTCTTGCTCTTCTTCATATTTGCAGCTCTCGGAGTTGAGCTCTTCGGTCGACTAGGTAATCTTTCAAAGTCCTTTACGCGGCACAGGGGTTCTTAAGGGGAAGGTAAATGATGTCTCTTGGGCTGTGTTTGTTTGATAGAATGCAGCGACGACACGCCCTGTCAGGGCCTGGGCGAGCACGCACATTTCAGCAACTTCGGCATGGCCTTCTTGACGCTATTTCGCGTCGCCACCGGTGACAATTGGAACGGAATCATGAAGGACACGCTGAGGGACGACTGTGATGATGCGGCCGACTGCGTGAAGAATTGCTGCGTGAGCACGATCATCGCCCCGATATTCTTCGTTATATTCGTGCTGATGGCGCAATTCGTTCTTGTCAACGTCGTCGTTGCCGTGCTGATGAAGCACCTTGAGGAGAGCCACAAGCAGGTAAGTGGGTGGTTCCATGATCGGTGAAACGGTGGTTATTCGTGGCGCAAACGGGGATGAATGCCTTGCAGATGGAGGACGAGCTTGACATGGAAACCCAGCTGGAGAGGGAGCTGGCGGCTGAGCAGGAGGAGTTACTAGAGGTCGAAGAAGAGGAAGAGGAAGAGGAAGACGACATGGTGACAGGGAGACGCGAAGCCGAGGACGACGAGGAGGAAGAAAGAGAGCGAGAGTCGATAATGGGCCCAAACGAAAAAATCGTGCCCATCGGTAGGCCGGGTCTCGCCAAGGTCCGTTCCCTGCCCGCTAACTTTATTTACAATCCTCCCAGGGATAAGAACGTCGACGGTAAGTGAATTTCTACGTCGTCCAATCGGGCCAAGGGAACTATCGTGTTAATTTCTTCTTCTCAGATTTATCGGTCTCCGTATCACTGGACGATCGTCGGCGCGGTTCGTTCTACAGGTCGAGACCGTCCAAATTCAAGTCTAAGCGCCGTCAAACCTTCCACTCTGGCCACGAGCAGCGGAGGAGTTTGCTGCCGCGGCATTTCGAGGTCGCCGAAGTCTTCGAGAAACCGGCGAGCAATCTCAGTGTTCCACGGATAATCCCGCGTCGATCTTACAGTCCTACCCCACCGACGCCTTCAGCAGCGCCGATCCAGGCTGATCAGCAGAAGCTGCAGACGAGCGGCGAGAAAAGATCGTATTTGATGGTCGCTCGAGCGGCCGCGAGTTCCTCACCGGTGAGTCCGGCAGGTTCGAGTTCCACCCTCAGTCCTGTGGTGAGTTTGGGTCCGAAGGTCAGCGAGAGATTCCTCGCGCCAGCAGCGGAGATTTACCCGTCCAAGGCGAGTCTACGTCGGCGAATCTCGAGCGATGGTTCGACGCAGTCGGACTCGGCTGGCAGTAGCAACGGCCCAAAAACGCTCAACGGTCACGTGGCCAGCATTCCCGTAAAATCCGCCCCAAAGCAGGACGAGCAGAGACCTAAGGAGGACAGTAGAACCCCACCGGTGGCCGAAGAACTCGACGTGCAGTCGATCATCAACGAGAGGAGGCCTCCGAAGCTGAAGAGTGGATCCGTCCTCACGAATGGACAATTCCCCGCGAGTGGTCTTCGTGGGGAGGGCTTCCCCTACCCTTACAGTCCTGAGGGAAAACCTGAGGAAGTCGTAGAAACCGAGGCCACGCCCAGCCAGGGCAACGGAAGTGGAAGTGGAAGCGCGAACGGCAGCAAAAGTGGAAGCAGAAGGGAAAGTGTAGCTGAAGGTGTCTGTGGGACGATCGGATCAGAAGTGAGGATCTACGTGGACGATTCTGATTCCCAGAGCAGCAACGGACACAGGAGACGTATCGTCGAGGAAGGGACGGCTTGCGAAACTTCTGTCAGGGAAGCCATCAGCGTGGAAGTCGAGAAATCGGAAGAATCCACGGCCGGAGAACCTACGGAAGGGCCTGCCAGGCAGACGTAATTCGCTATCCAACCGTATTCTCTGACAGTGAAAATTAGGCGAGGGAATCGATCGCGTAGGGCTCTACGAAAGACTGTAGTGCATGACAATATAGTCGTTAGATCCTAGAAACATCGCCATGACAAGGAAGAAATGACGGAAATTTCGTATTACAGTGACGAGAAGGGCAGGACTTGTATCGTAAAATTCTTGTGAAATTTCGTTGGGCGGTCGATGCCTGAGAAGAAAATAAACCCCGCGGTATTTCAAACGTTCCTCGTCGAGATAATAAGAATTTAGCGCCGTCATTCGACTGTTTTGGAAATCACGCAAATTTTACTACACCAAGGATTGAGGTGATCAAACTATTTTTCATTTCAAATCAAAACTCTGTGCAAATTAACGACTGAATTTTTATTTTCTCGATGGGTAAGGTTCAGAGGTCGCGTTAAGTTCTCAGTCAATAAATCGTAATATTAAGATGTTCCACAGCCGTGGACGAATTAGCGGCGTTCTCGCAGAGATTAGCGCTAAAAGAGAATTAATGAAACAGTAAAAACCTATGACAATCGATTATTGCCAGCGGAAAACGCGTTCCGCTTTGAAGCGTGGAAGTTGATTGGTAGGAATTGGTAGCTTAAAAATTTTAAAAGACGCGTTACGACGCGGGTTCCTAGCCGCGTCAAGAAAAAAAAATATTAGGGGAAGAAATCTCCGTAGGCAGTTAGGTAGGTTTATCGAGTCTACGAGACAATTGCAATTGAAAATTAATCGGACCACACTTTCTCGCCTTTCCTTCTTTCAATCTCACGTACGTGGAGTCGATTCGCCCGTACTCGGCGTACCGTAGGGAGAAGTACCGACAGGTAATAGATAGCTACGCAACTATGCCTTCTCGTTGATACTCAAGTAGTCCGACGGTTAGCTAGAACGATCTTAATTTAACTGAATTTACCAATCAGTCAGTGACTTATTGGGGGTAAAATCGGTCACCGGGATTTATCTACGGTACGACACGTGGCGAGCTTTTCCTTTCCGTTATCTGCGTTCTCATCTCGCGTACTAGAGCGTTCTTCTCATTGACATCTGTGATATACTTTAATCGTAGCGTATTTCCTAAACGACACTGCAAGGCGACGAACAATAAACGACAGAAACGGCTACGGTCAACGTCACAAAGGCTACAGAATTCAGCAAGGAAAAACCGTTGAGTCGTTGGCGACGTTTTCATTGATAAAACGAGGACGAATGATACGCATAATTAGAGGGGACGGACAGAAAGGAACGTGAAGACGGTCTCTGAACAGCGGAGAATCGAAGAAGAAGAAAAAGGATCTCTCTAACATGTACATAAACATATATACACTTACGGATATTCTATACTCTACACTTGGTGTGGTTTATTTTGATACTACCGCGTTAACGGTACATTTAACAAAAGAATGCATACATGTATATATTTCTCTAAATATATATGTATATATATATATGTATGCGATCGTCGGAGAAACTCCAGCACAAGGAAAAAAACGCAAACTCTCATTGCCTTCAAAATGAATAATAGGAAAACGTTGAGAAACGTATTCGTGCGGTAGTGGTGCCCGCGCATCGGTTGTCTACTCTTTGTTGCCCCGAAGAGGAATTGAAAGTTGTTAAATCGTCTCCGCAGAATATAGTGGTTATATTATATATTATTAAATGATTAGCGATGTATAAAAAGATGAGTAAATATATTATATATATATATATATATTCCGCGTTTATGCGCGTCTTCGTGGCACCACGACCGTGTCTCGATAGCTCGATAGCGTTAGACGACTGACCTCCGAATTATAGATATGTACACGTATACAGATGTATATACATAAAGCTAGACGATGAATTCGCGGGGATTCGGTTTTAGGGCCGAGAAGCGAGCCTTTTGCGCGTAATCGTCGATTTAAAGTCTAAGGCAGAAGAGAGGAAACATAAGCGGCTGCGCCATCGGCCCGCGGATATCGTACTATTTTAATAACGGCTATTAGTTTATCTTAACGTGCGTGCGTGTGCAGTCCTCGCCGTGGAATTTCGAGCCTTAGTCCGGGCCTGTACCTGCTGTGTAAACCGAGAGAAAGGAAGCGCGTGTGTTTACGGCTGTCTGTTTGTCTGTCTGCGGAGGAGAGAACGAGCGGAACGTCCCCCAGAGAGAAAGGGAAGCAATGGCCAAGGGTTAAACGTGTACAAAGATAATAAATCGGACGACGATTACGTTAATCGTGCAATTTTTCCCACTTGCCCGGCAATCGTCTCTCTTTCAACGAAGCATTATTCTCTCCGTTTATTCTACGTCCTACGTGTACAGTGTATAATAATTGTTATGTTAGCACCAACGTACAGCTATATAAAAAAAAAGTATAATATAAGACAAGGGTTGACTCCAGACCATCGTTGAGATTGATATCAGTGGCTCAGGGAACCATGTACGCGAATCCTGTAGATGCAGGTGTATTCACGATTACCACTGTTTGAGTGAATCTTCAGCTCGACGATTTCGAACGTCTTCTTCGGTTCATTCTGCGATGCAGGGACTTGAGTAACTGATTCATCATCAAGATTCACTGTTTGCTACGACTCACCTCGACTTCGAAGATCTGAACAGGTGGACCGTAGTTGTCGTAGGTGTATTCACCGAGCAGAAATCTGTCCCCGTGGTTTACTTCTTCCAGGCCCTGAGGAGACGAGGACAGTGCGAATTACAGGACGATAGGGTTTCAAGGTGAGCCGTGTGGACCTACCCAGACGGAAAACTCCCGAGGGGCGGTCGTAGTTTCCCCTGTAGGAGATATCGAGGGGGAGATATGTTCGAGACTGACGGCAGACACGTATACCGGGCCTAGCAGTTGGATCACCACGCACCCACTGTTGCCTTTGAAGGCCCAACATTCTCCAGGAAGCACCCCTGCCTGTCCCCGCGAAGAAAAATTCTTAAAAGGTCATTGGGTTAATTTCCTTTCTTGGAGTGTGCTGAGGGGACCTGAATGACTGCTCGGGGCGTGCTCTGCTGCTGGCAGAGGGGCATGCCGAAGAGAGTGAGGACTGGAGCACCTGTTGTATATGTCTCCGTGTCTCTCGTAGACAGAATTAGCCCGCCTACAAAGCATTACGGGATAGGAAATGAATATTGAAAAATCTGATCGTTAGCTTCGGATCAATCAGATGGCCGATTTGAGTCGACCTGAACTCTCGAGAGCGTAGTCCGTTCTTCCAGTCTTGTCGGCATCGTAGGTCTGCAATTCGCTCTTCACCATGTCCCGCACGCTATCGGGTGATAGAGCCTTGAGCAGCGTTTTCGTGTGCTGGCCCATTTCTGATCGAAGAATTCGGTTCCTTATCGACTCGTGGTAAAACGCGGAAGGATGTTGGAGAACGAATATGCACACCTCTCTTACCCTCAGACACCTCGTTCCTCAGGTTCAGAATGGCTTCGGACATTTTTGGTATCACGTAGCCGACTTCCTTTAATTTGCTCCTCAATTCGTCTCTTATTTCCATCACGTTTTTAACTTCCATCTGTTTCGGTGTATAGACATCTTATAAAAATTCCAACAGTGCCAGACTGCCATATGTATTAGTTTTTTTATGTCATATTGTACCGATAGAGTACTCAAGTGATTCCTCAGGTTCCCCAGATCAGTTTTGATCACCTTGAAGGACATACTGGCGGAGTATTTGTCGCAGACGTGAGACACGGACATGGCTAGGAGTGACGTGACGACGAAAAACGCGAAAGGTTTGACGAACTTGACGTACCAGGTATTCCGTCGGCCGGAATTAATCCCGATGTTCGGGCAAGTTCGATTACAGCAGTACACATTTCTCACGCTCATCGGAAACACATAATCGACGTTCAAAAATATTTTTCAGTAGTTTGCAAAATACCGACTGACGACAGTTGCGATTTAATTCGACCTCAGCGAAACTTCGCGTTTCCCCTTCTTTTTTTACTCATCCCAATAAATCTATATAGGTTTGACGATAAGAAGACCATTCTTTTGTTCAATGAAAACTTTATAAATCGACAGTACATGCGTACGTGTGTAGATTGCTCTCGTGCTACTTTCGTATAAGAGTATGTCTTTATCTACAATAATGTACATAAAATACGGTTCCTTTAATTTGCATGATAATTACAGAGCTGAGTAATTATGTTTAAATATATAAGTGTATAGGTATGTGGGTCGTAGGTCTTGGACGACAGAACACTCTTGGTTTTCTCGGACGGTGTTCGTAGTTTGATGTCAATGGAGATCCTTTAGGGTTGCGTGGATTCTAACGTTGAGTCGACTCTCAAAGTCGTAATCCCTGTACTGAGTTTGAGCCTTCAGTAGAAGGCTTTTACCTTCCTCGACGGTCGCGGTATCATTGCATAGGATGTTGCCGAGTTCGTAGAGGACGAAGGCGCTGATGTGTTGGTCGTCGGAATCGTTCGATGGGTTGCGCTGTTTCAGACAATTCCTATAACTCTTGATAGCTGAGTTGACGTCATCCATGTAGGCGTAAGCTGCACCTTCCACTAGATCTGCCAGACCAACCATTGGTTCTTCCGATCGATTACCCTGACATTCTAAAGACCCACGAGAATAGATTAAAAATGTACACGTCAATTGGCTTTCTTGTGTACCAATTTAACCACTTATTCTATCATTTACCCAGTAATATTGCTCTGAGTGATTCAGCTGAGCAGGATGGCATGGCATTCCAGAAGTAGAGAAGTTCGTAGACCAGCAGTCTATAATACAAAACTGTGTAGGGTCTTCCAGTGTCCTGGTCAACGAGTTTTGGAGCTCTACGCGAGATGAAGAGGCCAATCTGCGTTTCCTTGTTGACGCCAACGATCAGTTGACCTATCCTCTGATAAATCGCCAAGACGTCTTCGAACTTGCCATTTGCTCCACTGCAAACTGCAAGACATAATGTCCTCGAATAAAGGTTAATAAACCCAGAGACTACTTGAGGAGGGGAATAGTCACCCGCTGCCAGGTAGGCGTAGAAGCTTTTCGACCACCTGGACTGCCTCTGGAGCTGTTGAAGAGACCGATAAGCCTCGTCGTAGCTGAGCCGAATGAGATGACACCAAGCCACTTCGTGCAGACACAGCAATTTCACTTCCCTCTGAGTTGAAGCATCGACCGCCTTTCTGTACGCCTCGAGAGCACCGTTTACGTTGGACTATCACGTCAGCAAATAAAGTCGATACGTTATTGAGGAAGAAGGGGAACAGGGACCTTAAAGGTTTAAACGAACCTCTAATCGTTCGACCCTTCCGGTGAAGAAGAGGAACAGGGCGGATTCGTGAAATTCTGGCTGGCATTCGGCGATCAATTCTTTTGCGGCATCAACACCGGCCCTCACGTTGGCACCGTCCAGGGCGAAGAAAGGTCTGACGATCGTGTGGTACCACAATAGGGCCAATCTGTCAGAGGATGAAGAATTAATTTCATCAATTCTAGGTACATGGAATATATTTCTTACGTCGCTAAAGGTGCTCGCATGTCTTCGCTGAGTCGTGCGTACATAAGGGCGGTCAGTCCGACCTGTCTGTTGCCCTCGAAACCCAAGAAGTGGATTAACTTGAGCAGGGACGGTGGCAGGAGACTCACGCACAGTTGGTATATGCCGTAACCGAAGCTGACTGCGGACATTAATCGCGAGACTTCGGTAGGTTCAACAAACCTGAAGAACACACGAATTGAGGTCGTCCTTCGTTAAAATTAAGGATGTGTTATCGCGTGGATTGAGTAGAAACTATTATTACGGTGTTTGCGGTTCGGACGTGATACCGGTGAGAGATAGCAGCATGGAGACTGAATTTCTCAAGCTGGACGGAGATGAAAGAGGAGTCGAATGAGCCGACGAGCCGTTGCAAGATGGAATGGACCATTCCGAGGAGCCCGACGGGCTAATTGGACTGGGCAGATGCAAGGTCGTGCCGTTGCACTGACGAGGAGGATTACATCGTATCTCGAAACCTAAAGAAAATCGTCGAACTTGACATTCGATTTAATCGTCGTACTGTTTGATAATTCGATTCGTTCTTATTTTACGGACATGGCCAGGATTTGGCTACGGACCAGAAGGACTGGTGCCAAACGTGCGGCGGTAGAGCTGCAAGATTTGGGTGTAGGTATGTTGATAGACCCGCCAGGCTTTCCGGAGCATCCAACCGCCCCTCACGTAACCCGTGAGTTCCTGCTGCAGAAGGGTCAAAATAGCCGCGCAGACTTGAGAATCCGCCAGGACAATCTGTCTCTCCAATTTATCAACGTACTCGCTCTGCAATGTCGATCGCAGTTATATCGCTATGGTTTGAGGAAGAGCAAGTCCGAGCAATAAACTTACACCTGTCTCCTCGGACCTGAAGACTCTGCTTCGCATAGATTTGAGCCAGCCTATGTCGTTGGCGCATTCCTTTTCCATATCCCTGAGCAACAATACGGCTTGCTGAAGCTTGTCGTCCTCGAAAGTCATCAGAGCATTCTGGAAGATAAGGGCAAGTAATCGGATTATCGCGATTCACTGGCCAGAATGGTAATTCCAAACGAAAGTTATTGCGAGCCCGATAGTCCACTTTTCTCCACTATACTTTGACCCGCTTTCAAAGTTATCCATATCGAGCGGGGCATTTCTAGTTCTTACGACACTTACATAATCTAATAACGTTATTGGATCGTCAGTGGCTAGACACTTAGTTGAGTTTAATATATTCCTTTTAAAATTATTGTTTAATAATCTGCATTTTCACAAAAGAGTACGTACCATGAAGAGTACAAAGCAACGACCTGCTTTCACGTGAAAGCTGTCAGGATGTTCCTTGAAAAGGGTTTCTGCGTCATCGGTTTTGTTGTTGAGAAGTAGAGATATACCCTTCCTTGCCAGACACCAGTCACCCCCCGATGTGCTCGATTTCGACGCCATAATAATTGTCGTGATTTCCACAATTACATTTGCCACGAGTTTCCAATCGATCAACGATGCTGTCCGAAACTTACCCACGTGTCTGCTGAACAAGCATGTACGCGTTGTACCGAACGTTTCTCTGCGCGTTTCGTAACAGTTTCGGTGTTTTTAACATTAATTTTTAATGGGTCACTTTATTCCCTGCTGTTTCGTTATTCGACTGGGACGGATTATTTGTTCAAGTACAGCTTGTTAAAAATTTGAAATATTCTACCTTTGAAGCAGTCATGTTAAAGAGTTAAGTCGTGTTAAATTAAACGGGGATAAAAGAATGATATTCTAAAATTTGTTAGATAGCCAACACTTTCATAAGACTGGAACGTCGAGGCCACTTTTCAAATTGGATCATGTGAGCGCAGAATTCGAATCAGTAGGATTTATTATTCGAATTCGTTTCTTCAACAATTTCGACGCGGTCGACTTCATCGTGAATCTTCTGCGAAATTGAGCCGCGGACGAGGGACAATATTTGAATGAAATTGAAAATCGCCGAAATACTTGTTTTTCGGGGAAGAGAGCGAACGCGTTTCTGTACCCTCGTTGTCCAACGAGTTGACTAAACCCCGACGATGCAGCGCAGTGGTGCTACACCACCGCTTTGAGTTTGCGTATATAGCTGCTATTGATTTTAGCCGAGAAATACTGTGACCCTGAAAACGGAGTGCGTCCTTTTACCTACGATGACGCGTATTTTCGTCCTTCGCTCGCAAATATTAATCGCCGTGTTTGGGAACCGATAAAGGGATGAAGGTTTTTCAATGATTTCAGAAGCATTTTACGTCATATGAGTTTATTTCCTTTTTCTGGTTAGCGTGTAGTGAATCTTTCGGAAGCGAACATCGTACTGTACAAACGAGAGTAATATTCAGGGTTCACTGGGTATGGCAGAGCATCGTAGTTATTTCTTACAACTTCATTTATAGATTTGCGATCACAGTATAAACTTAATCGTAAAGTATCTGTACACTTATTTACAATTTACAGAAAACTATTAACTAAAGTCACGTAGAATGTCATATAAACTCCAAGCCCTCAAACTTTTTATCCATCACTTTGGATTCTGGCATAATTACGGTTCCGTCCAGCATGAACGCTGTGATATACGTGGCGGTGTGGCCTTGGAATTCTTCCGATTTTAAGGCAACTATAATGCTGTCATGCGAGCCTGGAAGAAATTTGAAACTGGAAAATCCTCTGATAGGATTTAACGGACCAATTTCCGTAACCTATACGTAAAAAAAATAATAGCGTTATCGAACATGGTTATTAATTTTATGATGATAAGCAGCAAATGGTTGACCTTAATATTTATGAAATTTTCGTCGGCAGTTATCATAACATTACAACTCATAGTCTCATCCGTTGTTTCATTGTATCTGTGTTTTGAACACCTTCTAGGTAGGAAGAACCACTTCTTGTGGATATCACTCCACACACTTGATTCATGTATCATGTACCCTGTATCAACAATGAACATGTAAGGTGAATGTCCCAGATTTCTAAAGCTTTTTCATAGTTTTACCTGGAAACTCTATGTCAATAGATTGCCTTAAACGTTTGTAGTTTGCAATCCAATTAAGAGACTGTACCTCTCCTGTAGGAGATATCACTTTCACCCACTGTGGATTATTATGTTCGTATTCTCCAGCTGCAGTTGTCCATTCTTTTCCCATGCTGCCAACATATAGTAACTCATCTTTGACTGTGGCCCACTCAGACTTGAAACCTAATTAAAATTAGCTGATCAAACTGGTAGACACTTGGTTAAATATTTTGAAAATCTGTTACTCTTACCCTTGGTATTTTTGCCATTTCCATCCATTAAAATCAGCCATGGATAGGCTTGTTCTCCTTGAATGTGATAAATGGTTCCTGTGCGGTCATCAAAGGACAAGAGTCTGCCATCAAATGTAACTAATTCAGATAGTTCCATACCCCGTCCTTTCATGGCAAGGGATGATGACAATGTTATTGTTCTATCATCCCACACGACAGACAAAAATATATTATTGGGATTCCAATAGAGGCTTCCCACCTTCATAATACTTTGCCAAATATTTTTCTTGTCAGATAGTTTGGAGTCTGTGTCTAGGTCACTCACTATCGCTATCCTAAACGTTGTACCGTGGGAAGTTCGTATCGGAGCGGTCAGTGGATACGTTTTATTATAAGTATAAAATCGGCAGGAAGAAAATGTCTCCTGCACAGATTCAGTACACACGAAACTACGTAATAGAGGCAACGCTAAGAGAAGCAAAAGTAGACCCACTATCATGACGACTAAAGCCAAGAATTGACTCTGAATACGAAAGGTACTGTTGGCTACTCGGTAAACATGTGGAGCACGCAACGCCTGTCTCCAGTCACCGATCGACAGGACAGCCTCTTTTCTCATTTTCTGCATACGCCTGTTTAACACAGAGTTTTCATTTATTATTTACGACAAGAACAAAACATAACGATGCAGCTGGAGCTTGCCCTAACCTCATGTAACCTCACTGTGTTTCTTCACTTCCGTAACTGACATTTGCGACAGCCACATAGGCAGCTTTATCAACGGAGTCAAAATAATTCGGTACCGTCCGCCAGGTGGCGAGAGTCATTTACCACGTAACCATTTATTTTCAAAACCAGCAGATACACATTTCCAAAATAGAGTTAGAATTTTTATATGGAGTTTTGTTTTGAATGTCAAGACATCTCAGCTGAAAATCAGAATGATGCTATTTTCATGAATGGTAGCCGGTTCAACTTTTCAAACGATATTCATTGGATTGAAGGTGTTTATTCGTCTTGCTTTTAGGTATTGATGCAAGTGCGTCGTGAGTACATTCGATTGGCTTCCTGTTCGAGACACCCGCAAGTCGCCCCTTTTGCCATTACGGCGGTTCACCCCTAAAATACGTACCCTCCCTTACTACGGATTCTACTCGACTCCGACCAACTTGCCGGCACCCTCCTACGCGCGATGCACGGGGTGCATTCTGGTGAGTCAGTGCTATGAACGTTGAGGAGCAACCGCACGTGGTACTTTCCCCGTAAATCCTACAATTCTTCCTACGTACGTCCTACAGTTTTCAATAGTTTCAATTAGCCAGACAGTTTGAACGATAGATTTCTTGCAAGTGTACTTCATTAGTGACTTCCTGCTGATTAACCGTTTACTAACAATGACCTTTCGGCTTGAAATAGTGGGCCGATCTAGTGTAAACCTTTCACGACACGTGGAGTAGGGATTCGTAGGCGGTTCATTGCAACTATCTAGTCCCAATGTTATTGTATATTCGGAAGAAATGACGTGGTGGTAAACGATCCAGCGTGTATTCCGATCGCGAAGCTGGGGTGGCAGGAGAGCCTGGGGTGAAACGAATCGGGGGCGTCGGGAACGGGGAGGATGGCGAGAACGGCGAAGCCCTCGTCAGTCGCGTGACGCATTTTCCAGCAATAACATCGGCCAGTGTATATTGCCGCATGGAATACGATTGTGACCGCGTTTCTTCTGTTTACGAGGCGTTCTTACACGCGCTCTTTTTTGTACGGTTCGATCGGCCCCCGACTCTGCGTGCCGAGGCAACCTGTATTATCGATCAGTCGGTGAGGTCGTCCTTCAGCGAAGCAGGAGTTCTGTGCCACTCTGCTTTCCTCTGCTTCTCCTAAATATTACGCTGCAATTAACTCCGTCCAGTCGGCCATTCATATCGCAATATTCTAGTGTTCCAAGTTTCGTAAAACGTAACAACGATAATATTCTATTCTCGTCCATGCCGAAGCCTTATACACCGGTACGCCTTTATTTCCGGTAGCTCGTGCTCCGGAAAACAGTGATATATCAGCAGTTAGACGTCTTTCTCGTAAAAATTTTTGCTTCCCGGATCCTGGAGGATTCAAGCCCTCGCTTCCGGTTGGAAAGTACCTAAACACGCGCCGCCAAAATGTGCCGCGAAACTCGATTCGAACGACTTCCGGTCCCCGAATTGACCCCGCGCGTTGTCGCAGAGTGTCGAGCGACAAAACTTGGCCAAAGTTTTACACCAAAACGTGCGTGAATCCTCGTGGGTTTCGTAATCGCCGTGGAACTATGTCGAAAAGTGCGCAGGATACGCGTGTTACGGATAATAACGTGGCTGTGTAACGAGTGTTCTTATTCTTGCTGAAATCATCGATGTCTGTCCACGCTGATCCGTCCCTACTGCAACCTGCCTACAAGTCGGTGAGTAATACCTGCAAAATCATTTTTCTGTCGTGCTCAGACGTCCGCGGAGTTAGCTCGTAAGAAATGTAAGAATACGCCGCAAGCCGGAGGTTGTTGGTCGGCTGTAATTGTATCGCGGAAGTAGTGCACGAATAATGAACGACTATCGAGCTAGATTGGCCTGGCAGGCGGCCAAGAATCGTCCATTTTCCCTGGTTATTTCACGAGCTAGGGTTCAATCTCCATTTCGGGAGTAGCGTGTTTACATTCTTTTCGCGTGAACCGTGTGCTCGGGTCGTTACCGATTCATATTCAAACGCGGGGACAAAGGTACGCGATACCGCGTCTGAATATCAGGTTACTGGGCGAAAACAAGTGAAAATGCCAGACGAGTAGGGGATAGAATACGTGTGAATAGAAGCTGTGTCGTTGACGCCGGTGCGAAGTAAGACGTCCTCAAGGGTAACGGCCTTAAGGTGTCTCGAGTGAACGACCCGCGGGCTTGTCACGACATCGTATTTCCGCGTGGGTGTTGCGTCGGTGGACTCAGCTGAGACAGGAGGGGTGGCAAAGGGGAGGGAGGAGGGTGCAAAGCGATGCTTCTGCGTGGTCTAGACGCTGTCGAGGGGTGAGTTTCGTGGATCCGCAGTGACGTTGTCCCGAAACAGTGGGTGGCGGGGAGTGGAAGGTCGCTGGGGAATCCTAGGCGTTTTGCCGGGCGTGGGGAGAATGGTTGGAACGGTGTTGCCAGTTCGGGGGATGGCTAGGATTCTCAATGACTTCCCCAAGCTGAGGGGAACGTCGACGAACCCCTACAAAAATGATCCCACAGCTCCGGAGTTCCACGAACCTTCACCATCCTTCAGCGGCCCCTTCTGTCTTCTGGAGAGGGTTCAAAAAATTGCTTAAAATTAGAAAAGCGATAAGCTGGCAACGCTGGGGTGGAATGCACCTTGCGCCCACAATGCGCAGCGTGCTGTGGGCGGACGACTCGGCCTGCTTCGAGACCCATCGTGTCGTCCTATCTCCATGGAAACGCCGGCGTCAAGCGTGGAATACCCCGGTGCTGTTCGGGCAGCACGTTGCGCGCCACTAAAGCCCGTGGCTAGTTTCAAGGGCATCCCTCTAATGTACCTTAAGAAGCGCTCAAGAGCGATCAATATCCTCGAAACGTTATCGCAACTGTTTGCCGAGATGCATATTCGCCGTAGGCTTTTCATTGTCGTACAATCCGATGGCATTAAGATGCGCGCCATTGAAAAATGTTTGCCGGGGAGCTTCTGATCCTATGATCGGGTTAGATGAGTAACATGTCCCCTAGTTTGTTGCGTTTCAGAGCGCGAGTCGAAGAAGGCGGAGGAATGAGATCTGCCCGGTGACCTCGTGCCACGTGCGGTAATGCTACTGGCAAGCGGTGCCTCGATACCGACGATCGCCGGTGCCATCGAGGAGGAGGAGCAGTACGCCCGAAGCGAGGCCAACAGCGCTCAATGCGATGGTTACATCACAGATCACACCGATCTCGCCTCGGAAATCGATATCGACGAATCCGAGTACAGGCGGGAGCTGCTCAACGACGTAAGTCCACCCTCATTCGGCCGGATCCTTCATTCCCCGGTAAAACCTAAGCTAACGTCATTGTCCTTTCGATTTTCAGAAATGGAGAATGCTGTTCGACAAGGTACACTATCTAGTTGTCCACGAAAGATCCCCTGAGGTTTTCCTCATTATTTTTTCGTCCAGTTTGATCCTGAAGGATTCGGCGAGATACCGCTGGAGGACTTCATGGTCGCTTTGAGGAGCCCAGAGTGGAAGGCCGAGATTCCGGTCAATAAGAGGGACATCCTGTACGCGAGAGTCAAGGAGTTGGGCTTACAGGCGATCACCTTCCAGGACTTCGTCAACGTGGTGAGTCGATTGTCCGATATTTTTTGCTAGATGGATAATTAGTCTGTTAAATTGGTGCGGCTGTAGGGCAAAGCAGCCTGCGGCAGGGGTTACCACGGCGGAAAAGTGCCCGCCAGACGGTACTGCAGCCCGCTCGATGTCCAACAGTCGTTGGCGTAGTGATCCTTCGAGCGAGGCTATCGAATTCACAATTTATCCGGCCGTATATATATTACGAGCATTGACTTTATCGCTCCTTTTTATGGCCGGTAAATCACTATAAGTGCCAGGTTTTTTCCAACCCCTCTCACTTCTCTCACCTCGCTTTTACGACGACGAGTCGATTTTCTTCATACTCTTCTTTTCGTTGCACGACGCTGCCCTTTAAAATGCACCCCCTCTGCGCTTTGTCAGCCTTAAAAACGGGAACGGGGTATTTTAATCCGCTCAAGTTTCACTCCGTCTCCGAATAATTCATTAGATAACGAAAAAATTGCTCGCACTTTACGACGTACTTTGTGCTCCGCACTTTTGCTCTTGCTACTACAATATTTATTTCATCTACCTTGCCGAGGAACTAGCACCGCCTATTGCGAAAACCCTTGCTGCTTTTTTCTGCGGGTAGGAATTGAAAGCGGCATTTGAATTGGAGTTTACGGTAGTTAAGCAGGACTTATCCCTTTGGGGAGAAACAGCCGGAAAGTTTTGGATCGCAGGGTGATTTGTCAACTGGAAGATCTGCTCGGTGCAGTCGGAAATATCGGTTTGTTAATGCGCATGACAATGGTAGAACCGCAGATAAATATTCAGGCACAATGATAATCTCATACTCGGTTGAAGAGTAGTACCGAACATCGGATGTTCTTTGTTGCCGATGTGACGCTCGTCGGTGAGTTTTACGGGCCTTTCATTCGACTCATTTTCCCGAAAATCCCATGGGCAAATTCGGGACGGACACGCTGAGTGGCGGAAAATTGTCCGTGCGCAAATCGCGCGCAGATCAGAATCGCAGGGGAAACGGCGCGTAAAGAGGATCTCTCAGCTCAACGACACGTAGCATTAGTAGCCAGGATACGTCATTCCTGTTCGCTTTTGTGTGCCCCGTCCAGTCCAGGGCCTGTGCGAAACGCAGATAAAAATCTGTACCGCACGAATACGTTCCCTCGATTACCAAATCGGAGAACCATTTTGGGAATTCTATAAAAGTCTCTGGACGACTGTATTTTCCTCGTTGATGGACGACGAGGATTCTCGATTCTACCGCTTATTTTTGCCGAAGGTGAGCGACTAAATTAGCAGGTTCGATCGCACGGTCTTAGGTGGTTAGCTGTCAGCGCGGACGGTGGTCAGACTCGTAGCGCAGACAGCTCACTTTTCGCAGGTGACGAATGCCTGAGGCCGGAGGCAGAATGCTAGGATTCCTGGAAAGGGGAATAAATAGCCGGCTAGCTGTTCCGTGACACCTCCTTTACCACCTACCGCAGTTGTATCGAAATCAGGGACCAACTATATATTTTACCACCTCTACTCCCAAATTCTTTGGTCCGAGAGCTTTGTCAAAAATGTAACGGTTTTTTCGTTATTTGCTCAACAGATTTTCTCGACTGCTCTACGATCGCGATTTTTGCTCGCGGATCGATTGATCCGGCAAATCCGCTTTTTCACAATCGTTCTTTGGATGCATTCCCAGAATGCGAAGGTACCACGAGAATCACGGAGAACCGGTTGACAGGTTCTCGTATTGCAATTCTTTCGTGTTCCATTCTCCTTCGTACTCGCGGACTCGTCAAAGGCTAATCCGTTTATCTGTTTTTCCTGGTTTACCCGGTTCCACTTGAAGATTAGCAAGTAGTCTTGGACTTGAGGGCGTTAGCACGCGGCAAAGGGGATGAATCCATTGGAATTCCTTTCACGGAATAAACACGAATGCAGGAGGAAGGGTCGACAGTTGAAATACTTCTTCAGTGGCAGAGAGGCAATCTTGATGCGGATTTAAACGCTCGTTTCCCATCGATTTTCCTTGGGTCCCTTGGAACATCGAGTTTTCCGTTTGGTCGAGTAGTGACCGAAGATCGTGCAGATTCGATCGACGATAAGGAGTACCTGTTATAACTGTAAACGCGTTATTACCGATGACCCCCGTTTCAGATGTCTATCTCGATCTAGATTCCTACTTACATCGAAGAAGGTCTATTCGAATTAAGGGGAATCTGCTTGAGTTCCTTCGCTTCCGAACATAGTATGAGGCTATTCAGGTCCACGGGGAACTTTCCGTTGGCGTTTAAAAAGTTATTTCCTCGAGCGGCGGATCTTTGTGGAAGTAAGGAAGGTTTTCTCCAAAAGCAAACGAGCATAAAAGTGTCGGCGTCGCTCCGAAAAACATGTCGCGGCGTATTCTGTCGCCCTTTTACCGAACTTGGCCCGTCATTCCTACGGAATACATACCTGAACGCGACAGGAGGTCTCCTTTGTAGCTACCACGTCTCTCTGTGCGTACATCTGCGAAAGGGCTGGGAAATGCGGGAGGCTGAGAGGGGAGGATCGGAGGAGGGTGCCGAAGCAGCGATTAGCAATTAGTCCGGACGGTAGATGGTGGCTGGATGTTTGCACAGCGCTCGACCGACAATCCTCGGCTTCCTGGGGAGGGGTCGCGGTGCGGTGCGGGGGGAAGGGCAAAAGGCAGAATACGTGCGAGGTTGGCCGGCGCTTAGGTGGCCTTTTGCCGAGATTCGGCGGAGGTAGGTGATTCCCGCACGATCTCGGTGGTCCACCTCTCTATCTTTCTCTCTCTCGGGCCGACTTTCTCCGTGTCCATCTGTCTCTCTTTCCCGCGAGGCAATTTTCCCTCCTAACTCGTCGGTGCTGTGCCCTCGTCGTCGGCGTCTTCACCTTCTTCTTTGCTCTTCCCGGATATCAATTATGTCCCGTGGGCCGCACGTTGCGACGAGGACCACCGGTGCGTCTCACCTCCGACCAAAGGGACCACTGCCTCGTTATCCCTCGCCGTGGGCGTCGAAATCCCTGTGTGTAAGGCCTCTCGGGAGCTACAAAGTGCAATTTAAGGAAATTCACCTCATCGCGTCTCCTTCCACCCGGTTTCTTCCTCTCTTTCTGACGTCTCTGTTTCTCCCGTTTTACCTGGCCCTCTCCTTTTTCGCCCCTCGCATAGGTGGATTCGTTCGTCTTTCATCTCTCCTCGTTACCTTCCTCCCCCCGTCCTGTCCTCTCCTGCTCCGCCGACTGCCACCGAGTCGGCGATAAATTGCTCGGCGGTCAGTATTTTTCGAGCTCGTTCTCCGGTCTAGTCACTTTTTTCTGCTACGCGGAGGTACGATCAACCACGTAGCGATGACTTTTTTCCTCTCTCTGTAACTGTCTCCGCACGGGGGTTGTCGAATCTCATTTCCAGTTGGTCTCCTGCTCTCCCTTCTTCGAGTACTCCGGGTATCGGCCGTGAGGCTCACGGTGGACCTGTAATTTTATTCTTCACCACGGGGTTTATTAAATTTTATTAAAATGTCGCTCGAGGTGGGTGGGAGTTTTCTCGGCGAGGGGCGCGCCAGAGGTATTCCAGCAGGGAGAAACAAATATGCGCCTGTTTTCTCTTTCCATCTATCGTCGAGCCGGAAGAACGCCCCTGACTCGCATATTCTCCCTCTTCTTCCCTTACCTCTGGCCGAATATTTCTCTCTCTTTCCGTGCGGCACGCGAGGCGGTCCGACCTCCGACCCTATTATGCACGGACCCGGCGGGCCGCGTGATTCATAATATTAGATTCGAATCCTCCGGCGCATAAATGTAAACGCCGGCCAGAGGGACAGAGAGAGGGCTAGAAGGGGCCGTACGTGGGGCCCGTTGGAACAAGCGCAGGGGCGTCACGCTGGCGGCGAATGCAACGCCGACGGCGACGACGATGCCATCGGCTGTCACCCACACCCACGTCCCTCTTAAATCCTCTGACTCCTCCAACGATCCTTTGAGATCCTTCGATCCAACCGAACCCTCAAAAATATGTCGCATCTCCGCCGGGTCGTTGGCTAATTAAAAACACTTCATTGAATCGCACGATCCTCCTTCTCCTCCTCCTCGGAGAGAGAAAGAAATCTTCTCTTATTGGGGCCATAGCTTTCGTTTCCCCTCGACGCTTTAATCTCGTGAAAGTAATAGAATCGTGTCGCAGATAGGAAATGAGCGTATTACAAGGGACGCTTAAAAAACATCCTAATGTCGCGCGGATACCTTTTAATCGTATCTCAGAGTAATTCGGAGAGTCTCTACCTGGGCGATAGGACGTTCGCGTCGTTATCTCGTGTCTTGAAATATTTAGCTCTTCTGCCGGTTCGTGGTGCGCACGATATATTCAAGTTCTTGAAGTTTACGAGCGTAAAGGCAGAGATTTGTCACGCGGGGCTAACTAATTGTCTAGCCGAGAGCCTGGAGGAGCGGGTTCGGGACTGCCTCGGGGAGAAATAACGACAAGGTTCCCCTATTAGGGGCAATTGACTCGCGCCGACCCGCTAAAAGCATTTTTAAATACGCGACTTTATCTATGTGGATCGACGCGCCGGAGCTCATAGCCTTTTTTTCTCACGAAACCGTCCCCCACACTCGAGCAAGAATTCGGTTGCCGTTAAGACATTCCTATTGGGATATTGCCGAATAAAAAATTCATTAATTCCAACGCCACCGCGTGTCGCCGGAGCTCGGTTAATAAACTCTCCGAATTGTCTGCGGTCGGGGGAAATCTGGTCGCGTCTAGATGTAGACGTATTAACAGGCACGAAATTGCTTTCCCGGTGCTGCAGCGGTTCGCGTCGGCTCATGGAGAATCCGACGGGTTTTTCTGTTTCTGCCTTTCGTGGCCGTAGTCGCCTCCGCTATCGCCGTCTACATCTAGCTCGACCAGGTCGATTCTTCAGGTCTAAACGGCTTCTAATTAGGGGACAGTCGAAACAAAACATGCCCGATCTCGGAACACTTGAGATAAGAAAGTTAGGGGCCGAAGGAGTCGCATACCCGAACCGATAGACTCGTCTTCTCCTTTTTCTATTCCCTTCGGAGTCAGTAGGAAAAAATGTCGTTTTCTTGTACGCTATCGTTGAGTATCATTTCTCCTTTATTTTTCGAGCAAACTTGTAGCCTGGAGCCGCGGATATCGAGGTATTTTGCCACGTTTCAGCGTTTTGTTAACACTCCAGATTCCTTATTTCGGTGGAGGGCAGGCTCTTCCCTGTCCTTCCTAAGAATGCAGTCTTTGGCGCTGGTTTTTTGCGGTAGGATATTAGCGCGGCATTGTTTTTCTCTCTTTACATTTTCGAGACGAATATCGCGTTGTCCGCGTGGTCGACGACGACGAAGAGGCGTCGACGGCTGATTATCTCGATCCCGCCATCTTTCGACACGGTCCCCGTCGAGGTACAACGTGCAGGGTAGACAGGTCGCTCGCTTAATTACTATCGGATGTACCCCGTCTGCCTTCCTTTTGCTCCATCACCGGAGATCGGCGTGTTCGCTGTCTGTCGACCCCTCCACGCCCGTTTGCTTTCTGCGGCCATGCCCTCCTTCGCGGCGACGCCATTTTTCACGAAATTCCAGATAAAAATCGACCGCGTCGTCCTCGAAAATACAACGATAGTCGTGAATTAATGGGACGGCGATGGGGACAATAACGACGGTCCGTGCTAAAAGGGGGTGTGTAAGTTTATTTTATAGAACCAATAAAATCGATGCGGTTCAATTAAGCGGCTAGGAAAATTGAAACGTGTGTTACGCTGAAAATGGATGCAACAGGTCTTGTTTATTGTCTTTTTGGGTTTTCGGGGAACGCGGGCTGAACAAACTACCCTCCCGACGAGTGTCGCCACCTGTTGGGTGGTTACCGCTGGTTTTCTCGAGGCTGCACGGTGTCGCCAACTGACGAAACCAGGGGAAGATCGTTCGCGAGTTCGGCCAGGGTTCCTACGCTTCTTTTTACTCGAGTTTCGCGCGTACCTTCCCGTGGTCGTTCTTAGCACCGTCCCCCGGCCCTTCTCCCCGCCCGCGTGATTCCACAGGTGTTCCAGACGGGATGGAAGGCTTGTACATTTTTTGCCCAGTGCACCAGGCAGCGCAACTTGTCCATGTTTTTCGGCACACCGAGGAATTTCATAAACTGCGTCGAATAGAAGTTAAGACATTGCGGGAAAATAGGAAGGACCCTGTGGTTCTGGGCGTAGATGAGTTCGTTAGGGTAGATGAATAGGTAGCCGAGGGTCGGCCCGAGTGATCCTGAATTCCAATTTTACGATCTCCCGCGAGGCGCGACGAAATCGATTTCGAGGGCCCCGGGAGCGGAGAAAGGGAAAGAGAGCGTGGTGGATGTCGTGGACCATCTGTCGTCGGCGTGTGCGACACAAAACAAACAGCTTGCCAATTACAGGAGCCTCGGGGCGGGGGTGATTTCCTCTCGACATAATTTGCCTCGCCGCGAAGGACAAAGCCCCTCGTTTCCTCCACGCCTACCGTCCTTAAACGGCCCCGTCCAGTCTTACGCCGGACCTACCTTCCTCTCGTTTGCCGTCTCTATTTACCCTGACGACCAACCGGTCTCTCTTTTGTCCGGAGGGACGGGACGCGGCTGGACACATTGGGGAATCGAGGAAATGACGCGTGCCGAGATACACTTTTACCCTCCTTTCGGCCTGACATATTTCTTCGAAATAAACTGCGTCTTTGTCCACTTAGTCGGATCTCCCTGATTTCCCGAAGCAGATTTTACATCCAACTTCCCCTCGAGAGGCGAATCTCGAACAAATCTTTCCGAGCGGTTCGCCACTTTACCCAAGAACCATTTCAGCCGTACTGTTATAAGATTACCGATTTATCTACTTCTTTGTACGTTTCCCCCTTATACATTATCTTCCCTTTCTTTGGACCGTGCCCCCGCAGTTCCAAGAAGGCCAATAAACGTGATACCCATGAAGATGAGGGGCATTAAATTGGCCAGCTACCGCATAACGTGACTTCGCCTTCGGGTTATACAAAAATTTCGGCTTTTAGTCAGGCATTCAGGCATAATGTATTCCCTTGATATTTTTCTAAGCAACGGAATGGCGATGGCCGCTCACGTACGTCACGCCTGTGCCGTCATCGTTGCATTCGAATCGCTACGATTCCCCCGGCCTTCGCGGCCCTTTCAGCGAAAATCCCGTGAAAGACGGCTTTTAGCTTACATCGGCATATTCGACGGTGCCTACGTACCTGCTGCTGTAAATAACAGTTCAGCCTAACCGAGACACGTTGTAAACCAGCGGAACCGGTGCTTTATTTACTCCGTAAATGCCTTCTGCTGGTACTAAGGGGCTTAACCGTCAAATACTAACAAGTGCCGCTGTGTTTACCATAAGTACGCTCCTCGTATTTGCGCAAGAAAAATCCGTTTCCACCAAGTAGGAGCGTTAGGGGCGATTGAGGTCGATCCGAAGTTGGCGGAGAAGGTGGGTGAGTAAATCGGAGTGCTGATTATCGCGGTGTAGAATGGAAATGTAGGCTAGACGGTTCATGTGGAAAAGTGGAAGATTTAAAACCCAGGACTGAGGGACAGTAGAGGCACCAGCAAGAGCCATTGTGTCCTTCCGGGTTCGTCATTGTCGTCTGTAGGGCCTTCTTTCGTGGGTACAAGGCGCGCGGGTGCGGTCGTAAGAAAGTTGCCCGAGAGGGGGTAGGTTCGAGGGAGCAGAAAATCAGTTTAACTTATTCCAAATCACGGATTGGCCATTATGGGTTTATAGGGGGGGAGTTGAAGAGAGTTGCCCACGGTCAGGGGACAATCGCATTTGCGGGGGATGGTTTGTAGATTTATGTTTTTAATGGGCCGGCTGAAGGTGCCGCACAAGGCCGAGGGATAAAGCGCGTGAAGAAGGAGGAACAAGAGGAAAAGAGAGAGAGGGAAGAGCGATACACCTGAGCAGACCGTATAGGTCGACTGGTGGTCTGTGAGGACGTTACTGAGGGTGGAGAGGGGGGTGAAACGTTGCAAAGCGGTCGTAAGGCCAGTGCCATAGCGTGGAGGAAATCGTGAGAATTGGCCGAATGCCGTGCGTGCTCGGTGCCCGCTCCCGGGGATTACTCGGGATCTTCTAACCCTGCGGGGTATCTGCGATCCATACACGCTCGCTATGTACCCGTCTCATGTACCTGCGCAGATCTTTATTATCCAGCTAGACATTTTTTCCTAAGATGTACCTGCCAATACGCATTCTGCGTCCGACCTCACGTTTGCCGGCGGTGCCTTTCACGAGCAGGTCCTTTGAAGCCGGTGTTTTGTGAAAATACGGAAAACAAGGCGCATTTGGATTAAGGAATTGTATGTGAAAACAGAGGGCTAGGATATTCCCATTTGCAGCCACAGGTGCCGGCTGTTCGGGCTGCACGAACCGCTTCTCTTCCTTTCCAGTTCTTCGTAACCTGCTTTCCGTCGGAAGAAATGCCCTCGTTTCGCGCAAAAGTTGGCAAAACGATTGTAGAAAACGGCGAGACGTGCGCGCGACTCGTGCTTCTTGCCACCTTCGCCTCGTTTTCCGTCTTTCGTAGGAAATTGGCAGGCTGGCCTCGAACCCTTTTGTCGGCGACACACAGCATGCACAACGGCGCAAACAGCTGCGAGTGCCATTTCAATAACAGCCAGCGGCTAGATCAAATTTTCCCTTTGCCTCGTGTCCACGCGGTCCTTTGAACGAACTTGCTCCATACTCGCCCCTTTTTCCTCCCTTTCTCAATCGAGGCTGCGCTGCAAAAGTATCGAAGAAAAGGTAGGAGACTGATCGATCGTAGGAGCAGCTCTTTCGGCCAGCAAATCTGCCACGCAACCAACTTGAAGCTCAACATCCATGGTCTTACGAGGTCTGAGAATCGCGAGATGTTAGTGCCTTCAACTCCGAGGAACAAAAAGAATTTCTTTCTGGAAACGATACAACTGCGTCCTGTGTTTCTTGGTTTAGCGAATCTCAGCGGAGGATCGTTTGACATTTCTTCTTGGTCTGGATTCTCGTAAAAATATTTACCCGGCATCGATTAAGCCGTCGTTTGTTATCGTAACTGTCTGGATGTAGCCCCGCGGATATTGAACTTCTTCTAATCCGCTTATTTGTTTGGAGGATGACTCGAGCGAAACGGTTAACTTGATATAAAGCCGCCGGGAGGTTTCTGTTTGCCCTTTGACCGCGGCATCAGAAGCAACGGTGCTATCCTTAGGAAAATATTTCCTCGCAAAACAGGGAGGAATTCGCCAGGACCTTTACAGTTTGTCACTGTATCGGAGCATTGTCAGGGCTATTGAGAAAAAGGTTGGAGCAAAAACGGCTGCACGGATCGATGGCGCGCGCGAGCAACCCTTGTATAGTCCAGGTGGGTTGGCTCCTGCCGGTAACGAGATACGGGGGTGGGTCGGGAAAACGGAGGAGAGGCGAGAAGAAAGCAGGGGAGGAGGTAGGAAACAGTAGGCAAGGCAGGCGGGTGAGCGCAACCTGCCTGCTCTTTGCCACCCGCGCCAGATGTTCCTCTCATTTTGGCCCCGGAAGAAGGGATGAAAGACTCGACGCTAAATACCTCCCGCACGGCTGGGCCAAATCTTCAAACACTTACCTTCGCACCCCCCCCCTCCCTTTTTCGTCTCGACACTCCAGTGAGAACTAATTGGAGCGATCGAGCGCCAGTTTCGTCCACACGATCGTAATTGATTCGAGAAACAGTTAAGGTCTCTGTTTGACGGAATAAAAAGGAAATCATTGATCCACGTCGATCGGTGAGCAGTGGAGTTTGCGAGGGCCAGATTGGCCGAGACTTCAGCACCTTGTGACACGGGGACCCTTGACGAGGGTCCGCTCGGCCGGTTTCAGCTCCATTAGAGATGCGCGTGCAGATAGGAAGGGTTGTGAAAAGGGCGCCGGCTGAAATCCCCGGCCAGCCGGATTTCCAAATGCATTCGTTTACAAACAGCCGCGTTTTCAGATTTCTTCGGCACCTTTTCGGCAATCTGTTTACTCGGTGCAACCGTGATTTCCAGCTGTTACCATTGAGCAGGCGCGAATTCTTTCCTCACCTCTCAAAAGATTTGCAGAAAAATCGCAACCTCCGAATTCCTCGATAGCCGATAAATCGGAGGATCAAATATAACGGTTGAAATGGCGAGGTAAATGTCGGTTTGCTGGCGGAGGTAACGGAGCGGGTAAACGTACAACAAAGCCAGCATATAACGGAGCATTGTCTGGAGCAGGAACCGTAGTCGGTAGGTGGTAACGCACTTAGAGATTGAAGATTGCATTGATTTTGCTCGAGTCACCCCGTAGACAAGCAAACTCGCCGCTGTTCCGGCCGAATAAAGCGCTCGAACAAACAATGCGGCTTCCCCCCAGATGCTTCCGGTCTCTTATTTCATCGGATAGCCGTCCGTCTACACGTGGGCCACTTCCTCCTTCTTGGCTTCCCCGGTGGAACCTGGGGGCCGTGCCTCTGGTACTTCCATTTTCCCCGATGTCCGATTGTTTAGAGGAGAGACCCCTTCGTGCTTCGTTGAAATCTCTCCTGGAGTTTCGATCGATCTCTCGACCTTATGGGCGAGGTGTCCGCCAGGAGTGTATAAAAAATTCTGCCTATTAGTACCCGCCTGTCCGGTTGATTAACGCGCTAAGGAGCGCGTGGGGGCGTTGAATAAGCGAGTATAAACGATTTGCCGGGCCACCTGGAGGATGTCGTCGCGTGCCATTAAAGGGCCCCGTGTCGGCAAACGTTTAACGAAGATATCCAGCGCACGGACGTGCTTTTGCTTTGCAATAAAGGCCCCTTTAGACTTTCGGGTTCTCGAGTGTCTCGAGGGCCAACCCATCCCCCCCGTTTCGCTCGTGTTTAACCGGGGTCGAAGCGCAACGTTGCTTGCCAAAGAAAGACGCAATCGGACCTCTCTCTCTCTCTCTCTCTCTCTCTCTCTCTCTCTTAATCGCAAGATCCTGCCAGCGTTTCCTGTACAGCACGCGACTCCAACGTCCAGCTGCTTCCTGTCTAGCCCGTTCCGTCTCCGTCCTCGTCTCCGTCCCTCGTTTCTCGGTCTCTCCTTTCACGACCCACGCATTATCGTTCCCCCTCGTCGACCCCACGGCTCGAGTATCCGACGCTCCGCTTCCACGGATTCTCCGGAAAACCGGCCAAAGCAAAGCCTCCCCTTTAATCCGCGGCAGTTCTCGGCCGAAACTCTCTTCAGCGAAGCACCCGCTGATAATTATGATAGAATTCTTCTCGCCATTTCAGCCTCGGTTTTCAGCAGTCCTGAATATTCAGTGACGAGCTGCATAATTTCGCGGACAGAAGATACGGCACTCGGGCGGCACGTAGCCGAAGAAAACTAGCTTGCTATTCAGTCGTTTTCCATCTGACAAACTTCGTACAATTCGACTGGACTAATTAGGACGTAACGCCTACAATAGAATTGCTATGAAGCCGGTTATTCTCCATCTATCGCATATTTAGAGCCTTGATATTGGAGAATTGTTGGCTCGGCTGATGCAGAGCGCATATGTCGAGGGCCAAAGGATTCATTTCGAGGGAGCAATTCGATTAAAGCGGCATGCGCGAAGGGAGGCAAGGGCCGCGTATTTGCGGTATTCTCGACACGCCATTCTCTTCGTTGTCATCCCTTTGGAGGTTTTCTCGGTGCAGGGCCGAAGGAAAGGGGGGTAAATGCAACGCATTGGCCGCAGTATGCACTCGGCAGGTGGCGACACAGGTACACCCGGCACGCGCTCAGCACACTTGATTACACGCTCGTTCGACCAGCACCCTCTCCCTTGCAGGATTGCACGATCCAGGCTGGTTGGAACAGACGTTGCGAGCACCGGACAATGCGGTTTCCCCGTCCCATCCTACTTCTATCTTCTTCTCTATATTCTCCATCTACTCTAACACACGTGCGTAGACTTTACTGCACTCATGGCACGGATTTTAGCCACCCTACCCACGTCTTTTCTCCGTCTATTAACATTAATTACATTCCCTTGATCTTAGAAAAGTTCACACCAGTCTGGTCTTCTTCTTACCATTGTTTCCTAACGATTATAATATTTTCTTCTTTTTTTAATACCCCTACGTGCGTGTCGGGGGTGTTCCGTTCCTGTGCCATCACGCTCTCGTGTTCCTTTCCGCAACACCGAAGCCCTGCGCAAGCGCTCGTTGCAATTCAAACGATATCGATTGTTGTAATTAACCACGGGTAACAGACAACTCACGGACACATATCGGTTTCCTTATTACAAGCTTCACTCGATTATAGGATTTCGCAGATAGGAGTATGTTTCCCTGAGCGTCGTGATTTTCCATCGAATTCAGTCTGCTTGGGGCTTTAAAAATACCGGCTAGAATTTCTCGCGGGCGGGTGAGTGTCTTTATCGAAGCGAATAAAAGAGTAATAACTCGCGACCCCGGTCGATACTTTTTCCCAAGCTGCAGGTGGGATGGTCCGCCGCGGGTTGGTTGGTCGGGGCTTTTAGACAATTGCGATGTTTCCTGGGAGTTGGAAATAGACAGGACGGTGGGATGGGGTAGCTTCCTCCGCAGGAAGTGCCGGGAAAGATAAGAGGATCGACCGGGAGTATTATAGGTGTTCTCCTTCGTCGTATCGAAAGAAAGGAACGCGTCGTCCCACATACTGCTCTATCCCTATCAGTCCTCTCCATGTTTCATGCGGCCAGGCTATATTCTCGGCTCCGAGTAATAACCGAAGCTCATCGAGTAATCCCGCAAATGCTCGCTCCATAATTAAACGTTTTATCCGCCGTTCTACGAAATCGATGAGCCAAAAACGGGTAGCTTTAATTTTCTTCAAAATCGGATCTTCTACGACGAGACACGTGGCCGTATCTATTTTTTGGCTGGCCTCATCTTGCTCGGATGGTTTCTAACGGAAGGGAAGCGCGTGCCGGCAGGGGTGCGATTAGTTTTCAATTTACCGGCTCGATTGTATCGCGTGAAATGGCTGAGGGCACCGGACGGACGAGGCTTTCCATGGGCGAACGCGCTTTGGGATTTTCCTTGCTGCGCCTTTCTTGTTTTTCGTTGGGCTACCAGCCGTTTTTATGCCGAGGTTTTACGAGCCCGTCGATCGCGATTGGATAGTCCGTGACCGACGGCCGACTCTTATAATTCATGCGGAGCCAGTTTAAACGTCCGTGGTAAATGTTTAAACAAATATTGACTTTACCGAGGAATCCAGAGATTCCGCTACTATAATACGATCATGAAAGTGAAAGCGCGTTTCTGCATTGGTAAATTCCTTCCGAATTATTTCACCTTTAATACCGAATTCTTTTTTATAACGGACGTACAAGGGGCACACCTTTCTGTCCGGTCGAATTTTGTTCTTCATCCTTTATCCTCGTGTCGTCTAGTCCGCTTCTTCTCGCCATCCATCTTTACGTTTTTTCTGGCCGAGCTGCGCATGTTTCTCTCGCTGGGTGTTTCACATATTCACTCAGTCGGCATTTTCACTGTGAGTTACCTTTTTTGCGGCGCCGCGAGGTACGGCTGGAGCTTGATAAATTCTACGAGCGGTCATCCGGGCCTTGGCCCCTCGGCGCCCTTCTTCCCCTTTACGTTTATCTGCGCTCTGCAGTTTTGCGCGCGGCGGAGCACTTTGCACACCAAGTTATTGGCTTTGGCCCGGATCACTGGGAATGGGGGAACGAAAAGACGAAGGGTGATGAATTCGGGGGAGAGGGGATGGTTTCTTTCGTTGGAACGGGGGGGGCATCGATTGCCATTGGGTCCGATTGGATTTTTCGGGCAAGCCATTTTCGGGCAAAGCTTCGTTCCCTGTCGGTCCTGCATAGGAAATTCTCCGTAGCTTCGTTCTGTCTGTCCGAAAAATTGCCGGTTAGGAAGACGTCGAGTAGAGAATCGCGGAAAGAGGCATAAAACTGTCGGCCTCGACAGGCAGACACGTAGGAACACCGCGGGGATGTATAGGAGCGGCTGGAAGTGCAGAAAACTGGAAAGGTCGACGCACGAGAGCGTCTGCAAGCTGCCCCGTTCCACGAGGGCCGTGTCTGCTCCTTATTCCTTCTTGCCCGGTCTTGCCGTTCGTCCTGCTCGGCTTGCTCCTTGGCCTCGTGCGCCGCCATCGCCTGCAACATGTCGCGTGCAGGCACGTGCTCGGTAATGTATAATCTGACCCGTGGCCGGAGGCGGCGGTCGGCAGCGGCGTTATAAATTCGAAACGGAAGAGAGAGGCCGACCGGCAGAACGTACGAGACCGAACGAGAGCGGACAGAAGCGGAGAAGGGAGATGGACTATCCGAGATGAGGAAGCAGGGCTAACGTAAGAGGAAGGGAGAAGGGTATAAGATCAGCGGGAAGCTCTCGAGGAACAGAGAGAGAGAAAGATCGAAGAATGGGGCTCTATGGTCGGAGAGAAATGGTTAGAGATCGACGAGTGCTCGTCCAAGAGATACAATCTACTTCCTCGATGGGCGTAATATGCTGGCGAGGCTGCTTGCCCGGCAGAAGGCCGATTTTCAACGCTACCATCTCGCCGAAATGATGGCCGACCGTGTCCTGCCTGCGGAGCCAATGCCTTCACCACCTCGATAAATGCAAAATTAGCCCCGTTATTCCATAAGCGTGCCAGGGACCGGCGTACTTTACATCCGAAAGCCATTGCGGGGATTTCGTATTCGGAAGTCACGGTGAATGAGACGACGGAATATTTCGTTGGTCCGATCAGCTGTGAGATGAACACTGCCGATAGGCTGATGCGGGAGCCGAAGTGTCGAGGAAATACGCCGGAAAGACAGGGCTGGATGGAATGTGAGAAGGGCAGGAGGGATGAGAGGACGTCGATGGTGTAAACGATGGTAGAAATTATTCATGAAAGGGGGGGGGGCTTAGCGGAGTGCAGTGGCAGGAGAAACGGGACAGGCCGAAACGAGGCACAGAGGCTGCAGAATGGAGATACGGATCGGCGTTAATGCTTGGTTTATGGGTCAGCTTTTCTCCCCTGCGAGGAGTCACGTAGGCGTCGGGTTTGCACGGAATGTACAAACAAAAAAGAAAAGCCCAGAGGAAGCGCTAGGGCGTGCCTGTTTCCCTCAAGTTCCGTTTTTCACGGGGGACAGGAGGGCCGCTATCTCGTGCGTCTCCTGAGCAAGTATTCATAAGCGGTTCTCGCACCTTCCTGGAAAGCACCGGTACACGCGTCCCGTTCTTCCTCCCCGGCGTCTTACTCCGCGAGATTATCACCTGCCCGCCCTGGGATCCGATAAGCCTTCACTGCCGAGGACTTGGCACGACGCGCACGACTCGCACAAATCACCGACCTTGTCGTCGCGACCGGGTGATCGGGGGATCAGTGAAGCTCGAGAAACTAGCAGACTCGAATTCCTAATCGCCGTGGACTTCGTTTCGAGGTAGCAGTGGCCTGTCCCAATTGCTTGACCAATCGGTCCATTTGCATAGGCCATTAATCCTGATCTTCCCCGAGTCCTTAAGCTTCGGTTAGGTGTACAGAGAATCTACTTTACTCACGCGAAACAGGTTGGAGGGTACGAACGACGCGAGTCGTTGACGCGCGTTAAATAAAACGTAAGATCCTGGGCGCCGTGTTGCTGCGCGAGTGAAAAGTACTCGAAGGGCCTGACGGGTTTAGTCGTTGGCGAAGAACCGGCGCGCAGGATCGCCTGGAATTCCGGAAGAACAGCTCGTGGTATTTGTCAGCGTCTCCAACCGATGACATTCCTTCGGCGACGCGTGGAAGCGACTCTCCCCCCGCTTCTCCTCTCCCGTCGACCTTCCGACGTGTCTCCAAGAGCGCATACCTATTCGGGATGAAGGCAGTGACGCGAACGATATCGGCTACGTCATTGCAGCGCCAATACCCCACGACGGGCAGTCCGTTCGATCGTGAAAATAGTCTTTCCGCATCTTCCAAACTAATTTGCATGGCGCCCAGATGCCAGTGCCGCCATGTCTGCTTTGTTGTCGATGGTTCGTCGATGAGTTTATTTCTTTCACGTGCTTTCGGCGATTCCCCGTATTTTCGACGTAAATTATGACGGCGTTCGTTTCTGCGCCGGTGTGCATCGGTAATTCGGGGAGGACGAGAGGAGCAGCGGTATCCCGGTAAATTGAGGGTGATGATGAGACGAAAGAACGAAGCCAAGGCCGAAGCGTGCGGATAATGGCGTAGCAGGGCCATATGGATGAGCTCACGTGGTTGCTGAATCGCGAGTCGATGGATCTGTAATTTGCATGAGCACAGCTGATGTCTGTGCTCCTTGAATCCCGCATCGTCGTCGTTGTCGTCTCGATTTTTTTCCAGAAGCCGGCCCGATGCGCATAGCTGGCTGTCCGAAAAAAAATGCACGTGAAGGCCGGGATGCAGGGCAGAGGAAGAGAGGAGGGGGAGAGAATAGACCGGCCGGTAGCCGAATCGACAGCTCGTTGTAACATGTGCAAGGCGAGCGCACGCGAGCGCCTGCCTCGATCCTCGAATTACTGGCATTAATGCAACTACTCGGCCTCGGGGCAAATTCGCGAGTCATGCACCGACCTGGCCCTCCAAACTTTCCTTCCAAGCCCTCTCCACGCCCCTCCCCGCAGTCCCTTCTAACAGCTAGAATTTACGCCGCGTAGGATTCTTCCCAACTCCTGCAGGGTTACGCCTGAGATCCTATTTATCTGCTACCATCATCGAACGTCAGATGGATTCCTCGGAGAAACCACGTCGCTTCTGTTTCCTGACGTTCCTGATGTTCCCTCGCGCCACTTGCTTTCAACTTGCGACTGGGTATCCTGAAACTTTCCGTTGCATTTCGCCAAGATATGCAACACGTCATTCATCCTTGCCGTGCGCACTATCCTGATACCATTCATGCTTCGTCTTCCGCTCCTTACTTTGGAATTTAATATCTTAGAAAGCTTCGCGAAGCGCATACATCCCGGCCAGTATTCAGCTTCTGCTCCGGCCGAAGGAGCATCTTGCCGTCGTGACACCGTAGTTTTCCCGGACGTGAGAGTTATGTGTAAAACCGTGCGCGACAGTGTCGGTTTCGCGGCAGCTTGTTTAGCCTAATTCTGCGGAGTGTTGCGGAATTTGTAGTACGTGCCGTGAAATAGGACGGCGGCGAAGAATGATTGGTGCTGGCTGAGGATCCCCTTGGTTTTCCGATGGATCGGTCGATAGGTCGAGCGTCCTGCGGTGACGTAGAATCGTCCTGGATGGACGTCGGTGTGTCGTCAGGACGAAGGAGGCATTAGGTCAATCCTTGGGAGCGTCTTTATTTGTCGGCATTGTCCGTTCTAAGTGGCTCCCCGCTTGGCCGCGATATCTTATCTCTTTTTCTTCCTCTCGGATTAGAGGATCTCTCGCGGCCACCGACTGCGTTCGCGTCTCTTCTTTATTAACGCTGCACGGAGTCGATTGGGCCGTGAATCGAAGCCGCTATACATCAACGCTTTCCTTCTGTGTCGAAGCCCCTGTGTGTTTGAATCAGGCTCTCACCTCCTCCTCCTCCTTGGCTGAACACGTTTCTGTAACGATCTACGAGACGTACGCGTCGTTGACACCGTGTCTCCGATAAAAAGCATTGCGGGCCGATTTATTTCAGAGAAGATCAGCGTCGGCGTTGCGAATCGGTCCTGCTGGCGAGGAGGAACGTGAGATCGCGATGAAAGAAACCGTCACGAAACGATGGAAAGAGGAGAACGGAAAGACAAAAGAAAGGACGCGAATGGTGTCCAGGGCTAACGTCATTCACGCATCGCTGCTCGGCAGAGGGAAAGAAAGATAGGGACGGGGTCCCCCTGACGCGAATATAATGAGTCGCGCTGGCAATTTCGGGGCATTCACGCGGTGCCCTTGCGTTTAGCTGAAAACGATTTTTCAACGGCGGCCCGCGATTAGGAATTTTCGACTTGGAAGAATGCGTGCACCTGTGAGTGGAACTTTCCGTGCAGGACCACCGGGTCGCCGGCGATTATCTTCCCTCCCTGCGTGTTCGCCATTGTCCTACTCACGTACGTGCAATTAGATGCATCCTAGGAATTGCCTGCGTTCCAAGCATCGGCTCGCAGCTCGGCAGCCCGTCCTTCCGCGAAGCCTCAAAGTAATTCAATTACCAATGACGTCGTCAACTGCAATTTCACGCGAACAAAAGCGAGCTCCTACGCGGGTCATTGATATTCACGACTGGCGAGTCGGGTATCATTGACAAATAGCTGGCATACCCCCCGCAGGTGTCACTAATCAGGAGATCGGCGGATTAGGAAATAGAGTGGATCGTCTCGTGGTTGGCTACCGAGCAGCGCTGCCAGACCTTTTACAGATGTTCCTTCATTTTTCCTCCGTGCATGGACGTCCCGGGATTCTCCGGGAAGTCGGGGACCAATCGTCTGGCGTGCGGGGCGCTAGGTAGATTTATTCGGAATTTCCCGAGGAGGGGCGAGAAAAGCCGTAGGACGGTGAAGTGTCTTAATCTGGCAACGCTGATCGAGCGGTCGGTAGATTATTTGGGCGGCTGGCATCCGCGAGATAGATTTCAGGACTCGAAGGTGGTCCTGGCTCCTGGCGGTGGTGTAGGTGTGGTCGACCGCCTGGCTGGCTCCCCTGCACCATCCCCGTCTCCTCCCGAAACTCGCACCCTCAACGTCCCACTCCCCTCGTGAGCTCATTTATAACGCTCACCTGGGAAACACAAAGGGACTTCTTTTCATCCTCGCGCTTTAGTGTTTTCTCTCCTCCTCGGCCTGGCCTGCGCACCTCGCCGTTGTCCTTTTTACTCGTTATTTCCTCGTCACAGGATCCTCTCTCGCCTTCTCTTCGTATTTTTGCCTCGTTGTCTCGCCTCGTTCTACATACCTGCGAGCCACATACTTTCCACCGGCGGCGCTCGCTGCGCGTGTTTTTAAACGCCATTCGTGTTCGCGCAGCGTTCTCATATTCCTTCTGGTCGGAAGCGAGAGGTCGAATCGTCGGGAGAATAAGATGAATTCGTTTGGAAATTCAGCCAGCGAGAGGTGGGCTTTGCCAGTTGGAAGCTGCATCTCCGATGCATTTCAAAGTGCATCCTGGGTCCTCGATTAAGATGGATCCCTCGTGCGTCTATGCAAAGCAACGCCATAACTCCGTCCGTCGAAAGTCTGTCCCTACACTTCATGGAAATTACGTAAATCGCTTCCTACGGTGGCCGAGTCTATCTTCGATATTCAGATAGGGAGATAACCGTCACCTCCGGCAGATCGTAAACCGATTGGGACCTACGGTCTAGACTATCCTTCTAACTGCTCTCCTCTGGTGTTTCTTCATGTGCGCAAAAACACGTGTCCCTGATAAATCGATACACGAGGATGCTGAAAAACCGTCCCTGGCGATCCCCACTAAATTAAAAGCCACCTACTACCCCAGGAAATATTAGCTTACCTATCGGAAGAGGGCAATGACGAATCTGATAAGTTGGAAATTATGCATTGGTGATCTGGCAATTATCCGACTCACGGTGAGGTCATTAATTTTCGGCTGGGGGATGTGACGCGCGTTTCTTATGTCGATGCATTAGCAGGCGAGCGTTGTACCCCGTTGCCGGGCGTTTTATAGTCATTAGTGGGCTTTCATGTTGATCGCGCATAATGTTTTTCGAGGAAAACCCGGGAGGGGATTGGAACAGCGCGACCGATTATACGCCGATAAAATCGCTCGATGCATTAGCAGAGCGTCCGTATGCAAGCGCGTAGTTGCATAGAGAGTCGGTAATCGTCGTAGTTATACATATATAGGAACGGCGTTTATTCCGAGTGTCCGTGCATTAGTGCTCCGGTTTCCAACGTCCCGGAAAATATGTGTAGCGGTACGTGCATTAATTACCCCCCTCTGTCCCTCTCCGCGGAATATTACTGAATTCCACGGGTCGTATATGCGCCATTATATATCACGAACGAGTCCGCGAATGCCGCGGGCAATGGCGGCACGATAAATCGGTCGGGACTTTGCGATCGTGCAAACCACGAATATTCCTCCCTCTGCCCCTTCCTCCGATTCCTCGATCCACCGTTGGTCGCGTGTGGCCCCGCATGGGGCCAACTTGCGCACCGAAAAACGCCGTATTTTTCCCAGGGAATTCGGCTATGATGCATGGCCGCTTAAAAGTCGCTGGTTGCCCGATGAAATGGTCGACAAGAGGCGCGATATTGCAAAGTCTGTTAATTCGCTTTCCCTTTGACGTCCGCAGTTCGGCGGATACGGGTCGGCTGATCGACGAGTATCTCATCGTCCTGTAACCCGTGATCGAGGGCAAGGGGGCGTCGTACGACGTATGTCTATGATAGCGGGGAAACGTGGGCGGGCGAAGATAACGAGGACTCTCGTGAAAGCGTCCTCGAAGATAGGCAAGCGCGTGCTGGCTCTGCAGGTTTATGACGTCGGCTCCGGGTCCTTGACTCGTAATTCGTCTATCAGCAACGATAGAGCCCCCATGTTGCTAGCTCCTCATGGCAAACACGTTGGACATGTCTGGCTTTCTCGATTTATTTTCCCTTGGCGAAGCAGGACTTCACCGGTGATAGACTTCCTGGGCGAAATCGGGATTGTCGGGCAAGTTCCGTTATTTCGAGGCACGAAGATTCACGGGAAGGAGATCGCCATGGAACGTTAATCATTCGGCAGGAAGTGATAACGTCTGGCCTGGCGGTCGTTCAAATATTGACAGGCATATCCCTCCTCGACCCATTGCCATTGTTTCCCGTGCTAGTCTCAATTCGTGGACTTTGATTAATGGGCAATCGTCGGGCAAGTGGCGCAATTACATAATGGACCGATGGGATTCTGGGAAGAGAATCGTGGCTTCTCCTTGGGACGCGCATGGGTTCGCGGGAAGGCCAGGAAGTGTCGGTGCACAGGAAGCGATTATCTCATGGAGAATAATTCCGCCGGCTCATTGAATAATGTGCTGCTGGCGCCAGTCTCTGACCCTCCTCGCCATCAACTCCCTACGACTTGCCTTTCTCGCGTGTATAAACACGCCTACACCATTGGCTCTTGCATTTCTTATTGTCCAACGAAAGTTCCTCTTAAGGGAAGGACCACTTTTTGGTCTATTCAACTGCACGACCTTTTTCTCATTAATTGCAATTAATTTGTACGAGGCGGTGGGTTGCGCGGAGGTCCCAGGTACTGCAGTTTCGATTTTAATGAGCTTATGGAGCGCAATATGGCGATAAGTCGTTTACCGTTATGACTCGTGCAGCTCCGCTGCGAAGCGAGAGTCCAGCTGGTGGCACGTGCTGCCGTCGACAGGTGGGAAACGTTCGAAAACAGCCGCTTTTGCCTTCCAAGTATCCGCGGCTATGCCCACCGATCGGACCCAATTCAATCCCGCCCCCGTCCGTGGATTCGCTTCAGTTACGTCCGACTGCCGAACTAACGGGCCCTTCCACGCTTCACTTTTTACCACTGGTAATCGTCACGCGTTATTCCCAACTTCTCGTTAAATCCCGAATATTAGCCACAGCCTGACGGTTCCTCGAACGCCGTTGGAGAACGAGTTTGGCAAAAAAACGGTGGGAATGGCGTTTGATCGATTTTCTCGATCGACGTAGAAGGGTGATGTGGTGTGCTCTGATGTGATGTGAAACAATGAAATTCGCAAAACCTTTGGCAATCATGTAGTTTTGAGATTGAGACGAGTTGGATCGATGGCGCAGGGAACCTTTTCTCGTTGAAAACATCTGTCGCGGTGTTACCGGTTCGCCAGCGCGGTTTTCGAAGGGCGCGAGAATACGGGGCATTAGGAATATATAATCAAACGTCGTTGTCGAGGGATTACCGTTATTGTAGCGTCAACGAAATAACGTTGGTCGGTGGAGGGTCTGGCATGGAGGGAAGGAACTGGTAAATTGGCCACAACGACGGATAATTACGGCTCGTTATGTGTGGCATTATAGTTGGGCGAACGGTGTGAGCCGCAGGTGTGCGACACTAGAGCGGCAGTTGCGCAATGGGAAGAAAAGAAAATGGAAATTCCTGTGGACGGATTTGCAGGCGCGTATCGGCCTTCCGATTTCGCGTGCCTCGCGCAAAAACCCGTCTCCCCCGCGTCATCCTTCTCCGCCGGGACTTTTTATCCGAGTGGCTGTTTGCTCGCGACCAATTCCCAAGGCCGTGCTTTTTTCCCCGGAGGAAACCGAACCGTGGGAAAGGCCAACGACGAGGCGCTCTTTTTCTCCTACATTTTCGCGTCGATTCGCGGAGGTTTCGTTTGTAGAAAGACCGGCTCGGAAGCGTGAAATTCGACGCCCTGTGGTCGACGAGCTTCTTGCCGATCGACCGCTTCGAGTTCCGGTTACGAGATACTCCGGTCAATGTCAATCAATGGCAGTTCCGCCCATGAACCGACTCTTAATCTAAGCAGCCGAAGAAAAAGAGCAATCTCGCCGGTTCCCACGTACTCGACTACCGAGTCTGTAGTTTTCTCCTCGAGTCGACGGAGATTCTCGCTCGAGCGATCGCCGTTAGCTCGTACGGATTAAACGACGTAATTAACGGGCGACACGCTTCTTTCAACTGTGGATAGATCGAGGCAGCTTTTGTCTCGGAATCCTCTTGATACGTTGGAACGGACGGTAGGGAATGTTTGGAGGGAAAATCGTTGGAAAGAAGAGGAGGAAAAGTACAGTGGTGAAGCACGTTTGCAGGAAACTCCTGGCTCGACCCACCTACGTGCCCCGAGCCGTCTGTCTCGTTCGGGTTTCCTCGGTTTCCGCTTCGTCATCCTCCACGGAGGTCTTCTGCGCGTTCGTGACTCCGCTCCCTCACACGTGGCCACCTCGGAAATCATCTTTTTCCCCGGGGAAAGCAGCACCTTTTTTCCCCTCGCGGAGTAGCGCGACAAAGGAGCCCCCACTCGTTTGACTTTCGCCCGTGTTAATTGGCAATTTGTAGGCGAGACAGCGACGGTCAAGTTCGACGTGCGGCCGGTTTAAAAAAAAAGAAATATGCGGCGGGAGGAAAGCCGAAGCGAGCGTAAATTCCCCGGGAAATAGAGTGGCAAGTTTCCGTCCAAGTTGTTCGACCCTTCGGCCTTTGAAATGAATTTCCCTTCGTAACCAGGGAAATTAATTCAACTCGATAACGACGGGATAATATTTACAACGTCATATAAATTCGGCCTTAACTTTAATGAAATAAGTTCGCGGGAGTTGGGCTAAGCGTCTTAATCCGTTGTTGTGTAGACAAAAACAAAGTCGGTAAACGCAAGGTAATGCTTCAATTTCCACGAGAATCTCGGAGGCAATCTCATCGTAGCGTTATTTCGAATGTCAGCCTATCGAAATGAAGGCAAACCCTACGGAGGATATTTCTTGCGAACATCCATGATCTCTCGTCACGCCGATAAACTGCTTGCTCTGTGGGAAAGTTAATACAAGTTGAAGCTTAACGATTCCCTGCCGTGGCAATTTTCCTGAAAGCGAGAGTGGAACGTCTAAACCGTTTTAATCCAGTGTCCTGGGCAAACGAGTAAGAATGAGGGGCGTGAAGCGAAAGGTAATACGGCAATTTCATTTGGCGGACGAAACGTTCCTCCGGCCGATCTCCTCTCCGCGCGGCGACTGGCTCGTTCCAGTCAGAAGAGGAATCGTGACTCGAATTCCGTCTACCTCTCGAAGCTGGACACCGACGAGTCCGTGGCAAGGTTACCCTACACATCTCGAGCGCGATGTAGAGTCGCAGTCACATTGGCAGACGTGCAAAAATTCCATGGCACCGTCACTTCGTCATCGACGCATCGCCGAAATGTCGATGAATTTGAGCGCTATAAAAAAAATACGAGAGATCATTTGAGGTAGAAAATTTCATCGGATCCTATTACTCGTATCGCCGTGCGGTGGATGAATTTTTTCAATTTTGGGGCTGGTTCTAAAATCTCGTCTGTTTTAATGGGCTGCGGTTCGTGTGTCCCGGGCATGCTAGTTTCGCGTATTACTATTCGACGTGCGCACCGGATGTCCGGCGTCGGCACAGGAAAGCGCGTCTGGACGATCGGGAAAGGCAGCATTCTCGGTGTGCGCTGGATAGTAGGCGTTTCACGAACAAGTAGGCGCGCGAGCAGGTATGCCGGTACCAAGCCTGTTACCTGTGTACTCACGGATCGTGTCTGTTCGCTTCCGCCCCGCGTTCATTCACGACTCGAGCATTGCCACCAGCCGCACGCCTCCACCTCTCTCTCTCTCTCTTTCTCTCTCTCTCTTTCTCTCTCTTTCCCTCTGCTGTCCCACCTACGCTCAGGAAATGAATCACCGGGATAAATCGCTTTGGGCCCCCGTGCACGAACGATCGGTGCCCGATGCACTGGACGGCGAGTCATTCTAGAGGATCCAACGTTTCTGAATAAAAGCTGTTCGTGGGTTATCGCCTACTTGACGATCCAGTGTCCTGCGTCGTCGTTGTTGTTGTTCCTCTCGTTGAAAATGCAGGCAAAGGAAGCCCCGGAGGGCGGCGACGAGGGGCCCGATTACGCATTTCCGAGGAATGAGTAAATGACATACGGTCGGGAGGAACCGTGGAAAGAAGTACGTCGATCAGCCCTGCGATCGAATAATAATAATAAAAAGGGGAAAAGGGGGAGAACGAGCTCGGGGACATTGTCGATTGTGTAACGGCGCGTAGAGCGAAATTGTTTAATAACGGGTGGCACTTCCGGGCATGGTCATGCGATACCGGATGATCCGCAGTCGCGTTTCCGCGCCGATGCCGGCTTGAAACGAACGCGCGGCGATTCGCTCAGCCGGCGACATTGTATTCGGATATTATTGTCCGACAGGAAGCAAAAAGCAGCAACGGCGGACGGCTTGTTTCCGCTGCCGGCGGCTATGTCGGCTAAAAACGCCCATTATTGTCACCGATATTCAATGAAATGTCCATGTTGACGGGCCACCGATCGTTTAATGAATTACTCCGGCTGGCAATTTGCGCTTATCGTCTCGGCGTAAACCACTCGTATCCTATTTAATTAATAAGCTTTCGTAGTCCCCCTTTTTGTCCCATTTCTTCGGAGCGCTTAGCTGACTTTATGTAAGCGAAGGGAATAACAATGGCGCGCGAGTATCGCTCGGAGAGCTCAGCGAATACTAATGAAGGTCTTACAGTGATCTTCTCGAGCTACTTGAGCGAGTCGGTACATAAAAGCCACTCGACCGTGGCCATTTCGTATGCCATGAAACTTCGGACAGAGGGGCACGCTGATCTTGGACGATAGGTAATTAACGGTACACGCGTAGCTCGCAAAATTTTACTGTCGCTTTAATCACGCTAACTCATTGACGAATACGAACTAGGTTTAAACGTTCGTTCTGCGCACTGCTCATGGAAACTGTCGAATGTTTTCACTTGTAATTATCTGACTCGTTGAAAACTCGCCGACGCAGTTCCACGCATGCTGTTCTCGTTATATCGAAATTTGGCCAAATTATTTACCGCTCTCGTGTAATCGGTGTACGGGTGAGCACCGTGCCGAGTGTCATCGAGAAACAAGTGACCGATAACGAGCAACTGAAGCAGTCCCAACGAAAATTTCATTGCGAATCGGGTCGCGCCGTTTGTGAAATAAATAATGCCTCGCGTGGGGAACATTTGTACGGTGGAAGGGGCGAAGGCGGGCCGAAGAAAGATAAAGTCAAGCGACGGGGGACACTGCGTTCGGAGTATATAATGCACAAACAGCGGAACGTTTATTATTGAATTCCTCGGCCGGTCCCTCGGGCGACATTACGGTCGATATTTTAAGGCGGCCATATCGGCCAAATAATAAGGACAGGATATCGCTTTGGACATCGCCGTCGAGCACGAGCATTCCGGACTCTCGGAATCGCCTAATTGCTATCCTCTCTTCTTACGCGGAGGCCCCGGAAGATTTCCCCAGAGCGATCGGCTCCTCCGTCCCCGGAATAAAAGTTCCCCGATAAGTCCGGAATAAGTCGGGCAAGAAAGCCAGCCGCGGGGCAAGGGGGGCAAAAGCTCCGGAGAAAGGTGTGCTGCGCTGCCATCCGCGCGACATAACGTATTTACGTTTCCTCGGTTCGTCGATTGCGAATTTCAGTCGCGTACATCGGAGAAAGGAGGAGGAAAGTGAAAAGACGGAAGAAGAAAACGAAAGGTCGGAGAATAGGCGAAAGTACGAGACAGGAAGGAGAAACTCGGAGAAGGAGAACCAGAGGCAAGGTAAAGACAAAAGGAAAAATGAGCTAGTAGAAGAAGTTCTTCCGAAACTTAGAAACATTTGATGCCATTAATTCTCGTCCCGCTACTTGCCGTCTTATTTACGCGAATCGAGAATAATCGAGTGAGCCGTTTCGTTACGATATTTCCTTCGACGGTGATCTTAATTAATTTCTTGTTTCTCGCTGGAGGAGGAAATACCATGGCGAGTATCGTAGAAAACGCAACGGGTAACTTTAAAAGCCTCTTACGGCGGAATAATAATTAAAGTCGGAGTCAGCGTGGAAAGAAGCAAGCCGATCGACTGGGAAATCGCGGTCGAAGACTTTTGCACGACTCTCCAGGTACTGTTGGTAATTAGAGTTGGGTCCATAATTAACGGCTGCTGCTGATAATTAGAATTCGGAGCCCTCGGGATGCACCGAATGCTTCTGGCTTTCCTGGAAATTGCTTTTGAAACGGATGGACACGAAATGCCACGATGTTCCGAAGCTCCGTTCTGTCAAAATGTCTAACGCCATTTCCACCATTCTCCACGGTGATTTGAGGGATCATTTCATTAACTGTATAAAAGGTTCTGATTAAACTCGGACGCTTTTTGAACTGGTTACTCATTGCGGGTTGAGCGGAATTGGCCGGTGGTTTGGCGCTTGCGTTCTCTTTGGAGTTTTATCAGGACACATGGGGGTGCTCCGGCATGAAGAGACGGAGGGGCGCGTGTATCCACAAGCTGGAAGATAAACGTGGCTCGTTGTTTACTCTGGCGACAAGGGCGACTCGTTTTTCTCGACGATGGACAGCCCACGTCGAATTCTCCGGGTCCACGGTCTTCTCCCACCTTTTGTTTTCTCTCTCTCCCCGTTTCAGCGTGTTCGTGCACACGAGCCATGACGTATCGATCCGCCCCGTTCCTGTCTATTCTTCGCCAGTGCGCTACGTGAACGCAGAAATTGAATATCGTTTATCGGGGGCTTCTCATTCACTTCCCGACAAAATATTGCATTCCACAATAAACAGGATAGCCGCGTTACGCCCGGAATGCAATCACGTTGCCGTGGAAAAAAAAGAGCCCGGTGCATCGATGTAATTTTCGGTAAAAAAATAACGCGCGTCTGGGGCTGTCTTTGCTGGGTTTTTAATAAACCTTTTAATTTGGCACTCCCCGATGGTTCTGTGGGAAAATTAGTAGCGCAGCTTCGTTCGACAGGGGAATCGATGAACGTGACGCGCACAGCCGCAATTCCGGCATGTTTGTACAACAATATCGTTTACATCGTTGCACGTTAATTAATTCGCAGATCTCTGAGCGGTCCATTCAATTCCGCGATGTTTTTTTACACGTCAGTTTGTGAAAGGGAGTAATTAGTAGCCGCGTTATCGGAGTTTACCGACGCACCCGTTCACAATTTTCAAAAGGCAATTTTCCGTCGGAACGGTTTGATGTATGGGCTTGGCTGCGATCACGATTCGTCCAAACGATAATGTGCACGGGTAATTCCCGTCATTAGCTGACTTCCGCATGGATTTCGAGCGCGGATCAGGGCGCAACGTTGGCAAAGGCAATTCTTGCGGAATTCCAATATTTCCCGGGGAATGACTGTACGTGAGGTCCGAGAGCTTCGCGGTATAAATTGCAGCTACATGCAGCCGGTTTATTCGTTTAGGAATATCTACAAACGATCCGGCCAGAAAATTCCCCGTGGATAATTTGGCCGGCGACCGGCTGTCGACGAGCGCACATGTTGCTGCTCGAGTACAGTAATATCGGGGTAATTTATCACCGGTTCGCACGCAGTCGGCGTATGACGCTACATGCATCCGCGAAATCCCCTTTATACGTTGCATACAATGCATATTTTCCGCGGGTTATTCGCTGTTCGGCGCGACGGCACGGAAAGCAAAGGAGGATTAAAACAGATTCGCGGCGATACATTTTTCCGGGAAATTCAGTTATTCCCGGGGTGGGGGGAGGGCATTCTTCCCGGCCGACGGCTGGCAGTTATATAAAAGCCATTTTCTTCGGGCCATATTTACCCGTGGGCGTATGGCCCGCAGCTGCCGACCGTTTTCATTTTCGACTCGTCCTCCTCGCGAGTCCTTCGCCGAAAGCTTCGGCCCCGGAGGTAATCCTAGACGCGAAACGGGGCCGCGCGGCTAATTTTTCAGGGGTTCTCGCCGAGGATATCGCAATAATCCCCAATGAAAAAGCGTCGACCGCGGAGCGTACCATCCGGCGATCGATGCCGTCCTTTATATTTCACGTGCTCCCCTTTCCCGCGACACTTCCGCGATGGGAGATTACGGCGGCGCGTTATTATGGCCCTGACTCGACGTTCCGGGGCTATAAATTCGTCAAAGCTGGCCAACGGGGAAAGGAAAAGCGATTACGGCATCGCGTGACGATGGACGAAGCGCCATACAAATCGACTTTACGCATGCGACAGGACGATATCAGTGAATATCTGCGAGACAATTGACGCTACGCTCCATTCAACAAGTCCTCGGGCCGGGAGAAATGTCGTCGCAAAATGTCGCCGAGCTACATTAAACAATCTGCCGGAAATGGCGGGACGTAAACCGAAAAGTTGTAATTGCATATTAGATGCGCAATTATTCGGCAAGCGCGGCAGAAACGCGGAAGAGGCAAAGCCTGGATAATGGAGTAGAAGGGGTGGCTCGGGGGAAATGGGACGGCAGGCAGTCCCGTGAGTGCGGAATTCATAAATTCGCCGGATTAAGCCTCGAGAGTATGAAAAATAGCGGAGCAGGTTGTAGGGTCCCTGCGTGGGTGAAAGAAGAACCGGGAGAGGGGGGGGGGTAGTGTTCTCGAGTATCGATTGGATGAATAAAGTAGAGAAAGATGCTCTCCGCCTTCGAAGAAGCAAACGATAGGTCGAATTTTTAGAATCGAACGAGTCTTGGTATTATCCTCGCGGGAGCCATACACGAGTTTCCACCCCCTGAAATTTTTCTTTCTGAGCTACCTTCTCATTCCCGTGGAGGAAAATTTTTGGACGAACGAAGCATGGACAATGGTCGATCGTTTGCTCGGAACGTTGTGTTTTGCAATGGCCGAGGGGCCTCAAGAACCGCGTAGCTGCGTGAAAAGCCACTTCTCTTTATTTTCATCGACGATAGGGGGCACGTTCTATTTTGCAAACTCATTCATTCGTAAATCAATGTGTGGTTCGTTATCGGTCGAACGGAGGCGATACGATGCCGAGGAACTCGCTGGCCGGATGCAACTTTAAACCAGTTGGAAGCGTTGCGAGGCGAACGGTTCTGCGATAAACGACCCTTCGAGCGGAAATACGGGCAGTTCCTGCCGATTCCCGGGAACGCGTAGCTCGACGCGTGCGCCCTTTGACGAGGGAATCCGATAGTTTCGAATCTACTCATGGTATCCCGCTAATTTCGCTCTCGTCGGCCTAACTTGGGTTCCCCCCAGCGGAAGAATCATTCGATCGGCGCTTCGCCGAGCGAGAAATGCCGTCGCTCGAGCGCAAACGCAATTACCATTACGCCGGGGAATGGGATTTTGCGGGATACGATTGTTCCTCGCAGTCGGCACGTCTCGCTCGTTGGATTTTCCAAAACACCTGTCGAACTGTCTCCGTTGGCGGCGTTGCACTTCGGGAGCCGTCCACCTGGAAAATCTTCGGTGAATTCCCCCCCGTATATTCCCCGGGCGCTTCGTCGACCCTTCTCCGCGTCACGAAGTTCCCGTCTCCTGAGTTACTTTTACGATATCCCTGCCCTAAAGCCGAGACGTGCGGCAAAGAGAGTTTCGCGTCAACTTTCTGCCCGGAAGCTGCGACGATGCACGTGCCGTCTTATGGGCAAATGGAGCGCCCTGATCTTCCGCTGGAATGCACGACTTTCACCTAAGAATCTCAGCATTTTTTTCCCCGAAAATCATTTACTTTTTGTTTGCCAGCATTTCCCGAGAGGGGCATTTGCGAGGAATTCCTTGCTCCGGGGCGTTTCGTTCTTCGATTTCTTTGCCATTCGGCCGACTGATTTTCTACCGGCGCTGAGGCGAGACCGTTAACAGTCTGGGTAAATCTATTGGACACGTACTCTCCGCTCCGGAGATGATTCCGTATCGGTGGTGGGAGCGAGAGGGGTTCGGTCTCGGCGTCGTCGTGAAATCGCGCCCGTAATATTTCTCTGGCGTAGCGCTTTTACGGTTCTTGCGGGACACCAGGGGGATAGGGGAAAGCGAGGAAAAGGTATAATAAAGCTCTGGCTTGGCCATTTCTCCGTCTGCCGTGGCAGCCCTCGTTCCCGTTCGTTCCCGTTCGTTCGTCCTTTCACATCTTTCCCCGTTTTTCCGGGGCTCTCCTCGCTTTCTGTCGGCCAAGCGCAACGCGTGCCCGAGATAGCGCGGAGTTACACGTAGGAGCGCCGTTGCAACGAGCCCGAGATACGAATTGATGGCGCCCATAATTTCCGCGAGATCGCCATTTTTTTAGGCCATTTTTACCGCGCCACTTTTTTTCTCTTAAGACGGCAACGCGAAAGAGAGAGGCCGGGGGGTATATCTCGTAGCGGTGTCTATTTTTCATTGGATTTTAGGTTGGCCCTCCGGCCGGGCCGATGCTCCCAGGGAACGGCGTATCGAGGTGGAATAAAACGTCGATGAATTTGCATTCTTCCATAAATATCCGTGCGGTCGGTCGCGGCCTATCCCGCCCTCGGCCCACCTCGTATCTTCTTTGCCGCGATATTTGCCGGGGAACTCCGTCGAGATCGATCCGCTATCGAGCCCATTCCACCAAAATATTCCGAGACTTCAGCTTATGCATTCCCACGCACCGGTTCTCCACTTTGCCGGATTTGTCGAACGACCGTCCGGCCGTCGGGAAAAACGTTAGCTTCTGCCTCGACGAATTTCTCCTACGGCAAAGAGTGGCGGACCAGTGCCAAAGAGGTTTAGTTCCTTTTACGGAATGACGGGAGCAATTAAATGGGCCGTTTGCACGCGATCTTCTACAGGAGATTGCGAAGGTCCTCCAACAAGTTCCTTCCCCTCTTTCTCGGCCTTCTACGTGTCCTCGCCTCATCCTCATAATTATCCTTCCGGTAATTATTGTTAATTAAAGGAGCCCCGTAGATTGGGCCTGCCTGCCGTTCAATTACTCGAAGGATTCATTAGCGTAAAGACGACCACGTAACGAGGACAAAATACCGTTGATGAAACGTTTCTCCGTCTTTCCCTTTCCTCGCCTCTCCGTTTCTTCTTCGTGGTTTTCCATGGATTTTCCCGTCGTCTTCGATGTTTCGTCGTCGAACGAGTCAGCGCGCAGGGTTCGGTCAACGTTGTCTCCATTGGTCGAAGTTTTATTGGTCGTGCGGGCAAAAATCCCCGTGTGAAAATTCCGTTGGAGCGGGGCTCAAGGCTGAGTCGCGAAATTGGACATAAATTTACGGCGCCACGCGTCCTCCTCCCACTTTTCGTCGTTGACCGGCTCCCTGTTAATGACACGTTTGGCCGCGATGTGATTCGCCAGGTAATTTCGAGCCGAGAACATCCTTTGAGCCTCGAAGCTGCCGTTTAATTGCTCCTACGGCGAATCTCCGATACGCTCCAATTTGCGCAAAGCGTAATTACGTCGAAGATGGGTAAAGGTGTGGGAGGGGGGGATCGGAAAATTTTCTCCTTCCTTTCCCTGGCGATAGCTGTCGCGAGGGAACAGTTGGCATTTAATACGTGGAATCTCAAACAGGGCCGACGAGTGAGCCTTTGTTCGACGGCAGATTTTTCACGCTCGCTCGAACCCTTTCCCGGCGTTCACCGGCAACGGATAGGGGCTGGCCTTGCCTATCGCTTCAGTGTTTTTTGTGCCGCGAAAAAGCGCTGATGAAGACGGGGGGAGCCGCGCTATGCGTCGGCAATGCGGCGGACCGTGAAGCCCCGATAACGGCGGTACGTCGACACTGCCATTGCCGCACGCATCAGACGATTTCCAGCGACAGGAAGAGCCGAGAAAACTCGGCGAAGCTAAGAGAATTTAGAGAGGCCATTGAATGCTTAAGGGCTCTCTCGTTCCGCCAGCCTTCCTGCTCTCATTGTGTTCATTAACATTCCCCGCCGAGTATTCGCACACGGTCGTTCATTAAATTCCAGTTGCTTGGACAATGGATTTTTCGCATAAGAAATGTCGGCGCAAAGTGGTGGACGGTCTCGGGCGCGTGAGGGTACGGTTGAATTCGTGATTGGGAATCGCGTAACGAGGGAACAGGATTACGCTCGCAGGTCGGAGTTAACGAGGAAACAATATTGCCTCGTTGGCCTCGTTGGTCTGTATGATACATATGCATGGGCCTGGCGGCATAAGCGATTGGCATAGAGGCGGAACATCGCGAGGGGCAAATCCGGTCCTTTCCGGTTTCTCAAGCTCGCTGAGCGCCAGTTCGGGGAGAGTTTGGGTCCTTCCTCCTGGGGGAACTGGCGAGTTTCCGCGGCACAAAGTGTCCCGAATGACGAGGGCCGGGGCTTTTATGACGATTCGCCGTTGGCCCGGCTTCATTGTCTTCCGGCAAGTTCCCGACACCGTGACGTCGGTGCACGTCGTTCGTTTTCTCCCCTCGTTCGCCCGACCTTTCTGAACTTTGTTCTACGTCCACTTTGGGATGTCCTTAACGTCTGCCCTGCCCGTGCCCCTGCCCCGTACCCTCGTCCACGTGAAAATCAGCAGCAGGGACGTGGAATCCTGGCGAACGAGGAGTCCGTTTAAGGCGAAACTCGTCGGTCGTTGCTGCGAATCGTCGTGAGTTCGCGAAGGGCGTCGTACGTGCCTCATGGACGAGCCTTCAATCGCCGTTCTCGAGCGTGTGTAGGTCTCTTCCTCCGGCATACACACGGAGCCGTATTCCGCGAGTCTCACGGCTCCGTCGAGACGTGAATCATGCCGGTTCCGGTCCGACCCACGCGAAAACGTGTCCCTGAAACAGCCGCGCCAGAGTAAGCGGCTCTCTCGTCTGTCTCATCCTGAGCCCATCGTCGTTGCTCGTCTTGAACGAGTCTCGACGTGCTCGGAGTAACAGCTGTGCGTCACCCTCGGGTCTCACGAAAATCTCGTCGCACTGGAAATACCGTTCGAATGGCGTCGGTCGAATAGCTTTGACCTCGGAAAAGCACGTGAAATATTCCGGAATGGCCCTTGAAGCGTCTTTATCGCTGGTCCTGCGCCAACCTATATACCGTATTTCATAAGTCCTGCCCCGTCCGTGTTCGCCTTTACTATCCTTTGTTCGGGGATTTTTGCGCGGGCGCGCGCGCGCGCGCCACGTAATTACACGTCTGTCGATACCGCCGGTATGTTGACCCCGCGGTTCGATAAAGCGTTTGCCGATTTTTCGCCCGCTGGAAAGGCGCACACGGGATCTTGAGAAGAAGGAGGATCGGTTTCTCGTTTTCTCCGTCGTTCCTGGCTCGGCAGGCGCGAGGAAAGACAATGAGGCGTGGGTCGAGCAATGTGTCGGCGTGGCCGCCAAGAGAGGACGTAGGTAGTCCGTAGGGTGGTCGTAGAAAGATCGCGGATCTGACGTAACGTAGGGCCGCTCGCGCGTACTTAACGATCCTTGCCATCGCGCCTTAAAACGATTACTTCCGTCGAAGCTGGAGATAGATCGTCCCCGGGTTTTCGATCGACCGATTCCCTTCCACTCGCAAATATCCAGCCGAGTGGCTGGCTTCCCCCGGACGAATGAAATGGAAAGGTTCGAGATACAGAGGGCTACGTAAATCTGTCCTTGGCTCGCCATTCACGGGGATTTACGAAGGAACCAAGTTTGAGCGAGAGACGAGAAAATTCCTCGCGGACGAGGGAGATCGGTCGGCTTGAAAAATGTCCTTTCAGGCTCGCGCGGTTCTTTGGGAAAAAGTCTATGAAAAATGCTACCTCGTAATGAGTAAAAAGGGTCTGCGGCGTTTAAAGCGACGAAGAAAGGAGAACGAAATGGCCGTAATTCCGGGCAGTGCTGGTTGCGCGGCCGACGCAGTTTTATGACGCAAGGCAGGAAACGTTGCTTGGTCGAGGAAAGATCGTATTCCGCTGGAAAATGGAACCGATGGAAACGGTATGGTTTGATAAGGTCCGGAAAGAAAGCGTAGACGAGCGGTCAATGGCGGAGAAGTTAATGGAACGATCTGATAGACGTCTCGATTGAAGAGAAGGAAGAGCCCGCGGGGAAACTGTCGCGTTTCGCAACGAACGGAGGATTCAATGAAAGCCGCGTTGCTCAATGACAGCGGCTAGAGTGGAATTCGCCGGGCGGGGAATGTAATGGAACGTGAATGGAGAGTAGATCGTGAGGGTAAAGAGGCCGGCCTTTGGGATCAGATAAGTGTATAGGCGCGCTCGGCTAAGTAGATATTTGCGAGGAAGATCGGCGCGTGGAACGCACGTCCCCGATGATTCATGGGGCGTGTAGCGTATCGGATTGAGAAAGAGCCGGAAATCTTTTCTACGGCGTTACGTGAGCCTCGCTCGCGAGAGAGGCGCGTGCGAATAATAGATTCGCGAAGCTCCATCGGATATTCCGGCCGGATGTACACGCGTATACCTGCTCTCGCGGAAACATAAAGCTCGCCGAGGCACGACGGGGGCGGAAGAGCCGGCGGATAAGTAAAAACCGGGCGAATCGAGTTACCGGCTATCGATCCCTCGATTCCGAGTCGATCGAACCTTCGTCGGGAATACCGATGAGCCGGCGGGGGGGGGGGGGGGGAGAAGCTTGAGAATTTCACGACGAAACGGACCAGCCACGATACGGATCTAAATTGAAAGGAAAACTGGCAGCTCCGTAATTGGAAATGGAAAAGGGTACGGACGAGTAATGGTACGTGTCGATCATGGTAAATCCAGTTTTTACTGTTGACAGAGCCCCGCCAAGTAATGCACCGCGGTGTCCAAGTTCCGCGGGCTACGGAAAGAACGAATCGCTGAAAGGTTTTTCTCGCAACGATGCCCGCAATCGAGGCGACGAATTTAGCACGTCGAGCTTGGCTCGTAATTCCACGACGATAACACCGACTATTGCAAACGAGAGATCGCCAAGTCTATAATGCTATTTGATATCGAGGAAATCCTCGGGCCGGATCCCTACGTGACCAGATTTCGCCGGGAGAATTCTCCGCACGCATCGACAAACTTCCTCTCTCGTTTCGCCGATCGATCTGCATATCTCTATCTCTTGTCCTTCGGGATGGAACTAAGAAGGGGTGGGGGGGGGGGGGGGGGGCTCTTGCGCCTTCTTTCCGTCGAAAGTCGAAAGATGGAAATCTCAGTCGCGCTTTCTTCTCTCGTCGGAGAAGATGTTCCGCTAGCTGCGTCTTCGATTTGCATTCATCCGTTTGTGGAAGCCCTCCGGGCAGAAAAATAATTGGCCAAACCCGCGAGATCCGGCTCATCCATGCCCTTTTCAGGACTGTTCCAACATTCCTCCGTACTGATAAACATTTCTAGCCAAGTAAATCCTTCGCGACGACACGTTCGCGCATTTTCCTGCCGACCGGATCGGCGCGAAGCTCTCCCGCGGGAATAAAAGCGCCACGAGGGGGGGAAGCGTGGACCACTTTCCCGAAGTCCAGGTGATAATGGCGCGAGAAAGTCAGGGACGAGGTTCGGAATGCAAATGGTGAGCCGTCGAGAAAAACGGAAGCTGTGTATCTCCCGTGAGAAATTGAGGGAAAGCGAAGACCATGGATCCCAGGGACAAATGATAATAATAGGTACGATCGACTGTCTTGTTTTCTTTGTTTTCTCGAGCTCCACGACTTTTCCCAGCTGGTTCTTCCTGATCCAGGGATTCTTCGCTGACGCAGTGCAATCACGAAGGCTGTAGTTTCGTCGGGAAATTCGCGTAAGCGCAGTACGTTTCGTTGTGTCTTTTGTTCCTGCGATCGGTTCCCGTGGGTAACGTCAACGGTCCATCCCTCTTCCCCCCGCGGTTTCCCATGTGGACGATAGGATTCTTATCCAAGGCTTGTCCCGCGTTTCTCCCCCTTCCTCTGCTCGTCGGTTGTCTCACCATTTCGATTTCCGCGGCGACAGCTTTTTCTCCGAGGATCGTTCGTTCTGTCCCTTATCGTTATTCCCCCGATTGTCGTCATCGCTCTGGCAAATTATACGCTCGAGCGAAGAACAATCGGAAGAGGAATGGCACTCGTTTGCCGCTCTTATCGTCAGGCAGATAAGGCGGTATGTACACCGACGGTTTCCTCTCTCGGCGAGTCGCAGGTACCACCTGTTTTCGGCTTAGCGAAAGCTACATCATCCCCCCTTCCGAACGGTTCATCTCGATTTTGAAGCGAGGATCCCCTGGATCTTCGTGGGCTCTGTTGTCGATGATACGTAAGCCCTATTATGTCTCACCAGGTAACTATTGATCGTGTAAACACTCGACATTAAAAAGCTAGATAAGGACGGTATGGTCGATTCGGCCGAATCCGACGGTACCTGTCAGTGTCAGGCAGTCGCGGAGTATCGACCTACGAGCGTGCTTGTGTACCTTACGTCTTCCGTCGATTATTATCTGTGGAGATACCTCGCGGTCGTCGCGTTCCTTTAAAAGCTGACAGCCGACGAGAGCAAGCGCGCGCGAGACAGAGTAGGAGGGAGGGAGGGAGGGATAGGGAGAGTGAGAGAGAATGCCCGTTTGAAAAATCGTTATCGCCGTATCTTAACACGCCTACGATTTCACGGCTGACGTTGCGACACGCCGAAACCGTATTATACACTCTGGCCGAGCGTTCCCACGAGCTGGAATCCACGAGGCTAAATATTTGTCGAGCGGTTATTGCGACTCTCCCGTCGACGAATGCCTAGCTACGAGTCTGCTTACGGGCGCAAATACACTTTCCCGTCGCGACCGCGCCAAGCAGGAATGTTTCCGTGCATCTCAGTCGGCCTTAATTATCTCCCCGCCCGCGTTTTCCGGACATTTCGTGTTCCCACGCATGCAGAAAAATGCGTCGCCGCTGTCGGGCAGAGCTCACGTTCCACGGTTAAGTCCATGGGAAGACTCGACGGAGTAGAGGATTTCCGGAAGAGAACTTCTTTAAGTTTCCTCGTCGAGACAAGGGGTTGACCGCTGGTCCTTTTGCAATTCGGAGCACGAGCTCTACGTAGGGACGGCTCGTTACCTCCCGCTCGCTTGGATTTCCCGCTCGAGATGTACAGCGAATGAAGAACCAGAAGAATTACCGTCAGAGAAGTGGGGGAGTGTTTGGCCGAAGGTCTCGTCTAGGCACGTGTCTCTGGCAATTCCCATCCCCCGGAATGACCGTAATGAAATTCGCGGGAGAAGGTCGGTGAATTCGTGATTAAGGGCACGAAAGACCATGATGGGGACTCGAAACACCAAGTCCTGGCTGCTGTGAATGGCTAGTAAATTCCTTCTAGGCGTTTCTGCGCCGTTGAAAACGTCCGGAGCGAAATTCTCGGCGTATCGATGGAACAGAAAAGGGGGGGGGGGGGTCGAGCGGTTGGTCGGGGGAGGATTATTACCAGGGCTGTAAGTCGGCGGATGCGCGTAGAGCTCATACGATCGTCCTACGGGAACGGCCCCCCATTGCCTTCTTTCCCTCTGTCTCTTTCTTTCTCGGTAATCGACTCGCTCGTCGCTGACCTATGAAAATCGTCTTTGCTTGTTGCGCCGAGCGGAACGAAGGCGCACACCTCCGCAGAAGACAAAAGGAGACTACGCTGGCGAGTAGGTGGTGCCGAGGAGAGTAAGAAAGGTGATAGAGAGTAAAAGCCCTCGGGGGGACCGCGCAGCGGAACGTTCCTTCGATTTTAATTCCAACGCGGCGATACGAAGGACTCTTCGTTGCGATATTTTTTTCTTAAGCCAGAAAAATGAGCCCTGCGTCGTATTTCTGTGCGCCCGTGCGATCGTTAAGTTTCTATCATTTGATTCTGGTATGTCGTGCATATTTCCGCGTAGTCTCCTGGCATTACGGGAGGCGCTAGGTAATCGTCGAGAGGTACGCGACTGTAGGAGCGGCTGGCCTCCATCCGGTCTTTTATACGGAGCGCCCGTATATGCCGGGAAATATTTACCGTTTTCCAATAATACGTCCCGGGTCTAGCTCGGTCTCTTCCTCTTCTCTCTTGATCGTTCTCCCTTATTCCCGGTTGCTCGCGGAGGCGCGCCCTAATACGCCGAGTAATGCCGCACTAAAAATTCATTTGATCGCCCGGAGCCGTAACGGCCGTTTCCCGCGCGACTCCTAGGTGGGTGTGAGTTGTGTCCGATGGTCTCCCCGCTATTTCGCACCGATGCTGCCTTATATTACGCGCGGATAAGAGCTCACGGAAGTCCAGGGATGTATGTCGATTTTCAGCTCACCGTAGGACGAGCACGAGTCAGCGTTTCCCGCGTTTAATCGTCGCTCAGACGATGAACGAAATTGCTTCATTATCGCCAAACATTTTCCCTCGAACGAGCGCAGCTTGGCGGCAAGAAAATTCCCCTTTCCGGATTCGCCGAAAATTTCCCGTCTACTCGACGGCCCGGAAGAAGGCACACGTCTCTCGGCGAAGACGAACTCGACTGCCACGATTTCCATTGCAAATCATCGACGGCAACGCTGTGCGAATTTCCTCTGATTCTCCGCGGGAGAATTCTAACGCCGACAGCTAAAAATTCTTGGAGCGCGGGGCGAATTTGAAAGAGGAATTTTCAGTGGCGTCGGGTTATAATCCTCCGGGTGCTGTTGCTTCGGGGGATTGGCGGTTATCTAATAAATTCCGGTGGTATTAAGAAAAGGGAATGAAGGAGTGAACGTCGATGGAGTGCGTCAATTGCGTCCGGTGTCTGTGAGTCGTTGGATAGAGAAGGAACTCGTAGGATCGCGTCGACGCTCGATAGTTGCGTAAATCTTTGTCTTGAAGGGCCGAGGAGGACCAGGAGTAACACCTTTGCTCGTAGGTCGTCGAAGCGCCAGCCATAAATATTTGAGAGTTCCAAGCGATCCTGCCCACCCGGGACGTGATCGTGCCCACTCTCTTCTTCGTCCCTTCTCTCTTTCTTTCTTTCTCTCTCCTATCCTCTGGTCTTTCTATAGATTCACGGCAGTCTCGTACGTGATCCTTCGATCTCTATCGCCTTCCATTCCTCTTCTCCTTCCTCTTATTCGAGCGTTCCTGCGAGGCACCGTCTCACGTAACTCTGGTATTTCTGCTTTCTCGTTTTCCCCCGGTACTCGGTTTCGACTATTGTAATTTATCGAGCGACTGGACTCTTATTAAATTTCACCGAGTGCGGGGGAGAATGCTAATGGGCCGAGTAAATATTTCGTCAGTTTTCGTCATCGATTATCCGTCTTGTAAGTCCCTCGACGCTTTTAGCGCTCTGCTGTTTTCGTTATCCACCTTTGGGGTCTGTTGATTTTGCCTGGACCTTTTGAGGTTCCTCTCGTTGGCTTTGGCAATCGGATTCGTGGCCGTCCGATCTGTTTTCTCTGGGTCCCTCGCCGGCTCCTCGTCTTTTTTGCCTCGAAGAAGCGGAGACACGCGCCCAGTCTGGACCCACGCCCACGCTCGCATACCAAGGGCCCTTTAACTCTTTCTTCTTCTCGGCTCGGCCGGTTCCACGTCCTCGTCGCTCGAGTCGTTGGCTGCGCCGAGCCGCGGTTCCCCAGAAGAAAGGCCCTGCCTGTGTACGAGAGGGAGAGAAGGATCGAGCGTCGTGTTTCGGACGCGGCAACCACGTAACGCCTTCATCTGGATCGTGCCGTCGAGGCCGAATATCTTACCGTCATCCCGCGAGCCTGAGAAAAACGCCCACGCATCCACCTCGAACCCACGGCAGTTGGAGCGAACCTGGCGCCCTGTCGACGATCGTGCAACACGCTGGGAGAAGGTTTTATTCGCTCCCGGCCAATCAATACCGCGCCTTAATCCGCCGCCGCGGTATTTTCATGAATTTTCATTTATCAAAGAACCCGACGGATCGGCGCACGAAATATTCCTCATGGCCCGTTATTCGTCGGGGAAATTCCTCGGCGGAAGACAAATGGAGTCGACAAAGAGTCAACCGTTAGGCATCTGGCGAGTGTCACTCTTCCCTCGAACCATATCGGGAAAAGTAAACGAAGCTGCTGGAGCCAGAGTTTCCCGGGGAACACTCGTTATTCGATCAATCAGAGGTGTCTCCTCGGCGGCAAATCAAAAACAGTCCCGTCGGAAGAGTTGGCACTCTTATACGCAACTTTCTCGTCGGTAATCCAACGTCAACGTCTCCCGGGAACTACGAGCGTCTTATTCCTCTTCCTCCTCGTTTGACTTTACTTTCTTCTTAACGTGCTTGCCTCCCGGAGGAATGACTAAATTTAATCTAGGACTTCGTTTGCGTGCCAACAGTCGTAGCGTTCATTGCCGTTGACAATTTGGCCGTTGGTTAAAAGTACCTTTAAACGAGCCTGAATCATTGAAGATCGTAGCTAACCGTAACGTGGTTAAAACCGAACGATGGAGCTGTCTTTCAATGTGGGATTGTACCGCTAGATTTTTATTCTCTTAGCGCGAAGCCGGCTCATCGGGGCGCGGAGATCCGCGGGAATCGATTTCGTGCGAATGACAGGACGAATGCACTCGCCCGTGACACTTCGATTACTCTTGTATCCGCGTTTCCGGTTCGCCCTCGTTTCACGGACCATCCGTCCGTTCTCCGGGAATGGCGATTAGCCTGTCGACCGAGGGAAGGCAATTTATGCAGGGCAGAAACGCTGCCGGAAGAATGGAAACTCCGGCACTGCGGACAGTAGGATTTCAATCTGGAAATTCTACGGAAGGTCCGACGAATTTCGACGTTGCGGAAACTGGGAGACACGGAGGACGTCTCCGTTGGTTCACTCGTAACGGGAATAAATAGCGGCGGGAACGCATTGGTCGCGTATGTCCAGCGGGAACCCGCGGCAGCAAAAGTTTTTCACTTTATACGGGCAGTCAGCCTTGAAATCGCGTCCGATGGAAACGGCATCCTGGGGGACCAACGGTCGGCAGATGTACTCTCTCGCGCTCCATCGCCATGTCGTCCTTTTTATTGGCCCCAACTTTTCCCCATCTTCCCACGAGCGTCTTTCTTTTCCTCTTCTATTGCCTCTTTATTACGTTCCTTCCGCTTCTTTATTTTCTTCCTGCTTCTTTAATTGCTCGGGTCGGGTCGATCCCATTAACGGCCAAGTGAACACCCTGGGACGTGTGTAGGAAATGTTGTAGATCCATAACATTTTTATTTCTTAAAAAACTCTTTCATCTTCTGCTTCTTTTTGCCATCTACGACTTTTCTTTAGCTATCGGTTTTCTCGAGCGTTGGTTCTTTCTTTTTATCTCTTCCGGTTCTTTCCTTTGCTCCTGTGTCGGATTTGTTGGAGCATGGTTCGCAGGATCTCCTGTACACGCGTCTCGAGGATAATAAAGAAAATAGAGGGCGCTGGCGGCGGCCTTTATAAGTCCGGCTAACTGCAGAACTCGCCAGCCGCGATATTGGATGCCATCATTTTTCAGGAACGCTCCAACGCCCTCCGTTTATTTCTCCTTGCCGATCCTTCGACTCGAAATTCCGCGACCCCCGGCTCGGCTCAATCGGCTTTTCTTTTCATTCGCTCGGCCACACATAAAACCTCTATCGATGAACGTTCGTTTTCCCCTTCCACGGCACATACCCCTGGCCACTTTTATCCACGATTCTGGCCATCGAATTCCTCCCATTTCGTTGGGCAATCGTTTTGACATATTTTTAAGAGACTCGACGTTCCTTTTTATTCCCTTACTTTGCCGGCAGGAAGGCTTTTGAAAATGTCAGTACGAGCGTAGCACCGTGCATGCGTGGGAGCTGAAACCCTTTTAAGGGCCGCACCCTGTAAAAACACGGAGCAGTCGCGTAACGATGTTATGCCTCGGCATGTCGACTCTCAGCGCGGACCGGTAAACGCATTAACGTTCGCACTTCTCCTTCCGTCGATTTTACCCAACGTTCTTCGTCCATGAGATCGAACCCTTTTTCCTCGGTTTGTCCCGAAATCCTTGGCGACAGTCAATGGGCGCTGGTTTAAAATTCACGCGATAGTGAGAATGGTTGTTGGCGAGTTCCTCGTGTCTCGGTGGCTGGGGGCATTACGATTCGTTGTTCACTGTCTTCTGGCGGTGAAGCTGGCGGTGAAGCTGGCCGAGCGGGGAGTCGGTAGCGCTGTGGTACATACCTCGCGGTGAGAAATCGTGGAGGGAGACGTGGCGCACGGCAGGCGCGTGGCTCCCACGGGTCGCCTTGAGCCTCTCGCCAGGCCAGGATCGAAGAAGGAAGGAGCGAGGCTGAGGGGCTGCGCGAGAGAGACAGACACAGCGGAGAAAAAGAGGAGAAGCCGAAGACGTGAAGGAAGAAGAAGAAACCGAGAGCGTCTGCGAGCGGTCGGCCGTTGGCCGAGAGGGAAAGGATTCTCCGGCATTTATCTTGAGCCAGCGATTCCTGTACTCGTGATAAAACGCTCGGTAGATTAGACGGTCCCCGGTTATCCATCGGCAAAGCCATTGCCTCGGAGCTGCCCTTTCTCGCGGTTTATGACGCCGGAGAAAAACGGTGAGCAAAGTGGTTTCCTTTTGTTGGCCGGCACGGTCACGCAACTCGCGCGAGCAGAGAGAGTCTTTATACGTTGCCGATGGAACGGCTAATTGGAGAAACCCGCGATCGCCCGATGAAGGAGGATAACGAACCCGGCGATCCTATCGCGACGGGGCCACGCGGGGCTAATTGCCGAATTACCAGAGTAAGCGCAGCACCGCTTCGTTCGACGAGGAGAGACGAAACGGCACGAAAGGTCGGGGCTAATTACTTCATTCGGATGGCTGTGGCCCATGCGGGTTAACGCTCGGTGCCGATGGCAAATCGAACCGCGTTCGTTTAACCGCATCGCTCGCGGATTCGCGCCAACTCACCGTTGTTATTAAATACCGCCGTGTTATCGATTCCCGCCGTTCTTTTCCCCTATTCCCCACCCTTTCGATCGACTATCGTTGATGGTCAATTTTGTCCCGTTCCAGAGGGGTGGACGATTGGCAGTTTTTGAGGAGACTAATCTCGCTTGAGGATGGACAAATTAGACTTGGAGTTGCGATATACGTGATGACGAATGTCGATGGGTTCTCTCGCTCTGTTCCCCCCTCCCGACCCGCTCATTAATCTCGCGCGCATACGTACGCGAAAGCTCGTCGTTACCGTGCCTTCTCGTTGGAGGAAACTGTTTGTCGAACGGCGATAAAGTATCGGGAGATCCCGTGGTTCGATAAATCGTCTGGCCCGTGTCTGTGGCGAGAAACTATCGGATGACGGTGGTGTCGATTTACGTTGTCCTTGCATTGCCGTGCAAACTGTTCCATCGTCCGTGTCCTCGGTTGGCCAACAAATTTCGACCTAACAGTACCATTTCCCACGAGATGTGTCCTAAGGCGAATGTCCTTTGTTTCCGCGAAAAATCCTAGAGGAAGGAACGCGAGGATTCCTCGGCGTCCATTTATCCTTATGAACCGGCGAAAAAGAGTAGGTGGGCCGGGAAGGATCAAAAGACACGGTAGCTTTACACTCTCGATCTTACTTTATTTCCGCGGAACATTCCCCGTTGGTTTCTCATCGGTTGAGGGAACTGCATAGCTGGCCAGTACGGCCGTAGTTATTCGTAGACGTGGCTGGACCGGGCTGCAATAACGCTCTCCATGGTCGGTCCCCGTGGTCCTTATGGATTTCCGTAGAAATTACGGCTCTGCAAATGAAATCCAAAATGAGACGTCGACGGCGCCCGGTGCTTCCAAGCGCCACGAAATTGTTCCAGCCGGAAATATATATGGATCTGGTTTCCTCGAGGCTCCATCGGTGTAGATCGGTAAAGGTTCTCCGAGCCGTTCTGTCCTGCTTTGGCGATAACGATAAACTCTTCGGTTGATCGGCTCTAAAATCGGCATTTGCCAGGCACCTAGTCTGTAATTTCCTACGGTTCGGCCTAATTACCGGGGCTGGACTAAAGCGAATCTCAATGAAAGACGGTGCCGGAGGGGATGGGATTGTCTTCTCCTCCCGCGACGTGGGTGGTCGATGGTCGATTCGCGACGAACGGGCTGCCCCATCGGAGTTCTTTGTGTTTTACAGTCATCTCCCTACCTATATGGCCCTGGCGGAGTCTTCCCTGGCAACCTACGTGCGTGTAACTCGACGACAGAGGCGAGTCCAAGTGGGCAGAACGTCCCGCAAAGGGGCTGTCTGCGAGTAGGTTTCTCCGAGGACTCTTGGACTCGATCACCTTTGACCCCTTATCGTTTCTCGCGCTTCATACGCCTTCCCACCTCCTCACGATCCTTCCCACCCCCGCACGTCTTTCTTCCTCTCTCTGTCTCTCCCTTCCCTCGGTTCCTTATCTATTTCGGCCTCCGGTCGTGGCTCCGAACGACGTTTCGTAGGTTCTGCCGACGATCGCGACGCTGATATCGGTAATTACAGCCCCAGGTACTAGCGTAGGTATATCTCTCACTTTGCCTCTCCCTCTCTCTCTCTCTCTAACGAGATATATATCCTTGTCCCTCGTGGCAGGATCACGTCCTTATTCCCCATGGAATTTCGGTCCTTGACATCTCCTTAAAAATTCTTCATCTTCCCTCACGCAGCGTCATTTCCTTTGGCCCGAGTCCTTTCTTTTCAGCATTCGTACGTACCTTTGGCGGAGGTTTGAAATTCCTTGGGAAGGAGAAAGCTGTGTGACACGCGCGGTGTCTCCGCCTCGTCCTTTAATTACGCATCCTCGATCGGACGGCTGATCAGACAAGGACTGCCGTCCCGCGGCGTTGCCTCGGTTAATTGCCGCTCGTTTGTCGCCTTCCCCTCCTCGGTTTCCTTTTATTTTCACCGGCCGGCAAATTACGGCGGAGTCACCGACGCGTCGGGTTTCTTCCTTTTCTCCGGGCATTACGACACCTCACCAGGCACAATCAAGTCCCGCAAAGATTCTCGGCAATATTCTTCTGAAATATTAACGACTAGCAATCGTAACAAATCTCTGTAATTTTTAACAATTCCTCCTTTGTCGTATATCAGCTATTGAGCTACTTCTTTTTTCATGAACTGCAAAGGAAAGTTGGTGCAGTCTATTCCGTTTGAATGTGCCGTTTCCTGGGCCATAGTCTTTTGCGGCTCGACGAGCGTAACGATCGAGGGACTCGGCGGCGCGAAATGGTCGGCACAGGTGGTGCCCGGTCGATCGCGCTGACGTTTCCATTTTACGGATTCCCCTGGATCTCCGTGGCGCTCAGTTCCTCGCGTCATTTCACGGTTGAAGCCGTTCCCAGCGATTCTCCCTGGGCTGTCGCCAGAACGGATCCCAGCTTCTCAGGCATTCCTTTCCTGGCTGGGAACCCTGTTAAGAGGCTTGGAAAGCCGGGGAAAATGTTTTCACCGTGCCGGCAGTGTTCGTCATTTTTCGGCTGGGTGTTCGATCTGATATCCCGCTCGGGTGAAAATCCTATGAGCTTCCGCGTCGAGTAGTCTCATCCTTGCCACGTGTACGTGCCGTTATCTGCGATGTAGCTGTGACGTATTCACACGTACGGTCTGAACTGAGCTTCCCGAGGAAAGTGCACGATGCAGCGGCCGAAACTTGGCTGGCAAACGACTCTGTGGTTTGGCGCCGGAGATATCTCGATCTATCCGAGCGCGATATCTCGGCCGAAGGATGCTCCGCGTCCACCTCATCCTCCCCCCCGCTTCCTCCGCTTCCGCCACTGATAGCGTTTACTCCGGTGTTCGACGAGCAAACTTGGAGCCGCTTAAGGTCGACCCACGTGCACCTCTAACAAACCTGCACGCTTCGAGGAATCGCCCTTCCACCCTTCGTTTCGCTGTCTAACCTTCCAAGTCAAACAGCGGGCACGTTGCTTCCCGCGGCGAAACTGCATAATCCTCCTGATTCGTCCTTCCTTCATTTTTCTTATTTATACGCACGGCCTGGGAATTATTAATAAAAAGTCGGCTGGCTTGGCGCGAAGGGAATGGAGTTGCAGCTGCGGGTATGCATTAGCTTATTAGTCGGTCAGAGGAGACGCACACGTGTGCAGTTTTTTCGATGCACCGACCGCGATGCACCGACGACTCTCCGAAGTAGCTGAATTTTTCTTTTTCCGCCACGCGCGTTCCTATGCGCCGACCACGAAATTACGAGCATTAGACCGGCCAAAATATCCTTCTTTTTCCCGCAGTTCGGCCTTCCTCGCCTCGTCTTTCCGAGCGGCCGACGATTAACGACGAAACCCTGGCCGTTCGTAGCGATCTTGTTCAAAAAGGGCTTCAACATGTTCTGCACTAACTCTCCAAACTGCCAAACGAAATGAAATTCGGTCATTGCATTCGTCCGGTCGGTGAACACGTTCCTTGTTTCCTTGGCCATTTTTTTCGCGCGGAATTGTACTTTCAATCGTGTCAGTGTTGAAATTTCCTCGTAAATGTTGGCCCGATTTCGTCAATCCTAGTGTATAAGTTCGATAAAGGGATATTATCTCGTTTCTGTCGTAATTACGAAATTGCCTGTTACGCTGAGCGATCCACTTTTTGTCCATCTTGTTTCTTTGCCTCGCGTTTCCCAGGTAGACTGTACGAAAATTGTTTCATCTGATTTCCCCCTCGGCGTTTGAGTTTCTGTTTTAATAACCGTTTCAATGGAGCAGTTCTGATTATACTCCGAAGAACATTGCTTTATGTATAAGCATTGAGCGTTTTAATTAACCTTTCTCGCTTTGAGCGACTTCATCTCGTTGCCTTCCGAGACGTTCCCTCTGTTTCTCCGGTCGTTGTACCGCTTTCTTCTCCTCTCCGTCTGGGCCGCGTCTCTCTTTGCTCTGTGGAGTTTTTTGTCTTGGACGGCGGACGGAATGCCCTTTAGCCGCTCGGATTACCGCGATAGGTAATTTTAACGGCCGGCCGGTCTTGCCGAACAGCTCCATTCAGCGGAACCGGCAAGTTCTTCGTTCGATCGATCGTCTCCGCCGGCAGAACGGAATCGCAGGGCGGAACGGCGCTTGTCCCACGGACGTTCCATCGATTTTGACAGTCTTCCATATTGCCCAAGGAAGGCACGACGCGGGAAGGCCAGTGATTCGCGAGGAAACAAGCTTTTCCCTCTCTACAGATCCCGTTGATCTACGCGTCGAGTTTATTAGGAAGAAGGCAGACGTCAGTACAGACGGATTCACGACCCTGAAGAGCCGGGTTTAGGGAGGGCGAAGGGTCCAGAGTAGCGAGGCGAGTTGCAAAGGTGGAAGTTGGGGAGGGGCGAAGCGTGAAAGGGGAGAACAGAAGCCTCGGAGATGGAAGAGAAGAGGAGCAAAAGGGAAGGTGCGACCTTGCCTCTGCGGGGCCGAGGCCGTGAGGCTCTTCCCGGCGAAGATAGACGGCGCGTAAGGTGGATCACGATAGGTGATTACGGGAAGCCCGGGACGGATCGTGATGCGGATCAGATCAGAGGAAGCCGCCTTCTGCGATGACGTTGCGATCCCCGCGAAATAATCTGCCGTTGTTGCCAGCTCGTCCCTCTCCTTCCTTTCAAATTATCCTCGCTAAATTTCCCCGAAGTTCCCCAGGAAAGTATGAGCCCTTCTCTCACGTAGGTTGGCTGAGTTTTTGGGAACGGTGGTCAGGGTTTCCGGGACGGGAAAATTACTCGAACGTGGAAGTAAGGACCGAGCTGGCAACGTCGATGGACGGTTCTGTGTCAGCGAGGGTCCCGTTTTATCGAGCCTAGGGACCCTCGGCAGACCGCTGCGTTGTGCGAGACCAATTAATCACCTGGAAACCCACGGACTTTGCGCCTTGAGGGACCGACGATGACGATTATTTGCACGTTGCTCGGCCACTGCCTCCGTTTCACCGGGCGTCCTTTGTTTCCCATGAATTTCCAAAGTGCTTCAATTTTATAGGACCTTTTTCGAGCTTCGATGAGGTGACTGTGCGAAGCGAGAACACCACCCTCGCGAGATACCTGACACTCGAAGCCATGCTGGGCTGTCGCCGTCGGTTTTCCTGGCCATACGTCTACCGTCCGCCATCATTAACCTTCGGCCAGCCCGCCACCGCCGATATCGATCCGAGTATCGTGTTCGCTCCACAGTGCCAACCTGTCCGCGGGATTTCTTTATTTCGCCCATCGTCGAGCGGCGGTCTACCTAAATCCAGGGGAAAGCAGGAAACGAGGGAATCGGTGGTGGACGGGTTTTGTAGTAAAGGAAGTCGATTAGCGCTTGGATGACAACGGTGAAGACGAGGAGGGAGGGTGAAGGGAAGGAGGAGATGGTTAAACGAGTCTATCTCGGAAAAAGAGAAGATTGAATGCACTCTCGTGGTTCTCCTCAGCGCGGGCAATGCCAACTTTGATTGCCAATCATTTCTCAGCTCCGCAAGAAGGTTATTACCTATCCACTTCGGTGGCAGCTTACTCCTGCCCTCCTTGTATTGAGCAAAATATCGAAACGACGTCGAAAAGTTTGTAAAAACGTTCGTTCATGTCCCTCCGTTTTTGCCCACTTTTCTAGGACTTTCATTCTACGGCTGGAATCTCCAGCGCTCGAGATAATTATTCGCCGATAATCGTGGCATCGTCTAATGATTACCGTTCTGTCGGAAGGGTTTGGGCTTGTCTAGGGCCTCGCGAATTTCGAGCCGACAATCTCCGGGCGAACTTATTAAAACGTGAGGAGTCTTCCCCGCCGGCTCTTCCTCTCGCCTCACCCCTCGGGGTAACGAACTTAATTAAAAAGTTGGCCATTCGCGGCGTTGGAATTCGCAGAAGACCGGCGCCGGTCAGGAGAGAAACGGGAGGGGGGAGGGGAGGTAGGGGCTTTGCGTAGGCGTCGGAAAAACGAAACGCCGATATCGCGGGGGGATTTCTTAACGAGACTTTTCGCGACAGCCGACAACTTTTCTCGACCCCGGCATGCAAAAAACCGGTCCCCTTTCTTCCTTATAAAAACGTACATCGCTACAGTTTCGCAATTTATTCTCACGTCAGGGATAATTCGTAACAACATATCGTGAGGGACGAGACTCCAGTTTGGGAGGTCTTCGTTCTCCGCTCCAGCTCCTCTCACCACTCCTCGAAATGTTTAAACAACAGCGCGGGAGGAAGGTGAATGGAGAAGCGAGTACACTGATAACAAAGAGACGATATCAGCGTTACGTAAAACTGGTGGGGAAAATTAAAGACTGGAACGCTAGAAGTGTCAATCTGCAGAGAGGTAGGGAGGGGAAAGAGAATGAAATGTATCGACAGAGTAAGCCCTTTGTGTGGCTTGTTATTTTGTCTCCAGTGTCGTGTTAATTTGCGGCCGGCTTTCAGCGCAATTTCATTCGTTGATGTCTCTCTTTGCAGCCCTCTTCGCTTTTCGAATAGCGAGTCTGCGTCCATAGCTCTCGGCTTTAATAATAGAAAATTGGGTCGAGCGGGGGACAATCGATTTTCATAGAGTCTGCCGGAAGCGAGGCATAGCTCGAACCGCGTTGGGAGGGGTGGGGAGATGGGTGCGTGAAAGAACGGAAGCGATACTGTTACTGCCGTGTAAAAGCTCGTCGTGGTGGGCGCGGGGAAACGAGGATACGTGCACATCCTAGCGCGGTGGAAGCTCGTAATCCTAAATGTTTTCTTCCTTAACGGCCTCGTTTCTCTTGGCCTCTCGGTCCTTTCGTCCCGGCATTAACCAGCGACACGATATCTCCCTGCTCCGGCCTTGTTTCCCCGCGAATTCCGGATAATAACGTCTTACGTAGCGGCATATAAACGCACGATAACCCCCGGAATAACCGTAAATAACGCTACCCGAAGCACCTACGAAAGCGTAAAAAGTATTTGCCAGAAGACGTTGCACGCAGCGCCGGCTGTTTAATCTCATAAACCCGGCACATCCGCGTATTCTCTTTCCGCGGCAGACGAAGAAACACGCGAGACATTAGCCCGAGTTCCGAGCGATAAGGAATATTCTCGATAAGGGTTTCCTCGAGCGACGGGATTTGGCGAGGGCTCGAGTCGTTATAAATGAATTATACGTAATTATCTGGCCGGTAGGATCTGAAGGGTTGCCCGTGGGGCGTGTATCGCCTTCGAAAGCCCATTAGCTTTTATCTGCTTTATGAAAAATGGATCCCACCGGTAGTCGCGGCGGTCATCGGCGTCATGCGCCGGAGCTTTCGTCGAGATGTTGGCGCGATAAAGTGCAAATCAAAAGGGGAACTCGGAGAGGAAGCAGCAGTCCGCCCGAAGATAGGACAACTAATTACGTTATTTATAAGCGGCGTAGGCGTGCGTCTGGCGCTTAACTCCGACGGCCTTGGACTGTGCCGAGCGCTCAATTTCCTCGTGCTTGGCTTCATGGTTCAATGAAACGTCGGACAATATTTTCGTGCGGCTGTCGATGAACTCGCGAGTGCTGCCGTTTCCGATGTTAATGACCGTACGACGGGTAATTGCGTTTATTAAAATGTTACGCGTTCTGCTCCTCGCGTGTGGCAAGAACGCGAGAAATCCTTCGAAAGGTATTCTCGCCGTTTTCGGGAAGGTCGGCCGAGATTCGAGGAGTAGGAAATATAATATCTTGGTGATGCAGTGGATCGTTTAACGAGCGCTCCGGTCTTTGGCCCATGGTCCTCGATATGATTATTAAAAGACGGGTAATTATACAGCGGCTAATTATCTGCCGGGCGGTCGGTCGTGCGCTCTTAATTAAATCACCGGGCCGAGGGGCTCGGTTTAATTAACATTAACCGGCGCGTATCTGAAAGTTGGAGGAACCGTCAATCGGTAGACGGTCTTCCCTCGCGCGAAAATCGAAATTTCAACAAGGCCGGCCCTGCCGTTAATTAAACGAAGCCTCCATTGGAAGACGCTAGAATCTTGTTAGTCCATGTCGATGTCCTTCGCAGTTATTGCCGCAATTACGGAATAATTGAGACAGCGAATAATTAGAAAGGAGGTGACGCAAATAATGGAGCCGTGGCAAATTTGCCAATTACTCGAGGACGCTTTTAAAGGGGGACAGGAAGATGGCTTTCGTTTCTTGCCCCCTTTTTCCAGGATGTACCATGGCCGTGCGTGTATCTGCATCTTCTTTTCCTCGCACGGGGACGCCGGAGCGTGACGGCATAACGCCGCGGCGAGCACGTCAGGTGAAAAGTTACGAGGCGCTCAGCTGCAATTCGGTCGCTCGCTCGGAACTTTTCTCCTCGGTCTCTTACGTCTTGCGAGCGCGGATTAACGAGTTCCTCGCACTTGGTTGGGGCAGAAAGCCGTAAAAGGAAGGACAGAAAGAGCGGAGAAGGAGAGCCGGAAGAACGGCCAATGGGAGGAACATTCCGAGTAGCCGAATAATTTTCGACGTCGGGAAAATACGATGGCGCGGATGATTTCGTTGAAACTTCAAAAGACGTGGAACGGAGTTCTGGCCAATGTCGGAAGTGAAGTATCCCTGAGATGTTTATAAGCTGTTTCCGTGGTGTTTATGGCGAAATAACTCGCCGACAGAAATACATGGAGAGGGGGAAAGCGCGGGTCGGGGTAGGGCAAAGAGCTAGAGAAAAAGGGAGTGGAACATAGATAAAGGAGGCAGAGAGATATGCGGGGTGCGAGGCTCGTTCTGCGTGTCCCGACGAAATCCTGCCCATTATTTCGGCCGTGCCCCCGTGTAACGTCGTCCGCCGGCAATGAATATGCAAGGACCCCGCGGCGAATATTTACGGGCCAGTCGCGGCGCCTACGGCGCCTTTCAAAAGAAGACGCCGACCGGAACGGTCTCGCCGCGTTTGCTCCCCCCGCCTCCGACCCCGCTCTCCCGAGAATCCTCCCAATTGCATAGCCAACCCAGGACGAGGGCAGTGCGCGAGAAAAAAAATGCCGGACCCCCCCCTGGAAACTTTTGTTTCGAGGGGATTCAGATTGGCGGGGGATTCTTTTTGCGAAGCACGAGACTCCACGAGAAACGGAACTGCGTGGTTCTCGAGGGGCAACTCTTTCGGCAGTAGGTTCCTTGCTAATCAAGCGTCGTCGTTAGAAGGGGCTAATTAGCGAGTATCCTGGAAGTGGCGTACGCGGAGAGTGGAAACGCGTGTGTACCCCGACGAGCTCGTTAAACCGTGCGCTTTATTTCGGTAACCGGAAGCCCCAGTGTGGAGGAGGCGCACTTTCGTGCCACTAACGAGAAGGTGTATACCTTGCTCCCCACCCCCACTCCCCCCTCCGTACCATTTCGTGGCAAAAGATTGTCTGGGACTCGTTGTCTTGCTGGTCGCTCTGAAAGGCCTCGCGAAATCCTCGTGGAAGGGGATACTCGACAACTTACAAGACGGTGTATTATAAATGTATAATCGGGCCGATCGAGGGTAGAAATCTAAATGCAAGTATCCTCGTGGTCGAGCTTAGGTTGGAGTACTTGAAGCATAATCGTCTTGCGGATTCCCTCATTTGAGGTTGCGCAAGCTGCTTAAAACGAATGCTCGACCATCGAAGAGTCTTGTACGAATCGCAGAACGTTGCCGGGGATTTCTTGGTGGTCCGAGGAACCGAGTGAGAAACCGAGGATTCGTTCCTCGGGGAACCGTAGAAGCCGCGAGGCAGTTTCTTGGCGCGGAAGGCTCGACCATAATCGTCCTGGAAAGCCCTAATTCCGCTTTACCGGGAAATCCCCCATCGCCGTTCAAGACCATTCCGCGTTCGCTGACCAACGAAAATACTCGGCAGAGTCACGATAATGCCGGTCTAATGCCTGGCTCCCTTATCGCCCGTTCCGTATTAACCTTCTTTTCTTTTGGACACCCCCGGCCGCCCTGGAGAATCTTCCATTTTCCTCTCTGCCTTCGAGGAAATAAGAAGCTCCGAGGAAACGAGCAAGGATTCTCAAATTATTGTCCGAGATTACCGCTGGCAAATAATATTTCCCACCGGAAGGAACGGAAATAGAATGTGTAACGTTTCGGGAGGAAAATAGCCCGTTAAAAAATGATCCTTGGCGACGAGTTTCGCGGAGTGATGTTTCGTTTTAACGCGTTCGCGTTTAAAAGACCGTGCGTGGAGTTTAGCCACGACGAAGCGACCGGAAACGCATTTATTTCTGTTCTTTGGGAAGTCTGGGGGGAAGCGAAAAGGAGGAAAAAGTTGGGACTAGAGTTCGCGACGCTTTTACTTCTGTCGAAAGACACTGAGTCGAGCGACTCTTCTAAACATAGTGCTATGTTTTTCGTTTCTTTGTGCGGAGGACCAGCCACTTTGTTCGTCGTTCGTCGAACGTCAAAAGAAAGGTGTCCGTCAGACGATGTTGTTTTCGCTCGAGGGAATTTCACAAACCCCCGCGACCTGGCAATAAGAAGGGACAGCAGCGTTAATAATGCCGGATAATTTGAATATAAGGAACGAAGTTAAGTCTGCGAGCGGGCCAAGTCGGAGCCACGAAAGCACGAGCTTTGCTACGTCGGCGGTAAACTCAAAGAAAGGACGTAGAGTGGGAGGTAGAAGAGAATGAGAGTAAACGAGAGAGCTTCTCTGACAGAAGGCACGTCATATTTACGCGTCGTGTTTGCCTCCACTGATTACTGTTTGACGTGCTTCGCTGGCCTCTCGGTAGCTAACATCTCGGAGGCTTCTGCTTCGTCCTTCCCTTCGTCTCCTTCATCCTTTTTCCGCGACTGTCGTGCGCCCAAATCTCTTCGCTTTCCCCTCGTCGTTGCCGTGTTTGTGGCTGCACGCGAAACTTGCATACACTTGGCAAAGAGTCTTCGATGTTCGTCTTAATTCCGTCGATTCCTCGGCGGGAACGGTCTCTTTGCTGTTCACGGGGAACGAATATTTTTCCTCGACGGGGACTAATCGTCCATTGCCGAGCGGTGGAATAACTGTTGGTTGTTTGCACGGTAATCGTCCGTAGCGACGACCCGCACGCTCGTTCCGTCGGACCGCTATGTTTTTCTACTTGGGGAAAACCTGGGGGGCAGAGGGTGCGGTGCGTCGGAGGTCGAGTGCTTTCGTAAACGCAGAAGCCAGGGCGGTTGACGCTTTGAAAGAAACGGGAACGAGCCGACGGCGTAGGGGTGGAATCGACGCACGATTCGCGCGTGTTTTTTTCCTCGCATGCGAGCTCTTTTGCCACTCGCGCCAAGCCGGGGATTGAGGAGGGCTTTGCTAAGGAAAAAAGAAACTCGTCGCGACCTCGGTTTCCTTGGTGCGTCCAACGCGAGATTCCCCTTTCAGCGGCTCGTTTTCAGAGGCTTTTCAATGAGCTGCATATCGTATTCGGATCTGTCTGCAGCCTTCTCAGCCCCTAGCCTCCAAGGCTGGGCTTCCTTATCTTCCCTTTCAACCGCCTACTTCATTCCTTCTCACCGCGAATTCTATCGATGTCTTCCTAGAGTTTTCACGCGGCTCGCATTAAGAAATCTCCCTTTCCCTGGCTTCTTTTCAAATCCCGAGCTCCTGGCTAACTTATGCATGGGAATACAAATAAAACCTCCGATTGTTGATGAATCTTTTTTCCTTTTGTTTCAGGTGAGTAGGACGGACGATAAAGGCCGGGATAATCATCCGCGGAGCAATCGAGCAGCTTAGCTATTCCTGTGACAATTCCATTCCATTGTCCGATTAAACGATGGGATATCGCACGGGAGGGCAGATATTTACCGTGGGGCTGGCTCGCTTGGAGCAATTATTTTTCTCCGTGTCGTGGAAACGGGGGTATGCCGATAGTTTGGGAATGCGCTCGTTCGAATTTTGCCGAGTAATCTATTCCACCCCTTTTGCTTGCGCGTCCGGGGCTAGCTGACGTGTTCCCTTCTGCAATTCCCGCGACGTGTTGGCCTGTTTTTCGCGGAGAGCAGTGAGCAGGGCCGTCATCGGCGCTGGGCCCGACCTCGTAAATATTTACGCACAAGCACAGCTCGATCGCATTTGCATGTCGAATCCGTGGCGATTTCTGCATCGGCTCGTAGATCAACCGGTCGATCCCGCCCGGAATGCATACACGTCGCCCGTACATGGAGGACGATTCTTCATTCCTCCGGGCCGGGAATAATCCTGTGAGTTCGGCTGGGAAAATTCTCTTCGGTAATTACGAGGTATTGGAGGCCGCCGATGTTTTCGTAGGATCGGGTTGGGCGCGATAGGCGGTCCGTGTGGACTGTCACCTGTGCACTTCGCAGCCGAGTGCATCGGTTGTGCGGAGCGAGGATTGAGAAGGGGATTGTGTCGGCAAGGGAGGGAGCGAGAGGGACGGGACAAGCTTTGTGAATGGGCGCTCAATGGGTGCTCGGCATTACTTTCCCAGTTGCATTGTATCCGGCGGGGGCGCGGGTACGTCGCTCCAAGTGCCACTGCACGGGCTTTCGCGTTGGGTAATGCATACAGAAGTACGCGGGACTTGTGTGTACGGCCTCGAGGAGTGCATACGGCACGTGAGTGCACGCCGGTGTGCACTTCACTGGCGTCAGGGAAGTGACTCATCGTGGAGGCGCGTGCACGCCGTGCAGCCGGGGGGGAGGGGGGAGGGGGGGGTTCTCCGTGTCCTCCCCCTTCATGGCTGGTGCATGTGTAAAAGAGCCTCAGGACGCGAGCAAACTGGTTTCGAACACGTGGGCGCTCATGCGCCGGGAAAATATGTCCTTTGGTCCGTCGCTAAAGTAGATCATATCCACGACCGTCGTACTTAATCCGCGGAATCTGATGGGTCGATCGAACACGGTAGAATCTAAAGTCGCGACGCCTCGGAGGAAAATCTCTGCTTGAAAACCGGGGATCCCCGGGGAAGTCTCGAAAGTCTCGCAAGTCCAGTAACGAGACGATGAGGATCGAACGCTCGTCACCCTCTCCGTCTCTCTTTCCATGCGGCCCTTTTTCCGGCAATCCTTCGGTTCATAAATCGCTAGTGAAACCAACCGTAGAGCCATAACTCGCCTCGGCCAGAAGCGCAGGAAGGAGGGGGGGGGGGATGGTAAGAGAAAGGCGAGACGTTGGTTTCTTGCTGCGAACGTCACGGCAGTCCCGGAGGAAGGAAGAACTTGTCCTCCGGAAACGGTCATCATCATCCCGCATACTTATGTACACAGGGAGTACCATGCCAGCTTCCGGTTAAACTCGATCCTCGACGATTTTCATCAACCTCCTCACTTGGCAGCCAGGTCCTGAGATTTCCCTTTATCGGCAAAATTTTTCTGTTATTCCAAAAGCGTATTTCTCCGGATAAAGACAATGTGATTTTTATCTAAACGCAGGGCTTTTCCATGGAACGGCGACAGGCCCGTTAATCGTGAGGATCGATCGGAGCGTTTTGCTGGCGATACGTTTTAATGAAACTTTATCGGACGGGGATGAACGGCGCGAAGACGCAGCTTGGAAAAACAGTGGCGGAAGGGGGAGGTGACGCGAGGGGTGACCTCGATCCGGCCGGTCCAGGGATCGATAAGCAAATAGACAGGGGAGCCTATATACCGGACGTTCCTGGCGGGTCATAAATAACGATTAGCTTGGCACCAGACGACCCGAAGACCGGCGAAATTGGCCTCCACGCTACGGCACGAACCGCGGCAACGCTCGATGTATCTTCGTTTAGGCTAAATTGCCACGGGAAAAAAGATCAAACCCTCTACGCTCCTTTTCGGCCGATTGCGCGGCGCGTGGCCATCGTGAGGGAAACGTAGATTTCCTAGGAGCAGTTTGAAAAGTTCTCCATGCGTCCGCTCGACTAGCGAGACTCGTGGAAGACAGGCAAGTCTCCGGGGGAAAAGAAAGGGAGAAGACAGGATTGACCTTTGGCCCGGTAATTGCTTGTTTTATCTTAATAAGCGTACATAGCGTGGCGGTTTGCGGCGGCTACATCGTCTAACGTATCCCGTTTAATTAAAGCACGTTGCAGGGAGAGTTGGCTGGAATCTCGTTCTCTCCCTCGTTGGTTCACAGACACAAACGCGCGTATACCTACACATCTCTGTATATCCTGGTGATTCTCTTCTTCGTCTCCTCACTCTCTCTGGAGTTTCCTTCCTCCTCTTCTTCCGGCGGTCGAGTGAAATACTTCATCATCGTCATCTCTCCTGCATTACCGTACCGCCGTATTCCGCTTTATACGTGGCGTTGGTTTTATTGTAATTAAAAGGACCGGCGGAAGGGAGGATCGTCATAATTTCTTGTAACGGATCGTCGTCGGGGCGGAGGTGTTACGAGACGACTGAGGTGGGGGAAAAAAGGACGGACGAAGAAGGTTGGTTCCGTCGGTTGCTCGAGTCTGATGTCATTCAATTATCTATTCAATTAGGCGCTCGACGCGAAGAGGCGGTGGCGGCGACTCGATTTCAACGAGAACCGGAAGTGAGTAGGTGTCGCGCTGTTCTAGGAACGAGTGGCCACGTTTCCAGAGAGACACGCGAGGCTCATGGCAAACCTTACGGTTTCCAGTCGGAGAGGAGGTATTCGCCGCGATAATAATGACTATTTCCTCGATTACGAGCTCTCGAGCGACTTTAGCGAGCTCGTTATTTATCGTCCTCGGTGTTCCCCTCGGTCTGTGCCGTTATTACGAGAGAAACGAGCCTCCCTCGCAGCCTCCTAGGGGCTCCAATAACGCCGGCCCAAGAAAATAATCGCCCGCAATTAGTAAGAAACTTGGACCCTTTAAGCGCCCCCCCGAGCATCCGTTCGGGAGTTTCCAGGGAAATTCCGGCAGTTGCCAAGCTTTTCGACGAACGGCAGCCGGCCCGCAAGCGGCTCGTGAAATCCGTGGAAAGGCGTGCAGAGACGGTGCCGGTAATTAGTCGGGGCGACGTTCAAAGTGGGCCGTTGATGCCGTCTCGAACGGCCACTCGACGTGTACGATTCGTGGAATTCGGAGGACGAGGAATTTCGCTGGACGCGCATGCATGGATCTGGGAAATACGTGGACACGGTGCAGTGGGCACGTGTAACATCGCGGGGACTGCTACGGGTTTGTACGTTCACCATCATTACGAATGTCTGCCGACGAGGCTGGCCGGCGAGGAAATTGCTTCGAGTCACGTGCCTCCCATTTCCGTATCCGGGAATTCCGAGCGCGGTGCTGGGGCCCGATGGACCGCGTGCATCGTTTCCATAAAGCCCGTCAGTCTGGGAACGTCCGCGTAAAGCATCTCCGCGAGGCAATTTTCCGCGCGGGATACGTGACCATTGGCTGGGCAGGAATTTTCCGGGATACGGTTCTGCCGAACTTGAGGGAATTTGCCTGCGGGTATTTCGATATCCCTTGGATTCCTTGAGGTAATGGCCGCACCGCTAGACATTCCCCGGCGTGAGACAATGTCGCCAAGCATTCCTAAACGCGCCTACTACGCATGCATAAATCATGAAGACGGTGTAAAACGTCCAGCGGCACTTACGTCCTTCGTGGGTAATATTCCCCGTCTCGCGTCTCGCGTCTCGCGTTTCATTCATCCTCCGGCGCTGAGTGCACGTTGCTCATACATTCATGCATGACGCACGGCCAGAGTCACGATACGCGATCGTGCTCATTCATGGCAAACGCCGACTCTCTCCGGCCGGGCGAAAATAGCGGAAACGAACAAAGAGGCCACCAGCGAACATCGCTCTCCGATCTTCTTTTATCGTCCTCCTCTTTCGCGCATTCGTCGAAAATGCTTGCTCCTTGAATTCCCCGAAGGAAGACGACTTTCGTGCCTCGACAACTGCGAGGATGAACGTTTAAAAAATGACGGCACGGAGTTACGATTAGAGGGGAATTCCTGAAAATTATTTCTCCTTACGAAACTGCTCTATCGTCATCTCCAGCGACGTTCCTCTGATTTACCGTAGAAGAGGCTGCCGGCCGTAAAAGCCGAATAGGGCAGTAAACCGAATAACAAGGTGCTCGTAAAAAAAGAACGGCGTAAAGTAATTGGAGCATTATGTGAGCATAAGGAAGAAGAAGGGAGGGCACGGGGAAGAGGGTGAGGGCGGTGAAACGATAGACAATGGGATTCGATGAGACGCGTATTCTTTGGGCGTAGCGCGGAAGGCACCGTGGATTTTCGGGGCGAATGCCGCACGCCCCTCGGCGATGCGCAACATAAACGAGATGGCCCGTACGATCTTTTCCCGGCGGGTCAGTCTGATCCCGCTCGGAAACGTGCTCGTTCGAATTACGGTGGAAACACCAAAGGTCCGTGGAAGATAAGGCCAATCGTGTGGCCCGTTTGATCTCTTGGCCGAAGTTTCACCGATCATTCGTGCGTCTTGTTTTATGGGATCGTCGGGCCATTTGAATAGAGCTGGGCGTTGAAAAAATGGCAAATGTTGAAGGGTGGTGGGTTGTCATCGGCTCGACAGCGGTCTGCCGTTTATCGAATCGAAAGCGGAGGAAACAGCGGGGCGCATTTGTACGGGCGCCCGCGAAATTCGTAGAGCGACAGGGTCCATAAATAAACATCGGCGGCAGCGTGCCGCCGTTTGTCAAGTGCCGACGAGTAAAAATAATTGCCGACGCGATCAATGCGTCTCTGTGGCCGTCCTCGAAAGCCACGTGAATTGGCGCATCGAGGGTAAACAGAGGGAGCTTAACCACGGTGGAAGGGATGGAAGGATGGAGCAAGTTCCTGATATCCGCAAAATTGTCTATTTCGCTCTGAAGAGCGTCCACTCGGCGGAATTGCGCGCGAGGTATACGGCGTCGAGGAGTCCAACAGGAACGGCTCGCCGCAATATGGAATATCGAATTTCGATTTCCCAAAGCAATCGAGTCGGCCAATAATTCACCGGGCTCAGTCACCGTCTACGTTTTTCCGGGGCTTCTCCCGGCCGAAAGTGAGGCGCGTCGGCCAAAGTTAAGCAGGGGGAAGGAAGGTGGGGGAGCAATGTTTCAAGTGCATCGTCGTGTCGGTACACGATGTATACACGATCCGTAACATGGCCGGTGGATACAGACATGCCGTTAACGTATAGACCCGTAGCCGCGACGCGACGGCAACGTCAACCCCTCCTCCCCTCCTCCACCCTATCCGTAAGAACCCCTCGCGTACAACAGGAGCCTTACATCAGGCAGTTTGAACCATTAGCAACTCGCTCCGCTGATTACTTGGTCCGCGTGAAACGAGGTTCACCATTTTCCGGAAAGGAAGACGGAAAATAACGTGCTTTATTAGGGGGAGTAAGAAAAATCAGGGGGATATCGATGGTATAGTCGTTGTTTGAAAAACGAGCCTATACCGACACCCTGCTTCTGGTATTGATCGTTATAAATAGCGTGGATGAAGGTACCGGTCGTGCCGAGGGATTATCCCTTTATATCGAGCTATTAATATTACTTTCCGCGAATCTTTCCTCACAGCGGGGCCGGTTCTTTTCCCTTCGAGTTCATTCTGCTTCTCTTCCCCTCTTCATTCGCTTCCTTAGGTCATTATTTTCAACCTTCTTATCCCCGCGCGGTCGCTTATGGTTATGACGGAACTGTTATTTTTTCATTCAATTTCTATTTTCCCAGTCGGCGAGGTGCTTGAAAATGGAAAGTTTTCACCGATGAAAGATAGGGGTTATGTATGTAAATGAAAAATATCATTGTTGGTCTTTGTTCGTTGACTCTTCTCCGTCTCCCTTGCTCTTCGTATCTTGCCCACTGGGGATTTCGTGGAGTTTGCCGAATGTCACGTGGTCACGCTTTCGCGCACTGTCCTCTTTATAATTCCATTAAAAGGAAACTTGGAGATTTCCCCGGGGACTCGTCACTCCCGGTAACTTTCCGTTTCGCCTTGGTCGCTCTTCTCTTCTCTTGCCGCTTCATCGGTCACTTCTCCAGCTCTCTCTATTTCTCCGTTGCAATTCTTCCCTATCTCGCCTGTCGCTGCTGTCCTTTATCTTAGTTTCCAAGGCTGTCTTACACAGCGCGACGCGCAGTTTGGCTTCCTTTCTGCGCCAGCTTTTCTACCCTCCGGAATAAATTCGATTGGACTAATATTCAAGTTCGATAAGTTATCGTCGGTTAGGGCCCTCTGTGTCTAACGAGGTAATTTCACGGGGACTAAACATTGGCCGCATAAATCAGGGTTTTCCGTGGTAATCGCGAGGGGACATAAGCGGACGGTTCTAATAGCGAAGGATAATAAATCGAGCGTCGGGACGCACGTGCGCGGCTAAGTTACCGGGAAGGGTTGTCCGCGTCGTTCGACCGGCGAAGAAACGCAGAGTGGATCTAGCGAGCGGGCAACTTTGCACTATAAATGCTAATGGCTTCAGCCCGGCAGTTAGTTAACCACCTGCGCTCGTAGTTCGACGTGTCTTCGTGCCGCGGGGGGAAGAAGACTCGTTCTCGGCTTAGGTCGACTGAACTTGGAATACCCGAGGTCGTCGCCGAGGGTAGGAGCGCCCGCGGTGCGGGATTTGCACGTGAGATGCTGCCGCATCTCGGGGCAAAACGCTTACCGAGGGGATTACCTGGCAACCGGGGGGACATGGGGAGGGCTGCAGCTACCAAGAGCTTGCATTTCCGGACACGTCTTGCCGTCGACTTGGAACACCACGCACCAACACGTGGTGCATTACTCCGCGGAAAGGCTTAAATCTTTTCCTCGGGACGATTATCCTATCGTCCGGTAATTGCCGTCAAAGCAAATTCTCCGGGCAATTGCCGTTGGTTTGCGCGGAAGCCATTAACGCGAGGGAATTGCCGTAGAGTAAAGCGGCGTGTGCCAGCGACAGGCCAACACAATGGCAACGGTCCGACTCGGGGTTGACAATGAGCGTCAGCGGATGGTCCAGCGAGAACCCATTGGATCTGCTCGACACATGGTTTCCCATCTGCACGCGGAACCACAGGTTAATGCGCCATTGTCCTAGCATTCCACCTGCGTACAGGATTACACGTGCTCTCGGCATGATTTGCGTTAAAGGGATTTCATCTAAACTGTGTCTACCCTTCTAATCGATTTCGTCCGGACCTTCGTGGGGAGAATGACGCGATACGTGTATCTTGCATAATTGCTGTCGTTAAAGGAGCAACTCACTGTACGATATGAATACTTAGACCGTTGTCATAATCACGGCTTTCCATCGGCGAGGTCTATTAAGTCGACTTCGATTACGTTATAACTTGGTGCGGAAGTTGCTGGCAACTTCGCCAGCCAGCCGATTGTTGCCCAAGTCTGTCGGTTCTTCCATGCTAATCGACCATCTTATTACCCCTTCCCCCGCTCCTATCAGCCTCAATTCACAGCAGCCAGCGAAAAATAATAACTTACTACTCTGTTAATGAAATTATTTAAATTCCTGTCTTTCCATCTCCCTTTAGGTTTGGATCTCGTCTCCCTCTGTTACTCAGGTCCAACACCTAATTTCGCCCTCCGCAGTGAAATGACGATCGCAGAACCTGGAGCCCTGTTCCCGCGTAATATGCGCGACGTTACCCGGCGGCTCCTCCCCCTCTCTTCTGTTAAATGCCCGACATTTATAACGGCGAAAATGTACCCCGCTTCGCGGCGAGCCGAGTATTCCGGGCCCTCCTCCCATCCCCTCAGCCACCTCTGCTGCTCATTTTCTTTGCCGCCCTCGCGTTTATCTCTACATTATTTTCTTCGCAGCCGGCGTCTCATCCGCCGTATCTCTTCATTCCGCGTAGTTTTCGAGGGGGATTAAACTCGCGTCAAGAAAATCCGGCTAAAGAAATTTATGATTAAAAGGTGGACGAGTTTAAGAGCAAGGGTCAGATGGTCATAGGATTTCATTGAATAGGAGGGACGGTAGATTTGGCGTGTGGCTTTTTCTTTAACGGTTCGATTCCTTCTGTTCCGTGGTGTTGGGCCGTCGTTGATTTGCCGAGGTTCCGCCCTGCGGAGGAATCGTCTTGCCGGCGTTACGTGCCGTGGGCCCAGAAGAGCCGGGCATCGGCATTCATCGCGCGGTCCTTAAAACGCTCCTGGAAGGACGGAAGGAAGGGATCGAAGGGAGAACAGCGCCGACGATTCTCGTCTCTTGCGTGTCCGCCGGACGGAATTCTAATCCGGCCGGGTCGTCGCTAGTCCCTAGGCTTTGAATAATCGAGCGAGTCCTGTCGTGCGGAGACTCCTTTGTCAATATAAACGCAAACATCGGCAACAAAGAATCCTTCGGCAGACGGATATTTGCGTAGCTTCGATAATCACGTGCTTCCCCAATTTTCATCTTTTCATAGAGACGCGGTATAACGAGAGCGTAATTTCCTTTGCTTGGCATTCATATTGAAATTAGACGAGGCGCCGACAGAATGCCGTTCCGTCTCTATTTGCCGGGCCGCCAATTTCTTATGCATTTTTTCTCCTTCGCGACACGTGCACGCGACGCAGGCCCGAAAGACGGCGGGAATGGAGCGGCCCGATCAATGGGCTTTCGAAATATAAATAGGCGGAGGAAGGCCAACGGGGCTAGCCGGGTATTTATTTATTTATTGCGTGTGGGGCCTCAAACCACACGAACGCGCTGAGACTCAGACGGCAAAGGTGCATTGCTCTTTCCGTTCCCTCCTTGCCCCCTTGTCTCGCGATCCTCGCTTTCCAGCCACTTTTAGTCCGTCGCCAGACTTTTTCCACAGTCGCATTTCACGGGAGAACAGTCTTTTCCCCTTGCCCGACTTTCGTCGGAAATTTCATGCCCGCTGAGACAAAGAGAATCGACAGACTGACGGAGAACAGCGTGGGGTCTTCCTTGACCGAGGTTTACGTAACCAAAGACTGTAAGTCTTGCGCTTCACTTATTGTTAGATCAGTCCTTCGCGACGGCCTACGAAAGAGTGCACCTTTTCTGACACCCTCGAGTCACCTTTCCTCGTTTTATAATTAAACGACGGCCGGTTAATGATAATGCAGGGCTTATAAATAACATTTGCCCGCGCGCTGCATCATCGATGGCCATGAATGAACGAGGGTCAAAGGTCGCACGAGGTGCACCTGCGTCATTCGGCTCTTTATAAATTCCCCTCTGGCATGGCTCTCGAGTTAATATTAACGCTCGGATCTAAACTTTTTTCCATGAAAGAAAAAGCCGAGAAAAACGAATTTCTCGTCGACCCGAAGTTGATGGTGGTCGTTAAACCGAAAATCGAGGAATCTGAGGGGAAGGGAAGGGGGATGGAAAGGACGGTACTCCGGATGGATGGGAGACGATTTCGCGCCGTCTTTAACGTCACGTGGAGCGGGTCATTGAGGCGGATCCTCGACGTCATTCAAACGAACCGCGAGACGCGCTCTCGAGAGTCCCGAGGCCCGAGGGTTACGTCGAGCGGGGAACTATTTCGAGCCGACGGTTATTCTCGTTTGTCCATCGAAGGCCGATCGGCCGTGGCAACGACGTGCGAATGCAGATCGATCGATCCTTTATTAATTGAACGACCGAGGGTTCGAGCGCGCGACATTTGCGGAGGAGCGAAGACCGGGGGAGGAGAGGTGACGTGCGAATTTAATAAGCGAATAAAAGGGGAAACAAGCCGAGGAAGCCTCGCCGGCGAAGCATTAGCCGGCCTGTCGTCGTAATGTCGTCGCCCTGGCGTGTCGCCGGCGACATGACTTTCTTTATTTCGCTGAGGAGAAGTCGGGAAGACAAACGACGGACGGTCAGGAGGTCCCGGCCGAAAGGATAGCTGCGGAAATGAGAAAACGTCCGTCCGAGCCCGGCGTCTCAGACACCTCGGATCTTTGACGAACCGCTACGTGAGGCGAAATTCTTAAAGCTTCTAATATTTCTGGGGAAAAAAGCGAGGACGACAGGCGTTCGAGGGAAGTAAGATCGAGCTGTGCAGCGACGATTCCTTGGCGTCTTGGCATTGTGCGAAAACTGCCAAGAGTCATGAAAGGATGGTGAAAGGATCGGCCACGTTTATCAGGACGAAGCTCGGTGCGGCTGACAAGCTATTACTGCGCGCGGAGATCGCCTTTGCATCGAGATTGAATAGATCGAGGTTCGTGGGAAATGGGCCGAAGGAGTGAAAAGCGAATGAAGCGAGGAAGAAGCCCAAGACGAAGCCCAAGACGAAGCTCGAGAAACTGGAGCCGGGATCGCGTTAACATTGCGCGGCACAGATTAGTAGGAGTCGTTTATACGATCCCAGGACTGCCGGAATTCCGGTGCAAACAGCGTGGAAAATCGAAAGCGCCAAAATGGTTTATTCGCTGCAGCAACGGTGAATACGAATGAGCCGGAGGTGGAGTTTCGTTGAATTGCGTTTGGGCCTTCGGGCAATGGTTTATTCGATTTCTCTTTGAAGGGGAATGATTGGTCAGGGCTGCGTTGAGTATTAACACGTCGTAGGTTTGCGCTGGTCCGATCTGCTGGCGCCGTCGTGTCGTGAGATGTTGCCCGTAGGAACGGTGGGCACGTGCCGACGGTTTACGAGCGTCGAGCCGGCACGTTGTTCCGTGCTTTACGGCCGTTAGTTACTCACGGTTCGTTACTTACCCGGGCTACCTTCCGCAAACCCACCTCTCAGACGGGCCTTCCTTCCCCTTACCCCTGCGCTTGGAAAATCGCCGGACAATTTTGCCCCGATGTTCTGGCAAGCCTTTTGCTCGATTCGCCGTGGTCTCAGCTTCGTCAGTCGTCCAGCGAATTTTTCCTTCGGCGAAGGAAGTTAATTGCCAGATGGAAGTGTTCTGTCACGTTTGATCGTGACGGATGAAAGACATTTTCCCGTTGGCGAGGGAACGATACCGGTGCTTTGAGGACGATGGAATTTTTCCCTTGGTCCGCTGATATTTATCGCGAGAATGCTTTACGGGCGATATCGCGGTCGCGAGAAGACGGATCGAACGGCAGAAGCTCGGCTTTTGTATCGTCGTATCGTCGTATCGTCGTATCGTCGTATCGTCGAATCTCTCGTGCCGACTGTCTTCCGCCAACGACAAAGCGTCGTCGACGCTCTTCGCATGACCGAACATTCGTTTCGTCGAGCGAAGATAGCTCGGCATTTTTCATGGGCCTTGTGGCTTCCTATCTCTCAAAATTCCCAAGGTTTCTCCTTCGAGGGAAAAGAGCCAGCGGACGGTCGATGGACAATTAAAATTCCCCGCAGAAGTATTTTAATGAGAGCCTCAAATAGTAATTCTTTCATTTTCCTGATGGATTTTCGCAAGTAGGAGGAACGGTCATCCGTCGAGAGGAATAATTCTCCGACACGTGTGGCTCCATTAATCCTCATTTCTTTTCCGGGAACGTCGCGGCCCATCCACGAAGCTGCCAGCGGGGAAAAGTCGGGCGAAAGAAGCTCCTTTCCGGAGGGAAGACCGTGCGCGAGAACTGGCGTTACGCTTCGTTGCCTCTTAATTACGGTTTATTTCGTTGGAAAGGTGGGAACGCGATTCGATGGAAGAACGAGGCGAAGGGAAAGGGAGATCTAATCGTGTTTTCCTTTCTTTCGGATCCCGGTCCTGTCTTATTTCGTTTCCCATGTTTTCCCCCCTCGACGCTACGTGATGTCTAAGTGGAACGCGTGGAATTGAGAGCTTCTTTAAGTACATGGAACGGCAAAGAATCCCCTCTTCTTTTAATCCACCAAAGTCTTGGCAGCTCGGTTTTCCAGCTTTTCCCGAGTTTGAAGACAGGGTGCCATGTTTTCCGCTATATTTACGCGATGTCTCGGGGAATTTCGCGACAAGAGGGGGTGGGAAAGGTGGGTGGTTTTCTTGGGAGCCTCGTGGCTCTTCCGGCGACGGTAAATTCGGCGCGTGACTGCGGAACGGAATATCGAGCGCCTCGGCAGAAAGCCGTACAGAGAAACAGAGAGGGCAAAGCCGGGTAAAACGGGCCAAGGGAGAAGCTAGAATGTACGGCGTGTAGATTGAAAGGAGGAAAAATTCGTACGCCTGGCTCGGCTTGAATTTACGCGCCGCTCGGCCCGTCGGAAGATTTCAAAGGATTTCCCCGGGACTCTGAGGGCGCCGACGGAATCGAAGTCACAGGGAATTCTCGCGCAGAAAGGAAACTGAGGCGGCGGTAAGGCGTAGCCGGAAATGCAGAACCAGCCAGAGCAGACGGAAAATCGCGAGGACTTTGGAATTCCTTCGTTCCTCGTCTCGCGCTTCGACGGACCCGCAAAGAAGATGCAATTGTGCATAATGCCTCTGTCGAGCTTAATTTCCCGCGAGCTCGGGGAAAGGTTCTTAAGAAAACTCCGCGCGATACGTCCAGCATTTTTAGCGAATTTTCCAACGGCACTTTCAGCGACGAAATTCCATCGGTCGGGATGTTCGCATAAACCGGAAACGCATTCGACGGGAATATGAAATGAGAGGCGGCACGTGGACGATGGAACCTTATCCCGCGTATATCGGCTAGGTAAGAAACGAAGGAGAGGTGGGGCCAAAGGGGGAAAAGCTCTGTACAAGCGTGCGAGGCACACGCTGGCGAAATACTTTATGCTAAACTTAGTTTATGCCGCGGGCCGTTATTGAAACTCAGAGTGGGATTACGCTCTCGCCGGATGGAGATACGGGGCCAGCCCTCCGTAAGGTCAGAAGCGAAACACAATATCTGCAGGCTTATTTATCACCTCTGTTCTTTCTCCTCTTGCTCCCCTTGTCGCGGGGCTTTTCATTTGGAAACTTAGAGACCCGCATCTTTCACCTGGCTCGTTATAGCCGCGAAATTCTCATTCACTTTAATCCGCCTCTCATAACGCTCGACTTTGGCGAAAGTAGGGAAATCACTTGGACGATCCTCAGCTCTGAAGTCGCCGATAAACACGGCCGATTAGCGGATACTTGGGAGTTAATTGAACGAGTGACGAGAAATCGTTGGTTCCTTCGCGAAGAAACGGAGAATCCGAGGGCTGAATAAAAAGCAACTTCCTTCCGGCCGGCTGAGCTATTAAAACCGCTCCATTAGGGAGTTCCGAGTGTGTCGGGGCTTGCGTATCCCTCGCCGCTTTTATTTCATTACGTCGTTGGCGCGGCTAACGAAATTACCGCAATTTCGCGCGGCATTCTGCGCTACGTAAAGCGCGCACACCGCTGAGAAATCTCTTCCTTCGCCTCGTTCCCTCTCGTATAAATAAGCCGAATCAGCGCTGAGAATTTTCGCGAGCCTTAGAAATTACAAGGATCTTCGCGGAGAAGAATGTTAGCGAGGATTACGATTAAAGCGATTTATTAGGAAGCCTTGCGCGCGTAGGGCGCCAGCTTGAATATGAAAGAGTATAAATTATGCCGTCGGGTCATGGCGGAACGAATCGCCAAAAAGGTTTTGCTGACTCGCGTACCGTGAAGAGAGGGTCCCCAAGAGCTTTTAATATGAGCTCAGGGCTCTCTTAGGGTTAGAGCAGGTGGAGGAGGACGCGAGACAGATAGAAAGGAGTCGAGGGGGCAAAGAAAATCGAAGAACGGACAGCCAGAGATAGGTGGAAGAAGGGGGTGGAGCTGCGAGGAGGGGAAATCGCAAGGGGTACGCTTACAAGATCGTCGGGAAATTAGTTTTCCCTGACACCCGAACCCTCGCCTTTACCCTCCGCTCGTACCGGCCCGTGACGTATTACCCTTCGACCTTTCGTCGGCGTCGCTCGTTTTTTCCTTGCGTTTCAACGCGAACCAACGGCCCTCGAAAGTTAGGCTTTTTCCATCCGCGCCGAGTCGACTGAAAAGGGGGAATCATCAAGCTGACGCGTCTTCGCGGCGACGAAGGATTAATTTCTCCGTGCGGTTCTTCCTCGACTATTGGAGAGACGTGTACGTTGCTATCGATTGGCGACGACGTTTGCGATGTCGTTGTCACCGTTGGGGAGGTCGACCGTCGTGTATTCGGTCCGGTGAAAGCCCGTGACCCCAATTTCGATTCAGAGCCACTCTACGGCGCCACATTGTCCCCCGTCTGGCGAACAACCCTTTGTAATCGTACGGTTCTCCCTGGCCGACGAGTTTATGTACCACTGGAGCTTCCATGAATTCGGCAAAAGTTCACAGAGACAGGAACCGAGGGACGTTACTCGGCTGGCGAAATAACCGATCGAATGGCGCGTTAGTCGCGACCGATTGGACGGTCCGAAGTTCGTGTGGCTAAGTAATCCGCGTGCAATCAAGAAGATTGTCCTTCGAGGCGTAGACAAAGACCGAAACTGGGCCGAAGGCTCATGGGGCCAGGAGAAAAGAGGCATATTAGAGGGACGAGGAGGGAGGGGCGCAAAGTACCCGGCTTGGGCGGGGAAAGAAAGAAGGCTCGAGTGCGGCAGACGCGCGAAAATCAAAAATGAACGATCGTCGAAAGCCCCGGAGGAAAGACGGCCCGTCATTAATCATTCGGCGCCCTTCTTATCGAGCCTGCACACACCGTCCGCGCCGATTCAATAAGCGGAAAGCGTAATTTCGCGGGCCGAGGGACAGGGCCGGGTTATTAGAAAGGTGGACGATGTTGGAAATGGTCGAAAGGCTGGCTGATCTCGACCGATCCGCCACACCGTTCATTTTTCCATCGGAAAATCTGCTGATGACGTGCCCTGGAAAAGTCGGTTAACTTCGACGAAATAACGAAGCGAAAAATGTCGGCGCTAAGAAAGGACAGGTGGAATTTCGTCGAGCCACTAGACGAAATCTCGCTTTCTCTCCTAACGGTTCAGCACCGTTATTCCCTGGGCTTTTTCTCCGTAGATGATCTTAATTAGCGAGCAAGACGTGTAATTTCTCGGCATTCATGGGAGACGCTAGAGAATGCGTTGTTCGCGTTTGTCCCGTTTTCGCGTGGAGATTTTTCGCGAGATCCTTGTTAAGAACTAACGTCGATCCGGGGACGACTCTTATCGTGTACTTTAATTACGGACTTGAAATAATAACAAACTTCGTCGAGCTCCGTTCGCCTCCCACTGCCGCATTTCAGATTCTCTTTACGACGTAACTTCAGCTTCGTTATGCAGTTTGTGCACAGTTATAATTAATAATGAACCGCACTTGGGAAGAAGTCGGTAAAATTCGGGCGATAAGTTGTCTGGAAAAAAGGAAGATTCGGGGTGATGAGAGGATGGTGGATTGGCGAAAGGACGATGAAACGCTTAACCGAGTTGATCAATTGCTCCCCTGCAATGTCGGAGAAGGGAAGATCTCTGAGTTTCCTCGCTTTCATCGCGGGGCGGATCGTTCTCTTTTTCGCGTCGGTTTCTTTCTCCCCCGAAGTGTCTGGCCGACTACTTAGCTTCCTCCCGGGATCCTCGGGGTTCCCTTTGGCGGCCCCGCGAGAAATGCGGTCGACGATCGCGCGCGCTGTTCTATTCCCGTGGAAAATGCGACAGGAAATAGCCGAGACGAAACCGGCCTCGGCCGTCAATGCAAATCGACGAAAACGGATGCACGCCAGGCAGGAGGGAACGAGACGGCCAGAGTCACGCGACGATGAGGAACGACGGGGGGGAGAGAGAGGGAGAGAGTGTGGTTTGGCCGTAGTTAAGCGCCGAGATGGGACGAGACGAGACGGAACGAGAGCGACCGAGACGACGGCCAATGCCAAACCCGCGATGCCACCGTGAAACCCGCTCGGCGAGCCTTTCCACACAGAAGGAGAGAGAAGGAGAAATGCGACTGTCCTGCGCGAGAAAGAGAAGATGGATTTGGCTGTGAAAAATCCGGCTTTACCGCAAACCGCCGGTTTTCCTGGACTGCGCCTATCGAAACGTCGAAGGGAGTCGACATGTCCGGCACTTCTCTCGTCTATTTCCTTTCTCTATATTAGAAATCCGCGGGGCGGACGCTCGAGAGCTCCTCTCGAAAGAGCGGGGAATTGGAAAAGTTTAATGCGCCCAGTTAAAGAGCTTTACGGAAATCGTCGAGATTTTCTCCCGTTTTCTCCCCCTGCTCCTCGTGCTGGCCCCTCGTGGTCGAATCTGCGGCGACAAATCCCCGGGAGGTAAGAGCCGTTTTTCATGAGCGACCTACGTGTACGTCGACCCGATTCTCTCACCTCAGCGGCAAAAATATAGCCGTCCTGGCCGGGGGTGGGATTACGAAAAGACCAGTGAAAAGACAACCTTGTCGCGGAATTACTCATTAACCGTCGGTCCACGAGTAATTCGCCGGGGTTTAAAGGAAGGCTTTTTGGGCTCGTTCTTTTTTCGTGGAGGAAAGTAAGCGTCGACGGGAATACGTCTGTAGACGGAATGAACGGCACTGAGTCAGAGAGCTCGCGACTGCGAGACGACGGGCTCTACACATCAGCGTCGACTTCTATTCTTGGCGGACTTCATCAGTCGTCGGACCCCCACGAACTCACGGCGTCTCGCTCAACACGGCCGCGTCGTGCCGGTACGTTGATCCAACGGTCTAGAGACTCTTTCTGCGCGGAGAACCGTCCCGTGGAATCCTCAGAGACGCCTTCCGCCGGCGTTAATGCTGATTAACGGGCTTTCGCGCTTTTCAGCCGGCTGACGCAGCGCCGCAGGTGCCCGTCGAGAATTTATAAACGGCCTATTTATTAAAAAAAAAAAAAAAAAAGACAAAGGGACCCCGAGGAGTAATGAAATATCGATCAGTGTAATTGTCTTAATGAGATCAGCCTGGTACTTGCCGTTTCGCTGGCTAAAAATGACTTTACCGCTGGTTAAAAAAATGTTCTCAAGTCTTGGGCTGATGAGCGGAGTCTGCGATACGAAAGCAAGCGTCATTCGATTGCCCGTAGCTCGTTGGAGTTTGATGGATGGCGACGGGCTTGAAAACACCGGGCGGCTCTCCATCGTGCCCTCCTGCCTCTTTTTCCCTCTGATTATCGAGCGCAATTTCAGCGGCATTCGCAGCCGATTTCGTTGGCCGCGTAACACAAAAGCCAATAATCGCTGTTCCCTGGGGGCGCGGAAACGGTCGGTTCGTTTGCTCGGGCAATTCCAGTTTTCTCATAACGTGCTTGCAAAAAAACAACCGACTTTCCGTCAGACCAAACATCGCAAAAACTGTTATTGCGAATAACATAAATATCCTGCGCATTCGCTTCAAGTTTCTACGCTATTCCCAACAATACGGGGAAGTTTTAATTGGCTTTCGGGATCCCTCCCCTCGAATATTCCTTCGAGATGAATCCAAGTCGATGTTCATCATTTTTTCCATTCCTCTTTCCAGGAGAAACAGTGTCGAAGGGAGGAAAGGGGGGGAGGGGAGAGTAGAAGGGACGTGGGATCCTAAGGCTGCATGTGCGCGATACGTTTGAGGCCGAGCGTATTGTTTGATTAACCCACTTTCGCATTCGAAAATAGAACGACTTCTCGCGCCTTCGCCGGCGAGAAATGTTTCTCCGCGGCTTTATCCACTTAGGAAGCTTTGCCAGGCAACGTTGAGCCGTAGGGAATTGTCCAATGACGATCATTAATCCTCGACAAGAGGAGGGGGAATGATGGATCCCGTGTTTCTGGGTCCGGGCTTTCTCCCTACTCAGGACGACGAGAATGGACAGTCGATCGATTGTATTTGCCAGCGTTATCGAGGATCCTGCCAGGAAGATTCCCGTGCGTCTCGCACTGTCCTGCACGGCAAACTAGAGATCCACTGAACGTAGACGCAAATCGGCTCCGTATATCGGCTCAACAATTCAGTCTCCCTTCTCGTCACTGCGACGTCCTGGCAAATCGCACCGAATGTCCCGTACGCCAAGCTTGGAATATCTAATAGCTTTCCAGCGACACATAACTAATGGCATTAATGGCCTCACCATCTTCTACATCCACCTATAACACGTTAGTCGAATAAACGTGGGGAGACGGAATCTGAGGAAAAAGTTCGCTAACCTTTCCCACAGGTCGATGATCGATTAGAAGAGGAGGTGGGTCGGTTTACACTTCGGATTGGCAATATTCCGTCGTCTGCGGGGTCCAATTTACGTGGCAGGGAAGCTCTCGTGGGTTATCGCTGCTGCAAACGGCATGGCCAATGAACCGTGTCGGTGCTTCCGCGAGAGCTTAATGCTTTAAGTACTCCTCCACTGACTCGACTTGTTTGCCACGCATTGATCCGCCCCCAAAATGATGCCCCCCGCGCCAAACTTTTCCCTTCCCTTTTCCTTCGGCTATTCTTTGGACGTAGACGATCCTGTGCCGACGGACAGGTTGAAAGCGAGAGCCCCTGGCAATGCTTCCGCGCGAAAATACAACGTCGAGTCATCGTTTTAGCGGGATGAAAGGGCTGAAAGGGACGCGAGACTGACAGGTCGGAAAGTAGAGCACGTGTCCGTCTCCCTTGTTGCCGCGATGTGTGCCGAGGACGTCAATTGATGCTCGTTCCTCGTGCATTCAAGTCGATATTGCCGAATCCACGCATTAGCCGGCCTCGTGTTCGCTTTAATGCGGGGCCCCATCGGCAAAATCCTTTTAAGCTTAACGCACCGCACATTACGACACGCTACAGCAGCCTGCCACACCATCAGATTCCTCTTAGAGACGTAAACGTGTACTTATTTATCATTTAATTAGATCCGTCGCAAATAGTCCTGTTGGTCGTTAATTTCACCTGGAGTCAATTGTCCCTATGGGTCTTTAACGAGTAGTCAATTTAAGACCTTCCTAAAAAATACTACCAAATGTACTTCCAAGTGGCTGTGAAATCCTGGCTAAACTTTTTATCTCTCGAATCAGGTATATTGCGCAGAAGGAGAGATATATATATATATATGGCTCGTAGGTTTCGTTAACGAGCCTTTCGCTCTTCAATGGTGATTTCCGCGTGGTCGCTTGCGGATATTATTGCCCTAAGGTTAACGGTAAAATCAATACTTGAGGCAGTACACGGAAACGGAGAGCTTTGGGTTAACGACCGAGATTATCAAGAGCCTTAAGAACGGCAAAAGTGTAAGTTGTCCGTCCCTCTGTCGAGTGTTCGATAAAAAGGGAATGGCAGTAAGGGAGAGGGCCGAGTGACCGTGTTTTTCCAAGGTCCTCAAGGGCAAAAGTAATTTTCTGTCGACGTAATGAACGGCACTTAGGACAGGACAGGATAGAAGAGTCGCTCTGACCTGACGTGTTGGCCCTGCTGAGCGTGGCAGAACTGATACGACATCTCTTATGTCAACCATAATCCGAGCCGAGTCCATGAACTCTCTCGCTCGAGGCAGTTTCCGTCTGGTCCTAGGACTTTTTCTCGCGTTCGCTTCAGCTCGACTCTTCGTCAGACTCGTACTGCACAAGGCGAATGAAAGTTACAGGAGAAGAGCCTCAGGAAGAATGCCGGCCAAACAAAGGAGTCCGCGAAAAAAGGGGCTGAGCAAATCGCAACGGCCAGAGGGGGGGTTCCCCTTGCCTTGGAGAAATTTTTATTAGACGGACGTAATTTAATTCCCATCACTTTTCATTCGTTCCTTTTCAGCGCGGCCCCGCGCCTTCCCTTAAGTCCGTGCCAACTCGGCGGGGAGTGGAAGAGGGCGAGGGGGAAAGGGGGACAGGGAGAAGAGGGGGAGGTCTGGACGTTCGCCTGGTTCTCTGAATAATCCTCGACGTTCAGCCACAGCTTTTCACGTGCGCCCAGCATATGCTTCGGCCGAGATAAATTCATGTGTAATTCCAGAGTGCCGTGGAAAATTCTGCGGAGATTTCCACGGAGAATAATACCCGCCAGGCCTGGGAAGAAAAATTTTTATTAGACGAACGTAATTTAATTCCTTCGGGCCGTTCGTCCGCCTTCCTCCTGAGCCGGCCCATTTTTCTCGGCTTTCCCGCTCACCAGGTCAGGGGGGGGGGGGGTTGGTTCGTGGGAAAATCTCCCTCCGAACATAATCCCCAAGTACCTCTGTTAATCGATGATTTTACATACTCCGCTCTGAGTGAAATTTGCTTTATTTTCTTGCTCCTACCTTCTTCCCGGCTGTGATTTTTCAGCGGGCTTCACTCGACGCGAAAAAACGAAGACGAAGGTAGTTTCCGGCTAGTAAATTCCCAGCCCGGAAATTCCGGCGGCGAACTTTAATAACGAGGGGCGAGAGGAGGGGGAGCGAATCGGGCTTAATCCGAATAAATCAGGAGGGAATATCTGGCGAATAGGGGTGGGGGGTTGCGCGGAAGAACGATGGAGGCCCTTTGGAGGGCACTGACGGCGGGTCGGCACCTCAAATTTCACGGAAGATGACTTCTCGAGTGGCTGCGGGAATAATTCGAGCCGCGGGGGCCTTGGGCCGCTGGAAATCTGATCGTTTCCCGATAAACCGCTCGTCGAGGGCCGTCGCCCCTGTCGAGACTTGGCAAACATATTCCTCGCGTCCGATTAACCGTTTCCACGAGGATCCTCCACAGGAAAATAATAGTTGGAGGAGGTATTTTCCGTCGATATTAAAGGAAGCATCGTCGTACGGTTTGGCAAGATCGATAAGTCTGCGGGAATTTTCTGGCTGATCGAAGGTCAGCTCGGAGACCCTCGAGGTCCCTCGGTTAAGTAGGACTCGATGTCGCATTTAGATAAGATGGACGTTAATGAGAACTTTCGTCGAGTGGCCGGCCGGGGTTTCCCCGCTCGAAGAAAATCGGAAAGATTGCAACGTGGCGCGGGTCGATGCTCGCGATAATTACGTCCCGGAAAACGTGAAGCCTCCCTCGCCTCCGGCGGGGCTGACTTTGCTTTGTGACGGCCACAGGAAAGAGATTAAATCCTTTGAAAAAGTCCACTCGCGTTTGCCCCAAAAAGATCTCTTTGATCTTTATTAATTCGCGGCTTTTCGACCTTCCTGCCATCGCCGCTCTGTTTCTCTTTGTAGTCTATAAAAATCGGAAAATCACTGCTCGACAGATGGGCGATCGCATCCCTCTTCTTCTCTTGGGTTTTGACAAAAATGCGTAATAAAGAAAAGCTGCTTTAATACGAACGGCGAGAATAATGTTCTACATAATAATGGATTACGCTGATATTGCGCGAGGGTAGTCGGGGGTGGTGAATTAATTTAAGGGTCCGACGGGCGAGGAGACGGTGAAAGAAGGGGCGATAAAGGAAGGCTGAAACAAGCTTTGCTTTTAATCTTCGTAAATCACGCTAACTGATTTTACAATCGTTATTAAAGCACGTAATTAGCATAGGCGCATGCACAGTCGTGGTCGGACTGTTAAGATCAAATGAAATTCTCTTGGCATTCGTTTCCGTGCTTTCTGGGCCGATTACGCCGGCATAATGAATTCAACGTCCCGTACGAAGGTGGATGATAATGCTAATCATAGCCGGCTACTACCACGAGGATTTCCTTCTCCATTAATTTCTGCTACTTCGGGGGATCGATATTGCCGAACGACAGACCGAGAAGCTCCGGATGCACAAATAAACAGGGAGGACCGCGTCAAGGCGCGTTTACGTAGGACATGAGCGCAATTACAGGCAAGAGAGGCAGGCGAGCGCGAAACCAGAGCGCTACTTCCGTGTGTGTTTACCAAAGGTTCGTCGTTTGAGGCAGCTGTTAATTAATTCCGCAGGAGCCCGTCGTCGGCAGTTGCTCCTTCCGAAGCCACCGACTGGAACGTTCATCCCCGCGAAATAAGCAGGGATATAACCGACTCAGACTCGGAAGAATCCTTAGCCATTTCCACAAGCAAGCTTCATCCTCCTGCAATATTTCCTTCTCGTCAGAGCAAGGACCCCCGTGCAAGGAAGACCATGAAAAAATCCTGCTCGAAGGAAGATAGGTCGTTTAATTCTCGTTTACAGTGATGCACCCCAAGAGATTTCCTTGCGATCGTAAATATCGGGCCGGCTTTTTTCGGAGTGCAAAGTTGTGTAGCCGGCGGAACGTTCCTCACTGATACCGATCATCAACCGGGCTCTTGTGTTTCCGCTTTCCAACGTTTCGCCACGGGACACTTTGCTCCCTGTGAAAATCAAACAGCGCCGTGTGCCCTTGGTGTATCCTTTTTATCAGGCATTATCCTGGCCTTCCGAAAGTTTCTTTCACACTGACTGCTCCCTCCTTTCTAGCGTTCTCTTTGGCGGTTTATTCTTTGTTGCCCTCCCACTCCGTGGCGGTTTCATCGAAGACTCGGCTTTCTATTAATAGCGAGAAACGTCTGACTATGTGTCTGACGACGGCGAAACGTCGCTATGCGTTCCGTTCTCGTCGAACGGTACCGCCAATTACGTCTGCAAACGCGGCAAAATTAGCCCGTCGATCGACTTCCGATAGCTCATTATCTAATTTCTATCGCTATGTAATTCCACGCTCGTGAGTAGTTTATTAAATGCCCGAAATATCTTGGCGATGATGTCGTCGATAAATAAAGGTCGACAGGAGGGCCGGCCAAGCGGAGAATCTATTTTTTCGCACGGTCGATAAATCGGGAGATAACGCATCATACGGTAGATGAGCGACGAGGGGAGGAGGAGGGAAGGACGAAGGAATCGGAATATAAGGTTGAGGTAGGGTATAGCCGCGAGGATCCAGTGGCCGGGCGCTCGTGACAAATGTACTTCTCATATGACTTGGAGCTTCGAGTCTCTTCCCACGGGAGCCGTGACCGGGAGATATCGTGTCTCCTTGGCCGACTCGATAAGACCCACCGTGGATATCCGCGCTTACGTTGCCTGGCCTCCCCTTCCGGCATTTTCCGAGCCAACGACCAACCGTCGTCGTTTCTCTCCACCCCGAGCACGGTTCTTTCACGTTTATCTTTCAGGACTTTACGACAGGACTCGTCGAATGTTCCACTTATTTTACTCGAAGGAATTTCGATAACCGAAGGGCAGACGAAGGGGAGAGAAGATGACTTTCCGAGGGAGTTAAACGAATGCAGAAAACGGCCCAGGACAAATACGAATCGGTCTTTACGAGCGGTAATTGCAGCGCCAAGCGACGTGGACCCCCGACGTCGAGGACGGAGACCCAAAGCTCCTGGCGCTAACCCAAATCATATAATACCTCTACGCTTCATCGTTCCCTGCCTATCCTCGTCTTCCTTTTCATTCTTCGCCCTTCGCTTTCGCCCGTCTATCCTGCCGGCGTGGAATCTCTTCGAGGAATTCCGTCTTCCTCAAAAGTCTCGTCGATTCGGGAACCGCGTGAAATATCTCCTGTACGTTGTGAAAAAATCGTTAACGCGGAGCGGCCCGTTTTTCGGGCAGGACGAAAAATCGTCGGATCAGTTGACAAATTCGTTGGCGGTGATAAAAATTGTCCGGCGATTCGCGAGGGTATACGGAAGCGGAGAAGGGAGTGGCGCAAAGCAGTAGGAATTGGAAAGCAAGTACGTTAATTCGTGGAAGGAACGGCCAAATCATTTGTATATTGGTAAAGTTATTGGCGTAGTCGAAAAGTGCGTACTTCATGATTTTTCGACTGTCCCCCCCGTCCTTCTCCCCTTCCCGGCCGGCCGAGTTACCAAACAATTCCCAATTGGCTTGTCAAAAAGTTCCGGCCAAAAATGGCCGCTGATTTATCGGGCGCGGATTTATCGCTGGCGCACGGAAACGAGGAAAATGAAGGGTGCAGCTCGTACGCGTATGAACGTGCGTGTAAAGTCAAAAACCCGAGAGAAAAGCTATTCCGCGGGCGAACGAAATTCGAATAATGTATTTCCATAAAAATGGGAACTCAGTGGCTCGTCGGTAAATAATGGAAATTTTCTATGATCGAACATCCGGCGGCTAATGAGGACAGATCGTCTGCTTCCTTGGTCGCGACAGCTTCGTCATTGGCACTTTGTTTCTTGTTCACGAGGACGAAATGTTGGGGGGAAAGAGGAACGAATGAAAAAGGTCACGCGACGGTGTTATAGATGGTAGAGCGGCGCGTTTTTCGCGAGTATTTTAAACTCTCGCCGGTCATTAATACACGCATCCGGTTTTTGGTCTCGGCCGAGCGAACAATGTGTCTATAGCCGCGGGAGACTACCCCGCCGATGAATTATCGTTTCCGGTTCGCGCGGAAAACCGGTAAAATTCGAGGACCATCGAGCCACTGGATTTTTCCACTGAACCTCGTCGCCGGCAATTCGGGGGTCGTTCGATCGTCCATTACGAATGCATCGTTTCCGATTGTTATTCAATTCTTGCCTCTCTCCCCGCGGAAGGTAGGAAATTAGTGCCCTGTACGCGGCGGCGCGGATTATTATCCCCGGTTCGGGGGCATCGTCGACGTTTTTGTCGAGGGTAAACGACGGCCATCGGCTCTGCGGTTAATCTAAAATGTGCGCCGCATTGCACGTACTCGACTGCACTCAAGGGAGGAAGGGGGTTAGGAGGGCTTATGAACGTTACGAACGTGTCCTCGTGCCTTGACAGAGACCCAGATACTAAGAACAAAGTAATATCCTCCAGGTTGTATATCTCTCTCTGTCCGAGCATTTCTTCCCTGCTGCTGTTTTCCCTTTCCTCCTCAGCGGTCTTCCTTCATCCTCTCCAACGGTCGTTCCTGCTCGTCTTCTCGTACCCCCTTCTCAGTTCTCTTGTCTGTCGTGGCCGATCGTGGCTGGGCTTCTTGCCTCCCACGAATTTCGTTCTCTCGAGTGGAGCGCGCACTCTACGCGCCACCTGAGCCAAACGACTGCCAGGCCCCTCTGGCCACCTACCAAATTAACTTTTACTACCATCTTCCCAATTAATTTACAGGACTCCAGCGCCACCGCCGCGGCCTAATTGCACGCATAAATTATCCCCGCGGCAGTTACCGCGAGGACCCTCGTCGAAGGACTCTTCGTCCTTCCGAAACGTCGTCACCGATTTCCCCCTGCTTGGGGCTCCCCCCACCTTTGTCCAAGATTTCCGTTGGTTGTCCGCGAGGAGTGAAGTATAGCCGTCGAAGGGAGTTCCCCGATGATCCGCCCCCATTGACACCCCCCTTCAAAGATGATATATCGTGGCCCTCGGGGGCTTATCGTTCCCCCTGCTTTCCCTCTCGCCCGTCTATCCGTCTCGTGCGAGCGCATTTTTCATGGAACTCGATCGACCAATGCCGCGATACTCTGCTGACATGAAAAATCTAAAAATCCGGCTGTCACGTTGTTAATGCGTTGATTACTGAGATAATGAGGAACGACGTTTACCAGGCACAACTTTATTTTCGCCGTCGACACTCGAATGGCAAACCGGGTCAGGTGCATTACATTATCGTTATTCTCGTTATGCATTCGTACCTCTATAAGAGGATAATTATTTTAATTGCGAGCGCCGGCCGGACGGCAAAGTGGGTCACGTGTTTCACCGTTGCTGAATCCGTCGTTCGTCGTATAAACATTAAATTAATAGGCAAAGCCCGGGAGCAGCTCGTAAAAAGTATGTTCCATCGCAAACTACATCCCACGTTCCTGCCGAGCGAATCCTGTTCCTCGGCTAAGCGTACCTTCCTCCCGGATTAAACGGGATGCATTTAAATGGTATTCAAATCCACTTCGGGCCGCGGCGACGCCGTGTCTCTCGGCGAATCAATTTCGTCGGCATTTTTCGACGGTAAGCGCCGCTGTTCCGCGGCCAGGAAGAAGCCCGGGGAAATCATTTCCCCGGGGCTGGCAACTTCGGAATTACGTTTATAAGTTACGTTCGGTTCGTCAGCGGTGCGGAAGGCAACAGGTAGCAATGAAACCCAATTCGTCGGGCGAAGACGCCATCGGATTTTGCTGAGAGTCCAAAGGTCACCATGGAAATACCGACAAATGCAAAACTTTCAGCAACGAATTGCTGAAAAATAATCAAACGAGTTTACAAAAAAATATGCTGCGATGCAGAGTCCGAAATTGAGGACAAAGTGGGAAAACGGGCTGGAAAAAATGGACAGAGAGAGATGAAACGCGTCTCCGGCTGGTGTTGGCGTCTACGTTGTAAATTTTCCGGACGATGGTTCGCCGTTTCATCCGACTTTTAAGTTATTTAAGAGTCGGCGTTCTTGGCTGGCGGCCTGGTCGCGCGTCGTTTAATGCCAACGTCGGGAAACCGAGCACATTTCCTTCGGTCCGTCATCCTCCATGCCGAATTCACTGACTCGCCGGCAAGAAAAATAATGGTTCAAGTCCCGTCGACTGGGTAGGTTTTTTTTCTACTGACTTTTCGAGCTTCTCGTAGCGGCCGAAACTTGGTCCATTCGTTTTCGCGGCAGTGCGAGGCGGAAGGAAATGGTGCGATTCGTTGGCTTCGAAAGCGCTTCTCTTCCGCGCGAAGAATCCGAGTGAGACGGGCAGACAGTGAAGTTTGCTGCATAATTTATCGTAATCCACGGGTTTGTCGCCTGGCTGCTAGACTAAACGAACCTCCGCGTTCTCGCGAAAGATAAGACGGTGGTGCGTTCATTAAATTTTCCTCCTTTCAAGCTCCCCTATTTTCCGCAATTTTTCGTCTCGTCCGGCCGCTAGCGCTATCGGTTCTGTGCGAACCGACGAAATAACAGTATTCCCCGGCGGTTTTCGTTCTGTTAGAACGGATGGGAGAAACGCCGGGGAACGGCTAATTAAGATAGGCGTGCGTACCTGCGGGCACTTATAACGAATGCATATGGTTACTCGGTAGCCCCTCGCACGATGAACCCGCTGCCTGTTTCCGGCGCATTCCTCCTGCCCCCCTTTCCCCCCCGCTCCCCGGTTTACCGAGGCTTTCGCGACGACACACGCGGAAGTGGTCGTTCTTTTACCCACGCGGGCAAAACAATCCTCCGTCTACTGTCGTTTCCCCACGGAAGAATTTAGTCCAAGATCCAAATCGACGGAAGGAAGACTTTTTCCCGGTGAATAGGCTGTTTAGCGGTGTTCGTGGATGTTCCATTTTACGTAAAGTTTGTCAAGTTGCACGATTTTCTCGAGTTACGCGTGCATCTTGCCAGGCAGTGCTGCGGTTTCCCAAAACTCGAGGCAGCTTTTAATCGAGTCTATTTTAGCAAGACATTCCGCGCTCCGACGAGACCGTCCTTTAAGGGGTTGAGTTGACATTCGTTTAGTCGAATGAGGTATATGCCAGGCTACCAGGCATGGCTGGGGGGAAAGGGGCTTCGTTCTCCGGAAGGCTGGGGGCCGCGTGAAGCCAAGGCTTTTGGAAAGTTTCTAGCAGCGACTTCGCTAAAGTTCCCATCGTTGACTCCAACGAGTTAGAACGTCGCTCGTCTTCCATCAAGGCAGACGGCGAATTTACAAAGGTGGGGATACGTGAGGGACGTGCAAGTTGAACCGCCGCATTGAAATGCCTGCTACTTAATTGGCTTCCGGTTAAAAGCACAGCTTACCTAGGAACGAGTGAATTTTTGTTTGATATCACGCTGCGTTTATTTGGCCAGACGTGTCTATACTGGCCTCAATTCCCGTTGAAACCGACAAGGCGAAATATACGTATGCCGCCTTAGGGACCGTCGAGCGGAATGTATTCTCTCATGGCCCGTCCTACAGTTCCGTCTGCGAGTTATGTCCGCGGTCTCGAGAGCCACGAGGAAGAACACCGCCGGAGCGTAACACACACCGGGCTTCCCGGCCGGAACGTCAGCAACTCTCGGTTGCTATTCGTCACGGCATTCGCACCTGCGATACACCATCCCAATGATTATTACTCCCCGTTGCCAAAGGAATCGCTCGATGATGGAAGAAACGATTACACGAAAAGTGGGGGCAAGGAGGGTAAAGGGAAGCTGCGAGGGATTGTAATGGTGTTGCAAGGAAAATCGGTCGCCCGGGAGAAGTTGGGCAAGGAAGAGTCGCGGAAAGGTTGGCTTACGAGCAACTGGAGATTCTATCTCGACGGGTACGCCCTCGTAATGCGTGACCGGGGTCAGGATGGCACCGTTAGACGTCGTTCTAGCTGGGCAGCTACGTCCAGCACGCAACTACCGTCGAGCAACTAACATTGCCCCCGAGAGCTAAGCCAAGGGACGTTTCCCTCTGGTCAACGATTTTGGATTACTCCACGGAGGTGTAGATCGAGCGTTCTTCTTGCGAGGGAGGGCAGTCCTCGATGATGTAGGTAACCGCGTGGCGGGTTCTTGCCGACAAAGAAAACATTGGAGCGGCTGGCTGGCGCGCGCCCGGATAGCGCAACGTCCGTCCGGCTCGTTACTCGAGCCGACGACCCACGGCCGGCCGACAATAACAAGGTGCTCTCATAATTGCCCATGTAATTAGAGGGAAAGAAGGAGACCGGGGGAAGATGAAACGAGCTGCCATCGGAAGCGACGTTCGCCGGTTCCGACATGCATCGCTGACGCAAGAAAAGGGGCCGCCGATGACCAATAACGATTCTGCTCGATGCTCAACGGCTTAGTACTTTCCCTCAAAACAAAGAGCACCGGGCTATTTTGAAATTTCCCATCAACCGAAGGAACGTCCATGGGGCTCGGCGAATGGGGACCAGGAGTTTGCTCGTCAAAAGGGAATGCTCGACGTTTGTTGGAGAAGTCGTAAGAATTCCCTGGAAGTCCCGAGAGCGCGGGCCACGTGAAACGTTCGTTTACGGCTCGCAATGAAAGGCGGAGGAAGATTGACAGAGGAAAACGAGCGGAACGAAAGGAGGACAGGTGCGTTGGATTCAGACGGGAGATGCTTCGATGATCATCGACAAATCGCCACTGCGATAGAGACAAAATGGAGGGGAATGAGGTCCCGAGGAATCGGAAATACGAGGAATTCCAAGAAGAAACCGTCGATCAGACACGTTCATCCGGTATTGGGGGAATTAAATTTTCAGCCGACGAAACGAACCAGTAACCACGGGAAGCGACAAATGACGGGAGAAGACAAAGTGGGAAATTGGAATTAGGTCGAGATAGAAAAGGAGAGAGAGAGAGAGAGAGAGAGGCGTTAATGCGAGGAAAGGGGAATCGCTCGTAAAGCGGGAAGAAAAAGACGAGGAGAAGGATTGACAAGATTACGGTTACGAGAACGTCCTGGAATTGCGGCGATGACGAAATTACGGGCAGTCAGGGAAATTCCCGGCGGTGGGTGAATGAAGGAGATGAAGTGAGAAGAGTGGCTCGACAGCTAAAGGCGATCGTTGGCATCGATCGTTCGATTGGTAGACTCTTAAGTCCGAAAATATCGTACTGGCTGGGATGGAATTTATAGGGAGGATCTCAAGAGGCGCAGAAAACGAGGGAGCACCTGCTCGATCCCCGTTAAATCGCCGCTTTTGTTTTCTACTCCCGGGAGTCCGCAATAATAATTATCGTTAATAATGCGAGGGACGGTTAAACAGAGTTATAACGCGCTCCTTTGAACGTTGCGCGCGGTTCCCCCTTTCGAGGTGGATTCTCCGCAGGTAATTTCCTCCTCCTCGGGCCTACATCGTCGAACAATCTCGAATTTTCTTCTCACACGGGGGGTCATTAGGTCTTATTAAAAGATGTTTCTCTTAATAGGCCGCCGAGGGGATCGTTTCGCTCGCATTATCCCTGCCTCGCGACAGACGCAAGAAATTCAATTCTACCATTATCCGTCTTATTTCGTTATGAAGTCATTAGCGAACATTTTTCCGAACGAAAAATTCTAGCGAGACATTTCCCTCTTTGTTGGAATCCTCGACTTTTCCTTCGGAGCCTTTTCTCCCTTCTTTCTCCGTCCCTGGCACGTCCTTTTTTATTATTTCTCACGGAGTGTCGACTCCGTCTCAGCCGTGCCGGCCCACCTACCCTGACTGTCGGACTCTCTCACTGCGTACTTCATTACGACTTAATTCACCTCGACGAGAAACTCCTCTTCTTCTCGAGACGAGGAACTCGGCTGGGTGGAGGCGAGAAAGCGACAAACCGACACGGCAGCCAGCAAAGCCCGGGGAATTATTAAGAGTGAGGGGCAATAATAAGATGGATCGTAAGTGGATGGGACGAAGAGATCGATAGGCAGGTAGATGGACAGGCTAGATGGATAGATCCTACGGTGGATAAGAGTAAACCGGTCATTATCGTTTGAAACACGAGTTTCTCGCAATGGACGCTCGCTAATTGTGAGGAGGGACGTCGCGACGAGCGACGCAGGGAAGGGAAAACGCGAGCGGAAAAGCCGTCCGGGGAGCACAAAGGCCCCAGTCGGTTATTGAGGAGAGAAGGTAAAGACCCAGGGAAAAGTATGGAAAGAAGGTGAATCGCTCGGAAGGTTCGCTCCAAGTTCTACCGCTGTATTAGGTTCCTCCGGGAACTCGTTCCTTCGAATATTTCGATCGGACTACAAAAAAGGAACGGGCAAATTGATTGCTCGGCGGACAGATAATCCCTCCTTGTACGTTGCCGGATATTAGTAATTTCGATAAGAAGGATCGTCAGCGTTGGACCTATGCCCGAGAAATGAAATTGAACCTTCGTTGAATTGATTCGGGCACGAAAACGGGGAGAGGGGAAAGGGCAGAGCAACGTCGAGGGGCCGAGCGATGAAAGAAAAGTTCCTCCCCGTTCGCGTATGTGCTGCTTTTTTACACACTTTATGATACGCGATTATCTTGTAGCGAGATTGAAATGCTCGTACGCGTAATTTCGGCATTTTTTGCTGACTGCTCCGCTTGGAATTTTTCAGCCGGGGTTTGGCAATACATTCGTCTTCCCCTGGGGATCGGTTCGTTCCACATTGCCCATCCTTTATCCTATTTGTCGGAGTCGTAACTCGTGCGTTATGCGCGTGCTATACGAGGGCTTCGAGTTACGTAGAACGCGTAACGACCCCCGTAGTAGCCGATGCGAAGGCGTACCGTTAACGACGTTCCTTTGTAACGCCTCAACAACAGCGAGTACGTATTCCCTCTCTCTCTCTCTTGGTCTCCCTTCCTTCCGTACTGGTTGGACTTCTCCTCTCTGCGTTCATCCTTGGCCGACGAGACTGCGACTCCCTGCGTCCTGGGACCTTGATCCGACAATAGCAATTGTGCATGGGGAATAATGTAACGGCGATCGATTCCCCCGGCCCGTTGCCACAATTGCCGCGTAATTACGTAGCCCGTCGTAGATGATACATTTGCATTTGAACGGCGTGCAAGCGTGCTTGATCGCTCGTGCGAACAGTAAACGTGCCGCACAATCCCATTTCACGTTCTTAGAGGTGTACAAAGCACGCTTTGAAAGAAGTACAGAGCGGCGGAGCAAGAAGGTAGTCTGCCCGGAGTTGGCCATATTAATTCGTAATTTCTAATTAAGCCAGGCAGAGTTCTGAATGGAAAGTTGGGTTGGATCGATGACAGGTAGAGGACCGTGTGATTCGATCGCTTTAAAATTACAATTACCGGCTGCAAATGGATCCGCTTGGCCGCGGGGCTTTGGCCAATCTCTCGGTACTTTGGGAATGGAGAATTGCGCGGTGCAGAGGGCCGGAGGGACCGGCGCAGCCCAGTTTTCTACCCCTCAGTGGTTCTCCCGGGCGAAGCACCTGCCGCGCTACTTTTGCACTAACGAAACTTTTTAATGGACCGCACGTATCGCGTAAATCTAAATTTTCCCTCGTTACTGTACACGCGACGAAGCTTTCCCTTCGCTATTCGCCGATCCACGTGACTGTAAATCACCGAGAAGAACCTTCTGCCTTCGCTGGAATTCATCGGCGACGATCAAAGATTCGCCCAACAACGGAGCGGTGTGGACTTGAGCTTCGAAAAGCATGGACCAATCGAACAAACCGTCTGATTAAAGGCATACCGCGCGCACGTATTTGCTCGTGCAATTTATGATAGATTATCCGTGGAAAAAATCTGCTGAGCATTGCGGAACGCGGCACAATCGCAACGATCAGTCCGGTAAACCGCGAGCATTAATAGATACAAAGCGTGTAATTAGTGCAGTAGGATGCATTAGCGCGGCCCGATTTGTCGAACGAAGAAACGTTAACGAGGGACGGACAGGAGAGCATTGCCAGGGAGAGTGGTGGCTTGGGAGGGGGGAGGGGAGGGGGGATAGGGAGGTGCTGGCTGGCAACCCTGTGGCCATTATCGCGTGAACCTAGCAAATCCAAACCGACGAGTCAGCCCGTCGTAAACACAGAGCGGCCAGGAGAGTTTAATTCGATTAGGGGCCGATCATCGGATTGCTCGATCGCCCGGCACTCAATTCCCACGGTGCATTTCTCTTTCCCTCCCAGCCGCCCACCGACACAGCCAAAGGATTTATTATTAAATGCAAACGCGATCGGGCACATAGTCATGAAATTAATGATCCACGTATTTTTCCCGCTAATTTCGGTGGCGCGCTTGCACGAACGGTTACCCCCGAACGAACAATATTTATTTAGGCTAATTGAAATTAGTTTAAACACGAAACGGATGGGGCATGCTCTCTAGGTATAAATTAGGTTTCCACGCTAGCGAAATGGCAGGATTTTCCATCGTTTAATAGGCCGGTTCAAGGCGTGTACATTGGATGGGGCTCGAATTTCTGGCCCCCCTCTGCGTGGATTCGATTCTGGCTAACCGGACGAGCCGGAAACCGACGTTTGCGAACGGCCGAATTTACCCACAGGCTCGGCCTAATGGCACGGATTTAATTATGCCGCGTTTACACGCCGGCCTTGCTGTCCCGTCATTTACGTCATGCACGTCATATTACGCGCGTTTGCTCTGCTGTTCTCCTCCGATTGTTCCATTGGCCCGTTTGCCCCCTGGCCTGTCTCCATCCCGGAAGCCACTTACGTGGGCTTGCATGAATTGTAGCCGCGACGACAGAGGGAGGATCATGGAATATAACTGGCTGATTTATTCGTGCATGCGTGTCTGACGTGCGGCAGTTTCGTGCCATGCGTACGGGCGATGACGCCGATGACGATCGAACCGAGAGAAATCGGCCTCGACCGGCGTTAATTAAAATTTCTTTGAGCGCGGAGAGAGACGGTGGGTCGGCAAAAGCGATGCGAGCGATCGCGAGAGGGCAATTCTCGTGCACGTCCGCCATCGTCTCTCCAAGATCGTAAATCCAAGCCGAAGATTTACCTGTAGCCGGTGAATTTATTAAGCGGTTCGCTTTATTGCTAATAAACCCGGGGAATCGGACGCGTGAGAACGGCTCGTCGACGTTGACTCGCGTGCGAGAATTCCACGGGGACAAGATCGCCTGAATATTCATAGACCGTCGTGCTATAATATTTGTGTATAGCGGTGTTTACAAGTCCATCGAGTATGGGAACTGGCCGCACTTTCCTGTCCTTCCCCTTAACGGAAAAATTATGATGGTTCGTACAGAAACTCACCGAGGAGGTGCGTAACTTACTCGCGTGCAGCCCAGTCCCCTTGGTCGGTGGATGATAAATTTCTGTAACACGGTTAGTTAACCCCTTACGTCGACTTGTGACTGTAAAACCGTTCAAGAGGGAGGGAGGAGCCGTTAAGGGAAGGCAGGAATATTCCCTGATCGTGGCAACCACAGCAGCGAAAACTCTCGTGCAAGGTTTGCTTCGACTGTGTCTACATGCACTTTACTTGAGCGCGTACACAGTGGCTCGCACAGGAGAAACGGTGTGTACGTTCTCGACCTGGCGCAGTGTACATCCCGTGAGGTGTACTCATCCGCAACTTAGCTCAAGGAGTTCGCGAGGGTGTTCGCCCTCGGAATTTCCCTAACCGCGTTAACAGCCTGCCGATCCGAGTATCGGTATCCGTGGCCAACATGGCCGGCTCAGCTGAGTAAACCGACTTTTAAGAAACTTGCCGGAATAACAAGGTCCGTACACCTGCACCAACTTTATACCGGGTTATCCCCCTTTTTTGTTACAGATGAGCGGTAAACGCACGAGAAGTTTTAAATGTGCCGTCCACCATCGAGACCGGGAGGTCTGCTCGGAGAACGACTTTCATCTGCTCGTCCATGAACCGCCGTTATTCCGCAGGTACTGTAATTATTCTCCCCTCCGCGGGGGTTGTATTCCTTTCTCGTCATTGGAGAAATATGTCCGGAAGGAGCGTATTAGAGGAAACGCGAGAGGGGGGTTGCCCGTTCGTGAGGGAATAAAAGAAGGGATATAAGATTACTGCAAATGCGCGGATAAAGATAAACCGATCCGGTGCAATACGGAGCCGGCGAATGGAGGGAACCGATACGAGAAAGAGTTCCTACGTTGAAAAAGGAGGTACTGCGTTTTATTATTCCGACGGAATATCCGACGACGAGGAGGACCTTCCTGCGCTCTGCATTTTATACTCAGCGCCGTTACGTATGTACGTACGTAGACTTCGGTGCGATTTGCCGACCCTCGGGACGTCTTCCGACTTTTTACACTTCTCCCCGTATGGGTCCCCATTTCGCCATTTTCCAGGGCCATAAAACGCCGCTATTGTCCATTCTCGTTGGTCGAAATAAGGCTGGAGGGCATCGATCGGCCGTGCCTGTCATCCGTTATCGTTTCGAGAACTCCCATGGCCGATAAATAATTAATACCGGGGGATATTGGACGATCCCTTCGACGCCTCGGAACGGGCCAACTCCAAACTGTTTTCCCTTCGCGCCGGCAAGATGAATAGTCATGGATATATGTGTGTCATACATCGAAAACGGCCCGGGATTTCTAGACCTACCGGCGCCCTTTCTTCTTCTCGCCCTTTCCCCTTCCTTCGAAACTGGCCGATCCTGACTTGTTCCTGGGCGCCGTTCATAAATAATTCATCCTATTCGCCCGGCGAAGGAAACCGGCAGACAAGCCTGGTGCGACGAAGAAACGGATAAAAAAGAACTGCCCGAGAACCTCTGTACAGGAACATTAAAAGTAGATCACTCGGAGCTGCAAAAAATTCCCTCTTAATCCTACGTTCGTGTCATTTACGTATTAATTAGAGTGACTTAAAAAGTCGAACTACCCAATATGAGGATAATACGAAGATCCGCGAGAGAATGATAGACAGAGGGGGGGGGGCGAGGGACGGAGGTAAAAAAGGGGTAATAAATGAGAGCGGCCGAGGAAATGATAAAACGTCGTGATAGGGCGTAGAGCGAGGGAGAAATGTCGGCTTTCGCTTCGCATGAAAATCTCCGGTGCCAGGGCGAAATTCCTGTGCACACAAGATAAGAGGCAGCGCGACGGCGTCGAGTACCAGCGGAGGGGGTACTTTGCAAATAAAATATCGTCCCGCGTCAAGCGCAGAGGGGGCGGAGGAGGGGCGAGGGGGAAATATGACGAGAGGATATTCCGGGCAGGTAGCCGACGCATGCCTGGAATTCAACCTGGACCTGTAACCCTTAAACTCTTGGCGCCAACCCTCCCCCCACTTCTTTCCCTGTCGTCCCTTTCTCGCGCGATAACACGACTTCCGTTTTTTTTCCTGCCAGTAGGCTCCGGTTTCTTCGATGATTCCGGACTTTCCTCCCTTGTTTCTTCCAACTTCCTCGACGGGTCGGGCACGCGCGGGGTGTATGTAAATTCGAGGGACGAGGCCGGGGAACGTCCCCAGGAGCGCTGGTGGGACCACCGGTTGACACCGCTGAAAAATCAAACGTGCCTCGGCTGGGTTATCGCGCCTCGCGTCTCGGCCATTCGTCCTCTGTCCCCCTCACCGCCCCCCCGGAAAACCTCCGGCAAACGTGGGCGATAAATATTTTCGCGGAGCGCCCTTTTTTACCGGGTAAAGTGCGCTCACGAAAAGCCGATCAGAAGCTGAATGTATACGTAATAGCCCTCTGAGTTTCCTGGATCTACAAGACTTTAGTATCCGTTGCATTAATTAGTTCTTAACGAGTTATCTCGGAGCAGCTTTAGTTACAATATTGATATCCCCTTTTCACGAGGCTTCTGTAGGGGGCAATCGTGGGAGGATAATTAATCCGGATCGTCGTGGAGCTTGGAAAATCGGTTGTTAAACTTCTCTCGGAAGAGGCGTGGCGAGATTGAAAGTTGGTACTTGAGGGGAGCATCGGTAGGGAGGAAAAATGTTTGTCGTCGAGAGTACCCCCGATTTGGTTCCATTGAGGTCGCACAGCGAGGGAACTTCCCCCTCTTCCTCTGCGTTCGGGACGTCGTTGAAGTAGCTCGAATTTTTCTTCGCGACTCAAAGACGCTTTGCGGCGTGGTAACTGCGCCGCTGTTGGTTAGAAACGACAACGAACCGACGACTTTGTTCCCTGCTCTTCTCTACATTGTGTCGCGCGGTGCTTATTGTCGGCGCTCAAAGGTTCTACCGACGTTGAAAATCGCTAAAAGAGAAGAGAATCCGGCAAATTAGCGGCAGGGGGAATGACGAGGTGGAAGCCGATGACGACAAGCAGGGCCAACCGCTGTGGAATTTTTTCTCGCTCGACCAACGGCCCTCCTCAGCATCTGGACAATAAAACTGGGCGGTTTCGGGCGATTCAAAAAGCATGGCATGCACAAGGAGAGCGTCCACTGTGGCCGATGCATTTTCATTGCACTTGAGCATTGCATAGAATACGACTCGGTCGAGCGATTTTCGGGGAACACTCTCCGCCCCAGTTACCGTGAAAATTCTTCAGAAAAATGTTTCCTCTCGACGATTTGTACGTTGTTAGGACCAATAGGTTTGTCCTTCTTAAAGAGTGGCGCTAAACGGAAAACCGATCGCGTCTCAAAGCAATATCCTTCTGAAGAATCGTTATTTGCGACCGGATCTACCTCTGTACGCGACAAACTAGAAATCCGATGACGCACGGGGATTTCGTGAAAGCAGGTAAATACTGGGAACCGTTAACGCAATCGTTCAACGTCTTTGACGCAACTTGGTCGTGATTCATCGGCGAAGTAATCATTCCAATTCAGTGCACGGATCCGGGGCTTCTTCCTCGCGGATTTGTCAAATTCCTTTCGTCGAATTCCAGCGGGACGATAGCGGTAAACCGGAAAGTAAACCCTCGTCGTTGTGTTATCGTTTTTCGAAAGGAACGTAAGTGCCGGTAAAAAGGAATGAGGGGACGGGAAGGTCCGTGAGACTTTAGGAAACTCGTATTGTGTTTTGCGTAAACTGGGCAACGGGCCCCCGTGCATTTCATGGTAAAATCGCCGGGACGTAATTCAAAGGTTCGTAAGGTTAAATCCAGGGATCGGCAGAACCGGCACGTACCGTCGATTCACGGAGTTAATAGGGGATATAAAGGAAACCGATGGCCAAGCTGGCCCACGAGCTCGTGAAAAACACACTTGACGGGGGGTATGTAGGGAAAGAGAGGAACTTGTGCACCTGGTCACCTCGGCCGGACAGTCCTTGGCAAAGACAGAGAAGACATTCCTCGTCTCTGTCTGCTTACTGCCCGGCGCAGCAGGTACGAGACTTCCGAACCACTTTTCATCTCGATACGGCAATATCGTCCTCAGCTGGTACCTGTGAATGGCTTGACCTCAAAAACAGTAGGACAAAAGCCTTGTCCTCAGAATCCTAATGAGCGGTGCTCTTTAATTGGATCATCCATAGTGTTCCCTAAACAGGGCAAGTCATTTGATCTCATGCTTTTGAACGGCTCGAGCGTCAGTGTCGAATGAATGGCATTACACTTTACACTGTATTGCACACGAGTAATAGGACTGATCCCTTGAAGGATTCTTCGCACTGCGTACACCTTGTGAGAACTTGCAGAGAGTCTTATGTTGCGGCAAAAAGTATTCCTATCGACACTGACACTCGAGAAGGTCACAGCTGGGGTCTGGTTTGAGTGGCGAGAAATGGGGAGTACGGTGAGATGAGATCTTTCGACGAGTCCGTATCACGTAGGTTCCTGAATAAGGGAGAGGAAGAATCGACGCGTACGACTCGACGGCTCGCGACGGAATAACGAGGATGTGAAGTCTCGGGGTCCTGGCGGCACGGGTCGACGGTGGTGGAGCCTCGGGGATTGGTCGACGGTTCTTCCCCACGAGGGCTTGCCCCTGGACCCGGCCAATGGGAGGGCCAGCAGCCCCGTTGCACCGCTGAGGACCGCGTGTGCACCCACGCAGGCCGACTTCTTCGAGCCTTCGTCGTTGCTCCTCGTTTGGGCTCGGCGCTCGAACGGCGCTCGAACGGCGCTCAAACGGCGCTCGGAGCTCAGTAGGTCCGCGGCACGCGTCGAGGTGGGACCTGTGTACTCCTGTGAGACGATAAACTCGTATGCCAACAACTTCTCGCCGCGAGAAACGTGCCTGTCAAACGAGCCTGTCATTCTCCTACCTGGCGCGCGAGCCTGTGAAAAAGTTTATCAATTAACGTGAGCTCGGAATCGCTCAAGACTCGTGACCTTCGATCGTCCGTGATTCTCGAGTGGAAATTTTCGCCGATTTCCCTGGGTGTTCCGTGGGAACCGGGCGAACGAAGGATTCAGCTGTTGGTCGATTTGCCTTTTTCTCGGGAAGTAAGCCTTGGCGAGCGTTCAAGACGACGAGGAATCTCGAGGACGCAGGACTATGAATCCGCGACGGATTTTCTGACGATCGGTAGCGCGCACGAAGCTGGATACAGAGGTGCGCCCTTCGATAGTGTATGTGTTCGACGGCCGAGCTGGTACCATGTGCGTCACAGCAACGCCGTTGAGCGCTACGAAAATCCTGAAAGACGGCACCGGCAGACAACCGGCCAGGACGACCATCGCCACCGGTGCACAGGTGCAAGGATTAACAGGAGCCGCGAATCATGTCGGCGACACGGAAAAGCCTCAGCACACGTCGATCATGTAAATATCCCACTGAATATCTATGTTCGCCCGAAGAGAAAGCCTCGGGGAATTTAACACGAACCGGCAAGTTATTCGTCATCGGCGGAGGGCGAAAAATTCTTGGGGGAAAAATGTGTTTGGCGGATGAGCGAGAGCGGTAGTTGGCAAAAATACCGGCTCTGTGTGTAAACACGTTTATTTCGCGGCGGTGCTGTTTGTTTTCATCGCGTAAACTGGCGCGGGACGTTCAAGGGAGATTTGGCCGGTGAATCGGGCAGGAAACTCGCGATGATTGCCGCGGGATTAAAATCGGGAGGGGAATTGGCAGAGGCTGAAATTATGTGAGAAAAAAGGAAATGGAAAAATGACATTGCTTAATGGACAAGCGGGCTTTATTTGGAAAACATTGTTGGCGAGGATCCAGTGAAAGGAAGAAATAATCGTCCGATGAAATTGCCGAGAGGCTAGTGCGTATAACTCGATCTGCCCAATTGTTTCCCCGTCGTGTCGTTACGCGGCCCTTTTTCATCCGTCCGCGATGATGTTTTGAATACAGTTGACAACGCTGGCCCGGCCATTCCGGCTCTCTGCCTTCTGATTTAATAAGCCCCCATCCCGATGAATATTCCATCGTGGCATTACGGACACGGTGCTCTACGCGATGTAATTTTCAATGGCAATATTATCGGGCGAGCTTGCTAATTAACGAAGCGCCGTTAATCCTTGCGTTCGAAATAAAAGAGCCGCTGATGATCGTGTAAGCGGATTTGCTCACAACTTCTCCGCGCAGTCTAGAGGCCATTTTTTACCATTCCCTGTCGGTGCTTTGACGCGGCAGTCGTTGTACGAAAACGACGTATTCATCGACCTCCTTTCTGTTATCTCACCGACGTTTCCCGCGCGCTTTTCATCGGACGATTCGACGGTTTTTCAAGGGAGAATCGCTGATCGCAACGCGCCCGTTTCCCTCCCCTCGTGTCGGTCCGTCCGCCTGTCCGTTGCTCCTACCATCTGTCCAACTCACGGTTTTTTCCACTCTGGAAAAGCGAGAGACGCTGCCACGTTCTCCCTCCCCTTCCTTCTTTCCTTCCTTCCTGGCTTTTTCCCTCGGGGCGCATTGTCCGCTCGTCGCGTCTCTCGGCAATGCGGTCCATTAGTTCCGTCTTATAAAAAGCCAGCGTGGCATAAATTGAAATCGAACGAATCCACGCGCGGCCAGCCTGATGTCTTAATCCACTGACGCGCTATTGGTCCACGTTGAAAATAGCTACGTGCTTATCGATAGGAGGATGGCCAAACGATCCGATCTGCTGATTTTCCTCGATTGCACCTCGCGTGACGAGGAGGTAGAGTAGAGGTATGGCAGTAAATAAGGGAATCTCGAGTGGTTCTCCGCGTTTCAAATTCAGCTCGTAAAGTCCAGGGCGATTCGTGGCTAAGCGACCTCGGACAAAACGCCGTCGAAGGACGATCTCCAACTGGTCCTATTTGTTTCGTGCCGAAGGAAAACACGCGAGACAAAAACCCGCTCGTTATCCTCCACCGGTGAATCCTTCTTTCCCGGCCTTTCCCCCCGCTCCAAGCTACTAGGTATTAAACGTCGCGGGGGGAAAAGAAATTCCCATTCTGCAACGAATTAGAAGTGCCATGACGATTGCACGAAACCTGCAGGTTCACGTTAACCTGCAATGTAAGAGTTTATTGAATGCAGACACGTTCCGGGGCTGAAAGATGGTCGCGCATAATGGACCGTTTAACCCGGACGATCGTCGGCGTCGTAGCCGACAAACACGCGTAATCTGACCCGTTGGTGGTTCTTTGTTTGCGGTGTATCGGCGGAAGGAGGGGGATTAGCCTGACAATGCGGTTTTTTCGCGGCTATCCCGTAGCACCGAGGGTTTTTCCCCGTTCTTTTTAGCCTCCTCTTGGCGGGCCGGCAAGGTCGGAGGATGGTGCTTGCCTGACCTCCTGCCGACGCTTATGATCCACTTTGCCTCGTTTTTTGCGCCGTTTATTTTCCCGCCGAGCAGTTTTTCTCCGGTTGCTCGTTGTGCCTCTTTGCACGCGACACGAGTCGGCCTCGAATAAACAACGCCGAGGGTTTTAGGGGTCTGCCCGGGGCTGATAAAAGCCGACGCGACGGAGTGGGGGAAAATGGGCCGATCGCTGTGGTTTCTCGTTATTACGGTGAAACGCGGGACGCAGGGGCAACGAATAGAGTCGTTGACAGTCCTCCGCGGTGGTAATGATGATCGCGTTCGCACGGATACACTGCGGATCTGTTCGGAAACGATCTGTTATGCGGCGAGGCGCGCGCGCAAATACGCGATCGCCAGCACGTCAGAAATTATTGCGTCGGCCCACGTACGGGCCGTGAACCATCGACGTTTCGCCCTGATAGAATCGAGTTACGAGAATGCCGTTCCGCTTGTCGTCGCGCCATCGTTACGTGACTATAACGTTAAGTTACATCGAAATTCCGCGTATACTCGCGAAAACTCTTGGCTATTCCCGTCAGCCAATTTTTCCCGCCACGAGAAATTCCACGGCGATTTCGGTCAAATGGCCGGGGAATGCCAAGGAGTTTGTCGCTTTGCAAATTAATTGCCGCAACTCGAAGACGGGTTTCGGAGGGTCCTCGGGGTTTTTCGAGACGCGGAAAATCCTTGATCCTCCGAGACGTGGAAAGGTGGCTTACGGCAGGAATTTCCCTCCGCCCCCCGCACCGGTGGATTTGCAAATTTAATATACCCCGGCTCCGCGTATTTACTTAGCCCGCAGTTCGTCGAGCACTTGAGCGGGATGCGACTCGGTTTATGGCCGGTGCACGCTCCTCGCCATCGAAGAGGGTCGAGAGGCACCCTGGGATCCCCTTGCCCCTCGGAAAAAGAACGTGGAACGGTCCTCCCATTTCGAAGAAAATGCGAAACTTTACGCAAAGTTTCGCGATCGCGCTGTCATCCACTTTCCTTCCCCCTCCGACCGGTTATATAAACGCGCTAGAATTTTCCAGCGGGGAAAAATTGAAATTCAGCCCGACGGTCCGGCTGTTTCGGATCGTTTTAACAGTCGGCCGCGCCGGTACATCGGTAGGTAATTATTTGGCCCGTGTTCCCCATCGCGACACGTGCATGTCGCATTAAATGGACTCGATTCCGCGCGGAACATCGGCGAGCTTGAAAGCACGCCCCCGCCTCCAACGGCGCGGAAACGATCGCAAATTAGCAGGACCGGACGTGGGAAGTCGGGTAATCCCCGGGAAAACGGCTCGTCGAAACAGCGCCGAATAAATTTCGCGGCACGTCGGATCGTCGAGGGTAAAAGCAATGGAGGGAGGGACGAAGGGGGGGATGGGAAAGCGGTTTTAGCACTTTGTTTGCGCGGTAGCCAGGACGAATCGGCACGGCTAATCGGCTCGGATAATTCGGCCCGTTGCGTCAACGTGCTAAGCCTTTCCCTCGTATTTAATTATCCATCGCAGCGTGCGATATTCCCGGAAAACGTACGAGGGGACGAGCCAAGCGTGGTCAGCCTCGTCAATAACGATTTGCGCAAACGATTTTCCGGTTTCCCAGTAAATTCAACGCACGCGTAGGATCATTTTTCTGCTCATTAAGAGAGGGGGGTGGCGAAGGAGAAGAGGAAGGCGTGGTAGGTTTTACGAGGAAATTTTCGTACGTGTACAACCCTTTCTGTGGGTTCGGTCCGGTGGGAGGGGCCGGTTTTACACGCACGCCATTAAAATCGAACGTGAAATTAAACTGTTCTTGCCGTCTTTCTCCTTCTCACGAGGGCGATGGAATTATCCCGGACTCGTTGAGTTTATCGCGCGCCGAACAAAAAGCCTTTTCGTATTAGCCAACCGCACTGGTATAATTACCATTTGGAAAACAAGAAACTCGCCGCCACCTTTTTCAGTGGAATTAATGAATACCCTGATGAAAATCCTCGGTACAACGGTGATGAGACAAAAGTCCAAAGTCAGAAGCAAATTATTTCTTATACGTAACACAAATTTAGGAGGTTGCTGGAATAAGCTGAAGAGTAAGAAGTCGCGTAGTTGGGTGGACCTTTAACCGGCTATACATTATTCCTTTTGGCGGCAATTTGTCTTCCTTGCCGAGCTGAAAATGATAATCCCGTTTACGCGGCCAACGGGCCGACACCTTCCTCCCTCGTAATTTTCGCACGCGCCTCAAGTAAAACGAGGGCTGAATGTCGGAAGACTCGCAAGGGGATAGGGGAAAGGAAGAACGGTGAAAGAGGGCTTGCTGAGGGTGTGTGTTCTGTGTTGCTCGAGCTTTGGCGGTGAAGTGCTTCCGAAAATGCTCATCTCACTTGCTCTCGCTTGTTCGTCGTTTTGTTTTCGAGAGTCCCTGACGAACGAATGACCAGGGAAACGTGAGGGACAAGCCGGTATCTAACAAGTGACAATTACCGGCGCTAACGAGCGACGATATTCTCCAATGTTCTGTCTCCACTTCACAGTTTCCTCCAGGGTCTATCGTCTTTTTTCCTCGTCCCTTCCCCCCTTCTTCCTTCCTGACCACCGCGAGGGCTTTGAATTTCCGAGTACGAAAATAATCGATAGGACAATCGCCTTAGAGAGGAAATTTCTGGGAAATCTCCGAGCAGGGAATTCCGAAGCTCGGGCAATCCTCTTAGGAAAAAATGTGAGCTTCGCCAAGTGGAGGCTAACGGTGTCATTCTGTTTTTCCGTATTATCTCTCGGCGACCTTTTCCCTTCTCCCCCGTTTCCGCCTAGCCCGACGGCGTTCGCCAGATTAATTATCCCGTGCCGCGCGTAATTTCAGACTCCAGCAGGCATTTACGATTCTCCGCTGGTAGATTGAGCGTGGCTCGATGGCCGAGGAGAAATTTCCTGAAAATTCCTGGTCTCCCTGGCCGCTGAGATATATATAATAGCCTTAAATTCCTGCGCGTGGGTGGTGCTGATTTTTTTCCTCATCGGGAAACGTGGGAAGGCATCGGGGGGCCGGGGGCCGGGGGGGGGGTGAACAATACGGGCGGAAGGGCGGAGGTCGAACGGGAGACGTAGAAATCACGCGCCGGTTTCGGAGTACGTGTACCGGAGGATATTGGACTATGCGTCATACGGAGCTGGGCGAGCTTAAATGAGCTATTGTTCCCCGGCAGCGCTTGCGACGCCTCGTAATTCCGAGAATTTCCCCGAATATACGCGAGACATGCGTACATCGGCGTGAGGGCGCGGTGTAATCGGCTGAGTCATTGAAATACTTGAGATAATTAGGAAATCGCAGCAAGTCACCGGATTTTCAATGAGTGGGGGCAAACTTGCGAAAGTTAACACCGGGGATGAACGGCAGATGGTGGACAGGGGGCAATCGCAGGGGGTAGTTCATGCACGCGTGGTTTACCGTAGGGTCGTTCATCATCGGCCTTGGTCCGTGGCTGGTTTAACCGTTCCGGATATATCCGATGGCTCGACGGCCAACATGATCCATAAGCCGCAGTTTCCAATGTTCCAAAGGGGCCCTGTTCGCGCCATTCCCATCTACGGAATTCGCCCAAGCTCGGGGAAACATCGTTCCCTTCGATTTCCTCGCTTATTATTCACAGCCTACGTCTCTGTAATTTCGCCTAAGAATGGGATGGGGGCAACTGTTTTTCAAAGACGAAGCTGGTAGGCAATTTCCCTGTTTCTCGGTACAGGCAAATTCGTACGGTACGGTGAGTCCTGCTGTCCAGAAAGCATCGAGATATTCCGATATTTCTGGCCGAGGAAGGTTGGTCTCTTTGATCCGTTTCTTCTGCTGTTTACTGGCAAAGCCTTGGCTCTGTTTCTGCGTCTCTCCTCGAATACGGGCCAACGGTTCTCCCTCGCTCGTATCGTTCTCATCTGTCAGAACTCATCGAGCCGTTTCTACTCCACGTGTTCGAGTTTCCTTTTCCGTGGACTCTAGATTATAACCGTTTACACGATAGTGGGGACTTATCGATATTGTTGCCGTACATATCCGACATGCAACCGATTCGTAGAAACCGGGATAATCGGCGTGGTTCTCCGTTATCGCCGAACCGTCCGCGAGTCGTCTGGTTTGATCGACTTTTTCTTTCTTTGCGAATCTATCTTCCTCGAAGGCTGGCAATTGTCCTACTTTCGAGGCGCGAACGACGCCGCGTAAGATTAGACGGGCAGATATCAAACGAAATTCCCACTGACGAGCCTCCATCGCCTGCGAGGGTAGCAGGGGGTGGCTGAGAGCTTTTTTACGAGGGTGCTCCGAGCGAGTACGTTTACGAGCTTATGGCACGACGTGCACACCTCGATGTAGTCCGAGCACGTGTCCTTCCCTGCCAGAAGTCAATTTCCTCCCCCGCCAGACGCCGAGCCCCTAAGAATACAGGCTAGAGAATGGCAGAAATTGCAGCGAGCTTTCTAACAACGGAAAGGAGAACCGCGTACGGCCATACGAGAGTATTAAGAACGAAATTCCTTTTTCTCGCGTTGCCTTGCACCGTAGGCCGACGATGACAACGTGGCCAACGACACGAAAGTTATGTACACGATCGTAAGGCGAACATAACGCATGATTGGTCCCGCGGCTCGCGATCACGCGCTCCGAGAGCTTTACGAGCGATCGGGACGATGCTACGACGTTATCCCCCGGAAAATGACAGACGAGGGAGTTACGCTGGGGTCTTTTGGTTTCCCAGTAAGCCTATATTCTCTCGGATGATGCGAAAATTCGCGATGAAAGGCTGATCTGACAAGTAATTTCGACTGGCAGCGGAACACTTGGAAAATACATGCTTCCTGGCGACACAAAGCACAGGTTTGTTAGAGCGAATAATGCACTTTCTCGGGGTAGTCATAGGATTAATGGTAGATCGAGGCGATTGCATTTACGTAAGTCTTTGTAAGACGATATCGGCGACAGTGATTCCCGTGGTAAGCCGATAATCAGTAGTCGATGTTCCATTTCCTAGCGTCTTCCGACGTCGTCTTTCGACGAGGAGCTCTGTGCATCCGTGCGATCGGCTTCTGAACGTTTCCGCGCTGTTATAGACGGCCCCCCGCCGTAAATATGCCATTCCCGACAGCCGATATCCGATTCGCACGCGAGCTCTCCGCGCACGATGATTCGATTCCGTCGCGAGCAACACGCGACCGTGTAAGCACCGGGGGGATCTCACTCCTTTGGCCAACTTCTCATTGGACGAAAAAACTTTGACGACGTTTCGTAGGAATTCATTTTTGCGGTTCTCGAGGGTAAGTAACCTCGTCCGCGAGACCCTGGGGAAATGATTCTGGGCGGAGATTTTTGGAGACGAAGTAGTGGGGGTTTAGGGTCGTTTGTCACGAGCTTCGAACGAATGGCCGAGCGTCGGGCCTCGATGCTGGCAGGTGTAATTAATCGGTTCTTCACGATAGGAGGGCACCGCAGAAGGGCCAATATTAAACCGAGCCTGTCAACCGACTTGACGTTCGTCCAACGCTCCCCCTGGTTTGCCGGTCAGTGAATTTCCTGCGGCTTCCTTTTCCTGTTTGCCGAGGACGTTTCCTTGAACCATGCTATATCGGTGAGATCGCTAATTGGAAATGGCTGGCGGGATCTGTGCCGAGTGCGTCTCGCGGCGAGCAGTAACTGCAATTAGGCGTGCCTTCCCTACCTACAGCGGCACTTTACTCGGCCCACCCCTTCTCCCTTCTTTCCCCACTCGCTCGGGCTGCGATCCTCTGCGTCCTGCGGAACACGCGGAAATTCAGTCCCTTTACCCCCTCCGACCTTCGCCTAAGTGGCCATCGCCATCAACCGGCCAACACCTTTGACCAAGCACTGTAACACGGGCTTTGGCCGAACTCGCATATTTCCTCGACAGTTGGCGTGCACGCGCATGTTAATAAACGTGTACGCAAGCATAAAGCACTCGGCGTAACTCCGAGGGACATTAGCAATTTTCCGTGGCCGAGGGGGACTGCTCGCGTGGGACTGGAATTCCTCACCGAATTCGCCAACCCACGCGCTTTGCCGATCGAAGGGAGGTTTCTACGAATTCTAGGGAAGCCAATTAGAAGGGCAGAATTCTTGAACGGCGTTCTCACGCGATTGAACGGTTTCTGCGGAGAAACGAAAGAGCCGGGACCTTTTCCGCTCGAGCGAGATCGGTCCACTGATTTACCGCTGCGATCTCGTTGATCATCGTGCGGCGGCGTGGCGGGGGGAAATCGAAATGGTAAGCTTGTCGCGCGCGTTGGCCCCGGTATCGATATCTCAGGGCCGAGCCTGCGGAACACGACAATGTACGAGCGTGCGCGTAATATCAACGCATACGCAGCCGACTGCTGGCTGACGATTACAACGTCAAGCCGGCGTATGCACGGTGCATTGGCGCAATAATGCATATATCAGGCCGGCGAGCAATCGAAACGAAGCCGAAGTCGTCGTCGACGGCGTTAGAGGTCGCGAGATACTTTATCTACGCCACCATAAACGTGCTAGATATCGCGGATAGTCCACTGAGTTACGGCCTAATATTTCTTCGTAATTATTCTGCCTTCCTCCGTAGATAGGATCGACCGTGTTACGGCAGTCCATGCGGCCCGTTAGCTTTCTCTCTTTCTCCCCTAACCGTTCGTCATTTCTCCCTACTTAACTTCTCCGAATTCGTCCTCGCGTTTTCGCCCTTCATCGATTTCCATCGACACGCCGTGCAAACGAGCGGCTGTGGTTTCCTTCGTTCCTGCAGGGGGAACGTGCGAGGGTAGGAGAAAACCGCGCGAGCTATTTCCGTTGCGAGGAATCTCGGGAAAGCAGGATTCCTCCGACGAGGACCTCTCGTCATCGGTATCGATGCTGTCGAGTATTCGATATTTCTACGCGTCGTTCGGTCTGCCACGAATGGGTATTACCCACGGACGCAGAGGGAAATTCTCTCGGGAACGTCGAGCGCTGTTGTGCATGGCGAAAAGCCCATCTTCGAGGAAGCAGCTCGAGGGGAAGACGAGAATCTTCCGAGGATGCCTCGCCGAGATGTTTAGAGGCTCCTTTTTCTCCCCTTTCGTCAATTTCGATACCCATTGTCGGGGGAAAAATCTCCCCACCTTCCGAGAAATCGCAGGACGAATTTTCCGAGGGATCGGTCGGTCGAAAGTAAAATTAATAACGATCTCGACGGGCGAGCGCGAGTTAATTTCTCGTTATTGCGTTACCCGAGGCATCGATTAACGAGGAACCTCGTTGGGGAAACGTGGGAAATCTGCGATTGATTACTCGCAAGGTGATTACCGTCATTCGCTGGAAATCCTTCGATCTTATCGGCCGTACGAGCTGCCCTAAAAATTGACGTTATTGCGGAAGCTGGGAAATCGATGAAAACGTCTCGTGTGTGTTTCAGGATGGTCCGCATGATCGGCGATGAATTCCTCACGGAAGAAAGGGACCGGAAATACTACGCGGATCACTACACGTGCTGTCCGCCACCTCTTTTCATCATCCTCATCACCCTCGTGGAGGTGAGTGCTTCGAACCAATTAATAACGTTCAATAACGACTTTTTTTCTCTATTGAAAAACCCATCTGTACCGTCGAACAATCGATTTACAATGTAGCAAAACGTCCGTGCTCGTTAGTTGAATTACTGTCGGATGAATATCCGAAAAATTTCCGGCGAATCGCCCGATATTTCGTTTTGGCTCTTTATTCTGTATTTTTCCATCGACCTCTCTCTCTCCCCCATCCATTACTAGCAACTCCAACTCTATATACGCACGAAATTCATTAGCAACGAGCAGTAAGAACCTTTGATCTCGATTCGTTTCCGCGATTAATGATCTTGCCTTACGCGGCTAAACTTGCCGGGAAAGTTCTTTCCTCGAATTTAATTACATCCGAAAAAAATGATCACGGTAATTCAGCTTCCTCGGCTCGCTGGTTGTCTTTCTCTAGAGCGAAGGGGCGGGGCTTTAATTGATAATATCGTTAAATATGGACTGACGAGTAGCAGAGCTGTCGTCGCATAATTCGTTGAAGACGAGTCTATCGTTTAGCTTGGTCTGTTGGTTTTGAAGCTTTCTGCACTGCATTCTGGCCGATCGTCACATGGAAAATGGTCGGTCGGCCAACAGGCCGGGTACCTCGTTAGCGGGAGAAAGAGGACGAAAGAGGAAGAGAGCGGGGAACTCGATCGGCGCGCTCATTAATTAAATTTCCAAGTGCCCCGCGGTGTAAACGGCATGCCGGAAGCCAAACGACCGGACGAGTCGCCGTGCAAGCATCGCGCCGGGGGGTACGTTCCCTTCTCTCTCTTCTCTATCGAGATGTGCGCACAAGTTGAACGGAAGAGGCAGAAGGAACACACGGAAAATAGATTAAAAAGTTACGCTCGAGAGAGGACAACGTTCCGTCGAAAACGACGAAACGGAAGTGTAGGCTTTTGAGGGGGGTCAAAAAATTCCCTTGGGATCCAAGTCAGGAGGGAAAAATGACGGGGGTGGAAAGTGAGAGCGGGGTTTGAAAATGAAACGAGCGCGGTTATCAGCCATTAGCGAGTGGTTTAATGCATGATTTACGCTCGACGGAGATTGTCACATTCGGCCCCGATGGTAATTATAATTTATCGCGAGCCAGGCCAGGGCGAACCGCGCGTCAGCGATGACCCAGGGGGTAATTACTCGGAAATTTTCGCCGCGGTTTGCCACCGTTTTCCGGCTGGAAAAAGGTTGCTCCTCCGTTGCTTTCCTTCGTGGAACGGACGCTGCGCTTTCTAAGCTCCTTAAAAGTCCAATTAACCAGCGGCTCGGACGGTAATTGCCGCGGAAAGTATTCAAATTGCCGATTCAATTGCGATCCGGTGATCCGCGCGTATCGCGAGCGTGTATTGTGGAATGCCTCGCGTGGAATGCTGTCGAACTGACCAAGGCATTAGTGGAGCTTTATATGTAGTGGCGCGCGTGTCATACGCAACGTTGCACCGGGCTACGTGTACATCGTTCAATCGATATTACACGTTTTAATCATGCTGCGTCACTGGCAGTCATATTTTATGCGCATTCGCCGCGCGGTTCTTTTCACGCCTTAAAAAACACGGGGAATTATCGCGACGGGAACGCGAGCGGAAATGAGGCCGGCTGGAAAGCCCTCGAAATCGCGATCATTATCGCTTTGTGTTAGTCTATTCTCTGTCTGCCAATTAGCAGGGCCTGTCTAGTGGCTGCGCGCTATGGTTAATGGAGAAACCGGCCGAATATTCAGCGGTAATACGATAATGAATCGCGCTTTCGTTATTCCTATTATACGGAGGAACTCCCCTTTTTTCGGCGGCTTGGCTTTATCGTCTCCGAACCAATTAGTAAATTATGGACGACACAGGACGAACGGAGAGATCTTTAATGGATAACAGATCCTTACTTGTCGATTTTCCAATTAATCCGGCATTATGTTAATCTCAATCACGTTGCGCAAGACTCCTGAAAAAGGTTCGATGATCTCTATCGAGTGAGTATCCCCCCGGAGACTTTAAACCGGCGAGATAAATGGCTGGAGAATGTTGAGCGTCGATATTAAAATGTCACGATCCGATGAAATTTACGGAAGAACTCGTCTGCCGAGTTATCGATTTAAAGTTCCTCCGCTTAGGCGGCTCTGTGTCTGTTCTGTGAAATGGGAGAAACGAGTAGAAGAATGCCGCTCGCGTTTCCTTTGAAAGGATATATTGTTAATGCGATAACTAACCACTGTCCCCTTCTCCGGCTATATTCACCGGCATATTTCGCGGCAATGAACGGCAAACTTTTATCTCTGGTTCTCGTTGATGCATTGCTCCTGCTTCTCCTCCTCCTCTCTGCATTTTCTGCTCTTCGCGGCTCGACGGTCCGCCACATGCGTCGTTCAGTGCGAAGGCCGACGCAAAATGTCCTCCCTGGCGACCTATAAAACATCGAGAGAAGTTCGCGCGTATGTCGAAACGATCGAGTCTGGCGTCTGGATCCGGAGGGTGAAGGGTAATGACTGGCCAGCGGATAGGGGATGAAGGACAGAAGGAAATGACGTCGTTTAAAAGCTTGTAAGATCGTGATCCAGGCGTTAAGAGTACGAGGCGATCGTTTTCGGTTGGGAAATGGACCGACAAGGGTTCGGCGTTGGCTATTGGCTGACGAGAGCGCGAACAGGCTTGCGATAAGGGTACCGGATATTACGAAGACTTGCTGTGCGACACGATCTGCCCCACCTCTCTTTCCCTTCTCTGGGCCCGAGGCGACTATCTGCCCCAGCAAGCTTCCCCCTTGTCTCTCTCTTCTCTCTCCGCGCGCCTAAACTGCTCGTCGTCGGCCGAACTAACGTCGTTACGCAGAAACGATATTACCGGGATGGACTCTACCCCGGCGGCGGGAGATCCAGCCGGGAATTACCGGGCTACGTCGATCCCGAGAAAACTCGTCGATTATGCAAATCCACGCGGATCGCGGATTATAGATTTATATCTGCGGGTCATTCCGGGCCGCGCTCGATCCGGATATTTTCGACCTGGGAGATGATTTTGCCCGCGAGGAATCTCAACTCGACCTAACGGATCGCCTAAGAAAATGGCTTTTCACTCTGGTCGAATATTTCGTGGAAAGGTCAATGAAGACAACTTGCTGTACCCGTGATTGGTTAACGAACGCTCGTATTAATCGGTCCGTGAATATTAATGGACTAGTGTGGCGGGAACGATCGACAAGGCGACAAATTAATCGTCGTTCCTCATGCGGAGAACCCTTGAAAATTCAATTCCGCCGACGTCTTGCACATTCCTCGAATATTAATAACTCGCCACGTCCCGACCGGCTCGTTTCCTCGGTTCCTTTGGGAATTTCCATTCGAGTCGATCGGTTGTACCGGGCTCGGGCGAACGCTAGAGAAATGCGAGACGGATTGGTCGGCTGGTATGTTAATAGACCGCTCAAAGGACCGAGGATATTCCAGTCATCTCCCGATAGCAGCCATATCAGGACAATCGATATTCCTTTTCATAAACAACCCTCTAAGCGGAAAAAATTAATAACGAAGAAGCCCATCCTGGTCATTTGCTTAATTAATTACCCTCCATTCACTTCTTTGGTTTCGCAGAACGGAATGGATGTTTCGTCGATGGTAGATTGGAAGGTACATTATGTGGATTGATATAATTCTATTTAAGTAGATGAACGCAGCAGCGTAGTTAATTAATGGATGAATGTTCACTAAAAAAACACGCGATGCACAGGGACTGAAATGTCATTCGTCATCGGTTTCCCCCGGTCCTTCACCTGTCTTTCCGACAAAGATTATCTATTTCACTACCCTCGGGAATGGAATTTCGCCGCTCGATCGCGAGCGATCACTCGACGGATTAAAGCTGCGTGCATCGCGTCTAATTGGCCGCGGCAATGCCTTCTAAATGCGCCGCGGTGATAAGGTCGATTAAACGGAACCAACTGCCGTGATTCGCGACGCCTGTTTATCCACGTTTTTCACTCTTAACGTCAGCGGCTGACCATTGCTCGATGCAGCATAAACTTGATTTACATATCGCGGAGAAATGGAGCGAATCCAACGGGGTGTAATGCACTTCATTAGTCGGTTGATCGATTAAATTCCAATTGGCATGCGGAGGCACAGCAGCTTGGAAAAATTGCAAGTCCTGCGACGAGGGGAAGGCAGACACCTGCACAGGTGAATGCGCGAGGGACGGGAGGCACTTGAATAAACATCAATTTCATATCACTTGGATGCTCCGTCGCCAGTGCATTCGCCTCTGGGCATTGCTGCACGTGCACCACCGATGCATTTGCGGTGCATTATGCGCGAGCGTGTGAAAGGCAAACAGACGGACAGGGCGTAGTCCTGGAAACCGCGCTAGGACGAAAGAAAGCTTGTCGGTTAATTACTCGAGCGAGCGTTTCTCGTCTCAACTTTATCCTCGGCTGTGAAACGAAACGTATCGACCGCGCGAGCATTGAGAATTGTGTAAAATGCCGACAGGAAATGACGAAGGACCCTAAATGCATGACCCTCGTCGGAGCAGGGTAGAAGGACGCGCGTATTTTGGCGACTTTCCAATTTCGATAATCTCTCGTAGCGACGATCATTATTATGCCCTTTATTGGCCTCGTTATTTAGTGCTCGGTAAATCTCCGGATACTGCAGTCGAGCTGTCCGCGAATTCGCGCAGAGCTGAGAAAACCGCCGTCGGCGTAAAAAAAGACTTTGGAAAAAATGTCCACAGCTCGACGGACGTCCAAGGGGATAATGATATTAGGAAAATTATAGCGAAAGCCCGTAATCTAGGAGGCATTAACGATCCGAGTTTCCGCGGTGAGAAATATCTTTGGGTCTGTCGAAAAATCCTTTTTTGGGCAGACGGGTCATTTGGTATTCATGGAAACCTTTACAAGGTTTAAAATTCGCGACCCTTTTAACCCTGTAACGGTTCCTCTGTAATGGGTTAATTTCGTGGCGTTGCGAAATTTTTAATTTTTCGTTAAAGTTGTCGGTGGAGTTGAAGTAGCTGCTGCGGTACAGACGAATTCGTTGGCAAGTCCGCTAAGCCGTTGCACCGTCAGGAATATTATAGTACGTAGTCCAGGTAATTTATTAGCTATGTTTAAACATGCACTGGTACATGTACTGGCCGTTGAAGTCGCGCTATTTTTCGAGGGAAAGGACGACGCTGGCGGTGGAAATTCGATGGAGCTGAAATTCGGTTTCCGAGCAACTAATACTAATAACAGTTCTGGTCGGTCGGTGAACTACGCGTTTAACTTTAACACACGCGAGTGTCGGGGGAGGGTGGTGGACATGGCGGTAAACGACAGTGAATATTGCGCGACGCGCACTATGAACTTTCGGTTGAATTAATAACGGAGTGGGGAGGAATCGAGGGGATAGTTTTAATTATCGCGCGAGACCGCTGAGTAATAGCCGCGTTTCCAGCGAGAATCCAGAGAGACATGTCGGGGGGGGGGGACTTTGTTGCTTGGCCTTCGTTAAATGTATCAGCGAGCGGCAAAGGACCGGCTCTACACACTGTCGACCATCATCATGGGCTTTGTTTCCCTTTTACGAGCACCGTGCAGCCGCATTACGGTAGACCCATTAACCAACCGTATGGCTAACGTTTCATCCCCTCGACGCCCCGGAATCTCCATGACGATCCGTGGATTTTCCTTTTGTTTTCTTTCGTTTCGTCGGCTGCCCGTAAAAATCGAGATCGCCGAGTATACGACGGGCTTCGCTACATTAACAGCCGAGAGAGACGAGATTTTTCCGAGGCAGGGACAGACCGGTGCTTCGTGAAAAATTCAGTAGGCGTCCTTTTTCGCCGGGCTGTATGGTCTTACATCGACGTCCTACGGGGCCGAAAGGTCCCATAACCAATAGACTTTATGGGCCACGACCCTCGCCCTGATTGCGGAATAAATTCAACGTGGTTTCAGGCCACGAGAATTGCGCAGGTGTCTCAGGGCATCGCTTAAATCCCTCGGTCTTAAGTCGCTTCCAATAAGCAACGTCCAAACGTATTCTCCCTGTTCCTCGTAATTTCCATGTAACTCAATGGACATGACGCTTTTCCTTGGAATTTCCTCGAAGCCCCTGCATCTTCATCCTCCCCTCGGGTCTGTATTTCCTCTCCCCTCCTGACTATTCGACGAGACCCAGATGTCTGTTAGCCGCACGTGTCACTTGGAACCGGCTGTCGTCGACTCCTCTTCTGCTCTCACCACGAAGAGGGTCTTCACACCGTTCGCATAAACTTGAAGCAAACGCGACTGCACTCTCCTTTGGGAAAACTCGAGTGCCAGCGATCATCGCGCGGAGGAACAAGAAAAGGCTCATCGGAGGAGCAAAGTTTATCGTCCCTCTAGGTTGCCCCTTTCCCCACCTCTTTTCACCCCCTCTTCGGCATTCTCCGAAAAGTGTCGACGGAAAATGGAGAATCACAGGGCAGGGTTTTCGGTATGCCTTTTTTCGTGGAAGAGGGTGTTGCGTGGACGTTTCTTTGCCGATGGAATTGGTATTCTCGTGGTCGGCGATGGGGTCGACGATAGGGTTTCCGCGAGGCGGTGTGACCGGCCGTATTGTGCAGGTGGAATACGCCGAGAGAGTTCGTGCGTGACGCGACGCACGTAATGCCGCGAGGGAGAGAAAGGAATCGATGTCGCTTTTATCGAGCGCCGCTTCCACCTACCACGTACACCTTCCCCATCGGTTCCGTTCGTTCGTCCGTCCGTGCTCTATGGTTTCCTTGGACTTCCTTTTTCGCCTTCGGTCCAATTAAAAATTCCCACTCCCCCCCACCCTCCACCCGTCCTTCAACATCCCTCAGTTCGTTTCGTCGATGAGATTCTCGGCGTGTCGAGTCGCGAAAACTTGCCCGACGTGAATTTCCTGTTCATTTCGTTTTACGGCCAACGTTTTTCCTTTGATCGCGTGAGTTTCTTCCTTTCATTCGAGGCTGTCGTCCCGTCTGGGTTCCGCGTTTCCACCTTCGTTCCCTGCGCTCAATTATACAGGATTGCGAGTCGAGTTGATTTCAGGCAAAGGTCGAGCACCCTTCGACCTTCGACTTCCTGTCCCGACGTATTCCGCCTCTGGGGCTTTCGCACGAGGGTCTTGGATGTGTTCGATCGTGGCTTACGGTTCGTCCATTGAGAATTAATTAATAAGGCAAGGATCTCCGGGGATAGGACGAATAATTTAGGACCAAGAGGTCGGAGGACCTTGTCGGCCGGGATTTTTCGTCGTTTCAACGGATTTTGCGGATTGGTTGCGCACCGTGTCGAGCGCTTTCCATTCTTTCCTTCGAAAGCTCGTAATCAGCTGCAAGGGCCGGCATTAAACCGTGCCTCGTAATAACGAAACAATCTCACGCGCCGCGCGGTAATATCGCGGGAAAAGCGTCGGTGGAACGCAAAGATATTCGTTGGAAAATTGCAAAGGGAGGAAATTCAGAGAGACTCAGCCGGCGAGCAAACGACAGCGCGTCACAGGCAGATTATAGGATAAACAGAGAGAGAAGAGAGAGTGGAGTGGAGGGGGGGGGGAGAGGACGAGAGAGGGAACGGACGAAAAAGATCCGCCGGAGAATCAGGAAAACAAGATTTTCCCTGGGAGTTTTTCACGGGCTAAAGTGTGTACTCGACTCGAAAGCGGTTCTCCGCTTAACCTCGCGTTTCTGCTTAGCACCGGATTCAGCAGAAGGGAGTGGGCGATGAGGGGTGGGTCGGCGATAAGGCCGAAACGCGGTAAAGGAACATGTAAGACGAATAGAAATAGCGCGGAAAAAGGAGATAGCTGGCAGGGGGGGGGGGAAGGAGTTAGCGACGGGGATGGCACCGGTTCGACTCCGTATTTTTCCGTTGATCTGATAAAACCGAGGCTAAAGGAGCTTGCCCGTACGATAAGACTTCAAAAAGCGAAGCTCAGAATACGAGGAAGAGTGATACTTGGAGGAGGTCGTAGGACCAGCTGCGAAACAAATCGGGAACGACTGGAAATAGGGGCGAAAATTCAACTGTAAATCCCCGAGGAAGAAAATAGGCTGCACTTTTATCGGGCGGTTCGTCGAATTCATCGAGTTGTGGAGGGCTTAAGCGTCTACCGTCGAGCTTAGTGGACCCCCACGGTATTTCCCGGTCTGGCGAAAACGCCGCAGTAAATTTACGAAGCTCAACAGGGATGAACGGCACGGTGCTAGATAAGAAGGAGAGAGCGAGAGAGAGAGGGGTAGGAGAATGCAAGCTTCCCAACTGAGGAACATCGCTGATGGAGGGAACTATAAGCGAAGAGGGCTAGGTCGAGCATATGCGAAGGAGAACGTGGACAGAGCCCTGCGTACCTCGGAGAAACTCACCGAAGAACGACAGGGCCGAACTAGACGTCTAACCCTTCCATGACAAAGGGATTAAAGGTCTTAGGCGGCAAACAAACGAGATTAAGCGTAAGACAAGGGAAATACACGGCAGATAATATCCTCCTCTGTTCTAAAGATTTTCAACGGTACGTAATGATGATTCCCGGGATTATCAGTAAAAGGATTTCATCGTTTACCTCTTGGAGGATTTCGCATGATCGTTATGGAGATTGGTCGGTGAATTAAACGCTTTCTTCGAGCTAATCCCGGCTTATCAGTCGCCCCGCCCTCTCGATCGGCGCGGGGGTGTGAAGGCGAGACGGGGGAATTTGTTGTCCCAATGGAAATTTATGCGCGGTGCCTCGTTAAAGCGCAAAAACGTGGATGCTCACGGTCGGGAAATCCCACGCGATTGTCCGTCGTTTAAAGGGTTAATCGATAACACCGTTATGACTCCGCGAGGGTTTCGCCATCACCGAATATGGCCGAACGCCCAAGAGATGCGTATCAGCATTGACCTCGTCTCGCCCCCCTTTACCCCCTTCCCCCTGGTCGTACTGGCGTAACTCTCTGTATTATGCGTATAAGCGGCTGGAGCCATGTCGATAAATTTTTCCTGAAAATCTGTGCCGCTGGAAACGGTAGTAACAGCTATACGAAAAACTTTATTGGATTGGCAGCGAGCATTAGAGCGTGCGAGGAAATTGCGCGATCAAGTGGTGAAATTTATTTAGTAAATTCCTGCCCATAACTCGTGGGACATAATTATAGAACATTTTCCACGGGTGTTAGAAATTCCATCGTCGTTACTCTCCTCCGGCGGCGCTCTGTTGCCCCGTGATTTGTCCTAATTTAACATGAGAAACGTGGCGACATAAATCCGAGCCCTGCGGACGAGCGTCTGGCTAATCCGACTAATTTGTCGAGTAGAGTCGAACGTGTATCGCAGCCACGTCTGTTTTCATTTCCTCCCTCGAAGATTCCTGCGCACGTGGCGCCGGCAGGACTCGTGGAAACCGTGTAGAAGACTGGCGGAAGTGCATCGATTTTGCCGGGACCGAAAACTCGTTGTTAAACCGCGGGAAAAAACCGTGCGGACCCCTTTGTCGAGAGCATCGTATTTTTCTTTCTAGTTTTTCGATTATTGTTCTGCGTGGAATTGTGTTGCGGGGTTGTTCGGGCCGGTCTGTATCTCCACAGGGATACATAGAGAGACCATATGCGCTTTCTCGCGATGCAAGGCGAATACGAAGTAGTAGCGCCGGGTAGGTTCGTACGAGCCGTAGACACGTGTACCTAATGAACGGGCGGCGGCCCATGTGCCTCTAGTGTGTGTGTGTGTGTGTGTGTGTGAGATGCTGAGCATCGTACGGACCTTGTCCGCCACCCTCGTCTAATTCGGGCGTTTAAACCGGAGACGCGTGTCCAGAAACGAGGGGGAAACAGCCGAGGATTTACGATGTCCGGGGCGCGTTTCCCTCTTTGCATTCCACGTCTGCCTCCTCCCAACCCTCTGGCCCCTCTCCAATTTCGGAGTTTTCGCCCCCGAAGCACTTAGCGCGTGGCTCGTTCGACAAAATACTCTCGCGCCGACGGAATCGAGCGACCGGATGAATTTCCTATCCGCCTTTAATTCCTTTCTTCGTGGCAAAAATTCGGGCGAAAGGATTGAGGTAGTGGTAATTGGGTAGCGCAAGGAGACGGTCTGGCCTGTGTCCGTCCGTTGTTACTTTTTTCCTGAGATTAACGTTGAAATATCGTTGTGTAGCCATTTGTCGGCTGAAGCCACGCGCGCGGAGACGTCCGCCGTGAAAACGAGCCGGGAATAAATATAAATCTGATTCTCCGTTTAGATAGTCCCCCTTGGTCCCCCACTTTTTTGCCTCCCCCATCTGCTACGCCCGGCTTCACTGTATTTCTCGGCCTTTATCCGGGCTATTATATTTTTTCCGTTTCCGCCGTTATCTCATTTTCAGTCGGCTCTCCCTGCCCCTCGTTTGTTTCCCTTTACCGATCGGGGATCGCTGAACCCGTACCTCTGCGTCTCTCCCGTTCCTCCCTCATCCGCGGTGTTATTTAATTCCACAGTCGCGAGAATAAAAGTGGGACTTTGGTGAGTTCAATTCGCCGATACTCGTAGGTCTTTCGTTTAACGCCAGCGTTCTCGCGGTCGATGAAAGGGTAGTTTTCAAAGAGGCCAAGGAAAAACGCGCAAGAATGGGCGGGACGTGGAGGGGGGGGGCAAGGTAGGCCGGGAACGAACGATGAAAATCGACGAGAAAGTAGAAAGTTTTAGTGAGATTTAGAGGACCGCGAGGAGAGGGGTGGGAGATGGCGAAGGATGGATGGCGAGAGATAAAAGGCCTCCCGTTCTTCGCCAGGCTACGCGAGGGAGGGGAAAAAAGCGGACGAAAGGATGAGTTGGAAAACCGGTACAACTCAATGGCGATCGATCGTGTGCAGGAAAAGGGAAGGAAAGGGAGGAGAGAAGTCGGCGGGGTGGGTTCCAAGCGGCGCAGGGAAAAGTTTCGACGTGAAAACTGGAGAGCTTAATTCTTTCCTTTCGCGGATACTGCCATTCTCCCCGGCGCTGTGAAAAAACCCCGACGAAACGATAGACAGGCCAGGGACGAACGGAAAGAGGAAGAGGGCCGAAAAACAGCAGAGGCGGAGTTTCGAAAGGACGGAATTTTAATGGTGAAAATCACGGGAAAAGGCGGGTTTAAAGAAAAGGGAAAAAAGTAAGGTGAAGATTTGAGAAGATGAAAAGGGAAAAGTAAGAGAGGCGGCTTTACCAAAAATTTCGCCTGAAGCGAGTGGATGGTGGGCGTGAGGGCTCGATTCGCGTGCTTTTATTTTTCTCGGCGAATGAAAAGTACGGGCGCCCCTTTTTCCCGGGAATCGACGAACTTCGTCACGTAGCGCGCTAATGTAACTACGGTGAATCGCTATGCGCAATCACGGCTACGAGCGTCCTAACGGGTGGAAGCCAAGTATCCAGGAAAAACGAGCAAATATCCCAAGGGAAGGGAATACGAATCCGCGAATAAATTACTGCGACTCGCACACTTATTAGAATGTGCATCGTGTAATTCGTTATTGCGCTCAAAGCTTTTATTCTACCGATTCGCTTCTTGCCGCTGCAATTATCGTAATCGTTAATGGTGCCTTGGCGCACAAAAAAGGCAGGTAAGCGTGTTTGATAAATAAAGGAAATCGTATAGGCGATGGCGAGGCAGCAATTGTTGCCGAACGTTGACCATCATTGTTATCGTTACGAGCGGCCATTAACGACCCGACACACTGACACCCTGCGGCCCGTACGGGCTGCATTATTTTTATTGTTATTATCGTAAAAGCGGCATTCATTAAGACCTATTTTCTAGAATAAAACTATTTAACTTAGGAAAGCCCAAGTTTTAAAAGTCTCCCTCCGGCCGTTCTTACCCTTAGGAGAAAGTTCCCCGCTATCGACAGACGAATTATCGGGCTTTATGCGTTCGGCCGAGCCATCTCCCCGTTAACGATCTTCTTTAACGAGAACTTAAGGGAAGAACAATACGGGAACGGCGCACGAAAACGGAAGGTAAAGCTAGGACGTTTTGTATTCTGGAAAATCAACGAGGTCGGCGGAGAGGTGGAAGGGGCAAGGGAATTCTTCCGGTGGCCAGGTTTACCGTTGGAATCCGGGGGTAGACTGCGTTGGTCCGTTCGTTTCTGCCGGCTCTCCCGATACAAACTGCCCGGAAAACTCGGCTCGACGTAAATCCCGGCCACCGCGGCATACGATTTCGTAAATTCGCGTCGGAGAGAGAAACGGCCGCGAGGAAGGATTCGTAGGAAGCTTTTGCCCTTCTGCTCGACGAGAAACAAAAGTCCGACTTTTATATCGCCAGCTGGAGAAATTGGAAGACTCTTTCGTGCTCGAACAAGGACAATCTCTTGGACGTTGGTGCCGCACGTGTCCTTTCTAACGAGAGGGACGATAATAATTTCCTAAGCCCCTAGGTATTTAGGTAATTCGGGGCTGACTTCTTTTCCCAGATAAGCTCGAATACGGGTACTCCATGTCCCCCGTCCCCGTTTTTATCCCATTCCCCTTATCAGTCTCTTTTACCTTCTCATCCTTATAATCTCCGCCCTATGATTTCTGGCCCTCTAGTCTTCTTTCATTTGTTTTCCTCCTTCTTCGTCTTTTCTATCCACCGAGCGACTCTCCCCTCCGCTCGCAGCTCGATTTCCGTCCGAAATAAATGCTACGGGATAACCATCTTGGCCCTTCCCCTCCTCTCGACCGGCCACTCTTCTTGGCTAATTCAACCCTCGGCCGATCTTCCTTTTTCCGGAGCTTTCTTTTTGCCCGTTGGCCGTATCGGCAAGGGTATTCCGGCGAAAACGGCATGGAAAAGCAAAGCTCGCTACTACGAGGAAAAAACTTGTGCAAAAAGGAAACGACTTACGACTTTGTCGTAATCATAGGGCCTCCAGTTCCTTTCCGCTTTTCTCTCCTCTTTTTCGGACTCGAATTAGGCGAACCCGGGGGCGAATGCACTCTCTTGTATATCCTGTACGAATAAACTGCACGTTAATTCGAATCATCGATAACAATGAAATAATGGAGATATTAGCAAGCCGGCAGATGAGGAAGACCGTATTTCCCGTAATTCAACTTTTTGATTAATCATCGTTATTTAATTTCGCCGAAATTTGTAATCACGGAATTAATTAATGTTATATTCGCGTAAGCAGAGATTTACCGGCAAACACGCGGCTTCGTTGAAAATTTCACGGCTATTGGTTAATGAAAATTCATTGGCGAAGGAAAAATATGGCCGAATATCGACGATTATGGAAGTTTGTGCTTTCCCGTATATTTTTCATCTTCCGAATTTCCTGCAACATCTGAGTTGCCGTCCGGAAATGCAGGCTACTTACGCAAATGCATTTTCCTATCGGCAGACATGTATCGAGATGACCTCTCTCCATCGTTGGCCCTGGGCCGTCGTCGACCCTCCTCTGTATTCTTCTCCCTCGATGGGCAAGTGTGTTATCCACGATTGAATTTCGTCCGGTGAGTCTGCCTCAGCAGTCGGACGAAACTCGCTGCTCCATCTCCCCGCAGAATTTATCCTACGATATTTTCCAAGAAACGTCAGAGATACAGGGCTATCTGCGGCTGACGTATCATCCTGTCGGGCGCCATTTCCATTTGGAATTTTAACGGTGCTCGCCGGAGACAAAGATCCGTCGAAAAGATTCTCATCCGAGGATGGCTGCTTTGACTGGCCAGCCGTGAATCCACGGTTTTCCGGCGAATCCTCAGACCGTAATGACGCGGCTAGCCTCTGACGAGCTCTCAGAATGATAATTGAAATTCTGCTGAAACGCGGTGTACGCGTCGATGCTCGCCTTGCGGTACGATCGTAAAATTAGCATGTACGATGGTCGTCGGGGGGGCTTGAGTAACGGTTTTTAAAGTTCCGCCCGCTGTCAGACTTGACCGACGATGGTACAGCCCCCGTTTTACACGACCCTCCTGTGTACTGTGGAAGCACCGAGTCTAGAACCGTTGCGTCTACGTAGCCCGAGGCACGGAGGGGAGAAAAGGCGGGTCCTAAATTTAGACGACCTTGGCATCCATCTCTTCCGAAGCAGCTTAATCGTCCGTTTTCTTGGAAGGACGATTGTTACTCTCGTTAATTGAAACGGTAGATGGACGTCGCGGCAATTTCCCGATTAATCGAGGCGCTGCACGGTAGGTCGAGGTTGGAAGAGAGGTGACCACAAACCGTAGGATGGCTAGCTTCTGTGGGAGCAGACAGAGGGTGGGCGGAGGCCGTAAACACGCTCCTCGCGTTTCGCGTGTACATAGCAGCGGCACAGTCTGCACGGTTTAACGCGATCTCCGTGTAAATTTGTATGCGGCCAAGTTTATACGGTACCCGGGCGGAGCGTCGGTCCGTCTAGCCTGCATTTAACCCATCCACCGTGCTTTGTCCACCTTCCATTTTCCGCCGATGTCCTCTGGTCGCCATTCTTGTCCTTCCTCGTTGCTCTTTCGTTTACCAGAAATCTCGTTACGTCGGCGAATTTCATTAGTCCCTTCGTCATTACTTCTCTTTTGTTTGTCCGCGCCTCCGAAACTGCGTTCGTCCGTGGAACATGGTGAAAACCTGGGAAAAGTGCTGTTCTCCGAACGTTTTCGAAAGCCGGAAATTCGGTAAACGGCGCACGTGACGAACCATCGCACGTTTCTCTCGATTGGCGCTAGTACAGTGCCAGTGGTAAACGTTGCTACGTGGACGGACACAGCCGGCAAGTGGTAATGCCGCCGTTGGGCCCGGCGCACCACCTCGTCTGCCCATAGCTTGACTTGAACCACTTCGTTCCACGAGTACCGACAGCTTTTCAAAGTTCACGTTAATCCCTTTACGCGAATTAATTTTCCTCGGTATGAACGAGCAAAATTAGTCGTTTCTAGATGACAAAGATCGTCCCACACAATTGCACCGTTCGGGGGACGCTGAGGGTGGTGAATTTTCGCGAACGAGGGGAGAACGAGACCGTTAAGGCGAATCCTCGGAGAGTCGAGGTGTTTTACGATATTCCGGAGAAATGGCGGAGGAGATTCGCAGGACAGGAATAATTTTCGAGCTTAAGCCATAGCGGGGTAGACGAGAACGTAACGAAGGTACCAAGGGATGAAATTGAACGTCGCCTGGAGAACACGGCAGCGAGTCGAACTCGTTGTATATTCCCGGTGGTTCCGGTGCCTCGAGGGATTTGCCAAAAGATACTCCACTTTTTCTCCGATTTTTATAATCCTCCGCAATGTCAAAGAATATGCGATTTAATAAACTCAGAGTGGTCCGGTTAAATCTTCGTTTCTTCCCCTTCGGCATCGACCGGCGACGTTTGCGGAACTTGTTGTGAATTTCAGTTCCGCGCAAAAATAGCGACGGAAAGTTTGTCCCGTTGTCGTCGTTCCTCTTTTGCCTTCCGGCAAGGTACCTCCTACCTCCTCCGACCTCCACCTTTTTTCGAGTCTCTCGCGGAAGTTCATCGAGTCTCTTTCAGCAATTTCATTAGCATTTCTACCAGTATTACGGCGCGCATCCGAGGGATACTTTTTCTCTTCGTACCCGAAGCAGTGGATAAAATAGACAGGACTGTGTAAGGGCTTTGCCCGCGATTATGGGTGAAACGTATACCGGTTAGTACGGCATAAGAAGGGGAGATTAAATTTTCCCTTTTCTTCGGGGAACAGGGTCGAATCAATCGCGTCCCATCCCCTAGACTTTCGAGGCTACTTCCCCTGCGGGGGTCTTGGAGTTTATCCCCGTTCCGAGGGAAGAGTCGCGCTCGATTCTCTCTCTGGCATTATCGAAGTCCGTCCGTTTCCCAGGCGGAGCGGCAAAAAGCGTCGCTAAGCCCGGAAAGATGGCGTGGGGTCGTAGAGCGTGAAAGAGGCTTTTTACCGGCTACGAGGAAGGCGCGCGCGGGTCTTGGTCGCGGCCAACGAAAGGACGGATTAAAGGTCGGTTACGTTCAACGAGTACACGGCAACTCGCTCTTCTTCAGCCCCCGTCTTATCAACTTTCACCCTTGTTCCAGGGTCACTGTCTTCCACCCCTTACTTCGTGACTTACGGCAAGGAGTTTCATTCCGGACCGACAACGTCGTTATTTATGGGAATTACTCGGGGACGTTCTAGCGGAAGGTCCTTTCTAGAGATAATTTCGCGGCAGGGGGCTTTTGACGAATAAACGTCAGGGAAAGAGGGAACTTGAACCGTTCTGTCGTACTCCGCGTAGTACGGGCAATTGTTACTGTTCACCCCGTTGGCCCCTCGAATCCGTCATATCTTGCGATACTTTCTCCGGTAAGCAGGGCCGAAAGTTGCGACGAGATAAAAGGGGACCCGACGCAGGAAGACGGAACTAATTTATTAGAGGCCGCCGACGGGCCCGAATGGAACAAAACGATTCCACGCGGGCTAGTAAAGCCAGCGGGACGTCCGAATGGGAGGGAAACAAAGCGCCATAACGAGCCAGTAAAAAGGACCAACGGGAGAATGAAGCGCGCTGGAAAAAGGAGGAGTCAGCCGGGCGAGATTAAAGAAGGAATTAATTAATTACAACCCCCCCGCGAGGGAAGCTGCGGATCCTAACGAAATAGTCCGGGATGCTCGAGCGGAGCTCTCGGGACAAAGAAACCGACTGAGACAGAAGGACCGACGGTCGAGGCCGTTGAAAAAGACAAAGCCGCCGACCGGAAGGCAAGATGAAGTCCTAGCTGACAACTGGACAGTCGGAGCACCGTCCCCTCACGTAATAATCCTTGCGTTTCTTCCCGATTACTTCCGGCGAGGAAAATTCCACGTAAAATTGCCCGTAATTTTCAGCGGCCTACGGAAGATCTACGAGCCGGAGAATCTCGGTAATGGTCGTCACGTAATCGCGCGAACCTTCGGTTTTGGAGATTTACGATGACCCAGGCTCGTCGTCGACCTACCTCGCGTAGATTAGACACGTAGATACGATCGGCGGGTAGCCGTACGAGCCGCGAATCCGTTCGATTTCACGCGGATTAACGTGCTTTTAATTAAAAGCGCTCACCGATCGCAATGAGACGGCCGATTTGAAGCCCCGCCGGGGATTAATTGCACGGCCAAATGCACAGGAGGACATTGTCATTTGTCCGGGGGAGTTAATGGAATCCTCATTTTCCTATCGTCCAAAAAATCCTGGGTCCTTCAAATCGTCCGAATCAATCCCGGGTTTACTGAGCTATCCTTTTTTTTTTTCATCCGCAGCGTTTAACGAGTTCCATTTTGATTTTTTCCAGCTGGGCTTCTTCACGTATTACACCCTAGCAATGGGCGAGGTGACGACAGCTTCTGGGCCGGTTCCTATCGACAGTGTCTTCATCTACAGGCCGGACAAACGTCTGGAGCTCTGGAGGTTCGCCTTTTACATGTTCCTTCACGCGGGGTAAGTCCAGATTAGCGTACACAATGCGTGAAAGAGTGGAATGGGCCTGGGAAGTGTGAGGGCCCGGGGAAGGGGAAAGCCAGGGAGGGAGGAGAAAGCGAGTGACAAAAGTTTTCAGCGTGGAGTTCTCGAAATTATTCATGGAAATGGGAGATAAGGCGGCCGTTTGCCCTCGACTGTGCGTATGGAAAGGACGATAAGGGAGTGACCCGACGTTTTCCACGAGCACGTGCCTGCTCTCATTTCCCGTTCTCTCTCTCGTTTTCGCCCGCTGCCAGTAGCAGATCCTACGTTGTCAGCATGGGATTTTCGCGAATTCCCAATCCGCTACTTTTGCCTCCCTGTTCTTTCGCTTTCGCCGAGTCGGACGTGTCGTTCTTCTTTTGGCAGCTTTGCTAGACGTTATCGGAGGGGGGAGGGCTAGGGGGGGGAGGGCTAGGGGGAGGCTCGTTATCGATGTGAAAAGTGTCTCTCGTGTGGCGTTCGACCGTCCTATCTCCGTCCGCGAGAAGAATGGGAGAAGCCGAGTAAGCGACCGGGACACGTAGGCGATGGAGCGAAGGACAGAAGAAAAGGAGTGTTGGAAATGACGCGTAGTCGCGAGGAAGATGGAAAATGAAGAGACAATCGCTGTAATTGCAGGAAGTCGGCGTGTAGTCGTGGACAAAGGTATTGCCGAGCTCGCAGGACGATATCGCGACGTTTCCTTCTACCGTTCGATCGAGAATTTTACCTTGGTAAGCCAAGATTTTCCGAGCCCAACTGAAGACCCTCGTTTCACCAATGGGAAAACGAAATCCCCCCACCCCCGAATCTCTCGATATACGTGGAAGAAAAAAATAATTGGATAGAGCGGAAACGCGCGGTGTAGGTATCGGATTTTAATGAGTACGTCTGGTCTTTTATCCGGCGACATTTGTTGTGTTTACGTAGTGCCGCTCGATGGCTCGCTCCTTTTCTTCTGAATGCCGGGGTATCTCGAAACGTGCTGTCTACGGCATTATGCATGCGCCACGGCCCGGAGACCATTATGCGAAACTCTCTAATGTCGCATAAATTGAGAAGGCTGCTCCTTAATATCTTTTCCCGGGCTGCCGTGCAATCAGGTCGGATGACGTGGGTGCACAGGTCCTTACGCAGAGGCACAACGGTAACGAATATAAGGCGAAATAACGAACGGTAAAACGGTCCTTCCGGTATTTTGAAAAACCCTACGGTATTAAAAAAGAACGAGGAGGGAAAGTCTTTTATTTGCCGCGACGCAGTTGTCGGGCTGTGTTTCGCGAGGCAGCTCCGAATAACGAGACAGCCGGAGACGAATTTCCAGCGGAAGAGGAAAACTTGGTTTTACGCAGGACGAGAGCCTCGGGAAGGGCCCCGTTGAATCCGCGGGGATTTCGAGCGACGCATTAAGCGGTAATTCAGCCGACACGACGGCGCGTAATTAGTCGTCGGTTCAGTTCGCGCCGTCGAATTTCAGCGGGAATTATTTTCGAACTCGGTTAATCGCGTTAGAATCAATGCTTGTCGGCTCCCGCGGAAATCTTCGCCGAGAAGCGAAATACGGGGGACGATTGAAACTCGCTGCGAGACTGGGAAAGAGCGTAAATCTCCTGACACTCGGGGAGGAAGATTTCTCCGAGATTTTTGAACGTCCAGGCCGAAGTTTCTTCGTGCGAGCAGACGATGCTTATTCGCGCGGGACTCTGGTCATTTGGGCAGAAAGAAGGAGATTAAGAAAACCCCGAGGAAGCCGAGGGTAAGAGGAAAAGGAATCCTGGCGAATCCACCGGAGATCATGCTCGATGGACCAAATCTTGGCGAGATTCCGCGCTCCTATTAATTACACGAAATTTCCTCGTAAATCCGGCAGTTAGTCGCGTACGAGGGCAGTTTAACGCAGGAAACTTTCGTAAGAGCTGCTTTTCGTTTCCCGTTGGATTTTCTTAGACCGATAAACCGTGTCCACCCGAAATCCCGGCCAGAGACATTGTAATTCGGTTTTCTTTATTGCGCAAAGCGAGTTCCTCGGTGCGCACTCGTCCGTAAAAACGATTCCCCCAAGCGGAAAAGGACGAAACGACACGCAAACGTGTCCTCCTGGAGGCCGGAAGAATTCGTCCCTCGCGGGTAATCGATCCGCGATTTGTAACTGACGGAGGGAAGACGAGAAAGTCGACGTATTCGGCTGGCAAGACGAACGGGGAAATGCCGCATATTCGACGTGGAATAATTTCCAGATTGAACGGAGAAAGACGGAGGACGGCACGTGCACGCGAATCTGTCGCGAGCTATCGATTCTCCCTACAACTACGCAATCGTCCAAATGGACTGTGCAAGAAGCTTTGCTAGTTTCCCGGAAACCCGGGAAACCAACGATTTCTTGCTGATTCCTGGAAAAACACGATCGAACAGTCCGGAAAATTGCGCTTCAACGGTGAACTACGTTGGGAATGGAACGCCGGCTAATTGACACTATTTTTTCCCCGCTGATAGAAAGTCAGAATTAATGATCGAGATGGATTTCTTTCCCGGGGGAATAAGCGAGGAGGAGGCGATCCGTCATTGGATGTGAAATAGCTAAAGGAAATTCGAGGCGGGGTAATCCAACTCCAGCCAAAATGAGAACCCTGTCCGTCTAATTGGTATCCAATTAACTGACACCGTCTAGCGCGTGTTCCATGGAAGACCTTCGTGACCGGAATAATACGGTTGCTTTAATGGGACCACGCGAAAGATCCGTCGAGATTTCGTCTCGGGATTTTCGTCATGAATAATCCGCCGATATTCGCAAGCTTCCTTCGTCGATTCATTTTTTAAAGGGTATCGCCGTCGACGATGACAGGAATGCTAATGAACTTGGGATCCACGAGCCGCTGATCGTTGGAAAAATTCAGGAGGATTATTTCTTGTGGAATTTCTCGCCAACTGAGTTACGGAGAGTGTCTTTCCCTGTGTCTCTGGGGTCGAGGAGATGGCCAGCAAGCTCGGAAACGGCAGTTTCGTGCCTCGTAAACCGTCGGACGTACACGCGTGGCTGAATCCCCCTTTGTCCTCTTTTCAGAGGGGGGTAGCGAATCTCGTCCGTCTTTCCTCGTGGCAGGGGAAGGGGGGAGGGAGCCGCCCATCGAAACGACTGCAGGTATTCGAGCAGAATGGAGGAGCAATCCCTTAAAAGCGTCCAACGACCATTCTCTACGGGGCCGGCGATGATCCCCTCCCGGAACCGTTGATTAGCGACTGTGTGGCGATGCGGAAAAGCGGGACGACACGAAAACGAAATATATCGCGCTAAATGTAGGCCGAAATCCGTTGGTCTTCGGGGGGGAAATAAAATTTTATCAACCTACGAAAACCCTTTTACGTTGGCGAAAATACGCATCGTGCGCCTACGTAGGGATCACGTAATTCTTTTCACGGGCCAGAGAAACGCGGAGTCGTGAGTGTTTCTCAGACTCCGAGTGACATAAACGCAACGGCGCGAATGTCTCACGTCCCTTTTGCTTTTCAGGTGGCTTCACCTGCTCTTTAACCTGGTGGTGCAGGTGGTCGTGGGACTTCCTCTGGAGATGGTTCACGGAAGTCTGAGGATCGCCGCGGTCTACATGGCCGGAGTCCTTGCTGGTGAGTACTTTGAGTCATATTCTCGATAGACATTGAATTCCTTCTCGCCCTATTTGACAATTTTCACCTTCCCACCCTGTGCGTTACTACGGTTGTGGTCGAGACTTAAAATCCCTCGGTTCAAGTATACTTCTAGTACCGTATAACTTTGCCAGGATGTACGGATTTTCCGTCGGTCGCGGTGGGAAAAGGAGATGCTCGTGGAAATAGGAAAATCCGCTTTTCCACGCTAGGAATATCCGCATTACGAGTCCCACCCTCCGTCTCGCTCGACGCCCTTGTTGCTTTGCCGGTGTTTCGGATTTCGCAGACGAGTCCTTCCGCGCCCTCTCAACGGGACGCGGGGCAGAAGGGAAGGACGGGGAAAGTGGGAGACACGGGGAAGAACGTGCGTGGAAGGACCAGGTGTATTCGCCTACACCAAATTGCCATTTGCATAAACTCGATTAGACGCGGATCTCGGCCGGCTTATTAGCAGTCATGAAAGTAAAACGTTGCAAATAGAGCGCATGAATAATAAAGCCCGCCGGCGGGAAAAGGGGGAACGGCCGAAAGAACAACGAGCAATGATGACGGGAAAGTTGGTTATACACGACAAGAGTGGAAAGTTCTTCTCGAGTAAACAAAGGTTATCTACTCCCTTTGCCTTCAACGGGATTAATCCATTTAACGAAATACGAACTCTGATTAAACGTCAAAAGAAACTATTGGAGAACGGCCGTGTTGCAGTACCTTTTGCTGCAGCCCCGTCCTGACTTGCAGTAATTACAGACGAGTTAGGAGAACGTTAAGGAAGGGAACAGGGACTTTTGAACGGCAATTCGTCCGATTCCTGTTTCCTCCAACAGGAGAGCAAGGCTGTGATGTGAATCTCAGGGGCGAGACAAACGATGAAGACGATGGGTAGACGACACAGGGGGGAGGATATCGCGGGTGAAAAGGGATTGGAGACTCGTCGGGGTGGTCTTGCGTCTGCACTCGCACGACAATCGCATTACATCGTCGCGACCGCGATGCATGCGAAGTAATCTCGTCGTGGCGGCCCAGACAAGCTGTCGCCGGTGCGCGGGTTCTCACGAACGAGCGGGAGAGAACCCAAGAGGGGGGCAGAGGGAGAAAGGATGCTCGAGAGGGCACGTATACCCTTCGCCATGTCTAACGCCACTTAGTACCTCGCGAGGAAGGAAAAAACTGTCTAACGGATCAAATTTTAAAAGACATTGTCACGCTCGTGAATGAAGACAACGCAAACCCGGGAAATATCAGTCGATTCGAAGATGATAGATTTTTGGATCTTCGAGTTAAACGAACTGAACTTTCTCGCCCTACTCTCTGCCTCTCTTTCTGTCTCCCTTTTTCTACGTGATTCTTCGTCATCCCCCTTGGCAGGCTAGCGCGGTTGTCATTCTCGTTAGGGCTTCGTGCCGGCGAGGACGACGCGGAACTGCCGAGTCGCGCCAATTGCGTGACAGCGACAATTATACGGCGGTATTTGCATGTCGTGTCCGCTGCGGCTCGGCGGAGCGCGGACTGCACCGTTAACTCGACGGTAGGGAGAAGGAAGGAAGGAAGGAAGGAAGGAAGGGAGGTGTGGTGGGCGGGGATGGAGGTGAAGGAGAACGACGACGGTGACGACGATAGAACCCCTGGAGAGGCCTCCGCGACAATACCATTTGGAAATACCATTTCCACCTCGGCTTGCCTTCCCTCCCCCCTGGCATTTCTCCCCCACCCTCCGGCGATTTTCCTCTCGGAAAGGTCGCCTCGGAAGTTGGGAAAAAAAGTCCAGCGTCGGGGGAGGATCCCCGGTGGATGGGATTTCCACGAGGACATAAACGAGTCAGCGCCGAGGGGACACTTAAGATCCTTTCGTGCGCGGTCTTTCCTTTTTCCGCGTGTACTCACGACATCGAGGGCGGGGAAGATTATACATTAGCGATTGCACGGCCGTCCGGCATATAATTACGGGCGATGTACCGTCGCCACCTGCTCGGAGCGGCGTGCATGCGTGCCACACGTTTTCTCGGAGTCGGCCACGATCGGACGGTTGCATATGCACTGAGCACGTAGCTCAGCGCTATCTCCGAGCTACTCGTCCGCGCGTTTCGAGCGACCTCAAACGGCTCGTTCAATCTGCTCCGATGCGCTTGACGTTTCCCCGGCGCTTTGCGCGTGTTAATGACTCCCTGCCTGACCTACCGTACTGTCCTAACAGAGTCCGACATCCACTTCGATCGGCGTTCTCTGCACCTTTAGAATGGAAATAGCAGTGCGAGCTCCCTCAAACATTGAGCAACCAACTGGATGTTCACTTAGCTAGCTTCTCCCGCGAATACGACGTGTGCTAATTCGCGTCTGCGAGCAGATAGCACGTGGACACGGGGTCTGTGTGTATTGAGATCACGTGCCGGCGTGTACGTGAATAGATCGCCGAGGTAGGAGAGCGTAATTACGTCGCGGCCGAGTACGGCCGGATAGATTCCATAGATCGCGTAGATGGGGAGAAAGGGAGGGAATCGTTGGCGTATTGTGGTCACACGTGTATTAGACGCACCTGCATGGGGACTATTATTGTCGACGTTAATTTCCCTCGTCGTTGCAGCTTCTACCACCCTCTTACCATCTTTTTCCACAGCCTCGACGAGTCGATGTTCCTGATTCCCGGCCCGTTCGCACTAATAATTACAACCATTTCATTGCAATCGTCCACTATTTTCTGATTAAGCGTCAACGGCGATGGCGGAAACTCGTTACAATCGTCCGCCTCGTTCGAGACAAAATTACGCGTTGACCGTGTTCACCCCTCGCTATTACTATTAGGTATAATTCAATGCGACCGTTCTCTTCATTGAAAATGAAACCTCGCGCACGGATCGCCGTAATAACTGCTAATGAAATGTTCTCGACGGTATAACAATTATGCTTGATTATCCGCCACCCGTTTTTGTATAACAACAGTGCTCCGTTGCATTATTCACGCTAATTTTCAGCCCCGCTAGAGAAACGATGATCGACGAATTTGTTCTATCGTCCGGTCTAATTGCACGGACCTTTTAAGCAGAATTTTCAATAGGAAAATCAGTTCAATGGGGCACCAATTTTTGGGTCTTTTTTTTAGTCCGCGTAGAACCGGCATTAATAGACAGTAGGCTGAGTGTAAAACGCTTGCCGTCACGTTTTAATTGCAAGGAATTTAAAGGGGGAATGAGCTATTGTCTTTTCTTTTCCCCTTCCTAACTTTAGTCGGTCTTTGTTATTTCTCTCCTCTCGTGCGCTCGCCATTTCGGCAATTCCTCGCTTTCATATTACCTCTTTGTGTTCGCCATTTTCGCCGTTCCGTGTCGACGCTCGCGTAGACACGATTTAATATTTTCCTACGTAAAAACCGGTTTACGTTAACCCGTCAAAAGGATATTAAACCGAATGCCGGGAAATGGGGAGGGGAAGAAAATTTGACGCTGTGGAACGCCCGTATTGCGCCGTTCCGTTTTTCTTTTTTCACCATTTCCCCCTATTCCCGACCGATCTTTGACGAGGGGTATTAGGAAGCCTGGAGAGAAATCATTAGTGCACTCGACGCTATTTCAGCGGATACGCAATTTATCGAGGTTCGCTCGCGTCGATTATAGGAATCCCGAGGATTCCGTCGTGCACGGGAATTACATTTATTGCTGAACAGAAATGCAATCTTAGTTTACTTTGTGCGAGGAAAAAATGAAAACCCCGGTGAAAAGTTGTCGGAAAGCCGGCAAATTGGTCGAGTGAAAAACGCTAGTTTTCATCTGGCCCGGCGTAATCGCGCTTATCTATGCGACTAGGCACGTACGCGAGCCTATTTGCACATACCGTTGCACCGATGGAAACTGCATTCGCGGCGCATCGTGTCGTTGCTCGGTTAACGGCGAACCGGCATCGGTCCAATATCTTTTGCGCGCGATAAAATGAGGTTTATCTAAATTTTATTTCGTCACTATGACCTTGCATCGCATTACCGCGCGCACCGTTGCATAGCCAATGAAATTGTAGAACTCTTGCCGTGGCATGGGGAGTGTTAAAATACTTGTGCCGACGGGCTGACCAAGCTTAGTTTGCGATCTCGGCGGTTTAATAAAGTGGAGTAATTTTTCAAGGCATCTACATGTAAATGACTTAAGATACCCGGCGAGAAAGCAGGAGGATCATACTGGACGGTATTCACGGGGCATATACCGTGGTAGCCTTCGATGCCCTGGGTAACAACGTAACAGCATCGCGAGGTGGACCAATAGGGAGGTAGGAAGAGAGGTGGGTGCAGCTCGTATCTCGTTTGCACGGGAACGAGGCGGCTTAGAATTTCGCCTCGCGTCGCAGCAGAACGAGCACGTAATGGCGGTCGATGTACGGCAAGAGGGAAGCACGGAAGAGCCTTGGTCCAGCTCCTTTTATCTGCCCCTTCCCCCCTTTACCCCCTATTTTCCTTCGCAGCCCATCTCTATCATTTCTCCCTTGTTTCCCCACCTTCCGTTCTCCCGTAGCCAGCTCCCAGCGGTTGGTTCGATTTTTCCGTGCATTCAGCTCCTGTGAATAGACGGTCCGATATTTTTCATAAGAGAATTAGCGCAATTGACCGGTCAATCGTGTTGCGCGGGGGATGATGTTGCAGAGAGGTGGATTCTTTGGGATTCTCCCTTTTTGTACTCATCGCGAGGACATGGCACGTATAATCGTCGGTTAGCGGCGTGTGCAGCTGTCACTTTTCACTAGGTTTTTTGTCATTGCCCAGCACACGAAGCACAGCACCTGTTGCTGTGTCGTCGCTGCAGATCCAACGCGCTTTATCGACCGTCATTAGCGCCAAGTCTCACAAGAAATACGCGTATCCTCGGCCAGGGGGGGGGGGAGGGCCTAATTTCCAGGGGAGGGGGGAAAGACAAGGTCGTGTCGGATAGCGACACCTGCGTGTACGTAAGGAGAGCAGAGAGTATCGGGACTGGCGGTCTAGGAACGTCGCGGAGCCGGTTTTCCTTCTCCCCGTGGGTCCGGCAGACGGGAGGCAAACAGCGGTAAACCGTAAATACTTGCCGTTTCGCCCGAGGGACGACGGGTCGGGAGGAGGAGAGAAACGGGAGCGCGTGTTCCCCGATGCGTCTCGCGCTTCTCTCTTCCGTCCCGTCTTTCTCGCTCGCACCGACGGTACATCCATTAACTCGAGTCAATTACTTAAGTACGGAAGCGCGGTCGTCACACCCAAGGAAAATGGCTCCTTTGCGTGCTCCAATTAAGACAACGATGCTCGGCCAGGCCGGATATACGCCGCTGCGCTATTCTACTTTCCTCCTCGATGCCCCCCTTCCCCTGTATCCTGGCTTCCGCCAGTGCCCCCCGTCCCCAGCTTCTTTCCCTGATGCGCTGAAAAACATCGCTCTGACATGTAAATGCGGGCCGGAAACTTTTCCGACGGCGCTGTAAAATTCCCTCGACTTGGCGATGTCTCGCCGGGAATTTTGTAGGCACCGAAGAAACGCGCTCTAGGAAATGAAAATTCTGCTGCGGTTTACTCGCGCTCGCCGGACGAATGCGACGAAATTTCTAACGGATTCCCATGAAAACGAGGAGCGAAGTAGGCCAGGAGAATACGAAGCTCATCCCGGGCCCCGGGGTTGTCGACTTTCCGCTGAACACGAGGCTAATAGGCGCGAGGGAGATAGATCGACGGATTAGATATGATTTATTGTGTCCCGGAACGACGAGTTCCCCGCGGATAAGACGCTAATGTCGAGACGAATGATAATTGCCGGTCGTAAAGTCGCGGAGGACGTCGGGGACACAGCGAAGACAGCAATTAACCGCGGTGCCCGATTATTCTAGGGAGAAATGAGAACGGAAGGCCGCGTGAGCCTTCGCTTACGCTCAACTGAAATATTGACAGTGGCTGAAACATTAGGCCGATCGGTCGGCTTTGCGCGAACCATGAATTAACGAGTAATTGCGGCCGGAGGTGGAACGCTAGACTTTCCAACTGAAAGGATAAACGAGCAAAGGATGGACGGTCTAACGAGAACGAACGCCCTTAGCCTAAGAAACCAGGATAATATTGCCGCAGTAAATAGAAGGCATGAATGCCATAAGAGAAATTATAGACGGCGGGACAAATAACTGTAAATTAATAATGGATCACCTAGGGTAATCGCCGAGTTTGCGTTCTTGGCTTATCACGCGACGATAGCAGTCGCCTCGTAATTCTATCAAGACGAGTAAGCCAGGGGTGGAAATCGACCGACGTAATCGCTGACGTTCCCATCGGGTATCGGCCTGTGCCTTCCGCTCGGTCACTGCCCATCGCTTTCAATTTTCACGTCAGGAATCGCTTCTGCCCTTTTCCTTTCCCTCCCTGAAAACAATCCTCCTCAGCAATTACTGAGGTGGAATTCTAAAACGTCTTCCCTAATCGTCCGATCGATTGACTTGTCCCGTGGGAAGCCAAGCCTTCATCTCCGCAGGATCTGAAGAAAAACATCTAACCTGTCAGTTATTTGCGTGTACCTGTAAACTTCATACTCATCCTATTCCCGCTCTGACGTGTCCTGGCTTCTTCCTTCTTCGCAGAATTATCTGGCGGGAACTCGGCATGAAAAGCTGTCGTCCGCTGGAAGTCCGCAGGAGCTGAAACAAAAAAGGCCCCCCTGTCAGTAATATCCATGAAATTCTCTTGGTGCTTTCATATTCCATTTCCTTTTATATTTGCAGAAGCAGCCCTCCTCTGTCTGCCCCTAGGGTTGTTCCAGCGTTCGTTATTAATGGAAACCGCGTATTATTTCCTTTTATGACGCCCTGAAAATATTTATACCCCGCCTCTTTGTGTATATTACGGTCTGAGCCAGCGTGAGATTGATCCTCGCCTGTAATAAATGTCTCTTCTTCCCCCGTCCTTCCTATCATTCTTTTTTCGATCGACATGTGCCCCATCGCTCCGACCTGCGTCAGATTTATTCCACCCCTTCTCCATCTGGCCCTTACGTGTCTTTAAATGTTTCCGGAAACTGCGATGGGGGATGCTAAAATAGTACATAGTGTTATATTGGAAATACTGGTAGGTCAAGGAGGACGTTTTTAAGGAAACACATTGTATCTTGTTTCAGGTTCCCTGGGTACGTCGGTATTCGACTCGGACGTTTACCTGGTGGGAGCTAGTGGCGGAGTTTACGCTCTCCTTGCGGCGCATTTGGCCAACGTTCTCCTCAACTACAACAACATGGAGTTCGGAATAGTTCGGCTGATCGGCATCTTCGTCATCGGTAAGCGAAAGCATCTGGAAACCGCGTTATCCCGTTAAACGAGCAACTATCGTGGGCTATGCTCGCGCGGAAGTCCCAGCAATGGGCGATCCGGCTAGTCGGATCTACCCCCTTAAAGCTTTCGCAACGATACGGAGTAATATTATCAAGGGAAGATCTGCCGGAGCGAAGGCAAAGCCTTTGGCCGCTGAATTCTCCCTTTTCTCCCCGCCCCCTGCTTCCTATCCTGCTTTGTGTGCTGGTGTATGATGTTTACAGTGGTACGTTTGCGGCGCATTGCTCATGGCCTCGAGCTATGGCCGCTAACGTACTGCTTCTCGCTGACGTACAGATTCACCTGTGAACATCGTAATTCCTCTTTAATCCGACGGCCAGGTACTCAGATGTGCCCGTTTCATCGTCACGTCCGTCCCTTTGCTACCCCGAGAATCGCTCTCGTAGAATTGTGATTGAGCAGACAGAGACGAGGCGATGATAAAGTTTTGATCAAAAGATGGACAATGTCCGGCAGGCGAAGGGTAGTAAACGTTTTCACCGGAACGTTAATAATCGTGACCATTTCCACAGGCAAAGTAGATGCCTGCTGCGGAAAAACGAGGACATAAAAAAGAGAGCGAAAATCGGTGAAGCTCCGTCGAGCTTTTAATGACTCGTATCTACGTGTACTTCTGTCTGATCAACTCGATCCACCTTCGAGACGGTCTTAAACCGTGGAAATCTCTATTTGCGCAGTCTTGCTGCGTCTAATGGAAAAAAAGATAGCACCGTGCTCCGGGGCTGAAACCTTCTGTGAAAGTCGAGCAAGTCTATCTAATTTCTCCCAACATAAGCATCGGAAAAGTAAATGCCTCGAGTAAGAATAAAGAACGGAGAAAAAGAAGAAATGGACTTTATCAAAGGCCAATAAGTATTAAAAGAGGATTGAGATAGAATTGAATAAGGAAAATAGAGTGCAAGGAAAGTATTTTCCATCTTCCTCCTTCGTAGTCGGCGTTGCTCTCTTTTCGCCGACGGTCGTCTTACGCGGCTTTCTTGGGTTCCCACGAGAAATAGCCGCGAAATACGATTGTTAATAATTCGTTCGCCGACGTTTCCTGCCCGACGCTATCTCCAAGTTCTCGGGAAAGTGTGCACAGACGTAGTGGGTAAAAACGAGAGAATTGCGGAGAATCCAACGGTCGGGTCGTTTTAGTAGTAAAACAGCGCTACATAATTCCACTGAATTCCTACGTTAAATTTACTTTGTTTAATCGTACGAGACGTTAATTTGTGCGTATAATTTGTGTTTTTCAGCAAGCGCAGACGTGGGTTTCGCGATCTACGACAGGTATACGGCCGAGCAGATGGGTCCATCGGTGTCGTACGTGGCCCACCTGACGGGCGCGTTGGCGGGCCTGACGATTGGCCTGCTGGTCCTCAAGAACTTCGAGCAGCGGTTGCACGAGCAGTTGCTGTGGTGGGTGGCCCTCGGTGTCTACGCAGCTTGCACCATCTTCGCGGTCATGTACAATCTCATGCACCCGGACAATCCATGACGTGAGATCAGCTCCGCGTACGGCCAGCCAAGGCACACGTAACGCGAAGCTGCTTGTCGCCGATACACGACAAACCAATGCGGGTTCGTCGCGGAAGGATGCTGTGGGGGTGCAAGAGGAAGATAGTCAACCATCGTCCAAGGCTGATAGACGAATTCTTGCGGAAGGGCTTGGTTCTTTCGAAGAAATCGTACGTCCTGCCCGGTGGATTCCTATGGCAATTACCAAAGACACGAGAAGCAGAAACCTCGACGTTGACTCGTCGAGAGAAGAAGCTCCGAAGACACCTGCGGTTCTCCGGAAAAGAGGAATTCGTCGCGACGCAACGGTCTATGTATCCACACTTTTTCCATCGAAATGCTGACGCGTGCGTGTAGAAGAAAATCTGGGGGCGCCCTGTTTTGTCGCAAAAAACCTCCTTACCTTGGCGTTGGGTTTAACACTTTTCCAGGGAGGAGATTTACACGCGGAGTCATTATTTTCCACACGTGCATCCGGCTCACACAGCACGCGTCCGCGGCAACAACGCTCGCATTAATGGTTATTACGAATTCCCCTCGACGGCGCTCTCCGCCCGCGTAATCATTAACAGGCGTTACATTGTATACCACTGTAAATAACTCTGTACATAATAGCGTTAGGTGTGTGAGGAAGAGATGAAAGCATGTGTGCGTGTCGAATGCACGCATTCCAAGTGTCCAACGGGACATTTGGCCAGGTCGAATGTACGAAATACTCTTTCGAGGGATTCTTGCCGAGCCACTCGAAACGCCGATACCACTTCTGAGTTCATTTTTACCTAGTGTACGCGCGCTCAGAAGGAAATTTCCCGCTGAAACGACACTCGTTTCCTTTCGCAGTAAAGGGGAAGGGGATCCAGTTGAACGAAATAACTTAAAACCGATATTCCCCATTTTCTGTTTATTATTGACACAATTTGATCAGTCATAAGCTTTTGTTTTGTACGAACTAAAAAATCTGTCTTTTGCGAATTTGTTGCTTCGTTTGGAAATTTCCTTCTGCGCGGAGCTCCGTCGTCAAAGAAGAATGCCCGAAAGATAGTATGTGTTCTTTAAGTTATTCCAATGTCCGTGTTTATTTTTCACCGTGTTCAAAGTATTCGTCCGGGTTGTTTAAATTATTCCTAAGTACGGCAAGTGAAGCAAGCTCGTGTTTTTGTTCTTCACTGTGCGCAGACATCGAGCGACTTTATAATTTATTGATCGTCCTTCGTTGTATTTATTTCCAGACGCTCGCGTGAATCGTGTTCGTCGGATTTCACGATAAACGCATTAGGAAAAAGGATGGAAGATCCGCTGGTCGCATTCTACTCCGATGCATTTAGTTCTTCCGGCCGATCTCGCGGCGTATATTAAAAGAGGTTTAATTCGATTTCCCGGACGGAATTTCTCTCCCCGGCTCGGTTTAATTGCGAGGGGGTTCTTCTATCTTGGCGAGTTCACCGGGAGTTGATAGTCTAACGACGTTTGCGCGGCGAGGTCGGCAGAAAGGCAAAAGAGGCAAACGGAGATCGGGCGAGTGCAGAGCGAGAGCAAATGAGAGTGATGAACGATGCTAGTCAATTAGTACCCGCGAGGCAGCTAAGCCGGGCTCTAGCTTAAGGTATCGCTCGGTAACCCACTTAAAACCCTCGAGTAGAGAACCGCACGCGGCTGACAAGGGGCGGAGGATAAGAGAGTTCGCTCCAAGGAAAGGCAAAGGTGTTCGCTACCAACGACGTTCCACTTGAGCGCGAGAGAGGCGTGTAGCGTGGAAACAAGGGGGCAATGTCGCCAAATGAGAATGCTACCTGACAAAGGTTGTGACCTGAAAAGACCAACAGGAGAAACTGGTAAAGTGGTGGAAAGCGTGAAAGATCTAAATGGGAAGGAGGAACACCCGAAGAAAGGGAAAGAATCTGCGTGACGAATGGAACTGAAGAAAGGAAGAGTGGAGAGGCGCCAGGACCAATAGTAAAGGCAGTAATAGTACTTCTAGTCGAGCGTTACGGGTGGTTAATGGTCGAGTAATTGCTCGCCAACAATTAAATTCGCGACCAAGGAGAAGGGAGTAAGGGGGGAATGGCAGGAGTCCACCAGTTGCCAGAAAGCACGCTTCTCTCGCGCTCGAACGATCAGTCCCGGTGACCTTTGACCCTCCGCCCATTGACCTTGAAATTCTCAAAGCCGCAAAAGCCGGGCTTTCGATCGGGAAAGTCGCGTCGATTCGCGGTTCACGAGATTGCAAGTTTATTGCCACCGTCGAGCGTTACTATTGTACATAGGAATCTATGTACCGTTTGAGACTTTGTAAACGCGAAATTAAACGGTCGCCAATCGACGGTCATGCGTGGTAGCGATATAAATACGTAAACTCCTCAGACGATTAACCGGTTAAAGAGATAATCGCGTGTGAAGGTGGTTCGCAAGTCCAAAGAACGTATGGCGTGCGTGCGCGTTATCGTCCCCCTTATCGTCGTCGCCAGTTATATTTATTTATGAAGTCTAAGTTCTTGTAAAAAAGATTTGCCGCGTATTATTTATAAGTTGTAGCTCGGTTTTCATAATTTCGCCGGACGGAGCTTGGTCGTTAATTAATTTCCCACGCGGGCGCACCCGCACATTTCTAGAGCCGAATTTTTCCTTATCCAACTGTTCTAACGATAAGAAATGAGAAGGGCAGGCATTTCGTTCGGGTGCGGTCGTGGGACATCGAGTGAGATTTAACTTGCAGTCAGAGTAACGTCGAAATCGCGGGAAAACTGCCTGTTTTCTCGCGTGCGTGAGTACGTGTGTGTAAAAAGAAATGTGTGAGTGAACGACAGAGAGAAAGGGAGGCTGAGAATGCACGGTGGTCACTTCGATGCCGTGCCTCGTATTTGTTACTGCACTTCGGAGCCCGATTCGAAATATTCTTTCCTCGGCTTACCATTTTTCATTCTCGTTGCACGGGTTGCCCTGCGAATTCATTTAAAAGCCGTGTATACGACCAACTTTCAGAATACAGTCGACAAAGAAATGTTCCGAGTCGTGCCCCGAGGGTACAAGCAGATGCATTTAATAATTTATATTATTTACGGTCAGTCACAAAAGTCCACAAGCCAAAGAGCTGGATCTAGTAAAGAGTTTTGCGCGACAATTATTATTATTGTCATCGTCATTATTATTATTATATTATTACTATTATTCGTCGTCATCGTCATCGTCATCGTCATCATCGTAATAATAATAATCACTTCTCCTCTTTTACACGAGTACTTCTTACATGCATCGTTGTACAAATCGTGATATATAAATGAAATCCGCGTAGAAAAACGTATTTACGTTAATTAATCGACAGCCGAATGACCGCGGAGAGGGTGAAAAAGAGAGAGCGAGAATGACGACGCTAAAATTAGTCGATATAGAAATAAAAAAAATCACTCGTGTATATTTTCGATGATACAATCAGAGCTATGGGCGTAAATACACTATTTATTGCTTTCCTGCGGACCTTTCACGTCGACGGGGGAATGACACAAAGATTTTTTTACACACGCTCAAGAAGCGTACCCCGGGAAAAGGATGTTCGACGAGAAATTATCGTAAGATTCGATTGTTCGCTCGTCGACGTGAAAATTAAGATCTCGATTCCTGGCTTCTCGTTCCAATAATAACTGTCTTTCCTAACGAGAATGAATCACTATAGAAATCCGCATAAATTTTAGAGAATTGACCGTCCGTGATGATATCATATTACGACCAATAATATGATGGAACACTCGATTTGTATGAATAGTGAATTCATATTTGTCGCTTTTAATCGCGTTTCTGCTACCGTTAATGGTCGCAATTGACAGCTTCCGGAAGTGTTAGTGCTGTCTTTAGACGTGTATTGATTCTCAATGAAGCCAATTCCTGAAATTTTTGTGGAACCATTCGAATTTGTTGAAAGAGCGAGAAGTTCGCGCATCGATGGTCACAATTACCAAATACGTGTACTGATGCACAGAGACGCATAATACACGTTTCCTAGGTTTAATAGCAATGTTATCATCAAATGATGCAATGGAATATACGCGGATAGAGATTCGAAAACTGAAAATCCTCATTTGGCCTCGTTAAAAAAAAACTAAAAGAACATCGCATCTATCTGAAATAAATCCATTTAATTATTATACAAATTTCCTGAGTTATTATTCTACCCCTAAGTGTTCCCTTTGAACCCTAAATGCATGATTTCGATACGAATAAATCTATAAACTCAGAACTAAGCCCTAAGTTTGGTAAAGGACTCTTGAATCAGTAGTTTTCCACGCTGCACTCCTACGTAAACGTTTCTCGAAGACAATTTGTCGACCCACTCGAGTCATTACGAAAACTACTGACTTCCAGACCGGAAATCGAAGTTAAACTTGTGTAAATTCTCGCTCATTGAAACACTAGAGGTTGAAATTTAACTAGAGTTCCTCGTCAAGTGTCGCGTTCGAACGTCTTCAATTTGCCGCCTCTGCAGAAGCGCGAAACTTTGAAAATTCTCTCAAAGTGGTCATCACTAACGAGATGATCCTAAAATCTTCCGCAGTGATGATTGAATTTCAGTCTCTAGGAGAAACTATAGACCGTCCTTACAGAACCATTAGTTAGTTAATTAATTAATTTACGGACTCTGCTAATTCCGACGACAGGAAATGGGGGCGGAGGCTTATGTTCTGTGAAAATAATGCTTGGTCAGTGCAGACGCTACTCACTAGACAACACTGTGTAGTTCGAAAAAAGATGGCGAGCACCTTTTGCTCGGCCTTTTCTCAAGACGGCCAATATTTGGCCCATTGTGGTAGTGACGGGAAATTGAAAATTTGGGAAACAGCAACGAGTAGATTAAAGCAAGAATATACGCCGAATTTACACTTATCGTCCCCCTGCAGCGTCCTAGGCTGGATTTCTGTGAGCCAACAATCGACCAACACATCGGTACGCCATGTGCTCTTACCATTCTTATTTTTGTGTATCCTCTGACTGTTGTTTTTAATAAACAATGAACGTAGCTTTAAAAAACATAGAAAAAATTGAAGATTTTTTCTACCACTCAAAATATATTGTTATGTATTTTTTTGTAAAGCCGCATCATTGCAACAACTGTTCTAATTTGAGGTTATATTAGGTTATAATGCACTCTATACACAATTTTCATATGCTACTATTGCACAAAATGATGAAGTCAATTTGTTTTGAGATCAAAGTTGTAATACTGGGGAACGTCAGTATTTATTAATTCTACGATATGAAGTATAAAAAAAATGTAAACTTTTCCTTTCAGCCCTCACCATGGAAAAAGCGCAGGAAGAAGTCCACGTCGGAAGATTCAGAAGGGAAGGGAATTGTTGCTATGGGTTCTGTAAATGGCAAAATTACACTCTACGATATAGCATCAGCGTCTGTCAGCAATCAGTTAGAAAATGGTCATTCGGCGACTGTAACAGCACTAACATGGTCACAAAATACAGGGCTATTCACAGCAGCTGATGATCATCAGATTGTTGAATGGAATATTCAAGAAAATGGGATAAAGTGTAAATGGAAATCTGGAAAGGGCAAGGTCACATCCTTAGCAGTATTACCAGATGGTAAATCTCTGATCTCTGCGGACAGAGGAATAAAATGGTGGGACCTGACAACAAAGCAGGTGATCCGTACATTTACTGGACACGCAACACAAGTGACTTCCTTGAACACGATAAGAGTGAATGCCTCAACTAATTATCTGATCAGTGGAGCCTACAGTGATGGATATCTCAGTGTATGGGCACTGAATGATGTATGTTGATTGTTTTTATTTTACTTCTTACTTAAATATTTGATAAGTACCCTAAACCTTATTACTTCTATAGAACAAAAACGAGAAATCTTCTGTGGCAACCCTGGCAATGCAAGAAGATGCTGTATCTGTATCGGTACATACTTCAGAGGAGTCCCAAGCAGTCGTACTAGCTATCACTAGGTCTGGACAGGCTCATCTCTTCAGATATCAACCAAATGGACGAAGTTCCAAGCCGCTGAAACCGTCCCTAAATATTGCAGTGGCCTCAGAGTCCAGTCAAAAGGAAAGCATTCAACAAATTCCTATACTCGCCGGTAAAATAACGGAGGACGAGAGGCTGCTCCTAGCTTATGGTTCCTTCTTAAATGTCACGTTCGAAAAAGTAATACCAGACTTCACGGAAAAAATACAGTGTTTAGTTAGATCAGAAATTAAGAAGGGACGAGAAAAGAAAGAGGAAGCAACATTAAAGGTCAAAGCGACTGTAACTGGGGACAACGTGGAATACTTGGCACCAGGTAAATATTTACTTCATCATGAGTCAGTCCCAAACAACGCAAGTATCTTCAAGTAGTACTTACTTTTTAGGTACAACGCAAAATACAACAAACAAAAGGAATAGGACATCTTCCTTAAATTCTCAGTTACCTTTAAAAGATAGATTGGAAAATCTTAGTTTAAACGCCGAAGCTAACGCGACAGGCAGGACTCCGACAAAAGGGGCGAATATGGCACAGCTCTTATTACAGGGATTAAATAGCAAAGATAAAACAATTTTATCGAGCGTACTCTTTACCAAGCAAGAAAAGTTAATCAGAAATACAATTTCGAAATTGCCAGTCCAGGCGATAACGCCGTTGCTTAAAGAATTGACTACTATGTTGCAGGGCAAGACATACCCGTAAGTTTGTATTGCATCATGTTTTTACAGCTTGCAGGGTCGATTCTCACTTTACATTATTGTTATATTTAGGAGTAAAATTGCTGTTACCTGGTTACAATGTCTGCTGTCGATTCACGCGGCGCACCTTTTATCTCATCCGGACATCGGTAATACACTTGGTCCAATATTAAGCCTAATCGATGCGAAATTGATGCTCCTGACGGATATAGCAAAGTTACGCGGTCGCGTCTCACTTGTAACTGGCCAGATATCACAGATCAACGAGGAGCGGGACAAGGACATAATAGAAGACAGTTTACTCGTCTACCAGGACCCAGGTAGGGGTATAACCCTTCCTCTATTTACCTTCGAACTCACTTTAATTGTGCGTGCGAAAATAAATAACCACGCATACGTTACAGTCTTTTTAAAAACTTCTGGGTTACCTTATGTTATTCAAGTAGCTAAAATTACCTTTTTTTGTTACTTTCATGCGCCATAGATTCATCGGACGAAGGTACAGGCATCGACGACGCAGATGCGGATTTGGCCAGCGAGTCTGACGAGAACTGGGAAGAAATGTCGGACGAGGAAGAGCAGAATGAACCGATTGACGAGGATATCAAAAGCATAAAATCCGAGAACGAGGATGACGACAACGACGATAATGATTCGATATGTAGCTGAATGTAAAACAAAGCTGTAGCTTTAAAAAAAAAGAAAAACGTTTTCCAACTTTCTCTTCCCCATGCCATCAACCTCATGATTTCATGACGAGTTACATTTTTACGAATTAAATGCATCTAATAAGAGATTTTTGTTACCGAAGACGATAAATATGAACAATTACGCCGAGATACTGTGAAATATATACGTTTGTAAAAAAAGTCATAGCATTTAATAATGAACCATTATGAACGTTACTTCTTCGGTGAGACACATTTGATGTGCATACATTTACTGCGGGTCATTCCTCGGAATAAAAATGATCCATCTATTGACGATATACATAACTCGAAAAATAAGATTCTAAAAAGGCAATTAATTGTGTACTTCGGAACATGATACTGCTGTTCAGGTCGCAGGGAGTCACGTATTAATCATTGTTGCCTTCATCTCGATTTTTCATTTGCTTGAAATATAAAAAGAAAAAAGGTTTACTAAGCAACCGATTAGCAAAATCGTATGACGATAACCCTGGCAAATGCGCCCAAAATGCTGTTTCGTATCCAGCGTCATCGAACACAACTTCGAAATTGAAGAAAATAAAAATATATCTCCTCTTGCTGATAATTTGATGTTTTTAAGAAACCGTTTTGTTGCACAAACGAGTATCAAGTCTTGAACTCGTCTCTTCACAGGGTAGAAATTATCATTTTCGTATGCGATGAGTTAATTAAAACAATTGATAATTCTCGGTGAAGATTCCTTGCATCAAATCATCTGTTGCCAAAAAACTTAAGGAACATGATACATCGTTTCATAAATGACTGTTGGATTAATTTAAGAGTGTATCATATAAATGCTCACTCCCTTCTTCCTTTATTGAACTGAGTCAACCCTGTGATTAAGACAATCGTGTTTGCGTCAAGGGAAAAATTCCCGCTGCGTATTTCGACGGAAATGAGGCATAAGCATCATGTTAATTACGTTCCGATACTTAAACGTAATGAGTTCTTTTAGATGCATAATCGCAGATCTATCAAACCGTGAATGATACATGAAAATATGAAGAAGATCGTCAAATTTTCCACTCCTCCAAAGCTGATTATCATGTATGCACATAAGAGAGCTAATTAAAGCTTTTACCAAGACGAAAATATTTGCGCAAAGAGCTTATGAGCTACAACTTATGACTCCTAACAGCAAACAATTATGCGACAAATATAAGATACCGGTTAACATGGTATTCCAATCACTTGGAGATACTTTAATAAGGCTATTACTTTATGGACTTCTCGGTAATGAATGCGTTTACTGGAAAGAAATGTTCGGGGGCTGTAAAAAAATAATCATTGTTGTTAAGGCTACGTGATAATACGTTCATTTAACTTATAACACAATAATTTAGGGAAAGATGACTTTTTCCCACTCATCGAACGAACTTTGTACATCATATTTACTACTGCAATAATTAATAACCAACAAGTAGTACAGGTCAATGTTAGCGATATTTTTGAACCTTCCCTAAATTAACCAAAATGAATAAACCTGCAATTTTAAAGAAAAATATTACATTAGTTTCATTACCATTGCTTTCTCATAATCCGATGAGATGAGATTGAACTCTAAAGGACACTCCGAGGATTTTCCGCGCGTTTAACATGTACCTGTCCGTACATGGTAAAACGTTGGGAAACGTAGAAAGGCAAGGTTTCTGCAATGCACTTTAACGGAACGTTCGAGGTGGAGAGGAGATTTATCAAAATCCAGAGTGTCCGGATAAGGACGACGCGAGGCAAGGGAGGAAAGCGATGGCCGAAACCGAGTGCACTGGAGGGTCAAGAGCGGGGGTCAAGCGTGATTAGAACGAAAAGACACCGGTATAAAAGGCATCGGCAGTTCTCCATTGAGCTATCGTTCTCCCTGACGGCAGTTGGGGTAGAGGCATTTTCTCGTGTATTCCTGGATCGCACGGCAAGGATGCTGAAGGTGACACTACTTTGCGCCCTCGCGGCGGTATGCCTGGCTGGCATCGCCGAGGGCGTCAGCCCCAAACCCCACACCGCCGACATGGACTTCCTGCACAAGCAGAAGAAGCTCTACGAACTCCTGCTCTACGTCAACCAGAACCAGCTCGCCGACACTGAATACTACGACGTTGGACGCAACTATGACATCGAAAGCAACATTGACATGTACACCGACAAGGTGAACCCTCGTTTTCTTCTATCCGTCGACATAAGCCTACTCTTCTGCTTTGCACATTTTCAATGAATGACATTATCGTGTGTTGGTTTAATTTCAGGAAATCGTCATCAAGTTCCTGCAATGCTACAAATACGGCATGCTTCGCCGTGAAGCAATCTTCTCGCCCTACTACGAGGAGCACCGTGAAGAGATGTACCTGTTGTACAAACTCTTCTTCTCCTGCAAGGACTTTACGACCTTCTACAAGACCGCGGCCTGGGCCCGTCTTTACCTCAACACCGGTCTCTTCACGACGGCCTTCACTGTCGCCGTGTACTACCGCCCGGACTGCAAGTACATGCGTCTCCCAGCCCCCTATGAAATCTTCCCCAACCTGTACTTCGACTCGAACGTCATGCAGGAGGCTCACCGCATCCAGATGACTCGTGGTGCGTTCAATTGCCCTTCACGTAACTAAGATTGTTAGTGAAATCTTTGCTGAACGGAGACAGTAAAATCCTGCTTAATTTTCAGGAGCCGTTTCGACCGCCTCCATGGACAACATGGACACTTACATGATCTACGCCAACTACAGTGGTAGCTACATGAAGCCCTACTTTGACAACGAATACAAACTGGACTACTGGATGGAAGATATCGGCCTGAACGCTTTCTACTACTACTTCCGTACCGTCTTGCCTTTCTGGGTTGACAGCAAAGACACATCGATCCCACAGGATCTCCGTGGATACCTCTACTTCTACATCCACCAGCAACTGATCGCTCGTTACGTGCTGGAACGCATCTCCAACGGCTTGGGCTCCATCGAAGACATCGACTTTTACAAACCCCTCTTCCCCGGATACTACTCCTCGCTGATGTACTCCAACGGAATTGCTGTGCCCCAACGCGAACGCTACTCCAAGGTGCCATACTACAAGTACAAGTACATGAAGGCAAGTAGAATTCGCAGCGATAGTTGAAGAATTTCGTCGGCAAGTATTCATTGGAGGATTTTTTTATTTCAGGAGGCCGAGACCCTGGAATCGCGCATCTTCAACATTATTGACGCTGGCTACGTCTACGACGTATCTGGCAAGCAGATTAGCATCTACACTCCTGAAGGACTTAACTACCTCGGCAACATCATCGAAGGTAACAAAGACTCCTGCAACCGTCGCTTCTACGGCATGTACGACGCCGTCGCCCGTGACGTCCTCGGCTACAACGTAGACTACTACAACAAGAACAAGGTCATCCCCAGTGCCCTGCAATGCTACTCCACCAGCATGAGAGACCCAGCCTTCTACCGCATGTACAAGAAGATCGTCAACTACTTCTTCAGGTGCGACCCAGGTCTCTTTATATTCTAGCATCCTTCAGTATATCGTGTTTAACGAGAGAGTGTTTCCTTTTTCAGATACCAGAGCCACGTGCCGAGCTACACCCAGAACGAACTTGCCTTCCCCGGCGTTAAATTCGAATCCGTAAACGTGGACAAACTGGTAACCTTCGTGGACTACTGCGACACCATCATCAACAACGCTGTCTCCGTTGAGAACTTCAAGGAAGGCACGACCCTCCGCATCAAGGCCCGCCGTCAGTGTCTCAACTACAAACCATTCACCTACCGTATCAACGTCAACTGCGACAAGGACACCAAAGCCGTGCTGAGAATCTTCCTTGGACCGGCCTTAGACCACCAATACGAGGGTATCTCCTACCTCCGCCAGTATTACAAATACTTCGTCGAAATGGACAAGTTCGTCGTGACACGTAAGTATCCCTAACTCTCTACAACAGTGTTGAATTGGAAATTGATCCTGGCAGGGGGACAATGTTGAATTATTCCTCTTTTGCTTACAGTGAGACCCGGCACCAACAACATCGAACGTCACAGCACCGACTCCATCGTCACGATGCCAGACATGATGCCCGTGGATATGTACTACAAGAAGCTCCTCAAGTCCGTCGGCGGCAGCGAACCATTCACCTACTACGACAAGCTCTTCGCATTCCCAAGCCGTCTGACCCTCCCCAAGGGAACTGGCAACGGTATGCGCTACAAGATGTTCTTCTACCTCAGCCCATACGACGAGTCCAAGGTCACCTACTACGAACTCCCCATCTTCGGCAAGCTCTTCTACGACGGCAAACCCTTCGGCTTCCCGCTAGACCGCCCCGTTTACCCATGGAAATTCGTCACCTCCAACATGTTCTTCAAGGACGTATACGTCTATCACAACGAAGACGCGACCGCTGTCAACTAAATCGTCCAATCCACAATTTTTTTCTCCATCTTCCAGTAATCGTACATATCGCGTTAAGATACTATTTGTACCATATGGCTGATACAGCAATGCGCTTCTTGAATAAAGAAAGCTAAAATGAAAACCTTTGTCTATTGTCTACTCGTACTACCCCATGTCCTCTGCACCAGATGTTTCAAAATGCTATCAGTAGATAAAAAAAAAATAACTAAGAAATTATGAACGATCAGCATGATTTTGAAGGTTCTATAAATTTATCTAAAAAAAAAAATCATGTGGATAGGAAGGCACTGTTGTCTGTTCCAGAGCTCATTACAGATCCAATCTTCTATTTATTTAAGCAGATATCAATACTGAATGTACATAAGTGTCGTAAATAAAATAAACTTGTTTATTTCAAAATGAATTGTATATGTGTTTTGTTATTATCCCTAAATGAGTTCAGATTACACAAATTGTAAGAGAGGTAATCAACGTATTAATCAGCATGTAGAGTATATCACAACACTATTGTCCATGCTACTCATAGTAACTAAGAAAAATAATGGAATCAATGACTTTATTGACCGTACCGTGTCGACTTGTAAGTGTTCACAGAAAAGGTAAATTATTCTACACCTTTCCATATGAATTTCTACTTGTTTTCATGCGAATAATTTATGATGAACCAGACGACACAACTAAGAACTACAAACTGAGCTGAATCTGTGCCTAAGCGTTACCCAAGTAAGTAATTCATAATGAGACAGTCAGAAAAAACGAAGGTATAACCGTCCGAACTATGTCTGATCATACAATGATGGTAAAAAATTTCCCAGTCGTCATCATGCTTGCATTTGTTGGTTTTATTAACGTCCGTGCGTTCACTGCGCGACAGATACGAGTATAGCAAGGTGATATGATAGTAATTTATCAAGGTAGATGACGTCACTGTTTACGCGAATTTTTTTTTGGAATGTGCATGAGGTGTTGAACGGGGGGTTAACGAAATCTGCATCGATATAGCATCCCGGATTCGCATGGGTGTCAAAGAGCAGCCGATTAGGGGGATTAGAATCCAAATGATAAAGTCCAACTTTTAAATACCCACGACTTGAGAGGCCGTGGATCTTACTTTCCCCGTTAATCTAAAAAATTTCCATATACTGGTGAGAAGATAAGGGATGGTATTACATGTCCATGAGTGACCCTGAAGGGTTAAGTAGTTTAACACTTGAACTCTATGGAAAATATGAGACGGTGCATGTTTGTCGCGCGACTGCATTACGTGATCATCAAAAAATAAGTTTTATCGTCTACGCGGTCCGATATGCTTTGTGTCTTTCGTTCTTTTTTTCCGTCGTTTCGGCCAAAACGAAATCGCGATTGACCTCGAGGGCCCAGTCCTGCGGGTCAATCGCGATAGCCCGTGCAAAACGACGGTATATAAGGAAATACCAGAGGTCCGGTGCAAGATTCCTTGGTATTCCAACGGGTGGAGACTGCCCGTCGAGTCGAAGGAAACAGCGCCAGGAGTAATCGAGGTAGACTTACGGATCAAGATCTTCTTCCTTCACGAACAAATCAACGGGTTTGATATTAACAAGGTTTTTTCATCACAGAGTACGAAGACTGAGAAGATGAAGTCCGTTTTGCTGCTGGCTTTGGCCGCGGCTTGCGTCGCCATGGTGGTTTCCGATCAAAAGGACGTTCAAACCGCCAGCAAAACTTACCTGACCAAGCAGAAGGCTATCTATGAACTCTTCTGGCACGTCGACCAACCTACCACCTACTACCAGGAACTCTACCAGAAGGCCCGATCCTTCAGCATCGAGGACAACATCGACCTCTACAATGACAAGGTATAAAAGCACCCTATTCATACTAGACGTTTTTTTTCCATACTCCATGACTGTAGGAAATGAATGATGATCCGATAGGATTAGAAATGTGTGTTGATTGTAAATTCTTTCGAAGGTCGCAGTACAGGAATTCCTGCTTCATTGGAAAACTGGTATGCTGCCGAGGGGACAAGTCTTCTCACCAATGTACCATCAGCACTATGACGAGGCTATCTGTCTCTTCAAACTGCTGCACAGTGCCAAGGACTTCGACGTCTTCTACAAGACCGCCGTGTGGGCCAGGTTCCACGTTAACGAACAGATGTATGTCTACACCCTGAGCGTAGCTGTTCTCCAGCGCGAGGATACCAAGTACATCCACATCCCACCCCTCTACGAGGTGGTCCCACACTTCTTCTACAACGACGAAGTCATCAACCACGCCTACCGTGCGGCCATGGGAGACACCAGTGAGTATTCCGAAAACGATGACAATTTCAAGGAAGTCTGAGGGTAACGTTCCATTGAATTCTACAGCGAACATGAAGAAGCACGTCGAAGGAGTCAACGAGTACCTCATCTACGCCAACTACTCCGGATGGTACAATGTGTACGACGAGCTGCCGGAACAGAAGCTCAGCTACTTCACGGAAGATGTGGGTCTCAACGATTTCTACTTCTTCGCCATGCACGAATACCCTCACTTTGTGAGCAGCTCTGAATCCCACTTCCCGAAGAACGTCCGTGGAGAGACCTACTTCTACGTCCACAAGCAACTCCTTGTTCGTTACTACATGGAAAGACTGTGCAACGGCTTTGGCGAGATTGACCTCGTTGACTGGCACCAGCACGTCACCACAGGATACTACCCGACCATGCACAATCACAACGGTCTGCCCTTCCCCCAACGCACGGTTGGCAAGCACATTCCTCAACATATGTACAAGTATGTCCAACAATTGGAGGACGTTCATCACCGCATCGTCAACGTCATCGACTCTGGCTACATTCGCAACGTTGACAACAAATTCGTTGACATCCACGCACCAGGCGGTCTTAACCACCTGGGTAACCTTGTCCAAGGCAACGCCGATTCCTTGAACCACAAATACTACGGATACCTGGACCATCTGTTTAGACGTGTCCTTGGCTTCAGCCCGAAACCAATTTCCAAGCACCACATCGTTCCCAGCGCCCTGGAACTCTACAGTACCAGCTTGAAGGATCCTATCTTCTACAACATGTACAACAACATCGTCAGCTATTACATGAAGTAAGTGTCCACACAAGGCCTCTCCTTTATTCTACCCAAGAGAGTTCCATAGTTTCTACAATGAATCGCAATTTACAGGTACAAGTCTCACTTGCCGAGCTACACGCACGAAGAACTGGCCTTCCCTGGTGTCAAGATCGAATCCGTCTCCGTTGACAAACTGTTGACTTTCTTCGACCAGTTCGACAGTCTGCTGAGCAACGCTGTGTCAATCAAGAGCCACAAGGAGGCCCAATCCATGCTCATCAAGGCCCGTCAATACCGTCTGAACCATAAGCCCTTCACCTACCATGTTACCGTACAGAGCGACAAGAACACCAAGGCCATGGTACGCATCTTCCTGGGACCGAAATACGACTCACACGGACACGAATTGGACATCACCGAGAACTACATGAATTTCATGCAGTTGGACGAATGGGTAGTTGACCGTAAGTATCGGCCTTAGGACTCTAAAAGTGTTGAGGAATGGATGGATTAATAAGTGTTCTCATTGCTTTACAGTGAAGGCTGGTTTGAACAAGGTTGAACGCGGTAGCCACGAATCGGTGTTCGTCTCGCAAGACCACGTACCCAGCGATGTTCTCTACAAGAAGGTTGTTAAGTCTTTGAGCCAGGATGAACCGTTCACCTACACGACGAAGGCTCACGCCTTCCCCGACAGGATGATCCTCCCTAAGGGTAAGAAGGAGGGTATGCCCTTCAAGGTCTTCGTCTACATTTGCCACTTCGACGAGGGCAAATCGATGAAGCTCGAGTCTCCAGTCTGGGGTAACATCGTCGTCGATGGCCACGCCATGGGATTCCCATTGGACAGGCCCATCCATCACCCGGCCCACTTCACTGTGCCCAACATGTACATGAAGGATGTCCTCATCTACCACAAACAGGCCGAGGAACTGAACGTCAGCCTTTGAACAGGGCCAAAGGACGATTCAGCGGACGAAAGGAGACTGAAATGCCTTCAAACCGACCCGTTTTCTTTCCTTAAAGTAGCGACTACCTAAAACCCTAGCTGTCACGTCTGTAAGGAATGAAACGTTAATAAAGTCTGCGGACAATCATACATAAATGGAAACTTCTCAGATTAAACCACCATGATCCTATCTCTTTATTCGTTGTTCTCATCGGAAGATCTGTGATTTCTTGCACGATTATTTCTGCCAGGGAAATTTCGTCTGTCTGCCTTTCTCCCGGTATCTCGCAATCGTCTACTTCCTAATCACGGCTCGGAGAAAAGCGCAGCGTTTATCGCGGGTCAGTTTACGAAGACCTTTTCTCCAGGCGGATGCAAATAGAACGATATGAACCGGTCGGACGGACTTAATCGCGTGTTTTACGACGGTACATTTTTTCTTCCTGTCGTCTAATCGCCGGCACAGATGTTCGGCTTATCGCCCCGCGGCTTTAGCTCCTCCTTAAACTCGTTAATTTTCCGCCATAAATTTGACGCTGGACGAATTTCACAGAAAATCCATTATCTGCTCAATTTTTGCACAGTTCCGAGAAAAGTTTATGAACAGCAGGTGGTAACTACCAAGCCCGCAGTAGAGACGTTGGTCTTTCTTCGTGTCCGACGAGTAATCGTGGAAAGAGGATACATTGTGTACTTCGATCGACTTTTTCGAATAATATGCCAGCTGCTGATCCCAGGAAGCGTGCCCTGTTATCTGGGATTGTCAAGCACAATGATGAATTGACATGTTTAGACGCACTTGGTTGCAGCGCGAGACGCATTTACCATTTTATCGAATCCGTGTACGTCGCGGGTAATCAAGCGTACTTAATTATCGTCAACAGCGTATTTTCTTGCATATTTTTTTCTGGCCTACGCGTGGACAATTATAAAAGTCTCACCGTGCATTATGGTACATTGGCATCGTGTCAGAAGCCAGTAAGATACGAGCCGATTGATAATGGAACGTATGCATTTGTAATTGATGCCGTAATTCTAGTGAAAAACAAATTTAAACTGCAGGCCAGAAATAGACAACCGGATTGCAACGAAAACGATGGACAAAGCGTATCGAAGTCGTTGACGTCGCGAATTTCTTGTCCGATTAAGAACTTAAAAAATAATTTCGTGCCGCCGCAGTCACGGCATAATTGAACGGCAAAATATTTTTAAGGGGCGACCTTTAGAGTTGATTACACGGTTTCGATAAGGATACTAAATATTATGCATGCCTAAATTGCAAAATATGCGTACAGAGCGCCGGCAAGTAATCTATCGGAAGATTTAAATTCCTCCGATTATGAGTAAACAAACTTTCTCAATCGTTTACTAATCATCAGAATTTAACCTTAATATTGTTTGTACACGCTTAATGAACGATAAATTTCACGAGGATACGGAGTGAACGAGACGATGATGCTCATGAATGGCCTTTTTTGATTCACTCAAAAACCTCGGGAAAAAAATAATATTGCGTAGTGTCATGATGTCTCATCTTAGAGGACAATTATTTGACCTTGCCATTCTCGTCTGTAAGTCACTTTTTACGTATAATTTTGTCCGTGGCATAATGAGTGGTGCGTCAAGTCCACGTGCATGTTGTTGCATTGTATTGTTGCAGTACGGAAGCCCGTTCGAATCGCGGGGTATCATTAAATCACTCGAACGAATCCGAAAAAATGGTGATGAGAGCTCATTAGTATCGTTGTGGTGTGTTGTAGCAAAATACAGGAAGGGGAATCACCCCGGTGACCTGCGTTCAGTTGATTAGGGGAACGATCGGTACTATAAAAGTGGAGACAGCGTTGACTGCCGGACAGAATTCTCGAGGGTGAGTGGACCGGAACCTTCGTTGCATTTCAGAGGGAAGGGGATCGTGCCAAGACTGTCAGAAGGAAGCAGAAATTATCTGAGAGGAAGAGAGCTGAAGAAGACAAGATGATGAAGCAGCTGGCGGTGCTGGCCTTCGTGGCCATCGGCCTCGCGAGTGCTGAATATTACACCGAACGTACGGCGGATAAGGACTTCCTCCTCAAGCAGAAGAAAGTCTACAACCTCCTCTACCACGTACCCCAACCGATGATCGTCAACCCTGCCCTTTACAACGAAGGCCAGGCCTATGACATCGAGGCAAACATCGACTCCTACAACAACAAGGTAGGTCCCAGCGATTATTCACGTTAAGGACTCCTAGTGAAGACGGCTAGGTCATTGAGCAAATCCTTTGCTTCGCAGGAAATAGTGCTAGACTTCCTTTACCACTTCAAACATGGCCTGCTGCCCCGTGGTGAAGTGTTCTCTGTGTTCTACCCACGACTGTTGGACCAAGCGGCTCTCCTCTTCAAATGTTTCTACGCGGCAAAGGACTTTGACACGTTCTACAAGACCGCCCTGTGGGCCCGTGTCTACGTTAACGAGCTGCAGTACGTCTACGCCCTTTACGAAGCCGTCATCCACAGACCAGACACCAAGTACATCCAACTGCCCCCGCTCTACGAAATATACCCTTACGCCTTCTTCAATTCCGAGGTCCTCGAGAAAGCCCACCATGCTAAGATCTTCGGCAAACTAGGTGAGTCTTGCCCTACCATATGTTCCCATTGGTTTTCTCGGCTAATAAGAATTGTCCGCAGAATCGAAGAAAGCCACTGGTGGATTCGACACGTACATCATTCCCGCCAACTACTCGGGCTGGTACATAAGCCAAGACTACGACGTCGAACACCGGCTCAACTACTTCACCGAGGACATTGGTCTCAACACCTACTACTTCTACTTCCGGAACCAGTACCCCTTCTGGCTGAAAGGAGAAGACTACCAACTGCCGAAATACCGCGGAGAGGAGTACCTCTATGGCCACAAGCAAATCTTGGCGCGTTATTATCTCGAGAGATTGTCCAACGATTTGGGCAAAATGACTGACATCGACTGGAACAGGGAATTCCCTGTGGGTTACTACCCTTCGATGACCTTCGCCAATGGACTGCCTTACCCACAGCGTCCTAATTGGTCCAAATTCCCGTACTACAAGGCCATGTACATCAAGGTACGTTGGTCTACATTTTTTCCACCATTCGATCGATTGAGCATTGACAAAGGTTTTATTTTACGCTAGGCTATAACCGAGATGGAATCTCGCGTTTCGGCGGCTATCGACACTGGATTCGTCATCGAGGCTGACGGCAAGAAGGTCAATATCTACACTCCGGAAGGTCTCAATATCCTGGGTAACATGATCGAAGGAAACTACGACTCCTGCAACCCTCATCTGTACGGAAGCATCGACAGCTTCGCCCGAAAGATCCTCGGGTTCAACCCGGAACCATCCACGCCCTACCAGATTGTGCCTAGTGCTCTGGAAACCTTCGTCACCAGCATGAGGGACCCAGCTTTCTACCGACTCTACAAGCGTATCTACTACTACTACTACAGGTATGAAAGCACAGGGAATTGTTTTACGATAAAAATTGAGCGACACTGGGGGGCTAATCGACTTGTTACATCGTTATTGGCAGATACAAGCAGCTGTCTAAACCGTACACGAAGGAAGAGATTGAGTTCCCAGAGCTGAAGATCGACTCGTTTGCCGTGGACAAGTTGATCACCTACTTCGACCAGTTCGACGCTTCCATCAGCAACGGCCTCGTCGTGGACGATCAGAAGGAAGCTGAGACCTTCCTCATCAAGACACGTCAGTACCGTCTGAATCACAAACCCTTCACCTTCCACATCGGCGTGAGCTCTGACAAGGCAACACGCGCTGTGATCCGCATCTTCCTTGGTCCGAAATACGACGTGCACCACAAACTTTACGACTTCGCCGACAGCTACAAGTTCTTCTACGAAGTCGACAACTGGATCGTCGACCGTAAGTCTGAGAGACGTAGTTGTATCTCTTGTTTAAGGTTTTACAGATCTCTAATTGGCTCGGTGTTTGCAGTGAACGCTGGTTTCAACAAGATTGAACGACAGAGCTACGAGTGTTTCTTCACAATCCCCGACCCTGAGCCCAGCGAGGTCTTCTACAAGAAGATCGAGAAGGCCATCGAAGGAGGAGAAGCTCTCAAGTACTACGAGAGGGTCTACGGTTTCCCCGAGAGGCTCCTCCTACCGAAAGGCAAAAAGGAGGGAATGCCCTTCCAATTGTTTATACACGTGAGCCCCCTAACAGAGGAACCTATGCCCTACACCTCCCGAGTCTTCGGCGAATACAAATTCGACAACAAACCATTCGGCTACCCACTCGACAGGCCCGCCTACCACTACTACTACGACGGACCCAACATGTTGTTTAAGGACATATTCATCTTCCACAAGGAAGAGGCTGACCTTAACGTTACGTACTAGGCCCAGTAGTTCCCCAGGTCCCCCGTAAACTTTAAGTTCCATCGATTCGATTAGACAAAGTCGCGACTGCCTTCCTTCTGAATATCAGTACCCTTTTTGTAAGCAGATGATAATAAAACTTCATTTAATTATATCTTAACTGAGCCTACTTTCTTTCGCTTCCTTTCTCATTCGCGAAGTTCGCTACACATGGACGACATTTCTCATCGTTCGAGGAACGCGTGAATATTTTCTAACGATGCAAAAAGCCGCGATGAAGTAACGGAATCATTAGCGACGTCGGCCATCAGGTCGAAGCTAACGGTCGGCTCATCTGATAGTATAAATATTAAGTATGTGGGCGGACGAGCACAATTTCCAGTGGCAACCGAACCATAACTTTCATAAAAAGATTGATAGAACACAAAATTGTGGTTTCGGAAAAGGATAGTATTGAAGCGAGTATGATTGTTTGATTGTATTTCGAGTGACCCGATTTCCCGTGGAAGGAGACTTCGGCGACAGATTTATCTTCATGGAAACTCCTGGGCAGCCTCCAGGAGCGCAGTTCATCGACTCCGTGCATTCTGAACATTCCGGAAATGCAAGCACCGCGCTCTTGGAGTTGGTCAAGGCCATTGGGCCTTCGGAACTTGCTCGACGCGTTGTGGGGTACAAGCTAAAGAATGTAGGACGTTAACCTGTCGATCGGTGCAATGGCGTAGCCATGAAAATTTTCCATCCTTGTCCGCTCCATCATGAGAAAAATACATCTTACTTTTTTCTATGCCTTTACCTGTGACTCTTCAATTAATCCATCCTATTGCAGTGGATATTCATGAACCACAAACTAAGGATTTCTTTTAAATTCCAGATCAAATTTGCCTCGTTTCATCTTCATTTATTTTGTGATAAAAATTAAGGACGAAGCTTTTAGCTCTACTTTCGTAGTTTTTGCCTAGACACGATTACGCTGGTAATCTCTTTTTCGTGGCTGGAAATTACGTCAGTGGGTTGAGGGAGGCGGAGGGGCCCAGCGTGGACAGGCGCTTCGATGCTTCCTTCTCACTCGAACCAACTGTTTAACCGCTATAGCGGACTGGGTGGAAACGGGGATCGTAAAGGTGGAGGCGAAGGTAGAGAGACGGCCCCTTATACCAAGGCTGAAGTTCAAGAAATTCAGTTTTCCTATGACCGCCGGCCGACAGTGAAGTTCAAGTCTCAGTTTCTAGTTTCGTTGCAACTTATCCAAACAAGATGGATTTTCGGACTTTCGTCGTAAGTTTTGTGATCATACAATTCCTTTAAATGATTCTCAAATTTCACGAAATTTATCGAACCAATTTTACAACCCTGCTGTTTCCTTAAACGCACCTTTAATTATGTTTGCCGCTCTAACAGGTCTCTGAACTCTTCTGTGACGATAATTAATAAACGGAATATGTACAGAATTCTGTAAGAACAAAAGAATGTTGTCAATCGTTTCGTATCGTCTTGGTTAAACGTCAACAAAGTGTACGAATTGTAACATAATTGCCGACTTAATTAATAATCTTCCGATTACTGCGTTTACCCTGTTTAACAATTAGCGAAGTTTTTCATTTGTAAGCAACTGAATGAAATACAAATGTCATCGGTCCGGTAACTGTATTGCCGTGTAAGTCAAGTCCGCGTAACATTTCCCTGGCTTTCCTAACGCTAGATACGTCTGTGGAAGTGGGTTAGACATCCTTTCCGCACATCCGGTTTTCGAGAATCGCTCTCCGAACGTTTTAGTAGACGGCTTAATCACGATGAAGCTATTAAATAAATACCCACGGGTCGTCGAATGTGGGTTCAATTAATAATCATTGTGAGAGGTATAGTTAAGGATGACGGTGGTTAATCGTAGCGGTTTAGAGGAAGAAAGAGGAATGTCCGGGTGGCGAAGTGCTCTAGCCCGGAATCCTCCGGTTTAGTGGGACAGTCAGAAACCGAGGCAGCACACTCACTGGGTATTAATAGTGAGTGGGCCTGTGGGTACCGTTAAGGCCGTACGCGCACAACGTGCCCCGCTAACGGGGAATCACGATGCCACGAGCCTGACGCACCAACAGTCCCGTCAAACTCCGACGTCTCTAAAGATGATGGAAAAAATATGAGTAGCCATCGTCGCGCGGATAACGTAATCGCCGGTTCCGTTATCGAGCTGGACTCTGCATTCCTATCGGAGCCAAATAAAGACGAGCCAAATAAAGATCGAATAAGAACGCAATAAATTAGCGTACCTCGACGAGATGTCAGTGATTTACAGAATTCGGGGATATAAAGTGTCGCGAAAAGTAAAAGGTGCGAGGGAGGATTTGTTCAGAGGAATTTTCTGCTCCAGATGATTCTTCTGTGCTCGTTTTCCTTGGCGGAGGAGTATCAGGCCGTGAAGGACACAAAGGTAGACGTCGCGGAAAGCTCGACGCAGGAAGAGGAACCTCCCGAAGGATACTACGCCTTCGTCGAGTCGCCAAATGCCGAACCGCCAAAGGTCAGGCCACCTCCGTACATCGACAGCGACAAAGAATGTCACGGTGGGTAACTGTTAATGCAAATGGCAAATCGAGTACCGCTTTGTTATGAGCGTGCCTCCTGAAAATAACTCCGTAACACTTGACATTGGGTCTTTTGTATGCTCGGCACAAAGGAACGCCTGACAATGGCTTCACATGTTTTATTCGCTTACAGACACCGGGAAACAGGGCAAAGGATTTGTTTCGATACACAATATCTGCGGGGATCTCAACAAGGGTTACATTCCCCGCAATCCTATGAAGCAGTACATCAATGGATCCTCCTATCCATTGTAAGTGACTCAGATCGAAATTATTCGCCAGGAAATTCTTGAAGATTTTTCACATTTTTTCATCATTTTCTAGCGCTCTGATAAAGAATCACACGCTCAAGTTCCTCAGCAAAGCCCTACCCATTCTGAAGGCCGATGATTCCTTGCCAAAAGTGGCGAAAATTCAACCGTTCTCCCAAAATTCGTAAGTGTCGACTCTTGAGCGTGCCGTTTCGTTTGAGTACATTGACGAATTATTTCTCAGGGTTGACACCAATGAAAAACGTAGCAGAAGTCGTAGAGCTACTTCGGAGAGCAGCGCTGATACCACTCGAAATGGTCGTAAATTCTGCGAAAACGGTGGAGGGGTGTAAGTCCTCATTGATAATTTACCTTATTTCCTTGGCAAGCTCTTCATTTCGCTGACGATTATATTTTCGTAGAGTGTGTATGCTATACAAGGCTATACAAGGTGAGCCAGTTGCCAGCTCCGTAGCTGAACGACGCGACGAACCCCCTACGCCTGAATATCGTCAACGAACTCCACCTCAGGAAAAAGTTGAGTACACAGGACCCCCGACACCCTGTCCCGCGAAGGTTGAATACGCGACCCCAGTTTTCGCGAAGAATTACCAAGGTGTCTGGCGTTACGTCGTGCAAATTCCATACGAAGGGTACTTCACTCAAACGATCGAAGTCACCAGATGCATGTGAGTTTTCGTTAAGTTCTCAAGGTTCCAAGGACGTCTATTTGATTGTTAAAATTGACCCATCGTTTCTGAGCAGGCAGTCAAGATGCCATTATTTGGACGGCGGTTGCTTGTCGTCTCCGAGATGGACGAGTCTGTTGGTCGCTGAAATCTTCTACCCCGACACCTTCCTCGAGGAGAATCAGAACGGACGGTTCCCAGGACCAAGAGACCCTGTTACCGGTTCTCCACCACCCGTTCATGATTTCCAGAATTACCAACAGTACTTGCAAAAACGAGCGGGCGAAAACGAGGCTCGCAACAGTGCTGGTTCGTCACAGCATCACTGCGACGGTGTAGATGAGATGGGTTGCTTCCAGGTAATGGATAAAACTTGACCTTGAAAATTCTTAGAACGGCTTTCTAGAATAAGTGCAATAACTTTGTCCCACAGGTGAGACTTTACTACGACTGGTTCCTGGTACCAGGCAGCTGTAAATGTTGGCGACCTGATTACTTTAACCGCTACGTTAGACGCAGTGGTTCTAACGCTGAATTGTGATGAGCATTTTCAAGGACAAATGCTAATCAGAACCCCAGCATCGTGTATAGTAATTTATGCAAAACATGTACGTTTAATTTTAAGGACTTTCGCAGACTGCATACATTAAGGGCCTCACAGCAGAGAATGTTAGATCGTTTTCTGTGAAAACAAAAAGCCTTGCATCCATTATACGACTGAAAGAATGCTTTGCGTTTTGGACTTTCAGTTTATAATGGATGATGTTGTTGGTAAGATAAACTTGCGCCTTGCTTTACGCGAGAACCAAGGATTTTCGTTCTTCCGCGTCAAGGCAGTGCGTGACTTTATTTCTCTTTATCATCGTCGTTCATTTAGATAGATGTATTTATACGATCATGTGCTTTGATTTGCGAGACTGTTGGAAGTTTTATAACTACTGTGTTTCGTCTTAACATTTAACAAAATGCAGTCGTCTTCATGTAGAAATGTGTATAAAACTTCTTCGCACAAGTTCCACGTAGAGGGCATACCTTACATGTAAAAATAATGTTATTGTAAGAAACTAAAATATAAATAAAGGTATTTATTTACAGAAGCTTGTATTTGTTGTTCCTTGGAAGTAGTTGTAAGCAAAAAATACTGAGTTTGTCGAGTAGAGCAGGTTGTAAGACCATCTGGCGGGCTATTGATCTTCCCGCCATGATGTTGACCCACCTCTGTGCTGAGGCAATACACTTCTAGCAAGAACTGGAGGAAACTAAAGTCTCAATGAAAGACACCAGGAACGGTTTCCTAGACTGTTCGTGGAACAACATTCGCACTGACCTCGTGCGTCCGTAAATCAGCTGATTGTACTTTTTTGTCAATGCTATATATAGCAAAGCAATATAGATTAAAATGCTGAATGAATTGGAGTGACCAAAATGGCTGGCACCCTGTTGCGCGGTGAACTTGCATCAGCCACCCTCTGATTTTATTTCGATGTGTCAAGAAGCAATACATCGTCGTGCTATAAGTGATTACAAATGATTTGCCTCGAGGAATATTTCTTGGCTTCTGTTAATCGCCAAAGGTACGTCTCTAGGCTTTCAATTGGCTATCGATTAGGCATCACATCTGCGATACTTTGAGGATTCCTTTCATTAAGCCGCTAATGCTTTTACTCGAGCAAACGTCGTAGAGTGTAACCCGCTAGCGGACAAATATATCCGAACTCGATTGAATTTGTCGGTAAAACAAGTCAAAGTCGGACGAAAGAATAACGAGAATCTCACTGTCATCTGCTCCAAAAGAACGGAGCGTACGCGCGTCGCGAAATTATCCAGTTTGTTTGGGCTAACTCTTAGCCCGAAAATGCGTCTTAAATAATTCTCCCTCGAAATTCCACGTGATCGATAATTACGGGAAATATGTGGCGGGAAATGGAAGCGGCAGTCTTTAAGGAGGACCACGTCATGTTTGTGCGCAATGCTTGGCCAAGCCAAATGCGCCGGTCTATCGGCTTACACTGAATGAATGTCAACATGTAAGAACGAAAGTGTCGTTTCTTTTCATCCAATTAAACGGGGAATTGATAGTGTAACTCGTGCGTGGGTCAATGCCAGACTTGCGATAAGCCGAAATTTCGGGGAATGAAATGTATCTCATTAACAGTTCTTTCCTCCTGGAGCGTTACTCGTGCACCGTGTCTTTCTTCAGGCAACAACATTATTAGATCGTGCATCGAACAAACTAGATCTCCACGATGGCTAGCTCAGATCTACCGCAAAATGAGGAGCGCGTGAGAGATTTAGGACCGGACAGTGACGATGAAGAGTGGATCAAAGTTGGCTGGACCAGAAAGGAACTGTACTTGAAAAAGAGCGAAGACAATACCGAAGCTAATACCGCGGGGACTGGTCCACCGACTTATACTCAAGTGAGAACCCTAAATATTACACTCCTAGCGAAAGGAAATTAAAAAAAGACCCTCGTATTTATTCTTCTCATTTTTAGGTTCTGGATGATACGGTGGACCAAGCTGAAGAACCGATAGAGGTTGATAAAACGGAAGAAACTGAAGAAACTGAAGAACAGAGGACTGATGATCAACCGGAAAACGCTGAAGTGCAGTCCGACGATTCTGACGGCGTTTCGGTGATAACGGAAAGCGATTTGGAGCAGCATTTGAAAAATGACAAGTCCAACGAAACCTGGTATTTGGGGAACAGTATCTGCGGACCGCTGAGAATGTGGGATCCCCAACCAGACACGTTACCGGTAATGACGGTACGCACGATTTAATCTTTCTACCACGTTTCTGACGTGATCTGATAATACGGTTCTGATTCAGGTGCAAACGACAATAAACACGGTTCTTGTTTGTTTTGTCGGGGTCCTAATCGGTTTGGCGACGAGTCGTATCTTCTCCATGATTCCTGATACCTGCCCTATCTCGAGTACGAGCGATTTGAATATTGTTCGTAGTGAAAGCGATAGACTGATCAATCATATCAAAGAACTGACGGAAGGTAAGTGAGAATGCTTTATTCTATGAAGACATTGATATGAAGATAATAACTTTATCTTCGTCTAGTTTCGATTGATATCGGCATTAAGTAATACACGCTCTCTTCTTCTGTTTCTAGTGAAAAGTATTTTGAATGAAATTAAGGCCACTATGCCGCAAAAAAGTGAGATAATTTCAGAACAGGCGACCTTGGAACAAGAAACCTTTAAAAGGTCGGCTGAAAAGTTAGATAGTAGGTCTACTGATAACGGTCCAGCTGTGCTGAAACAACTTCGTGTCTCTCTTAATACTCTGTATGGAGCCCTGAGTAATGTTAAAAATGCCGATGATGCTCTCAAATCTCGAATACATCATACCGAAAATATCATTGCCGACTTAATTGCGTTACAAAGGATTATGCTGCGTCTCGCGAAAGAAATGGACGGCTCAGGCAGACCGATCGAAGCAAAGCAAGTATTATACGATTTTTATAAAACATATCATTTACGACTTTGATAAATTTCCTTTTGTTGCCCCACAGGTTCTGGCAAAATACCAATAACAAGATGATTCACGTTTCTGAGTCGCTATTCTCCCGTCTATCGGACACTTTGTTTGGCCTCACGGAGAATATAAATAACAAGCTGAGTAAAGTACGATGCAATTTAAACAAAAAATTGTGTTACTTGCGGAATACACTTCCCGAGTATGAACAATTACTCGAAAAGTTGGATGAAGACAATAAATTCTTGGAGATGTGTAACACGATTGTACACGCAAAATGCAGCACGCGCGAGAATCTCGGCGGAAAGAAAGCTGCGGCAAAGAAAGATCTGAAAAACATGAAAAATGTTGTCGGAAAATCTGAAAAAATCGTCGGGTCGACGAGCAACGATTTCGTGGGATTTTTGACTGGGAATGTGGCCCCGAAAAATACTTGTCCAGTATTTTCTGAACCATTTACATACGCAGAAGTAGTATCTGGTAAACATTTGACTATGATGAAGGAATCGAAAAAAAATTATCCGACACGGAAGCAAACTTCACCACAAATTGTGAAAAATGTCCGGACGGTAGGGCAGCAGGACACGAAAGGACAAAATGGCAAGTCTATAACACAGGATGTTGAATCCAAGAAACTCTTGAATAACCGACTGAACGAGAGCTACAAAGCTCAACCAAAGATAAAAAAGCCTAACGAGGATGTAAAAGTGAAGAAGATGAAAAATGGGAAAGAATCGATGACCGACTTTATTCATCGCGAATCGAACGAAAATTTATCCAGAGATTATGAGGCTATCAAGAAACGAAAATCTCACGGATCAAGAGAGTTCGATAAGAAGATGAAGAATCGCGTAAACGAGACTGCTAAGAATTCCAGTCAATTAAAGTCAAAGTCGTACGTGAAAAAGTATCCGAGTTCTGAGGATGGACACAACGCCGAATGGCAGTTTCAAAGGTAAGACATTCTCTGAAACCCCTGGTAAAATTTCACTCGTGAGATTCTGCAAAGGCGCCGTCGAATTTTAAGATCTCATAGCCGAGCGGAACAGCGACGGATGGACGAAAAGAACGAACGTTCGACGGCCAGCACAAATTGGTACTTCGGATGGATGGATCACCGGAAGAACTCGCGCTCGGACAATTGCAAGACGAACTGTGACGTCGGAAGCAGCGAAGATTTCTACAGGCAGAAGAAGCGGGAGAAGAAATCCAGGAAGTTTCGAGAAAATTACTGACGGACAGTTAGCAAGTCGCCGAGGAAGAACATCGATGAACGATTTTATATCTGAAATTGCCGAAAATCAATGGAACGGGATTTACAAAACACATCGCCATATAGAAATAAATATCTTACAAAAGTGCTGTGATTGTAACGAAGATTGTTGATAATGGAAGTCAATAGTAGGGACTGATAAGAGATTTTGGTGCATAAATACCGCAGTATAGAGACTTTAATTTATAAATATAGAGTATTCATATAACCTTTGCGTTCTGCAGGTATTATTATTCAGTATATAACATGACAGGATCGAGTCAAAGAAAGTATTTTTTTATATATTATTTTACTCTTATTTCGCTTCTGTATTTAATATTGGTATTGATTTTGTGATATATTTAAGTCGCTAATTTTGCTTAAAAAATTCACTGGGTAGCATATCATTCACTTTCGGGGCCGATTCTTCATGATTTGTTTAGGAGCTTAAACAATCAGATAGAGATGTATAGTAGTCGACGAGATGGCCTTGACAAATACTTTCGGCTAATTGTTCATCCAATATTTTCGGACATTGCAAAACTCATTTGTATCTCAAGATTTTGTAATGCCAGAGTGGGAATTAAATACAATAATAATTTTCATAAGTGTGTCCTTATTTTGATTATAACCTTCATTCATTCATCGAATGTCCTTTGTTTTCTTTATAATGTCGATGATTATGGCTTTGTCCGATAAAACCCACCAGAAACTTTTGAAAGAAAACTTCAGCTCAAATCCCACAACTTGCACGTTCGTATTGCCTTACTAATTGTAAATTGTACGTATAAGTCAGTCAACTGTATAGTTTATATTAAAGATGTCAATTGGAAAACGATTTGGAGACCAAGGAGAAACCTAAGTTGGAGGATGTTGAAACAAGACCATCCATAATAATTGAGCCGAAATTCAGCAAAAGAATTCCCAAAGATGCGGACGCATTAAAAATTCTACAATACATGGCAAACATTTTTGAACGTACTATGAATAAATTAGAACTGGCGGCGACTGTGCCATTGTTGATCCTGGATCCCAAACTGTCCCATATCCTTACATCGAAAGAACTTGAAACTGTGAAGACAACCTTTTTGTCAGAAAAATATTCTGATAAATGTTCTACTTACAAATTAAATTCAAGTAATTACTGCTCAAATAATACTACATGGCGATATCGTAACAAAAATATTTGTCTTTTAATTTAGAAGGAGTTCATTCGATTTCATCCTGCGCGACGATCTGGCCAGGTTCTAATTTGTCTCTCGCGCGAAATGATCCGAAAATATTTGATGCCCTGCAAGTACTTCATGACTCGTTATTAAGAACAAAGTTACGTGAAATTTATTTGGCGTAAGTCTGAAATCGTCTGCAGATCTTGAATGGTTATCCAGAGGTTCGCGAGATGGTAAAATCTTGCCAGAAGAACATATCTACGGCATTATCCCTTTTCCTGCACCACATGCAATTTTTCTTGGACTACGGTTTGTCCCAATTTTGCATGACACCAGAAGAGGAACGTGCCAGGGATTTGCACTACAGACAAGCCTGGAGAAACAACAAGAACAGCAGCGAAGTCATCAGAAGTAAGTGAGAAAAATGGACAGGACGGTGCTGAAAATATTTACATCCTGTCTTTGAGGTTTGACAAAGGAATTGGAGACGCAGAGGGCTGACCACCGAAAGGAAATGGACACAATTCTAACTCAATACAGAAGGAATGTGAGAGCCATCGAAGGAATTAATAAGAAATGCTCTGAGGACATGAAGAATACGATGTAAGAACGGCAAAAATAATCTTCAGTCTTGCGGGTCTTAAAAAATAGAAGCTTTTCAGTCTCAGAACTGAGAGAAAACAATACTTGGCGTACAAAGTGTCTGAAGCGAAGCAAAATGAACTGAAGACTGTTCTAACGAACGCTAGAAACGATCTGGACAGTCTCAGGGACGAACATTTACGCACGGAACAGAGTATTCGGAAAAGAAGGCAGGGAAATGGTTGAATAAAAGAGGAAATAAGAGAAAGACGGTAATAATTCTTTCAGATTGAAGGTTGCTTCGCAGCTCCAAGCTCTGATTAATAAATTCGATACGGAAATCGGCGCCAGGGCACGACTGATGGAGGAACTCGAAGAGATTTATGAAAATGACAAGATCGAAAAGGCTACTTTGCAAGTCAGGCAATTTTTTATATTAGGATTTAGAGATCTTCGAATGCCCATCTATGCGAATTGCAGAAAGAAATGGAATCGCAGCAGGAAACCTACGATGCCTTTGTCACTCAACACGAATTGGCTAGTCAGAGGGCATTCAGGGAAAAGATCGAAGTCTTCACGAGGACAAGGTCGGCAAAGATTATTCAACGTTGGTGGAGGCAGATATATCCACGATTAAAGAAAAAGAGAAGAAAGAAGGGAAAAAAAGTGAGTCAAAATTTGTGCGATTCACAGATGGTTTTATAAATTCACCATTTTCCGTCGTAGGCCAAGAGAAAGTGATCATCGAAGACAGTAAAAAATGATATTACTAAATGTTGTTAAAGTGTAATAAAATTGTGGAAAAAAAAATCAATGTGACAGAATTGTGTTTTTCATTGACATTCACTTGTTTCCCATCCATTTGTCGATGAAACATTAAGGTTACTACAATGTAAGAGCCTTCGTAAAATATGGGAGACAAAAAACAAGATGATGCGAAGGACGGGGACGAAAGGTTGAATTTTATTTACGAATATTTGGTTCTTTCGAGGAAATTGAAGGCAGATAAGTGGAACAAAATGTTAGCAAACGATGATCTCAAGGTGAAATGTCCATTTTTTGCTATCCACCTCAAGGAATCATTATTAAAATTCTCCGTTTCTTTTTGTTAGAAAGTAATACTGAATTTTTTTACCGTGCCAACGAACAATATTCTGGTGATGCAATTGTCGTTAGCCGGCGTACTGACTCCACTTCTTGAAATTCCGACGGGCAATCGTACGAAACTGTCTTATTTCACTAAGAAACAGGCAGTCGTGATAACGGAAGATAATTACAGGGAGATTCTGATCCCTGGGGATATGGCTCCGAACGCCATGGAAGAATTGGCAGTCTTAGTAGAGCAAGTAGTGTCATAATTACGCTTGAATATTAGTTTATTTTGTCCCAAGAATATTTTTGATGCTCCGCAAATCCTAGGCATACGTACCGATTTTATCAAACCCAAAGAACCACGTGGGCTGGCCGGAAGTCGTCAGCGAAGACGTAAAGAAGCACATTTACGACCTACGGACTTCAATTCTTCAGGTACGAAGAAGCGAATGATCGTCTAATGATCGTTAAAGGAGGAGTAAATGAACCTTTGCTCAGATCAAGGGTAAAATGATAGGCCAGATGATACTGCCGATGCCAATGAACATCGAGCAGATTTTCGAGGCGGATTTGAAGGCTCAGGAAGGCGAGAATTCGGAGATAAATGTACAGCTGAAGAGAAACACCGAAGAAATGGTGATTAAATGGTCCTCTCAAATCAATGAAATTCTGGAAGAAGACAGCACTCAGGCCTTCGCCAATGATAATCAGCCACTACCCAGTGCCGGTAGGTAATAGAATTCAATTCAACAATTCGCTTGGAATCTAGATTCTGCGTTTCAGAAATCAAATTCTGGCGACAGAGGCTTAAGAATCTTGAGTCTCTCTACGAGCAGATGACAGATCCTCGTGTGAAGAAAATGGCGTCGTTTTTAGAACTGATGAGAAGCCCTTATGCTTCTTGCTTCGAAACATTACTGAAGAATATTGTGACTAGTGAGTTAGTAAAGATCACGAAATGCTCTTATGTTCTGGACAATTTTTTTTATATTTTCCAAATCTTTAAAGACATAGTGGAAGCTCGAGATGTTTGCCTCTACTTGAAACCATTGGAATCCTATTTCGAGAAAATCGAGAACGCAGATTTCAAGGACGTAAAGGAAATCCTAAGACCTCTTTTGCACTGCATCTGCTTGACTTGGGCAAACTCAAAATATTATTGTAGGAGCACTCGAATTATCACGCTCTTACGAGAAGTCTCAAATTTACTAATAGAGGAAGTAAGCACGATGTGTAATTGAGTTCAAGGAGAAGATAGTCAGATAATTTCCGATATCTTAGGCTACTGCGTACATGGATCCTAGTTCCCTGCTAAGCGCCGAAATATCCGACAATATGGTCCGACTGGAGGAAATTTTGGAGATGTTTCATTATTATAAGGAAACGTTTAACACCTTCCGGGAAAGGATCGACCAGTATTTTAAACCACCAGCTGAGCCCATCACGTGGAACTTCCACGAAAAATTAATTTTCCCGAGGCTCAATAGATTTGTGGACCGTCTAAAGCAGATTAAAGTCCGACAGAATTCCCTGAGTTCACGATTTTTACGTATCACTTCCCTTTGACTTTGCGTGAAACTTCATTTTCGATCGACTAGGTTCTCTTCGAGGTAGCGATCGATTACGAAAAGTTGGAGAAAATGGAGATAGCGGGTCTGAAAGGGAAGGTACTGAGTTCGATGTTGAATAACGTTTACGACGAATACGTCGTCACCTACGGCGCTTTCTCTGACGTGGACTACGAAATTCTGCAGCCTGAGGAAACTCGATTCAACGAAGATTTCAATGCTTTCCTCGGCAAAGTCAGTTAATGAAAGGTCAAGAATCATCTTCGTTATTGAATTTAGTTGAACCACAGGTGGAGGAATTTGACAGAAGGCTGGCAGCGATATTTAATCAGGCCCTTTTGGAGTGTCACAATATTGTTCAGATCTTCGAAAACCTTTGGATGATCTGGACCGTTGCTAAAAGGCCAGTTATCATGGCAGAACTGTGGCATCACTACGAAACTCTGTTCCAGAGAATCAATGACCTCATCGCGGAAACTAAGGTGGTCAAAGACTTAAGAGTAAACTGTAGAATTTTTCAAACTGGGTGATCATTCTGTTAGGTCCTGTTGGACAAGGGTATCGAATCATGGAAGGAAACAGGTCGAATGATCTACGATAAACATTTTCCGCCAACCGCTGGTGCTCTCTGTCTCCTAACAAAACTGAGACACTACATCGAAGATCCTATCAACTCTGCAAAGCTCATTGAACATCCCCTTTTCGCGATGCAGCCTGCACGGACCATTAAATCTAACTATCATGCTCTGCTTCAACTCATTGATTCAACGGATAACGAAATTTTCACGACCTGGGCAACGTCGGTGCCTGACACCTGCGAGACTTATCTGTCAAAGACTCTGCTAAACATTCGCGAGGACAAATTGCTGGAACTGAACTTCGCTCCTGAACTCAGTGCTCTTCTGCGCGAAATTCGGTACATGATCATCATGAACAGAACTGATTTGCCGCAGGAAGCAACTGAACTTTATGAGAGAACATCGTTCTTCTTCGTCAGCACTTACAACTTGAACCTAATTATCCAATGGTGATTTTCCTAACGTAGCGTAAGACATTCTCTTCCCTGTAGCTCTCAATTAACTCACTGTAATTTGAAACGAGGTACAACGATGTACGGGGCAAAAGTTCGCCGATTGAACTAGATTTAATTGACGAAGAACTCCAAGCCATCGATGAAACCTTGCGAGTTGGCCAAGAAAATTACAACTGGAATTCTCCAGGTAATGCCAATGTTTTTACTTGATTTCGGCAAGAATAATATTACTTAAGTCAACAAAAATTTCACGCAGAGGTCCCGGAATACATTAATGGTTTGCTCGCCCAAATCCGGAAGTTGCACACTCGAGTTTCCCGGGCCCAGGAGAACTTAACGAAATTGTTTCAAACGATCTACACGTGGGCAATGCTGCCTGTTCTCGCCCGTAAGGAGCTGAAGGATGGGAATTTATTGGCGCTCGATGAACGGGAAGACAGGTTTCGACGGAGGTTCGAGGAAATTGAAACAACTGCTGTCGAGCTTAAGAGAATCCTTCAAGAAAATTACCAGCTTTACTTCGACCTTCTACCAGAAACAGCTTACGACATAGACGAGTACGAACTACAGGAGAGTACGTTCAGTTCCACAGCAAAAAAGGAAAATATTATGCCTTGCTTAATTCCATAATGTTTTTAATAGAAACAGAAGAAGTGCCTGAAGGAGCTGAAGAAGTCAAGGAAAATGCTAGTGTCATTGAGGATGAGGGGAATGTAGTAAAGGAGGAAGTGGAAGAAGGTACTGAAGCAATGCCGGAAATTCAAGTTGCTGAAGAACATCAGGAAAAATGGAAAGCTTATCTTCAGTATATCGACGATTTAATCTCAAAAGGACTCGTTCAAGCTGCTTCTACGAGGTAAAGCATTATTTTTCAAGAAACTTTAAGGATTAAAAGGGCTGGTAATTGATGAATCTTGTGAAGTATATGTTACATTCTTGACGAGACTGACCCTGAAGGCAACGCTGCGCCACTCTTCGAGATCCAATTGGATCTTGCCAATTCCGATATTATATTTGAACCACCGGTAGATATAGAAAACCCCCATGGTTTTTACATATTTTACGAGAACCTTCTGATGGATATCATGAAGATGGGAACTCTGATACCACGAGTAGATCCTGATAAAATCGAGGAATGCGAAGACTATGGGGTAAGAGCTATCGATTGAGTGGTCGACGACGGGAAATCATTATTGATGAAATTAAATCATTTAGGTAGACTTAGCGGAAGAAGAAGGCATTGTCTTTATGTTGGAGGAAACTTGCAATAGAGTGAAACTCGGATTGGACCAAGCGAGGGACTATGCCGATGTATAAGATTCTTCCTTATTCGTGAAATAACAGTTAATTGAATCGACGTTATTCAAGTGGTTCCTAGGTCTTCGAGCAATATTCTTGGATCTGGTTGAACGATAGGCAGGAATACCTCGACAATTTTTTAAGATTCGGGAGGTCCCTGACGGAGGAGGAAAAGGAATTGGTCGCACAGGAAGTCGAAAACTTGTCGGAGTTTATTAAAGAAAAGGAACCGACTCTGGCGGACTTTAAAAGAGAAATAGATTACTTCGTAGATTTATACAAAAAATGTGATGAGATTGAAAACCATAAAGTGATACTACGATGGCTCAGAATCGATGTGAAACCGTTTAAACAAGTGCTGCTCAACACGGTTTGCAAGTGGTCGAATATGCTTAAGAATCACCTGGTGAATCACGTCAATACAGAGTACGTACTTTGATTTCTTCGTGCTGCTATAAATTGTGAATATTTTTACGACCAGCAATGACCCATAGGTTGAGGAATCTTTCGGAATTTCTAAACGCTGCCAGCGAGAGGTTTGCTCAGCCTGTATCAGAGGACGATTATGACAGTCTCTTGCAAACAATTTATTACTTAAAGGAAGTCAGAGATCGACAATTCGAAATAGATTATATGTTCGATCCAATCAACGTAATAATTAATGATCATGATCATTTTTTGAAGGTCCTAGATTTTTCATAATTTTTGTCGTGGTTTAGGAAACAATTGATCTTCTGAAAGAGTACAACGTCAGTTTCGAAGAGGAAACTTATGACTGGTTAGCGCATCTCCCAGAAATTTGGAACACGGTGAAGAAGAACGCAGCTCTAGTGAAACAAGTCGTGGGGCCTTTAATGACTCAGCAGATAGAATTGTTGAATAAACGATTCAATTACTACGACTTCAGACAACAGGAATTCCTGAAGAACTTTCACAATGACGTTGTTTTTAGGTGATGGTTGTAAAATCACTACAGACTTAATCCTCTTTGATCAATATACAAATTACGTTATGTTTGCAGCCCAGACTGCGACGATGTGTACACCAAATTGGACAATATAAACACGAAGATCGTGGAATTCGAGGAAGAGTTGAATGAACTGGACGAAACTGCCCACATATTCGAGCAAAAAACCCCAGAATTCAAGCAAATTCGTCAAGCTAGAACGGAGCTAAAAATCCTGAAGAATCTTTGGGACTACGTGAACGTCATAGGAACGAGCTTGGACGAGTGGAAGAAGACGTTGTGGAAGAAGATCGACGTGGAGTCTCTCGATCAGGAATGCAAGAAACTCGTCCGCGAATTAAGACGTAATGACAAAACTCTGGATGAGATTTTTCTAAGGAATTTCATACTTTTCTCTTCACAGAGTTGGACAAAGAAGCTCGCACTTGGGATTTATACACGAATATTGAGGCCCAAGTGAGAAACATGATTTCTTCGTTGAAAGCAATTTCTGAGTTACAAAATCCTTCCATCAGGGACAGGCATTGGCAGCAACTCATGGCTGAAACTAAAGTACGTCTCGACGACTTTACCTCAGAATTATGTTGCTAACTTTATCGATCACAAAGGTGAAATTCACGATGGAAGACGGCACGACGTTGGAAGATCTACTGAAACTTCAACTCCATAAGTTCGAGGAGGAAGTAAAAAATATAGTGGACAAATCTGTGAAAGAACAGGGCATGGAAAAGATTCTTAAAGAATTGCAGAACACCTGGGCCAGTCTAGAATTTGAGAAAGAACTTCATGGAAGAACGAAACTGAATATTCCAAAAATCAGTGAAGAAACCGTCGAAACACTCGAAGATCATCAAGTAACTTATTTCTTCAGGGTTCCCTACTCTTCATTGTCCATTCTGATGAGACGCGTTGTTTGCTCAGGTACAACTGCAAAATATGCTCGGCTCGAAATACGTGGGTTATTTCCTCGACGAAGTGACGACTTGGCAACGGAAGCTCAGCACTGCTGATGCTGTGATCAATGCGTGGTTCGAAGTTCAACGAAACTGGTCGAATTTGGAAAGTATCTTCATCGGTTCCGAGGACATCAGGAGCCAATTGCCCGAGGAATCAAAGCGGTTTGATAAAATAGACAGGGAGTTCAAAGTTGGTTTCAGAAAAAGTGATAATAATCTGTCTATGGAAGGTGTTAGTAATTGGAAAACTATGATCGTCGTAGGATCTGCTGAAAGATATGGTCAGTAATTTAAATATTGTGAAAGCCACGAGTAAACCAAAGCTACTGGAACGACTAGAGGAACTTGGCGTTGAATTGAACATTTGCGAAAAAGCCTTGTCCGATTACCTCGAGACTAAGAGACTAGCTTACCCAAGATTCTATTTTATTTCTCCTGCAGATCTGTTGGATATACTCAGCAATGGTACACATCTCACAAAGTGTTCTATCCTTAATTAAGTCTCTACTCTATATGAAATTTATTTTTTATAAACAGGTAACAATCCAGAACTTGTATGCAAACATTTATCGAAACTCTACGACTCGATAGCGAATCTGAAATGGGTGAACGATGATAAATCGACGAAGACAGCTAACGGAATGATAGCTAAGGATGGGGAACACATGGCGATGCACGGTGTTTGCGAGTGCGTAGGAAAGGTAAGGAAAAATCTCTGCTGAATGTTTCTTCGAGAGTTCTGAGACTTGTGGGAATGGATTTTCAGGTCGAAGTATGGCTGAATCATGTGACCGATGCTATGAGGAGAAGCGTGAGGTATCACTTCAGCCAAGCTGTCGTGAGTTACAAGGAAAAACCTCGGGACCAATGGATCTTCGATTACGAGGCCCAACCGGCCCTCTGCGGTACGCAGATTTGGTGTACCACGGAGGTGAACATTGCCTTCGCATCCTTGGAGGAAGGTTACGAGGGTGCTCTGAAAGACTACCAGAAGAAGCAGATAGCTCAGCTAAATGCACTGATCGTCCTGCTTTGGGGGGATCTCAACGAGAACGATCGACAGAAGATCATGACGATCTGCACGATCGACGTGCACGCTCGTGACGTTGTCGGGAAACTCATTTCCACGAGAGCAGAGAATTCGTCCAACTTCCAGTGGCAGTCCCAGCTGAGACACAGGTGAACCGAGTTAATACCTGTTGAAACGGTTGTCCAGTTGCGGTGCAATCCAAAAATTGCTGCAGGTGGGACGATAAGAGGGGCGATTGCCTTGCTGACATCTGCGACGCTAGCTTTGTCTACGGCTACGAGTATTTGGGAAATGTGCCGAGGCTTGTCATCACGCCCTTGACCGACAGATGCTACATTACGCTGACGCAGTCGTTGCACTTGATAATGGGCGGTGCACCAGCCGGACCAGCCGGAACCGGAAAGACCGAGACCACCAAGGACCTGGGCAGGTCCCTTGGCCAGATGGTCTACGTGTTTAATTGCTCCGAACAAATGAATTACAAAGTAAGTAACACCTAAACCCATCACCCTATCATCAATCCTAATGCAAGTCATTTTTCAGTCCTGTGCGAATATTTATAAAGGTCTCGCGCAGACTGGTGCGTGGGGCTGTTTCGATGAATTCAATCGAATATCGGTCGAAGTTCTGTCCGTCGTGGCAGTGCAGGTGAAATGTGTTCTCGACGGTGTAAAAAACAGGAAGAAAACCTTCCTGTTCCTTGGAGAGGAACTGAATATTGTCAACACCGTTGGTATGTTCATCACGATGAATCCTGGTTATGCAGGAAGAACTGAACTTCCGGAGAACTTGAAGACCTTATTCCGGTGAGGCCTAGACAATCAAATAGTCTTAGTTCAAGTGATTCTTGGAGTGTAAAAATTCTGTTGAATTAGGCCCTGCGCAATGGTTGTCCCTGACTTTGAGCTCATCTGCGAGATAATGTTGGTGGCTGAAGGATTCCAAGATGCTCGACTATTAGCTCGGAAGTTCATAACACTGTACATGCTCTGCCGAGAGCTTTTGTCAAAGCAAGATCATTATGATTGGGGTCTGAGGGCTATCAAGTCTGTTCTCGTCGTGGCTGGTAAACTGAAGAGAGGTGATCGCGAAAGACCAGAAGATCAGGTCCTCATGAGGGCCTTGAGAGACTTCAACACCCCGAAAATCGTCACTGACGATGTTCCTGTCTTCATGGGCCTTATTGGTAATCAAGTTATCCCCGAACAAACTAGAATAAATAATATTTATCTTAATACTTTAGGTGACTTATTTCCTGCGTTGGACGTTCCACGGAAAAGGGACCTAGAATTCGAAGGGATGGTCAAAGTAGCTGCCCAAAACTTAAAAATGCAGCCGGACGATGGATTTGTTCTAAAGGCGAGAAATTAAAAAAAGGTTACAAAGGCGCTCCCAGTGCTCTAGATCTACGGACTTTAATGTTAATTTCAGGTGGTTCAATTGGACGAATTATTCAGCGTTCGGCATTCAGTGTTCATCGTAGGATTTGCTGGCACTGGAAAAACTCAGGTTTGGAGAACCTTGCACAGGACTTATCAGAATCAAGGACTGAAGCCTCATTACAACGACCTGAATCCCAAAGCTGTGACTAACGACGAACTTTTTGGAATTATTAATCCCGCGACCAGGGAGTGGAAGGACGGGTGCCTAAGTCTAGATCCTTCAGTCCCTATTTTCTAATCGAAGGCTCTGAATTTTAATGATTCTCAGGTTGATCTCCGTGTTGATGAGGGATCAAGCAAACATGTCCGGAGACGGGCCGAAATGGATCGTCTTCGATGGCGACATAGATCCCATGTGGATCGAATCGTTAAACACTGTGATGGATGATAATAAAGTCCTGACACTGGCCAGCAATGAGAGAATCGCCCTGACCAAGGGCATGAGACTGCTCTTTGAGATTTCGAACCTGAGGTGAAGATTCATGAAACTATTTCAATCCTTACTGAATTAACAGAATTCTTCTTTAGAACTGCCACGCCAGCAACAGTGTCTAGGGCGGGGATTTTATACATAAATCAGCAAGACTTAGGATGGAACCCGTGAGCAATAGCATTAGAATAACGAAAAGAAAAGAATCAGAATAGTTCATAATTTTGATCATCAGGTTTGTCACGAGTTGGATAGAGACGAGGGAAGTTACGGAACGGGCAAATCTCATGATTCTCTTCCACAAGTATATCCCTACGCTACTGGATGCAACGAAACACAAGTTCAAAAAAATCACGCCGATACCAGAGATATGCCACTTGGAAATGCTGTGTAATCTTTTGAATTGTTTGCTGACGAAGGAAAACGTACCACCTGACTGTCCAAAGGAATGGTAGGTCAATGAAATTTTCAAGAAAAAACCTCAGATTATGGTCAATGGATTATAACTTATTTCGAAGGTACGAATTGTACTTTGCGTTTGCCTGCATATGGGCCTTCGGTTCTGCCATGTTTCGTGACCAACTGGTCGACTGGAGAAACGAGTTCAGTAAATGGTGGCTCAACGAATTCAAAAGCATCAAGTTTCCCCCGGGGGACACGGTCTTCAGCTACTTCATCGAGACGGAGACGAAAAAACTGCTCCCCTGGAGCGAGATGGTCGGCAGCTTCGAATTGGACCCAGTCGTACCTCTTCAGGTAATAAAACCCCATGCGAGAAATACTCGAAGATACTTTCAACGTGAAAAGGGAAATTCGTATGTTTAGTCAACGCTAGTGCCGACGGGAGAAACAGCTCGGTTGAGATTCTTCATGGATTTATTGATGAAGAAGAGAGTCCCCGTGATGCTGGTGGGCGGCGCGGGTTCAGGAAAAAGTGTAATCGTGGCTGAGAAATTAGCCAGTCTCCCTGACAATTACAACGTGGCCAACGTGCCTTTCAATTTCTACACGACTTCCGGTGGGTAGGGAAAAGAATCTCTCGGAATTGACCTCCGGAAAACATTAAAATATGTTGCAGAAATGCTGCAGAGGGTACTGGAAAAATATTTAGAAAAAAAGTCAGGTCGGAATTTCGGGCCACCTGGTACGAAACTTCTGGTCTATTTCATAGACGATATGAACATGCCGGAAGTCGATACTTATGGCACAGTGCAGCCCCATACTTTGATAAGACAGCACATGGATTATAATCATTGGTTCGTCACTTAGGTCTGATTTTCATCTGTGGGCAAATAAAGTAATGAATTTTTTGCTCGCTGTTTCAGGTATGACAGGGCTAAACTAACTTTGAAAGACATTCATAACACACAGTATGTGTCTTGCATGAATCCCACAGCTGGGAGTTTTACCATAGATCCTCGTCTGCAGAGACATTTTGCTGTATTTTCTGTCAGGTACAAATATAATCCAAATTTTTCCTGAAGTTCTACTTAGCTTTTGATCACAATCTTCCTCAGTTTCCCTCAATACAACGCTCTGGAAACGATCTACAGTCAAATTCTACAGCAACACCTTGCTACTCCGCATCTGAAGATCAATTTGCTGGTACAAAAACAGGCTGAGTCTTTGATAGAATCTGCCCTATTCCTTCACGAAAAAATCAGCACGACTTTCCTACCAACTGCTATTAAGTTCCACTATATTTTCAATCTTCGAGATTTGTCGAATATTTTCCAGGTTTGTAGGTCTTCGGCAAGCCTTGCAATTACATGATTATTAATAAATATTTCTAATCGTACGATGAAAATTGTATAGGGAATACTTTTTGCCTCTGGTGACACACTTCCCCTTGCGAGTCACTTGATCAGACTTTTCGTTCACGAAGCGACGAGGGTTTATTGCGATAAACTCGTAAATTATGAGGACAAAAAAATCTTCGATCAACTACTACACCAGACACTGAAGAAAAACATACCTGTAATTACGTTCGACCTATATTTCACCCGTAAATCGACCTTCCCGTAATTAATATTTCATTGGTAGGAACTCGATGAGGGTATTGTATTTGCTCAGCCTATAATATATTGTCATTTTGCTGAGAGTATTGGTGACCCGAAATATATGCCGATTAAAGATTGGGAACACCTCACGAAGATACTTGACGAGGCTTTGATAAATTACAACGAATTGGTAAAATTTTTGGAATAACATCATTTATCCCGGAACTCAATGCGAATTTCATCATGAAATCAGGTGTCTGCGATGAATCTAGTCCTCTTCGAGGACGCGATGTACCACGTTTGCCGTATCAATCGAATTTTAGAATCTCCAAGAGGAAACGCATTGTTAGTCGGCGTTGGAGGCAGTGGGAAGCAGTCTTTATCGCGATTATCTTCCTTCATCTCAGGCCTCGAAGTAAAGTATTTATCAATCTTTGAAAGGATATATAGGGTATAATCCAATTGGATCGGTAGGTGTTTCAAGTTCAACTGAGGAAAGGGTATTCATTGAACGATCTACGAGCCGATTTAGCTGCTCTCTACATCAAGGCTGGCCTGAAGAATGTCGGTATTACTTTCCTCATGACCGACTCCCAGGTCGCGCAGGAAAAATTCCTAGTTGTCGTGAACGACATGCTAGCATCCGGAGAAATCGCCGACTTGTTCGCGGACGAGGAAGTAGATAATATTGTCGGCAACATGCGAAACGAGGTATCAAATTAAGCACTGAAATTTGTGCAGGATTCAGTTGAGAAGAATTTATTAATGGTAGGTGAAACAAGCTGGGATGATGGACACTAAAGAGAACTGCTGGAAATTTTTCATTGACCGTGTGAGGAAGCAATTAAAATGTGTCCTCTGCTTCTCTCCGGTTGGAGCAACGCTACGTCGTAGGGCGAGGCAATTCCCGGCTATAGTTAATTGCACATCCATCAATTGGTTCCAGGATTGGCCTCAGAAAGCCTTGGAGTCTGTTTCCGCGCGGTTCCTCGAAGTAGGCATTCAAGTATCTCGAATTTGACGGTCACTATAATGGCTAAAAATTGTCTGAAATATCGTAGGAATTGGTAGACTTGCCGGTCGAATATCGGACCCCCGTGTCACTGTTTATGTCTTTCGTTCACACGAGTGTGAATGAAATATCGCAGGCCTATCTGCAGAATGAGAAGAGATATAATTACACGACTCCTAAGTCCTTCCTCGAACAGATTTCTTTGTACTCCAAACTTCTCGCGGAGAAAACGTACGACTTGGAGACGACTATTAAGCGACTTGAAAATGGTCTCACAAAATTGGAATCCTGCGCTGGTCAGGTGAGATGAAGGTCCTGAAAGTCTACTGAATGTGCAAGCTTATATTTTTCTTCTGCCAGGTCGACGGGCTGAAAATCGTCTTAGCCACTCAGGAAGCTCAGCTGAAGAAGAAAAATGAAATCGCCGACAAGATCCTGATGGAAGTGCGCGCGGAGAATACCAAGGCGGAAGCTGAGAAAGAAATTGGTAATATTTCCTAACACTCGGGCCAATACTGATGACTTGAACGATCGAGTCTTTTGATCTCAGTGAGCGAGGAGGAAGCGAAGATCGCTGCCATCAAGGAGGTAGTCTCTGTGAAGCAGAAACGTTGTGACGAAGATCTCTCGAAAGCGGAACCAGCTGTCAAACAAGCTGAAGCTGCCCTAGACACCTTAAATAAGGTTCTAATCCCACACAACCTATTGTCTTTGTAACTGTTCCCTAAATTAGCTGCTATTTTTCAGAACAATCTCACTGAGCTGAAGTCTTTAGTAACTCCTCCGGAAGCGGTGGCCAAAGTGGCCCAAGCAGTGCTTGTGCTTTTCGCTGGAAAAAAATCGATACCAAAGGATAGAAGTTGGAAAGCGTGTAAAGCAATGATGGGTTCCATTGACACTTTCCTCTCCCAATTGCGCAACTATGACAAAGAAAACATTCCTCCGGAAGTCGTGAAAGCCATCCAACCTTACATCACCGACAAGGGTAGAAACTGCAAGCATGATATTTTATGGACTTTTCAGAGAGATATAAAAGTCCGATGGTTTTAGAATTCGAGCCTGAAGTCGTCTATTCAAAGTCCCAAGCTGCGGCAGGACTATGTTCCTGGGTGAAAAATATTATGGTGTTTCATTACATCAATGAAACTGTGAAACCTCTTCGCGCAGCTGTCGCCCAAGCTAACGCAGAATTGAAGGCAGCAATGGACAAACTCAACGCATTGAGAGCACGGCTGACGGTAGGATTCACCTATAATTTTAATCAAATAGGCAAAGGCATGAGGAACATGATATAATTTGGGCATTGTTTAGGAGCTGCAAAAAGTTTTAGACGTCCTTGGAGAAAAGATGAACGTTGCCTTGGCGGAAAAACAAAAATGTCAAGACGAAGCTGACGCCACAGCCTTGACGATCGACTTGGCCAACAGACTGGTCAATGGATTGTCGTCTGAGAAAATTCGCTGGACAGAAACGGTGAAAGTGTAAGCTCAGCCTTCAAGGATTGACTGGTTCTAAGGAATTCTCAGGACCTCTAAAATTCATCAGGTTGAAAGAATCTGGAGCGACCATTCCTGGTAACGTTCTCCTGGTGACAGCCTTTATTTCTTACGTCGGTTGCTTCACAAGAAAATACAGGTCCGAATTGATCAATGTCCACTGGATACCGTTCCTTGATCAGCTCAAACCGCAAGTACCAAGAACTCCGGATTTAGATCCACTGTCTCTTATGACCGATGACGCTCAAGTAGCACAATGGAATAACGAAGGCAAGTGCCTTCAAAATTATCCTTATAACATTGTAGAACAAAAACAATTCTGATCGTAGGTTTACCTACGGATAGGATGTCGGCGGAAAATGCGACAATCTTGACCCACTCTGCCAGGTGGCCGCTCATCATAGATCCGCAACTACAAGGTTTAAAATGGATAAAAAATAAGTACGGTGAGGAATTGAGGGTACTAAGACTGACGCAGAGGAATTATTTGGACAACATCGAGCAAGCTATATCGAACGGGGATATTGTTTTATTGGAAAATATTATGGAAACTGTCGACGCCGTTTTGGATCCTATCCTGAGCAGAGTTCTCATAAAAAAAGGACGGTACGATCGTATGAATGCGTCATAATGAACTATATTAATTATATCATTTTTGAAGGGCTATCAAAGTGGGAGACAAGGAAGTGGATTACAATCCAATGTTCCGTCTGATTCTACAAACGAAACTGGCCAACCCACACTACAAACCGGAAATGCAAGCACAGACCACTCTGATTAATTTCACAGTGACTAGGGATGGTCTGGAAGAACAATTATTAGGCAACGTTGTCAAGGCAGAACGACCAGATTTGGAGTCCACCAAGGCCGAGTTGACTACTCAACAAAACACGTTCAAAATTACCCTGAAAGTTCTGGAAGACGATTTGCTGCAAAGGTAAAGTTAGCAAAAGTTCTCGGTATTTAAGCAGTGGGATTAACGATGATCTTCTTGGTAGGCTATCGGCGGCAGGGCCGAATATTCTGAGCGACATAGATCTCGTGTTGAATCTTGAGAACACGAAGAAAACCGCGGCGGAAATTGCGGTAAAAGCGGCCGAAGGAAAAGTCACTGCGGTTAAAATTGACGAGGCTCGGGAATTGTATCGTCCAGTGGCAAGCAGAGCCAGTCTCTTGTATTTTGTCATCAACGACTTGAATGAGATCAACATGCTCTATCAATTCTCCTTGAAGGCCTTCAGTGTCGTCTTCCAAAATGCAATAAAATTCGCCGAAGAAGCTGACGGAGTTGCCAAAAGAGTTCTTAATCTTATTGACAGCATCACTTACATGGTCTTTCTGTACACCAGCCGAGGGCTGTTCGAAAATGACAAGCTAATTTTCCTCTGCCAAATGACAATTCAGGTACACTGCGGTACGCGGATGAAGAAATTTTCAATTTATTGATCGTCAATAATTTTCTAGATCATAGTACAAATGGGCGACGCACAGCTGGAAGAAATAGACTTCTTACTGAGGTTTCCGTACAAGCCTGATCTCATAAGTCCCGTGGAATTCCTGAACAACAGCTGTTGGGGAGGGGTGAAGTTTTTGAGCGAGATGATCGATTTCAAAAACCTGGACCGCGACATCGAGGGATCAGCTAAACGATGGCAGAAATACGTGGAATCGGATACCCCGGAGAAGGAGAAGCTTCCGCAGGATTGGAAGAACAAGACGGCAATGCAGAGGCTGTGTATCATGAGATGTCTCAGACCTGACCGTATGACGTACGCCATACGGTGAGCAAGACTATTCAGTCAATTCGAGGCACAATTCATAAACATTGTGTCTAATTGTACAGGTGTTTTGTTGAGGAGAAACTTGGCTCAAAGTTCACAGAGTCCAGAACCCCACCTTTTGAGAAATCCTTCGAAGAAACTACGCCGATTACACCAGTATTTTTTATACTGTCGCCGGGTGTTGATCCCTTGAAGGTAAATAAATAAGGGACATGTTTGAAACATGATTGGAATTCTGTAATATTTATTTAGGACGTTGAGAAACTTGGGAATCGTCTGGGATTTACGGTCGAAGGAAGGAAATTCCACAACGTGTCGCTGGGTCAAGGTCAGGAACCCGTGGCAGAGGCAGCATTGGACGTGGCAGCGGCTGAAGGTCACTGGGTCATCTTGCAGAACGTCCATCTCGTGAAATCCTGGTTGCCCACCCTTGAGAAGAAGATCGAGCATCTATCTGAGAATCCTCATGATGATTATCGCCTGTATATCAGCGCAGAACCCGCTCTTGATCCTCACACTTCAATCATACCACAAGTACCTTGAAGATTTTTTTCATTTCCACTACGTGACTAATTCCTCTTGTTGGGCCTATTACAAATTACTCGACTCTAGGGTATACTGGAATCCGCTATTAAAATCACCAACGAACCCCCAACTGGAATGCTCGCCAACATCCACAAAGCTCTAGACAATTTCACTCAAGAGACCCTCGATTCCTCTACGAAAGAGAACGAATTTAAGAGCATACTCTTTGCCCTGTGCTACTATCACGCAGTCGTTGCCGAACGCAGGAAATTCGGGGCACAAGGCTGGAACAGAGTTAGTTTTTCAGGCCAGACTTCTAAAATGAATAGTTTTTGATTGTAACACTTTCAGGTTTATCCGTTCAACGTTGGAGACCTGACTATCAGCGTCTCTGTCCTTCTGAATTACCTTGAAAACAATACGAAAGTGCCTTGGGAAGACTTGCGGTATTTGTTCGGTGAGATAATGTACGGAGGGCACATCACTGATGATTGGGACAGACGACTTTGTCGGACATATTTGGTGGAATATTTACAACCCGAGCTGGTGGAAGGAGAGCTCCAATTAGCTCCAGGATTTCTGGTGCCTCCTAACAGCGACTACGAAGGCTACCATCGTTACGTCGACGATTACCTGCCCCCCGAAAGCCCGATACTTTATGGACTACACCCCAACGCTGAAATTGGATTCCTCACTGCCACGGCTGACAATCTTTTTAAAACGATTCTGGAAATGCAGCCGAGAGATGTTGGCGAGGACGCTGGCGCTGGAATGTCTAAAGAATATAAAATCAAAGGGATCATTGAGGACCTGATGGATAAACTCCCGGATGAGTTCAATATGCTGGAACTACTTGGGAAGGTTCGTAAGAAGACAACGATCTTCTTAGATAGACCTGAGATGCAATGATTTTTCAGGTGGAGGACCGCACACCTTTCATCATCGTGGCCCTCCAAGAATGCGGGAGAATGAATATCTTGTGCAATGAGCTAAGGAGATCCTTGCGCGAATTAGATCTGGGGTTGAAGGTATAAATCTAACAAATCCACAGACCATTGTCTAGATTTCCATTGTATCGTAACAAAAAATGAAAATAAGGGCGAGCTGACAATTAGCGCCGACATGGAAGACCTCTTCAACGACTTGTTCATGGACGTCGTACCACCATCATGGACGAAACTGGCCTATCCTTCAAGTTTAGGGCTTACCAGTTGGTTCGCTGATCTGCTAATTCGAATAACCGAGTTGGCCAACTGGACCTCGGACTTTACGGTAAGTTTTTCTAACACCTGATGATTTCAAGAGCTAGATATCATAGATCTCAAGACATTTAAACTTCTACTAAACTTCCTAGCTTCCGTCATCGGTATGGCTAGGTGGATTCTTCAATCCTCAGTCCTTCCTCACTGCTATCATGCAACAGACAGCACGGAAGAATGAGTGGCCTCTGGATAAGATGTGTCTTCATTGCGACGTTACGAAGAAACAAAAAGAAGACTTTAAGTGAGTGAATGAACTAGGTCCTGAGGATTAAACCTACGGGATAGTGGATTAAAATGATTTCTTCTCTTCACATCAGTGCTCCTCCACGGGAGGGAGCTTACGTGAATACTTTGTATATGGAAGGAGCTCGTTGGGATGTAGCAACGGGATCTATCAGCGATGCAAGATTGAAAGAATTGTTCCCGCTGATGCCAGTCATCTACATCAAGGCTATAATGCAAGACAAACAAGATCTAAAGAATATGTACGAGTGTCCTGTGTACAAGACTAAGTCCAGGGGTCCAACATATGTCTGGACCTTCAACCTGAAGAGTCGAGACAAGTCAACGAAGTGGACCTTGGCTGGTGTAGCGATTCTTCTACAAATCTAGCTCTATCTGACCAGTGATGTAGTTAGGAACCTTCAATAATGTTGCAAAATAAAGTATTTCCTGTAGTAGCTGTGTAGACCATCCTGAAGAACCGCTAGAGGGCGTGGAACTTTAGTCTCCATTTTAGCTTTAAACTTCGCGGTTTTCTAGGGCTTTAAAAATGGCGTTAAGCATAGCACAAAATAGCGACTAGTTCGCCGAGGCACTTGGCGGGAAGCGTAGTAACCAGAGTCGAAGAGATTAACCTAAAAACGCGCGAAAGAGTCATGTGCAAGTGCGTACGTCAACGCGAACTTTAATTCCAATGCATTTTTTTCTACTTCGTTATATAGTGTCCAGCTAAATACACTGTGGTGCTCCTACTTAATGTTAATGATTTTTTAATGTTTCTTAATACATCGTACGACAGGTAAGCTGGCTGGAATTGAAATATATTGTAATTGAAAGTGAGATATTTTATAGCTTGACTTTGTGCCTAGAAGTGAAAGCTGACCGAAGCTCCGAAATTTCGACTTCTTGAGTTTTCGGAGCAAAGTGAAGGATTTCGGAGATCCACTAAATTAAGATAATATATAATGCGAATTATACAATATTTTTTATGCAAAATTATTTTTATTTTCAGGGCTAGCTGAATTTTTTATAGTTTAATGAACAGTTTATAGAAATAATTTTAAGTATAATCATGCGGGGCATGCCAAGTGATCAGGGTACCAGTGGAAGGAGAAGGCATAAGAGTCCAGATACAGCCAATAACTCAAAGACTATGGCGGATAAAAAGACTCCATCTGTGTTGGATATGTTTGCCAAACAACTGAGTAGGAGGAAAAGATCCAGCTCTGCTGAAAACAGTGAACAAAAATCAGCTAAACAAATTGCACTGCCGGTGGAAGTAAAGGAGGGACCTGATCTTATTAAAGTTGAATCAGATAAGGAGAATCATAATCCACAGCTTGATGATGACACGGATGAGCCTTCCCCTATCCATAAAAAAGTCAAAGGAGAAGATCTTGATTTAAAGGCAGAGACAAATCAATCACAGACAAAGCCCAAACCACAACTACCTGAAAAATGTGAATATTGTGGGCAGAAGGTAGTTGAAAATGAAATTGCAATTTACCAAGGTCATCCAAATGGAGCAGTAGAAGAGCAAATTGCCCTGACAGACCCTAAACTATGTTTGTTTACTGGAGAGGAATCTTACATACATGAGATTGATGCCAGACCTCAAAACAAGTTAACTTATTTTAGGTACCTTCTTGTGTTTTGAAGCCTGTACTATTCTTGCAACTGTTTATATGAATATGACTATCATATTTTTCCTTTCAGTGTTTATGATAAGAATGGACATCTTTGTCCCTTCGATACAGGACTTATAGAAAAAAATGTTATGTTATATTTTTCTGGATATATGAAAGCTATTTATGAGGAAGATTCCAGTCCAGAAGGTGGAGTACCAACCAAAGATATGGGACCAATAAATGAGTGGTATGTCTCTGGTTTTGATGGAGGTGAACTAGCCCTCGTAGGCTTCAATACTGAATTTGCTGAGTATTTTCTTATGGAACCATCAGAGGCATATGCACCATTTATGGATGCAGTCAGAGAAAAAATATATATGAGCAAGCTAGTGATAGAATACTTATTGGATGAGATTGACCCATCCTATGAAGATCTACTTAACAGATTGCAGGTGAATTTGATGACTGTGCACTTTCACAAACATGGAATTGTGCTGCATATGTCTACGAAATTACTGACAATTAAATTATTCTTCTACAGACAATAGTACCTCCTAGGGGTATGTCGAGATTTACAGAAGACGCGCTTTTGCGACATGCACAATTCATTTGCGATCAAGTATTATCATTCGACTCCTCCGCGGAGGGAGATACCCCATTGTTAATAACGACACCCTGTATAAGAGCCCTCGCGAATCTAGCTGGTGTTACATTAGGAAAACGTGCTGCCATTCGTCGCACACAGCGTAGAGAACAGAAAGTAAAGAAACCAGCGTGGACGAAAGCCACGACCACGCAGTTAGTTAGTAATATGTTTGAAACGTTCTTCACGGACCAACTAGCGAAACATAATGAAAAAGAATCTATGGTATGTGAATTGAACGGTAGTGTAACTTTATTAGACTATGAAACATAGCTTTATAATAAATTTCTCATAGGGGCCTAAAAGACATAGATGTGGTATATGTGAGAATTGTCAACTTCCTGATTGCGGTGTGTGTTCGGCATGTAAAGACATGACGAAGTTTGGCGGGACTGGCAGAAGTAAACAAGCTTGTGTCAAAAGAAGGTGCCCTAACATGGCCATTCAGGTAAGGCAATTTGTGTGATACCCTCCAGACCCTATGAGAACAAAAATCATTCATAATGTTTAGGAAGCTGATGACTCTGACCCTGAAAACGACGAACAATACGAAGCACTTGCCGAAAAAACTAAATTAGCATCGGAACAAGAGAAGAAGGACTTCAAAGAAATAAAAAAGAAGATCACCTGGGTCGGTGACCCGATTGTTGATAATGGCCAGAGAAAGTTCTACAAGTCGGTCATGGTCGTAGATGAAGAAATACAAATAAACGACTGCGTGCTCGTACAGCCAAAGAATCCAGTGACACCTATGCATATAGCTAGAATCATGTACATGTACGAAAGTAAAATGGATGGCAAACGATTCCACGCTAACTGGTTTCGCAGAGGGACTGATACAATCCTTGGAGAAACTTCTGACCCGATCGAGTTATTTTTGAGTAATGATTGTGAAAATGTTCCAATCTCATCTATTAAATCAAAAGCAACGGTCATTCATAAGAAGATCCCGGACAACTGGGCCGATCTAGGTAAGCAGTCAGCACAGGTGTTGAAGAGCAGGAAGAGTCTTGTAAAAAATTCTATAATATTTCTTCATTCTTTAGGCAATATGGAACTCAGATTGGAAGATGAAATAAAGGATGAGGATGGAAAGACATTCTTCTATCAGAAGAGGTACACTCCAGAAACGGCGAGATTCGAAGACCCGCTGCCAGAACCAATTTGTCCTCGCAAGGAAATGAGTCACCGATTCTGTCCAGCTTGCATTCATTTTAGTACGATCGAATCTGATAATACTCCAAAGGTCCGTAAATTTATTTCAGATAAATAATAATCATATTCACATATAAGTGTAAGTAACTGTCCTTCCTGTAGGTATTCGAGCGCTTGGAGGAGATTAGCAGCAAAGAAGTAACATATGCTATGGTTAAATACAAAGGTGAAGAGTATAGAGTAGGAAGCGCAGTGTTCCTGATGCCGGGATCTATTAAATACAAATATTCATTAACGTACAATGACGTGGCGAAAGTCAAGAAGGAAGATGTAGATGAAGATATGTACCCCGAATTTTATAGAAAATCTTCGGATCATGTCAAAGGCTCGAACAACGATACTCCTGAACCGTTCCACGTTGGATACATAAATACTATATATGCTACTACCAGAGACAAACTAGTTCCACCCTCTGACATTTGGATAAAAATAAATAAACTGTACCGACCAGAAAATACACATCGAAATCAAACATTAATGCAGCAAGCTGATCTTAATATGCTTTACTGGAGCGACGAAGGTACGTAACTCCACTTCGCAATTAATGCAATTAATATATTTCTGAAAATAATAAAGCTGCTTTTTCAGTATGTAATATAAAAATGTCAGAAGTAGCCGGGAAATGCTACTTAGTATACTCAGAAAACTTGACTCAATCGGTTGAGGAGTGGTCGGTTACTGGTCCGAACAGATTCTACTTCACTGAGGCCTATAACGTTGCAGAGAAGAAATTCGATGAACCATCGTATGTTGCCAGATGTATAGGTCAGCTTGGAAAAGGAAAAGGTGGAGCTAAAACGAAAGGTAAAAAGGGGAAGGATAATCCCAGCAAACCAGTTTTGGACAAACCACCAGAATATTTCGATGTGCCTAAGAAATTGAGAACGTTAGACGTATTTGCCGGCTGTGGCGGTAAGTTTCCTAACACCGCTACTTTAGTTTTCTAGTTTAAAACTACAATTTTTTATTATTTTGACACTGTATTAGGTTTATCGGAGGGTTTACAGCAAGCTGGTGTTGCTGAAAGTTTGTGGGCCATTGAGAAGGAAGCACCAGCTGCCTATGCCTACCGTCTCAATAATCCAAAGGCAACAGTGTTCTCTGAAGACTGCAATATATTGCTACGAAAAGTTATGAACGTTAGTGTGGCTATTCTAATTAGCTTTTCGCTGACTTATAACTTCACGATATTACATAGTACTATTACACTTTTAGGGCGAGACAACTGACAATAATGGTCAAAGACTACCGCAGAAACATGAAGTTGAACTTTTGTGCGGCGGACCACCTTGTCAAGGTTTCAGCGGCATGAATCGTTTTAATTCACGACAATACTCATTATTCAAAAATTCATTAGTAGTGTCCTGCCTATCATACTGCGATTACTACAGACCTAAGTTCTTTGTTATGGAAAATGTCAGAAACTTTGTTTCCTTCAAGAGAAGTATGGTCCTGAAATTAACATTAAGGTGTTTGATACGTATGGGCTATCAATGCACGTTTGGTATACTTCAAGCTGGAAACTACGGTGTACCACAGACGAGAAGAAGGTTGGTATCTTCTCTAATAAACAGTATAAAAGTAATTACCCCCATTAAAGCATTTTATTTTCCTCAGGATGGTCATTCTCGCGGCCGCACCTGGCGAAATACTGCCAAAATATCCGGAGCCAACACATGCCTTCAGTAAACGAGCTTGCCAGCTAAGTGTCATAGTCGACAACAAGAAGGTAATCAACCGTTTTTTTATAATAGTTTCATATTATTAGACGCCAATTACTCATCGATCCGTCCTTTCGACTTCACAGTATGTGTCCAACTGTGAATGGACCGAATCTGCGCCCTACAGAACAATCAACGTAAGAGATGCTATGTCAGATTTACCAGACATTAAGAACGGGTGGAGCAAGGAAGAAATGTCCTATGGAAGTGAACCAGTCTCTCATTTCCAAAGAAAAGTTTGTACTTCTTTGAACTGTCTATGAATTCAGGGGTAATTCTAGGGAGGCTACTTAACGATATGACACTTCTAGATGAGAGGAAAACAATATCAACCATTGTTAAGAGACCACATCTGCAAAGAGATGGCTCCTCTTGTGGAAGCACGAATCGCACACATTCCAACTGCTTCTGGATCAGACTGGCGAGATCTGCCTAACATAACAGTGAGGCTCAGTGACGGGACCTACTCTAAAAAATTGTATGTATCCAAGAAAGAGTTGCTGAGCACGAAGTAATTGTCCAACGGTAAATATAAAGCGTGGCTTTGCTGTTTCGCAGGGAGTATACTCATAATGATAAGAAGGTGGGCCGAAGTTCAACCGGCGCACTTCGAGGCGTGTGTAGTTGTTGCACAGGAAGGGCGTGTGATCCTACAGATAGGCAATTTAATACGTTTATCCCGTGGTGTCTTCCTCATACTGGAAACCGACACAATCACTGGGCAGGATTGTACGGGCGACTAGAATGGGATGGATTCTTCAGTACGACCATCACCAATCCTGAGCCTATGGGGAAACAAGTATGTATCAAGGCGAACTCAACGATAAAAGGACTGCCTAACAACTTCTTATTTTCTTCTTTTAGGGTCGCGTTTTACACCCGGTGCAGACACGTGTCGTGAGCGTTAGAGAATGCGCCAGGTCCCAAGGTTTCCCAGATTGCTTCCGATTTTATGGTAACGTTCTTGATAAACATCGGCAGGTAGGCAATGCTGTCCCACCTCCCCTCGGCGCGGCGATTGGTCAAGAAATTAGGAAATGTCTAGCTGTGAAAAATTCGACTTTCGTGGACACGAAGGTCGAGATAACGTTGGGTGTAATTAAGTCTGAGGTAAACGGCCAAGTCCCGAAACAAAACGGCACTGCCAGCAATGATTTTATTGGAGAAGATAATATTGTCGCCTGTAAGTCATCATAGACATTTAGGGCAAATCATGAAATATTTTTACTCGTGCCTTCGTGCAACGTGCCTCAGTATTAGAGACGAATAGCGATATTATTTTAATATAGGTCGCCCTTCACGTTTACACGATATTACTGGAATAAAGGCTGTAATCAACATATTTTAGGTAGCAAAGGGTATATAATTCACTTTTGAGGAATAATTAAAGGAACTCTTGTACACTTCTGTTCATGTAGCAAAAATCAATACACTACATTTGGACGGTCCTGATTGTAGATAATGTTATAGCTTATGTATTTGATTCTGCGCGATATACGTCTGATTAATAATTGTGTAAAATATTGACAAAATGTTAAAACAATTGTAGCTAAAAAAGGAAATTCATATTAAAAATTGATTAAGAAGACTATCATACAGTTATAAAGATAATATCGGAGTCTGACGATCTTTTGCATTCCATTAAAATTCCAACTTTACATCTGCAAAGTAATATGAATCATTGTTAAAATTCTGATAAATTGCTGAAATAAATGGAAGCATGAAGGCGTGCTTACCACTTTCTTGAATTTTTTGCCCTTTTCTTTCTTGTTGAAGACCGTATACGAATTCTTGGAATATCCTAAGAGATCTGTTTAAGTCCGTTTTTTTATAGTCTTTAATTTGTTTGTTATTTAAGTTATGTTCTTCCTGAGTGGCCTTGTCTTTTGCATCGTATTCATTGATCTGTTCTATGAGGTTCGTAATCGTTGGTACTTTAGTCGGATCAAACTTGTCAACCGTATTCGCTGTGAATGGTATACATATCTTGCCAGTCTTAGGATGTACACAAAAAGGTGACTTCAGAAGATGGTTCATCCCTTTACTGACATGTATATCCAGTCTAGGATAAGAATATTGTAACATTATTTCTTCTACCAAGTGTTTGTATGATACCCATTTCTTCCCTCCCTGTAATACAAAACACATTCCAATATAGTCTTTGGTATACATTTCGCGATCAGCCTAATGAATGCTTACTAATTTTTTGTAGTCCTGAGTCTTCTGAATGAATATGTTCCACCTGTCTACACCGGAAGAATATTTATTAAACAATGTTTTCAATTCTTCTCGTTCTTCGTCTTCTGGAATTATGCCGAGAAACTTTTCTACTTGCTGTTCTGTGCTTAAAATATTTTGCTCCTCTATGCACATTGGAATAAATATCGGTTCAATTATATCGAGTGCGCGTCTGTAAAATATCAAATAATATAGAAAAAGAAGCCTACTGTAGCATCGTATTTGCAATTCTATTTACTTAATGGAATGATGAATTTTATCTCCGGGTAAGTTTACTTTTTTCTTCATATATTCACCACCTCCAATGAGTTGCATATATTCAGCTACAGCTGACCTTTCCTGTGGTGTTAAATTCCTTGCTCCAAAATCACATACCCAGCAATGTATTCCTCTTCTCCCAGAAAATACCCACAGGATATGTTTGTAACCAAAGTCCTCTAAAATGATAGAGCAAAGGTTTAGGTTTCTGCTTCAAAAGTCTTAAAAAAAATTGAACAGTACGTATGTTGGGCTTATAAACCTCTTAATGTGGTGTCCAATATTTTGCAAGCTAATGTCATAAATTTCCAGCATTTATTACATACATCAGCACCTTCGCAACATGTCCTTACTTCATCATAATCAGTCATGTCAATGTCAAATACCAATTCCCTCTGAATGGGTTCAAAATTTTTTTGTCTCCTCTGATCCTTTGGGCTGTGCATATAGATCTCTTAAGTTAATATTATAATTTGTATATCAATCTAGTAAGAATGACCTTTACCAAGCATTGTAAACTGCACCAATATCTATCTTAAATGGATTGAGACGTTTAATCTCATTTTCCAGCTCCTTCTGATCTTTGAAGGACTGGAAACGTAAATAAATGTCTTCCTCTAAGGTGAATGAAAATTCTCTCTTGTTGAACTGATTCGCTGAAAGAAAGGTTATATAATTGTTAAAGCAAGGTTACATAATTGATGTCAATGTAAAGGGCAACTTTGCAAGTGTGTAATTTATTGTTTACTCATCATACCATTGCCATAACTAAGCCACTTGTAGTAGTCAGAGTAAGGAAACAACCTCTGATAGTAAATAGGCAGCAGATCAGCTAGATTTATCAAGTCCTCCATAATTTAATTCAATTATCCTGTCACCTTGACGGTCCCTTTGGACACTCACCGAAAAAATATTTATTTTGCTTGTTAATGACGACGACAAATGCTCTAAAATCGTTTCAAAACATTTCGGTATGAATGGGCGGGAAAATAAGAACATTGGCACGAAATACATGTATCAAAGAGACGACTCAGACGTAGAATATTCTGTTCCTATTGTGGATGACTTTGAGGAGCCTCAATGACTGGTCTACAGCTAACCCACCTGGCCAATAAAATTGTGGTACACAAGAACCGTGTTTGCCAAAGCACGTGGCGATGCTTAGCTTTGACGTTTGTACACAAAATTAAGGTTTGGATATCCAATTTGGAGCAACAAGGAAGGTAAGTAGTGAAGAAAAATTCAGTGGACGTACGAATGACTTTATCATTTTTTTTCAGTGACAATGGCTACTGCAATGAATGCTGTGAGCTCTGTTCTTGGGATAGATAGGGTGGATATGAATGGTGGTCTGCTTCTCATTGAAGAACATCATGGAAGCGATGCCACATTTCTATTAAGTGCTGTGCTGTCTAATGCTTTGAAAAAGGGTCAAGGAGTTTGTCTTGTACTTTATCATCACAACTTTGGTCATTACCATAATGTAGGCATAAGAATGGGTTACAATCTCCTTAATGCCAAGGAAGAGGGACGCATAACAGTAGTTGAGCCAATGAAGGACATGCTTAATGACATTGATACCCTACAACAGGACTCTGTAAACTGTAGTCTAATACCAAAAAAATGTTACTCCAAAACAGACACAAGTCTAGTGTATACACACTTTAAGCTTGTGAAAGAAAAATATTTTGAAGCAAAAAAGTCCAATGAGTCTGTAGTATTGATCATTGATGATCTCAGTCATTTATTTGATCTGGGAATAAATCTCAAAGATGTTATAAACTATGTAAGGTATCTCAGGTCCTTGGTACAGCTTGATCCAAAGTCTGAGCTCTGTCTACTCATTCATACATATCAGGAAGATCATGGTTTACAAAATCAGTACTCAGATACTGCAGTTGAGGGCCTAAGGCACATGGCCCAGCTGGTCCTCTCATCTGAACCCTTACGCACGGGTCACTCGAACGACGCATCCGGTAGGATGACCGTATCTTGGAAAGTAGACTCTGTCAGAAGAAAATATGGTTGGGCTGAAGAAAACGTTTATTTATATAAACTGTTGGACGGTCGTGTGAGGATTTTTGCACCTGGCACAGCAGTAGTATGATCCTAGAATAAGCTAGCGTAATATATTTTTTGTACTACGATTTATTTGTAAATAAAATTAAGTCTTATTTACACGTAATGTATAATAAACATGAATTGTATAAACGAACGTCTTCTGCCTCTTTCCTACCTTCTCTCGGTTTTTCAATTTTTTCTACTCGCAACCACTTCGTACTTGTCAGCGAGGATGACACGGAAAATGGGTCAGAGACACAGCGTATACGAAAGAACCAGTCTCGACGATTATTGTAGGCTTAATTCCGAAGAACGCGGGCTAATAAGAAACGCGTGGATAGACATTGAAAATAATCCACAATTTCACGGTAACGCCGTTTTCATGAGGTGAGACAGGACTGTCAATTCTTCGAAGTGCCAGAATTCTTTTTTCTGGATTCTATGACATTTTAGCTTCTGCAAGGTCAATCCACAATACATTAAATATTTCTCAATGGATCATCATCATTTATACTTCACTTTCGATCCTCGAACGATCGCGAAATTTACGGTAATCATGGAGGCTCTTGGCTTTATTCTCTTGGATTTTTGTAACAAACCGAAACAGTTAAATCGACTGCTGGGTTATATAGCAATGATACATAAGGACATGGGCCTCGAAAGACGAGATTTTACGGTACGGTAAAGTCTAATGTTAGTGCATCGATCGCAAGGGATATAAGGTTCCTAAATCGTTCCTATCCATGCGTCGAAATCTTCTCTACATCCGCCTAGGGGCGTTCAGATAATGGCTACAGGGGCTATTTTTATTTAGTTGTTTCACGTCAACTTAATGCAATACTTGGCACACATGTTTCCTACACAAATGGACGAAAGATCACACGATGCTTTCAATAAATATTTGAAGAGTATTCTAAACGAGGTGTGTCGAAAAATGGACGAGTTCCGTCAGTTCGATACCCTCGACCTTGACGAAACCACGGAGCCCAGCCTATTGGTAAATACACCACTCGCTAACCATGTTTATTTGCTTTTCTACACGATAATATATTGCTTTGTTTGCCAAAGTAATCGAGTTATTGCAATCCGACAGCGTAGCCACGTAGGGAATGCCTGACTTGTGGCAATCATTTAATTTTTGGACAAACGATGATCTACTGGGTAGATAGGAAGCGAGAATGGGAGGAGCGATTAAATGAGTGGGCTAAAAAGAGTCCGGAAATTATGGAATCAGGGATATCATCGACCGATGATGACGATCTACACAAGTCACGGACGGAGGATGAAGTCTCGGAAGCTGCCGAATCACAAGAGAAACGATCCGTTCAAGTTGCCCTTCAACAAAAGGATCATCTAGATCTGCAAAAGACTTCTAAACCATTGGTGAGTTTATGTTGTGTCACTTCCAAGCGCTTTCCTAATGATTATCTACGGTTTCTTCTATGATTATGACAGGCACTGAGGGTTGTAGATCTCGACGAATCGAGTACCGGCTTAGATGAGGCCGCTTCAACTCAGGAAACGACAGAAAGATCTAGAAAGATTGGAAAAACAGGTGATTTGGGTCCTTCTAATAACAAGGACGACACCATAAGTCCACGGGAAAGACATCGTATGCGACGTCTTCAAACGGAAGGCGGAGTATCGGCGCGTAACGCCGTCTCGAGTCCTTGAAAATCCTCCACGACGATCTATAATAACGATATAAAAGGCCGTTGATTTCTAAATAATTAATCATCGTTATAGACGTTCATAGACGTACATAAAATTCTGTAAATCAATACAGTTTTATATGGCTTCACCGATTTATCCTGAACGGTCTTCTCAGCTCGGCAATCTATGCTCGTCTAGTCTTCTGAAAGTCCCGAAACGAACGTCACTGCGTTGGGAGAATTTTGTAGAATCCATGCTGTCATCGCTGGCTATCCTTCGCAGACTCTTATCCCTGTAATTTCAGGCTTATCGTCATGGTATCTTGAGGGGTTGGTGGACACAGATCTTACTGATTTTGCGGTTTCGTGGACGGAATAGGTGGGAAGAGTCCAGATGGAGAAATCAAGGGTTGAACTATTGGACCCATGACGTTATCGATTTCTGGGGGTTCTTGAATTGGTGGTAGGGGTGATTGTTCCCAGTCCGAGTCGGTCGAACTATTGGCAAATGTAAAAGTGTCCTATTACTTATACGTCTGGAGGCGTGGTCTATTATTTCCAACGGTAGTCCCCCACTCGATCTTATAATCAACGTAGAAAGCGTGTCGAGGATTTATGAATAATAATCAACCTTGTCACGGGTGACAAGTCGATGACATTCGGTAAATATACGTTAAAGCCGACACGTTCGCGCCGATCGATAGACCATGGAATCGTTGAAGACTTACCTACTCGCCAATCCAATGTCGTTAAGATTCTCATAACTCAGTCTGCTGCTTATAGGTGGTAACTTGCCTGTCAGCGACAAAGAGGAAGTCACATCAGCCAGGCTACCGTCGATGTAAGTGGCTACCTGAATTTCGTGCTGATACGTCGCGTATAATTCTTGAAGATCAGACGGCAAAGCCAGGTGTCCGTCTACGAAGGCAAGGAATCATTTTGATCATATCTACCTACTTAGAATGTTCATCTATTTTTCATTTACCTTCCATTATTCTCCTCTGCCTGGTGATGATCTCGTCGGAGATCTGTCGTTGTCGATCGTAACGCAGGAGAAGTAGTTCTCTTCGTCTGAGTTCGTGCTGTTTGACCAATCGTTCAGTTTGGAGCATCATCTTGTCTGCTTCAAGCTCGTGAACCCTGAGCATCAGGGCTAGAAGTTCTCGTTCTTCCTCGGAGTTGATTCGTGAGGGGAGTTCCTTAAGGCAGAAGAACAAGTTACAACTCATTTTTCATGTGTCATTAAAATTGACTTACGTCTTCGAGGGCGGCGCTACGTTTTCTGCAGGCTTCGAGTTCCTTCTGAGTGGCTGCTCGCATGGCGATGTACCTTTCCTGTTCCCTGCCAATCTCCGCCAACTCCGTCCATGCGTTTTGGACCATCGCGTCGTCCGCGAGAAGGTCCGCCTCCTCTGGAAAATTCTCCATTCGAAATTCACGCTAAATAAAATTAATTCGAGAAGCCAACCACGACTTACCGGCATCATCTACCTCTTCCACGTGAGACCCGCTTACAGAATGTCCAGGTGAGAAATCTCGATTGGCTCCGTAGACTTTATTGTTCCTTGATTCCCAATGAGAAATGATGGATTGTTGTTGTTCGGCGGTGATGTTGAGACTCAGGAGATGACTGTCCAGTTCCATCAACTTGCGCCTATCGCAAAATATGTCGAGTTTAATTACCTGAGCGAAGATAAGAAGAGAAGCTAAGCTTACCTCAATCTCATCTGTTCTTTGAAGGCAGAAACGATCTTCTCCCTGAGGGACCTGAAATCACTTCCTCGACTATCCTGTGCTCGCGTTTCATTCCTGCCTTCAGCGACAGGCTCCTCCTTCATCTTATTCCTCAAGCGCGAGATTTCGTTCTTCAGGTCGCTGATGATATCCCTGTACTGTGCGACGTGGAGGTAACTCACGTCGAAGGTATTCCTCTCGACCCTGTTCGTGATCTTATTGGCCCTATCCGCGTAGATCAGAGTGTTTTTGCTTTCGTCGCGATGCGCAGCTGCTGGGGAAACGTGGGCAATCATGACGGTCCTACAGTTCCCACCCAGTGCGTCCTTCAGCAATCTCGTGAGTTTCGAATCGCGGTAATTTATGTACCGAGCGCCGCCGGACAGGGCATTTATGCAGTTTCCCAAGGCCAGGAGAGACCTGTTGATATGAGCCCCTTCCTGAAGACGTTTGCCCTTGTTCTTCGTTTGCTTGGCCCGCTCGGAGCCAGCCAAATCGATCATGAAGAGCCTGCCTTGCGTCGCCCTGGTTTGCACTCGTTGTCGACCATCCTCTTCAACGGGTCTTGACGATTGTCTGATAGTTACGCTGAGAAGAGCATGACTCCTCGATGAAGTTTCGTTCGCTGCTGTTGGTTCGACGGTTCTCGCCCTATTCCCCCTCTGTAGGAGACCCATGACCTAACGAATTCAAGGACACTGATGATCAGATCACATCGTTTTGGGTTCAACGGGTTGAGGAGAAAAATTTCTAAGACTCGCCTCATCGGTCGAACTTGCGGACACTTCGGTAAGTCCTGAAACTCTGACATTCCGTCCCCGAGAATCATCCCGGAGCTCTAAATAGCCAGTGCTGGGGTTCAACAAGTCTCGTATATTCTCGTTGTATATCTCCAGGTAGGACATTGTCACCTGCGTTAGGCGAGTATCATCAGCATTATCTTACCGTGTATAGAATTAACGTAACTCCGGTCGATTATCGGTATTCTCGTTGGGACTACATCGACAGAGGCCGAGTTTATCGGTTTAATCGCTTGGCAAAACATCGTGAATTTGTAATGTATATCCGATTGTCTATTCGTCATAATCGACAGAATGGAAATATAGGTCGCTGTTTGTGTACGCCCAACGACTTTGGAGGGGAGATTATGGAGAGCGAGTGGACTTTACTGAAATCTTTTACATGGACGGGGGAAACGCGCGTCCCTGTACCGTTGGATTATTCATGTAGAAGCGCCACCCCCGTGCCCCTGAATCACCGCGGTAAGTTCTGCGATATCGTTGTCGGCACGCAACCCCCGCGATAGGGGTGGATCGAGTCGTTAGCACGGAATTCGCCGGCGGCCCGTTCTTATAATTCCACGCACTAACCGCCTATTCGTTTGCGAGCACGCGAGGCTAACTTGAGAACTTAACACGCGCAATTGTTGAGCATAAGATCAAGGAATTCATTAGCTTCGCGTTAAAGGAAATCTCGCGGTTAATAAAAGAAAGAACGACGAACGTGCAGTATCGCGATTACAATGCGCCTGGGGACTAAAAGTGGAAAACGCAATAAATCACGGCTAAAAATAATACCGCCGTTATGTAAAAACTAAAAAGTGTGTATGTACACGCAAAATTGCAGTAGTCAAGGTAAATTAAGCAGCTACCTACGAGTATTGAAAATGTGAGAAACGTTATGGCAATGGTAGGATAGTTTTATTTACCGCGAATTCCATGTTGTTGGAAAGCTGCTGTGCTGCGAGGAAAATATCATTCAACGCCCTGGCCATGATCCCTGGATCTGAAGGTGTACCAACCATCGTATGAGTTTTTCCCGCCCCCGTCGCCCCGTAAGCGAAGACCGTCGCGTTGTACCCATTGAGAACGTCTCGGACCAAGAATTTTGTCGTTCCTTCGTACACGGCCTCCTGAGGAATATCATTCATTGGAAATGTTAGGCAACAGGCTCATTTTAAGCATGCTTTTACCTGAGTCGAGTCTTCGCCAAAAACGACATCGTAGATGTAAGGTCGAGGAATGCTGCGTCTCTGTTTCTCTCCGTCAGTTTCGTCCAGCATCACCGTCTACACAGCAATTTTTCATGTCATTTTAATTACGCAATGGTCCTTTTCGGGCTCTTACCTTTTCGTTGACTGCGTGCAGAGCTCTGATACCGGCATCCTTGCGATCGAGAGGTCTGATGCGAACAGCCACCTAAGGGAAAATCGGGTCAACAGAGCCTGGTTCTTTACATAAAGCTGGCGCTTAGGACATAAACATAAATAATGCGGTAAATCATGCTTTACAAACGACGAACAATGGAAATAATGTTACAAGATTGTCGCGACCTTCGGTCTATAAGCAACATAGTTCTTGTGTAGAGGTATTGTCGCGGAAAAGTAAAGCCGTCGATTACTCGTGTCGGCCGTGTGATCTTTAAAATGCCCTGTAATTGTGGGTCTATTGAATGGCGTTTAATACAAAGGGAACAACGACCCGGCATCGATCGAGAATTGGCAATGTTTTCACGCTCGTCCCGACTACCCTTTCGTGCACTCTGAATTGCCTATTATCGATTTATCGCGTTCTCCAGAGCTACAGGTCTTCAATAAGTAATGCCCGTTGTCAAAGTACCGGATCATTTGAAATTAATTTACATAATTAATAGGGACGGAGAGCGTACCGTGAGTTTTTCCGCGATGGCACGCGACGATCGATCTTTGAACTCCCGTTGATTATTGCTGCCAGCGCTGCTGCTGCTTCCGCTGCTGCTGTACTGCGTCATTCTTCAAAAATGCGTTTCTACGCGCTCGAGAAGATTCTTCGATTTCAGTGGATCTATGAGGAACGATCAGAAAGATTCCCTTGGATCGGTCGCTGAAGTCGCGGGGTATGCTCTGTCGTTTCGCGTGTGATTTATGGGACTTGAGCATCTGTCCCTGGACCCCGGCGTGCGGGGGTTGTAATCGTAGCGTGGAATCCTAGACGCACGTGCGAAGGTTGAGCTTCCGCGGACCGGAAGCCCGGAGAACCGTAAGGCCGGAAGGTCGAGGAAGGAATGTTCTTGCGGGGCAACCGTGTCGCGTTCTGGCCGAGCGACTGACTGAAGTCCAGCCCGGAGTCCACCCCACGGTGGTAGCAGCGGACATTCTAACTGCGTACGCAACTCCTGGATCTTCCACCCTTCTCCCCACTCATAATTAAAAGCAATGATCGCGCGCAACTACGTTAACGCGGAAATTAACTGTATTATTCCGTCTGGCCAAGTCGAAGCCTTCTGCCCTAAGGCGATACCGTGTCTTCTATTGACACATCTAACAAGTTGATTTTCCAGAGGGAGAGAGAGCACATGACGAGCGTCGAGCAAAGCCAATTGGACCTCGACGGTCGTTAATCGAAGCACGTTCATTTGTAGCCCTTCCGCGCGATTCCCTTCGCGCGTAAACTCGCATTTTACTATCGTACAGAAGCGACACCGGTGGTAATCGATGCGGGGTATAGTTAAGCATCGAGGTCAGAACGTCCGTCTCTTTTGATATTTCTTTCGATCAATAATTCAAACGACAACCTATAGGAGCATCCCCCCACAGCGAAACAAAAGTTGCTTTTACCTCACGAATCTCGGATGACAAAGGCCTGAGCAATCCTCGTCGCGGCACCTTCGGCCCTTACTTAAAAAAAAACAACTTCCTACGACATACGGTATTCATTGTCATCAGCTACTATTCCCCTCGAATAATGTCGTATCGACGTTGGCGATGATTACGCACCTCAGTTGTCACCCGCATAATGTACTTGGATGCGTACTTGCCACGCAGGTAGCTGGAAATCACGGATCGGAAGAAGGGGGCATTCCGTTATACGCAAATCGCGTGTTACACGAAAGTCCTCGTACGATTTTTAGAGGGTGGTGCGGCTGACCTTCGTCGGTCAGTTCGGCCCCCACGAATACTCATGGTTTTTAACGGGCAGATCGGTATCGCCTCGAAACTCGGCCACTTAATCCACGGCCACTCACCAAAATAACCGTACAAAACGATTTCACAACGTTCCTTAACACGTCCTTCGCGCGATAAAAAAACTACGCTGCAGAAATCGTCGTCGTCGGCAATGCGCAAGCCTCGCATTGTTAGCCGGCAAATTATCGGTCTATGTGGGGCAAGTTTTGTACATTTCTTAAGATTCAATTGCACTCGTACGATTTAGCGGATGGTCGTATTCAAGTCATTAGAGACAGTCCTTTATTATATTAGTGTACAAAAACTAGTGCGTTGTGTTATTATGGTATCGATTTGCAACAATTGAGAAGCTACGCTGCAATGGAAGTAATGAATTTCCGCTTTACAAGGCACAAGCCACGAGCTACTCGTTTAGGGGGGTTGCGTTCTTCCTTTTACAACCAGATGAAAGTCCAGTAAAGGAGGTTGAATATGAGAAAAGCCACTGGGAAGGCTATTCTGCTACGTCTGTCGATCCACTGAGCTATCTCCTGGGGAGTCATCGTCGTGAAATTGTGTAGATTCGCTAAGGTTGGTCTGCGGGCAAAGGCTTTCGCTGGTGGACTGCTGTTGATGGTGACGACACTCCCGACCGAGCATTCCTGGTCCTTGTCTTCCTCTATCTTCACGGCGGGGATGTTTAGAGTACTGGGGAAGCTCTGAAAGGGTATAAAAGGTCCGTCCTGCCAACACGTTTCTATAGAAAACGTCCTACCCTACTCTAAGCAGCTCCAAAACCACTTACGTGTACTGTAAGGTAATTCTGACTCGAGTAATCGTGTTCGCTGGTCGTGGTGTTGTCCAGGGAAGACCAAGATCGAGATCTTTCCAAGCCAATGGTATTTTTCTGAAACTGTTTCCTCGCTAGCCTCGGGGTCAACGTCGACTTCAGGATATACTTGCTGTTCACCTTCTTCAACGGCACGTTCTTTCTGATACAAGATGCACGGTCATCAGATAAACCGTTGACTCAGTTAGACCTGCTTGATGAACTTACTTTCTTCTGTAGATCGTATTCACGAAAGCAAATTCAACCATGGCGGCGAAGAGGAATACCGTGCAACCGAGGAACCAGATTTCGCTAGCTTTTATGTACGACACTTTGGGCAAGGAATTTTCCACTTTCGATGCTAATGTCATGAACGTCAATATGGTGTTTGTCCCTGGAACGAAGAATACAACGTTCGTTTGTAGATAAATGTCTTCACTGGGAAGAAATGACGGAATCATCAAGGTTTCTGTTGTTAAACATTACCTAAGACTATTCTTGGTGGACTGGCATCCATGTGCAGCCAGAAAGAAACCCAGGAAATGACTACTATTAGTATCGAGGGTATATAGTAATCCATCATAAAGAACCCCATTTCACGGGCGAGTTTGAACGTAATACTGATTGAACTAAAATTACCAGCTGCAATTATCAATGGGGCATAATGACGTTAATCGGAAGAAACAATGGTTTTCTTTAGTGGGAAGATCGTGCTCACCAAAATGTCCGTAATGCTGTTGGGAGGCGGTGTAGGAAACTGAAGATTTGTTTACCCATTTGTCGACGAGTCTGTATTCGGTGAGGTGGAGTTCCTCCGCCAGGACAATTGGGTCTTGGTCCCATTCCAGCACCATGTCGTGCACGTTGTGGGTCCCTGTGGGTAAAAATTCTGTTCATGCGAGGGGCGGTCAAGCGCGTAGTCAATAATGCTGGCATTCTACAACGAGAAGAACATCCTACAGCTTTCGAAAACCAATGGGCACTCCTGCACGTCGAAGGGGAATTTCTCCAAGCGAAGCCCACAGTTGAGGATGGCCTCGAGCCTAGAAAAAAACCGTCTAATTAGCGAATCCGATCTTGAAACCTAACGACGGTCAAACGAAGTGCACTTGAGGGGATGTGGGACCTGCGAACCTCGTGTTCAGAATAACCATTCCTGATGGATCAATAGAGATGAGCAGATCCTTCACCCCGTTCCCCATAATGGCTGAACTGCGTTCGTTGGCGACATAGACGGTCGGTGTCCAAATCAAGTCATGGGCAAACTGACCACCGTAGATTTGACTCATGTACGGTGCAATATCGGAGAACTGAAGTCGCTTGTCTAAATAACGAAACTGTAGCATCATCTGCACATCGAATTGCTGCAAGGAATAAACAGGAAACACGTAGGATCAAGGCGATTGTGTTCCGTGGGTTATAGGTCTGTAAATAAAAACGATCCGATGTACCAATGTCTTAGCCATGTTGGACTTTATGGTGTAGATGTAGGCTCTGGTGAACACCTTGATGGGGTCTGTGGCATTGGCCTCGCCCGGAGGCCTCGCCATTTTATCATAGCGACAATCATTCGTCAATTCCTGTAAAAGTTCAGTTTGAGTCATGACGACGCCGCTACTAATCGTCGGGCAAGTTCCCAGCCTATGACAAAGAACAAAAATTTTCAATCCATTTACCGGCGGCGGCGGGGTTGTTTACGCTCATTACATAAAGCGCGGGCGACAAAGGGAACGTGTTCCACGGCGAACTCGCGGAAACGTTTAATGAACGTCGTGTAAACGGGAGCATCCAATTAATATGCCGCACGCACAGCGAGCAGAAGAATATGCAATTGTTCTGTCTTATTGACGCGGATGGTGCGCGTGACATGTTGTCAGCTAGAAATGTATATTTTTATCTCTTAGAAACATGCACCGGTTCTTCCGAAAGACGCGCAATTGATAATCTCGATTGACAGACACGAAGGGTCTTACGATGCAATTCAGCAGAACTTCCGATTGATCGTCCAGTGGATTTTTGCGATTAAAATTAAGGAAGAAAAGTAGAACACGTAGGAAGACCGAATATTGCGGTATCTTCAAACTCGTGAGACAGGAAACGGTGCAATAAATTATGAGCTTATCTTCCGTGAACAAACTGACAATGATATCAAGATCTACACGTCTCTATTCTCGAAAGCACGAGATGGACCGCTGTTCGAGATTAAGATTACATTTCCCCGTAGACGCGTGATTAGTCTCTGATTTCGCGATCTGACGTGTCTGCAAAAAGTCAACAGATACTAAGAATTCAGGCACATGTAATCGACGATTGTCAGGCACGCGGATTCCCGCGAAATTAGTTTGACCTGTCGTCAAAGTCTCCGTATTCGATCATTTCCCCGACGTATTAGATCGCGTAAGCGCCTTACAATTAAGACGTTATTCTGGAACCAAATGAAGCGCGCGAGATTTATGATTCCAAATTGAATGGAATTGACGAAGCGAGGGAAACGTTTAAACGTAGCCGTGTTTGCACAAGTGGCACTGAATTAATTCTCATTCCTCGGCGAAACAACGAAATAACATGATTTTTCATATTACATGCATTGTCCCCGAAACGGCCTCGTGGCCGACGCGCTTATCTCACGAAAACGTCGCCCATCCAAAGGGTTCATCGTTTTTCATCGAAAACTCCGTTACCACTTTACTGACTCGTTACACTCCGTCGAACGATTTTCAAATGCTTCAGCGGCGATGTCGCTGTAGCGAGTCGTGAGTCTCTTTAGGGTTGCTGGAAGGTCAGACGTCATGCACTGATAAGTTCGAAAGTTTTCGTGACATTTTCCAAGGACGTAAATTAATGAAAATACACTGGCCGCTGATTGTGTCGCATGCACGCTTTTATGCACTCGATTTTCGAGTGACGTCCAAGACGCCAGGCTGTCCCGTCAATCCGTCCAAGCAAAGTCAACAACTTTCAGATTGTTTTTCAGTGGATACATATAACGTGGGGTTTGGGATTTGTGTACTAAAGTATCAAACGTCGTGTACTCTTGTTGATTTACATTACGGTTTGCGTAAATGGCATTCTACGGTTTTAAAAACGCGTGTATATTACCGCGTTTAACGATGGAATCTTGTGGTTTGCAGAAAGTTACGAAATACATATTTCATGGAATTTACCGCCGTGGTACTGTAACTTAACACTCGCGAAGAACTGAAGATCGTTCTTCCCTTCCACCTGGTAAACGCGCTCAAGTAATTGCATGGCACTAACGAGAAATTCACTCTCCACGATATGAAACGTGCAATTAACGCTCCGACGATCTCAAACCGTTTATGCGTTATTAGTCAGCCGGTTGTCATGCAGACTTGACAAGAAGAAGAAACACGAGGCAATCGGACATATTTAGCTTATAAACTTGCGCAAATAATTAACGCTCATATAATGTGGATTAATAATAAGTACATGACTTACAGATTACTCGCGTACACATGTAGAGACGTTAGGAGATGATAAACAAGGAGCCGCGAAACAAAGACTCTCCCGCTGAGAGTCATTCTAATCTTCGTTCGACTGTGAACGCTACCACCAATAGGCTCCGACTGATCTTTTCTCGAAAGCAAACGTACTTGGCTGAGCAAATTTAGTGGCAACTCGCAGACGCCGCCGCCGTCGCCAAACCTTGCTCCCACTCGCTACAGTCCTTAACGTCCGTCGAATGTACACACTTAGGCTTCAGCAAATCCCAAAGTGTCGTACGTACACGCGCTGTATGTGCTTAGGGATAAAACCGACGCGCTTCTTTGCTATTCGGAGAGCCCATGTGTTTGTTAATTCACTGTAAATCGTTACAACTTTATTAGAGCGGCAAGCTTACGCTGCGATAAGCGCGGCTTCCTTTCTCATGAGGATCCTTTATTGACTTTGACCCATCGTTTATAAATATTTTCATTTATTCTTATCAAATGACTTCCTAATAAACATCCACGAATACCTTACACCACGTGTGTTTACATGTCGATATGAAATGGTGGGGGGAATGATGTGGTTGGTGTGATTTATTTTCATTGTGATTTACTACGTATATCAATCGATACCGATCGACGTAATATGGGGTTTCATACGATTCACGGTATAAGTGAGTAGATGAAGATCTTGCATGAGCTTCGTGAGCCTGTTGAAATGCCTCTCCGTGTAAGGTATAGTACTTTCCAAGGTCGTAGATAGCCCAGACGTTCGCAACTCTTCACTTCCGATTTCCGAGATGAGAGCGTTGATAACAATCTGCGAATCACGATTCAAATGGTGGATCGTTTATTAAATAATTAAGCGATTATGGGGGAACCAAGGAGTAAGGGAAATCAGTAGTCACCTGTGCGACCTGCGAATTTTTGCTATTCGTGTTCCACGTAACGGCGCATCGTAGCAACGCTTCTTTGCGTATTGGTTTCAAGTCGCCGATGGCTTCCAAGAGATCGTTGGTACTTCTCTTCAAGATACTTTCGACAATTTTTAATACCTGAAAAGGTTTCTCCAACTTTAGCGCCAGTCTTAAAGCGGCGGTGAATTCATTAGCCTTCAACATATTCGCCAACTTCTGCTCCTCTAACGCAAGTTGTTCCATTTCCGCTATGGCTTGAGCTTTCTTTTCTGCAGTTACGTCCCTCCAAATGACCAACATCGAATCGCTTCCGCCGCTAACTACATGTGTCTCGCCCTTGTTAACAGCGAGTGTCCAGACGCGACTCTCGTGCTGTTCCAAAGTGCATACGCATTCCGAATTTTTGATGCTCCACACTTTAAGTAACCCGTCTCCACCCGATGTCATTATCTGCATACCTCGAGACATAAATTCTGCCCTCAAGACTGACGACTCGTGACCCTCCAACGTCTGTAAGGAAATAGTGATAACGCGAATATGTTGGTGGTAATTAAGACGTCGGTTCATTGATGAATTACCTTCAAGCAATTTAACTCCGTCAAAGACCAAAGTTTGATGGTACAATCTGCAGATGTGGTTAAGAGTACTTGATCAACAGGAGAAAATCGAACACACCAGACCCCTCGACGATGACCTCTGAAGACGCCTAGTAATTGTAAATCATCCGCCGACCACAACTACAATAATAAATGTTTGATGTTTACAGTAAAAGGGCTCGACTCGACAACTATCAAAGAAAACAGTGCAACTCACTTTGGCTGTCTTATCTTGAGATCCGGTAGCTATTAGTTTGTCATTTGGCGAAACTGTTACACAGTTGATGTCTTTCTGATGAGCTAATACTGTGTGCGTTGCGTTCAAAGGTATGTCCCGATCTAAATCCAGCAAACGATAGGGGTTTATAAGGGCTACTATGATCGATCACAATGATTCAATTATTCATACCTGTACTAGTGAGATTTGAGGGCAGTTCCCACAATTTAAGGCAGGAATCTTGACTAACTGATGCAAAAAATTTCGCTGCCATTTGCGACGCCGCCACGGAACCAACAGATGCTGTATGTCTTATTCCACAACCAATACATGAGACTATCATAGATTCCTTATCCATTAACCAAACACGGACACTGTTATCCTAAGTTGTAAGAAATACATTTCATTTATGTCCTCAGATGATCAATGTCATAACAATATGTTTTGTACTGCTACGTACCTTTGCAGAAGAGACTAACAAGTACGGATTCACACTAGTTGTAGCGAGAGACAAAACAATATCTGTGTGACCTCGCAACAGTTGGCAATTCATATTTGTCAGGTCATACAATTTAATATCATGGCTGTTAGTTGCAACTGCTATATGAGAATCGCCCATTCCCAGATACACAACATCCAAAATTTCGTCGGTGTACCCAACTAACTGTTGTCTACACTCGAAATTTTCTAGTGAATGGATGATGACATTGTGGTCGGCAGAGACCACAGCAAAATTATTTACAGTTGCGTTATAAAGCAAGTGAGTGATGGAGAGACCACCTTCCTCTTTAGCGGCTAACACTAAAGAGTTTTCCTGCGTATAGACTGCTCTACCTGTTTTCATTTCCCATATCTTCACGATTCCTATAGATTAAAAATTTTAATTATCGAACTCACAAGTTACAGATATTAATTATTAATGACGGACCTTTTTCACCACCGGCCACTACGAATATATCATCTGTTCCTCGTTGTTCTAGAGGTAGAGGTAAAGGAACATTTGTCGGAACGACAAAGGCACCTTCGATGCCTTCGTAAACTGGTAGTACGCGTACCGATGACCCCGAAGACAAGTCCCATAAAATTAATACTCTGTCCCTGCCTGAGCTGTGTGTATTCAAGAATGAATTAGATGTGTATTACTCGAACCGTTATTGTGAATTTTTTTAGCATGTATTACCTGACTAAATGAGTTCCATTTTCATGAAAAGATAATGAGGTAACTTTACTAAAATGTCCAGATAACGTTACTGTTTCTTTCCCAGTCTTTGTGTTCCAGCCATGTATTTTTGTATCATCACCAGCAGCAAAGAGCAGATTCTTTTCAGTATCTGGATGGAAGGCTAAAATGCTGCAATTATAATTTACATAAGTGTTATATCTCAAGATATAATTATTATAGAAAAATAGGAATGCAATAATGATGTAGATGTACCTGACTACACCTTGCAATCCTTTCAAATTTTGTGTACAAGCATGGTGCTCTAAGTCCCATAATCTGACACTACCATCACTTCCTCCCGAAGCCATTATATTCAGGTTGGAAAGGGTAATACAAGTTACTGGGCCTTTGTGAATGGACTTCCATACTTTAAATAATTTATTGTCTAAAGCAAAAAATAAATATTTAGGTATAATAGGTAAGAAATCAAAACAGAATTTTGCAATATATTACCTTTCCAATTCCACCATTTGAAGAGACCACTCTTATGGTGGGTAAATACAGACAGGTCATCAGAACTGACAGTAAAACAGTGGATTGTATCCTCTTCTATTGCTTGAGGGTCGCCCAATGACAATATTACTGTACCTTTGTTTATAGACAATATAGATATTGTACCTCCTTTTTGGCAAAACAGATGTTCTCCATCTGTGCTCCACTGCACAGACAATATCCCATATATTAGTCCAGTATAGGTAAATAAACAAAACGTAACGCGTAATTTCTTGAAGTAACATACCTTAATACTGCCTCCTGTATAGTAGGCTTCATGCTTAGACTCTACTTCAAACCTAAAAATACGAATTATTTATTCCTCTGTCGTACAACTGTGTAAAATAATAAAAATTACTCACGATTCTTTTAACGTAGCCTTGCTCATTTTGATTATTAATAAGTCAGATCAGGGGTTGAGTAACGTAATCATACAAGCTTGTTTTCTTTCAGTCTGTTGAGGTTATGGTAGTCAGCACTAAAGCACGTGTAGGAGTCACGTGGTATGACATACGCGTTCACCGCGGCACCTACAGATAAAGCTAGGTCAAGTTCTATGTGTAACACAGTGTAACATAACCTTTATAATCGAAACCATCCATGTTTTATACTACATATTCTAGTATGAAGTAAATCATGGTACGATAAATTAAAATGTATTCTCGTATATTTAATATTTGCCGCACGTCTTCGCGGCGGGTGTCGAATACATTCGAAATTAGCAAAAGATTATGTCAAGGTAGGAATACAACAGAGAAAGCAGAAGACAAAAAGCCAGTAGTGCTTTCGAAAAAATTCCCCGGGTACGAAGTAATTTACACGTTTCGTTATATAAAATTAGCATCCGCAATAAATAAAACGAAACACAGACAACGTCTTTTAGCTTTAGTTAGTGTACCACTATGCGGCGCACTTTCTCTTGTTGGTATTGTACCTGTGGAAACGGTTCTGAATTGCACGCTTATGCGTATGTATTATCTTACAAATATTTATATATATGTGTTCCTAAGTATTTTACAACTGTGTGCAATGATTTGCTTTACTTACAGTGGGTGCAATAACTTTATGGATTTATTCTCTTGGTTGGTATTGTAACAATATCATAGCTTATGTTTATTATAAAAAGGGTGAGGAAAAGGTAGTACTTTCATACATAGACTGTTATGGTAAAAGAAAGGACATTCATACAACAGTCATGGATATACCATGCTTATCAGATCTGCCTGTGGGTATAAATGATATGATATACAAAAAATTTAAACTTAGTTCACATAATGAACCAGTAAAATTGTCAGTATTGTTTGGGAAATTGATTAAGCAAGAACAGTTTGAACTGGTATTTGGGAAAAATGTACCAAAACAAAAGTCAACTGTTTAAATATGTACAATTAACATACGTACAATAGATAACTTTATTTATACAAAATGTTTCTTTTTCTATGTCCACCTGAAATGTGCATAGGCACGGTTTGCATCACATTGTTTGTGCAAATCTTGTTTTTGTTTAACAACCCGTCCCTGAAATATTTAAGAATAATTATAGCAGTAGTCTGTGGAACAGATGTGGTTTCCATATATACACTAATAAATACATACTCTGTTATGAAAAGCATCAACAAGTTCTCTTGCAAATTTTTCTGGGAAATGAACAGTAGATTCTTTATCCTTAGCAGCTCTTATTAGCCAATTCATGGATAAAAACCTTGCTCTATTTACATTCATGGGAACAGGAACCTTCAAAAGAACTCACGTGAATTGTTGATCTTTTTTCCTTGAGAATTATAAAAGTTATGATTTATATCATTCCTATACATACTTGATATACTATGCCACCTTTTCTCATTGGCCTCAGTTCCAAGATAGGTGTACAGTTCTTTACAGCACCAGACAAGATTACCTTTGGATCTAATTCAATCTCATCCTTTTTATCAGCTTCTGCTTTATTATACTGTTCCAACTGAAACCTTTTCACATTCTCAAATGTGTCTTCCACTAATTTTCTTGCCAATTTTTTATTACCCTTCCGCATTATATAATTGGTCAATTTCCTATTTCATGAAAGGAAGACAGTTAAGATTGTTATAATTATTCAGCCACATTGGTAGTCGATTTATGTACCTTGTAATCTCATCGTGAAATTCGGAGCAAGTGTCCTCTGTTAAAGCCGGTTTAATAGGAGAATGAGCTATTCTTCTTCCTTCCTCGGTTTGTAGAATAGCTTCTTGTTGGTCTTTTTTGTATACTGGTTTAATATAAGTTGGGGGAAATACGGAATAACATCTAACGAAACATGAATAAAATACGCGTAACAATATCATACCTATTTTATATTCACTTAGAAATAAAATACTACGAACCTTGACAACCCAGAGAGAGACGATAAATTTGTCAACTTTAGTTTTGTTATGATCTTTAAGCTTGCCATTATGTGAATACAATTCCTAAACTATTCTAACCCCTTGTTTTCTGCTTAACCTACGTACGGGATTGTATTGACAACACAGATCGCCTTGGGGCAAAAAATAATAGACGGCTTAAGCTACTGTAGTTGGGAAAGTTGCAGAAATTACGTCCAAATTTATTATCTCCAGCTTATTGGTGTCGTCCTATCCTTGCATGTTCAGGCACCGTGCCTGAAACGTGTAATATCTGAAAGCGGAGATGGTAAAAGAATCGATGATGAGAACTGTACGATCATGCGATAGCGCCTTAAGTGTGTATTTGAGAGCGGGCAAAGGGTACGGGTGCAACGCAGCAACGGGCAACAACGACGACGACGACGACAACGGCGACGACGTCTTTGGAGTAGGTTGGTGAGGAACAGTAGAAACGGGGGTGGACCGAAGGGTTGTATCGATAGTAGCGGCTTAAGTCTCCGCTCTGGCCGATATTCTAGCCAGTCACGTCTATCATCCCTATTGACGTTTACGTCGTCGTCGAGTAACCGAATGTTCGCTAAAGGTTTACGTTTACGGTGAGATTCGCTGAGAGAAAAATCGCCTGTTGTACGGCTGCTATCTTATCGGTCGGTCCTGGCATAATGCTGGATTTTCGCGCGTGCTGATCGAAAAGTCAAGCTCCAAAGTCGCACAGATGATACGACTTGCAGACCAATGCGATACACATATGCCAAGTCGCTGAGCTACCCCGCGAAGGCCTCCTACTAGGAGGAGCGCCTTCCTCTTTAACTACCACTGGACATCAGTCTTTTTGAGAGCCCTTGAGATGGCGGAAAATCAGGGAAATGCTTCAAATCAGGGCAACCAAGGTACACACGGGTGTTATTACAAAATAAATTGTTACCTCCCACTGGTCGTCACCGTTGATTCTAACCTAACAGGATCCAATGTTTTTATGACTCCCCTGGGTATACCCACCCTCTCCATTTCAAATATAACAAGTATGAGAGAAGGTAAATATGGAATAAATTTTCAAATATTTCAGGAACAGGCAGACCATTCAACTTTCAGAGACTTGATTTCCGATCAAACAATGATATACAGAATGAAATGTCAGGTACTTCAATGATTTTATCTTGTATTTGACTGTTAGTTGACAAAAGAGACTGATCATGTTGTACTCCTCCTTTGGACTTTCCAGCAGAAAAAAGGAGGCAACTGAAACTTAGTTTCCAAACAGGTAGTAATTTGTCTTTTGCTAACTCTACCAATTCTTCATTATCCAATCCAATGGGGACTTCAACATGTCCACCACCACCACCACCATCCAGACCAAGCTTGCCTTTGTCTCTACCTAAGCTGCCTGTCAGATCACGTCCCGCAGTTCAGCAAGAATTTCTTCCTGATAAAGCTAGGTAAACAGCAGATAAGATTTGAACAGATGAACCATCATGTAAAACATTACAACATATTAAATTATCTGGTAAACCACAGGGATAAGTTGAGGATGTGCCAGTCTATGCAGAGTACAGGAAAATTGCAATTATCTCCAGATATGGTATATGACTTTACAAGTGAAGATCTTCAAGATTTAGGGGAAATAGGAAGAGGAGGATTTGGCACTGTAAATAAAATGATACATAGGATAAGCAACACCGTTATGGCTGTGAAGGTATGGAGACTGGATTGCCATTTCATTTGGTCACCTTTATGCTGTATTTTGAATTTTTTTCTAGCGCATTCGTTCAACGGTAGATGAAAGGGAGCAAAAGCAATTGTTGATGGACCTGGAAGTCGTTATGAAGTCCAACGAGTGCCCGTGTATCGTGCAATTTTATGGAGCTTTGTTCAAAGAGGTAGGGTTTCATTTACCTAGGTATGATATGCGGCAGTAACAATGCGCTACTAAAGACTGTAATCTACAGGGAGACTGTTGGATTTGTATGGAATTAATGGACACGTCGTTAGATAAATTTTACAAATTCATATACGAGTGTCTAAATGAAAGGATACCGGAGTGCATCTTAGGCAAAATCACGGTGGCTACCGTGAAAGCATTGAATTATCTGAAAGAGAAATTGAGAATAATTCACAGGGATGTGAAACCTAGCAATATTCTATTGGATCGGCGGGGCAATATCAAACTGTGCGACTTCGGTATTTCTGGCCAGTTAGTAGATTCGATCGCACGAACCAGGGATGCCGGTTGTAGACCCTATATGGCTGTGAGTACAATCAATACCAGGTCAATAAGGTCAACCGTTTGTAATTATCTTAATCCCTTCGTTGTTTGTTTTAGCCGGAAAGGATAGATCCCCAACGAGCCCGGGGTTACGACGTGAGAAGTGACGTATGGTCGCTGGGCATAACATTGATGGAAGTCGCTACGGGTTATTTCCCATACCCAAAGTGGAATTCTGTCTTTGAACAACTCTATCAAGTGGTGCAAGGGGACCCGCCGCGGCTTTCGCCGAACGAAAATGGAAATCATTTCACGATGGAGTTCGTCAATTTCGTGAATACATGGTAAGGAGATTACATTACAGTTACGAAACGAATGGAAAGTTTACGGAATGATTGGCAAATTGTTTCTTATGTTTCAGTTTAATTAAGGAAGAAACGCAGCGACCGAAGTACAATAAGCTATTGGAACATCCGTTCATCAGAAGGGCAGAAGAGGCTTCGATCGACGTTGCAGCATACATAAGCGGCGTTTTAGACAATATGGCTAATAATGGAGTAACGCCCTTTACCACCAATCAGCCTTAAGCTAATTACCGGGAGAAACGCATAATATGGACCGGCATATGGGAAGATATTCGTTAAGGGATGATACATAAAAATAAGAACCACCCAATGAGCGAAAACATTTTTTACAACTCAGGCGGATGATCGCCTTAAAAGATGTGCGTTCATCAACGAACCTTCCCTCTCCTACCGATTCTTGCATATTCCTTCTCCGGCACGGCAAACAAGTACATGCATATATTCGTCACGTCCCAGAAGAAGTTGTAGTTGTCGCAATGTCGCGGTTAATCGGACGAGAGTACACTGCGGATTATAATATGTGTATATACATACAAGTATATGATAATTCTGTCTCGCCTAACGTTTCACTTCCACGATTTTTCTAAGGAGCGTGACGCTCAAATGAAAATAAACGCACCGAGGTCGTCTAGAACGAGGTGCCGAAGGTGCCTGCCTCGCTCGTTTTCAGTGAACTTTCTTAGGCCGAGTTTAAGCGTTAAACATTGCGCAACGATAAGAGTGCTGTAATGGTCAGAAAAATAAATAAATCATCGACACTCGCACACTGTCTTTTGCTTATTTCTCCGCCCTCTCCGAATCGTAGGATCCTTGCCCGTATTCTTGCTGAGTTCTGCTCTCGTCTGTTACTGATAATGACTTATCTGAGAATTGCATTCATCCGCCATCGCCCTGAATGTGCGGGTCCAGGTGCATTTCTATCAGTTGTCAATAGACGTCTGCTGGAAGATTCCCTTATCGTTAGTTCAACGACTTTCCTGATGCTAGTTGCCTTATCATAGCGCTGAATAAATACAAACTATCTTCTAACTGTTCTTTCTTACTCAAAATCATTCAAAATCGAAGATTTATGAATACCAAAAATCGTTTGTTATCAAACATAATCGTCGAAGAAAAAGTAGTAAAAAATGCAGAGAATCCTTGAAGAAGCTTCTTTGAATTCACTTCACGTAAGGCATTTCTTCTTTTCTGACCGTACGGTCTATGCATTATCGTGTTTTTTCATACGACGTACATAGCCAGTCGTGAGAGAACAGGAGTCCTGCCGGAATCGATACTTTGCACAAGAGAGCGTATACCTGCGTACACCTGTCGTAGTGGTACCGTTTGCACGGGCAAGAAAATGGCGGCGGCCATCAGAATGGTGCCAGTGGTGGTCGACGTCGCCGCTGGGGATAATAGAGGCGGAGGGTAGCGGTGGTAGCGGTGGTAGCGGCGCAGGACATCGTCAGTTCTGACGGTACCATCGGTTCCACCTTCGACCCTCTGAACCGACAATCCCGCGACGATGAGTATTTCGTCAAAGTGCACCTGCTGAACTATCAGGAAAAGTTGATGAGTTTCATTCATCACCCGTTCCTTATCTGGTTGCTGAGAAGTGCTTGAAGCTGTGTCTGCACCCAGCCGTAAGTAAATTTCAATTTTTAGATTTCTTCCGTTTGAAGCGCACTCAAGAATCTCAAGATTCGAGATAGCTACTGTTAGATATTCAGTAGAAGGGATGCAATTTCTTTTAGTTTATCCAAGAGATTCTTTTGAATAACAAGAAAGTTGTATATTCCATTGAAAAGCTGTTACTGATACAACTTCTTTGATGCTACGTGAGGGACGTCAAGTAGAAGGCAAACTTTTCATCATAATTAAAGAAGGGTTGTCGTACGACGTGAGTTGAAGAGGTCGAAGGAAAGACCTATTATAAATATGAAAAAGACATTTCGTACATGAATAAACGAACGTCATCGTAAGGAATAAACCGTTGGGGTAGCTGCTACTGCTGCTGCTGGAATCGATTCTCTTGAATATTTGACGAGAGCGCCTCCGCCCTCCCGGAAACAAACTATACTCGTATTCGCGTCTATATCCGTACCCTATAACGTTATCCCTCTTTCGAATTATCCACTGGAATACGACCACATCATTGTTTTCGCTATGACCTACAAGTAGTTTCTTAGGAAGAGTCTCATTATCGGGAAACTACTTTGCGTTCGCTTGTGCGGGGATAATTGCGTCAGACGTTCTTACTGTTGGGGAATACATTGAATCCATCGACTGATATTGTCATTACCATGCACCCTATTCACGGAAGTGAACATATTTGTTTTGCATTTAGAAATGAACCGTGTTGCGGGTAAATGCGCAGCACGATTAGGGCATTACGGGGAAACGATCTCATCGGCGATGAATGGACGAGATCGGAGGGATTTGTCGGACGCAAATGACGCGCAATTTCGATGACGATAGCGACGGCAAGTGGCAATGAGTCACGGCTAGAGCCGCGGGTGGCAGGTGGCAGGTGACGGTGGTGGTGTAACCCCTGCTACCACCACTGCTCCTGGGCCCAGCCAGAAAGTCAGCGGGGGGACGGATGTTCCCAGGAGATTATCGATCCTCCGCGCAGATACTTCGACTTTGACTACATCGTCAGCGTACGAATGGCGATCGTACGATTTATCCCACTTTGCTAGATATTTCCCACCCAAAAATAGTGCGAACTGATCATTGGACCACCAAGAGTCCTGTAGACTTTTTCCCCTACCGAATAGCTCACGAACGATTATATGAGATCGTGGAGAAGGTGGTATTCTAATCGCACGGTGTATAAAAAATGATCGTAATTATCGCTGGTGTCTAGAACGCTCTATAAATTTGGATAGTTAGGTGATTGCCATTGGATTATACCCCTTGGTGATTCTGCATGGCGGGCAAATCTTCCCGTAACGTTTTGGTCGGAGGACGAGCCAGGACGACCAATGACGAACAGGCTATCCAGGGATCCCGCGCAATACCCTGGTGTCGGTCGAATGGCCGCGGTTCTCTCCCCTCCTGGGAAGTCTTTCGAGTATCTAACGGCTGCCTCCCCGCAGCGGGCTTTCGATCAATGGAGGCTCCTGTGAGCTGGCTACGGGGACGGGAACCACCACCCCCTCGCCGTTTCGACGAACGACGAGATGCGCGTGTCGCGCGGCCCTCCTCCGTCCCTTCCATTACCGTCGGGCTTGATCTCGTGGATAATTTCTCATGGACGCAATGCTACGCGGGCAAAGGGAATGAATATTCATTGATCCGTGGATGGCAGGAAAAATTGTTCAACAACTGCAGCTCGGGAAATTTGTATTTTTCCTGGATTTCACGCGGTCCTGGTGGTCGTTGCTTTCGACCTTAGACAACCAATTTCTCTGACTTCCGGTAGTGCCGTTCGTGAGTTTCCTGCGCGGCACCTGGACTGAAAACCGTCATGTAATTACGTCCAGCTGGTTTTTCCACACCACGCGACCTCTTGCCAGTCCTTGTATTTTTTTCTCGTTCGATGGGCACACAAAGAGAACATACGGAATTCAAAGAATACGATTACCTATCGTGACGATCGAAGCGAAACGAAGGACACGTGCCGGTCGGTTCGGATGTGGGCATGGCTCGCTTGAAACAACGGCTTTGCCGTCATTCTTTTTGCCTGAAACCGGAAACGAATCGTCCGAAAATGGTAGCAATCAATAGCGCCGTACTTGCTGAAAGACGTTAAAGAAGAAAACATCAAAAATTGGAGGACATTGATGCCGTGACGAATGTGATTGGGGCGAGTTCCCTGTGTCGGGCGAACCACGGCAACGATGGTAGGGGTTCAAGGGAGGAAGGGTGAAGTATCGAGGGTGCATGGTCCACCTGCCAGACAGAGAAGGGGCCGCAACCCGCACCGTAGTCCAGCACGGCACCTGTCGCCGCGCGCGCACCAACGACCATGGCCATCGGCAGCAGCAGTAGTAGCAACGGGTCACGGTTTTTCAGTAGCTCTTAGTTTCTCCAAGGAAAGACAGTGAATTCTTCGGCAGTCCTTTGCCTGTCCTTATCAAACATAATAGAATATTCCAAAAGTTCTTGCACTTCTCCCTAACGAATCCTTGAAGTTCTCTGAGGGTAGTCCTGGTGTGTCCAATTGTCTGACCCACTGGCAGATTTTCGTACGAGGTTGTCCGCCGAGAAGGGAATGGTGACGGGTCGTGTCAAGGTGATGGGACATGGTGAGCCGAAGGTTTGAGGTGGTCAACGCGAGTGTGAACATGGACATGGAGGTGGATGTTTCTTTGGACGGCGGAGGATCGCCGTTGGTTGCTGAATCTGAAAATTATGGAGTGGAGCCCGAACTGACGAGCCTCTCCTGGCTTCAGTCTCTCGATATTACGAGTGCCTCGAGTCTCCCGACTCCGCCATGCTCGCCGACCCCGCCTCCTCTCCCGGGGCAGCTCCAGAAGGTCGCCGCCAAGAAGATGTCGCCCTTACTCAAGGCCGAGCTGGGTAAGTCACGAAAAATCTAATTTACCAACATTTCCTACGATTTACGTGGCATATGGGCCGTAGGAGATCTTGATAAAAATCGTCAAATGGTCCCTCTCGATCAGATAATACGCATTGTTTCGTCATCAGATCTGGTTGAAAACGCTGAGAAATATCGAACCCAAGCAGACGCGAAACCGCCTTTTTCCTACGCGACGCTGATATGTTTGGCGATGCGCGCCAATAACAACAAACTTACCCTGTCCAACATCTATGCGTGGATCCGAGAGAATTTTATGTTCTACAAGCACGCAGACCCCGCCTGGCAGGTACGGCGATCGTTCACCATCCCTTTCATCATCGATTCCATCTCAAATGTACCTCTAGAGACACTTTTATTTCGTGTTAGCAGAATTCCATCAGGCACAATCTTTCGCTGAACAAATGTTTCGTGAAACTGCCTCGGTCGAAGGACGAGCCGGGGAAGGGTGGTTTCTGGAAACTGGACTTGGAACGTTCGGAGGAAGGTAAGAGATCGAGACGTCGCACGTCGGCAACGAGACGTAGTCGAGGAACGAAGAGACCTGCCTCAGGAATGTCGCCATCCCCATCAACGAACGTTCCAACGGCCACGATAATAGGAACTTGCCCAATAACGACGGGGTTGACGACAACAACAACGACCACGGGTGTCAACGTTTCTTCTTCTCTCTACGAAACTCCGCCCAGCAGCGTGTCCCCACCGATTCCCGACAGCCTACCGGAAGTCCCGGAATCCACGCAGGTCAGCCTCAGCGAGGACGACCTCACCGGTTTGCTCATCGCCACAGTCGGTTGGGACGAGAATCAGTTGGACCTGCTAGACTCTTTGCTTGACTCTCTGTAAGATCGGAACGATATCGATCGATCTGGATTACGCGCTGGACTCGGATCCCATGGGAATCTTGCTCTACCAAATTCGAATGCGTTAACCAAGGTTTCAACAGGCTTTTCGAGCTTCTCTCAATTAATCCCAACTAAAACCGTGATTCGAGTGTGTGTATTATATCGCGTACGATTGTCCATGATTCGTGGAAAAAAAGCTGAACCGAAGAATAATAGATACGGTCGTGTTCGAAGTATTATTAGCTCGTATTAAGCCGAGTAATCGTTATCGGGGATACGAATCATTCAAATCTGTATCCGTCCATATTTGGGATAATTATCAGGTGCCTTGAGATCTTCGGAATTCGTCATCAACGCTAATCATTACTCGGTCTTGGCATAGCCCAATTTTTTTTATACTCGCTTCACATTTACATTTGGGAAAAACTCTACAATAAGTGATGACAGTATTTATCGCTCCACTCGAGAACCGATACTACTTCGGACTAATTAACGTGGATTATTTACTACGATTTTTTCATTGCCATCGAACAGCGCGAGTACCGGGGTCCATTGACAGCCCCAACTTACCTTCGAAATACGTAAAATCTAGTACTTTCGCGTCGTAGATTGCTTAGGATTATTCTTTCCCTTCTTCGCATGAGAATGTTTTGTAGATAATGCACGTGTCGCGATGCACTGAGAACCATTCTATATGAAAAAAAGGCTACCGGCCTGAAACATGTTTTCGTGCAACTAATTATTCATTGAATTCGTTATTCTGAAAGGGCATGCGATTCAAACTATATAACGACGTTAGAGTGGTAGTATTTTCCGGTTGTAACGTTCTGCTCTCGATTCTTCTTATTATTATCATTCCTATTATTATTATTGTATAGCGTAATTAACGATAATGGCGATAAATGTGTGATATATGGAATGTATTATAGGTATTTAATAAAGGATGTGCCGATTCGCGCGCATCGATCCTCGCCTTTTCAGATTCCGTCCAAGGGTTGCAAGCAGAATCAATGTTTCGAGAGTAAAAAAATCTCACGAGAGGTGCGTTTAAATAGTAAGTTAAATAGGACTACACGAGGCCTTTCCGATCGAGAAATTCGCGCTGATTTCTATCGTAACGTCTTAGTTCTTAAGTGCAACGTGTGATTCCTCTCCAACATTTATATTGGTATCTACATGTCCTGTAATTCGACTTGTACCATTACGAAATACACGAGCATAATGCAGAAAACCCGACTATTTTTTAATTCACGTGTGGCAAAAAATTGGAATATTCATTTATCTGGGTAATATACCTGTCGTTCTTTGCCTTCTGCGAGTCCTCAAGGTCGCTGATGGCACTTCCGGTACCAGAGGACCATTGGTTGAAACTGAACACAGATGCCATCTAGCTGAGGATGTTTGAAATAAGGAGATTGAAGAGGACTTTGCTTGGTTTTTGTCCGTGCTTATTACAGCTGATTCGAGCCAGCAGACATGGAGGCAGGTTACTCCAACCATTTGGAGTAAAATGAACAAATGTCTGTACATGTTTAAAGATCATTTACGATGGATATAAAGCAAAGGGTGATACAAAAATTTAATGCGGAATTGGGGTCAGACTTGAAAGGGCTCGAGAAGGTTTTGGACCTGCACAATCGTCTTGAAGCAGAAAAAAATGCCATTGAAAAATCTGTAAGTTATACTCTGTAATTTTCAGACACCTGTTAGTATAGGGCAGCTTATTTCTGAAGAACCTTCTGTTATTCCTAGCTATCCATGGCTTCCACAGAAGCACCTTCTAAAGTCAAGGCTGTATTGGAAGGTGTCGATGAGACAAGTGCAGAGATTGAAAGGCTCAAACATTCTGTACAGGAATTATCTGATGGTATAAGGGATGCGATACATGAGAACAATGAGAATTCTGAATTACAAGTGATTGTAAATAAGATAGGACGTTTAGAAGAATCATTGTCTTATCTAAATTCTGTAGAATGTATAGAAAAAATCAGGTATGTTTCTGTGTACTACAGTAGTGTTATTGACATATTCCTATTGATTTCAATGACTTTGTTTCAGTGAGGAAATGGAATCTGCCCTTTCATCTGGGGATGATGAGGCAGTGATTGCATCATATATTAATCTGATGGATATAAGTTGCCAATTAAGGTCATCTGCTTGCCACCGGCTTGTAAACTATGTTCAAGAGACAGTTCGATTTTGGCACAATCTAATTAAAGAAAAACTATCCAGGTAAGTATATATTTTCGGACACATTATGACTGTTTGGTAAACAAATAAATTGCAGGGAGTACAATGATGTACTGAAGACTTTGAAATGGCCTTTTTGTGGAGCCAACATAAGTGCACTAAGTCCACCATCTGCTGAAACTATCACTAGGTTTAAAATTCTTACTGAATACCTCCTGCAGTTACAACTACCGTATCCTTCTCGAAAGTTACCGTATTGTCTATCAATTTGCACTACCTTATCAGGATCCTTAATAATATTTATTTAGAGAAGAGACCATGAAGCCGGTAGTAAAGTCAGTTCTACTAGCGGACTTTGCTCCGATAAGTTTGCCAATCGCATTGCTAATAAAGCCGCTTAGGCAAAGATTTGTCTACCATTTTACGGGTGCTAAGCTTACAAATCGTCCGGATAAACCAGAATGGTTTTTCACACAAGTGCTTACATGGATCAAGGATCATATTCAATGGGTACAAAAAAATATTCAACCAGTAGCCGATTCTATTGGATTTAAACATATTGATGCGAAGGTCGAATTTATGAGAGGGTTGGTTCAACTAGCAGTAGAAAAACTACATTCCGAATTGCCAACAGTACAATACGACGATGCTCTCTTTGCACATTTGGTAGACGAAGCTTTGGGATTCGAAAGAGAACTCAGAGAAACATTGCTGTATCCTCAGTCTCAACCAGCAACTGTTTTCGTCCTTACCCAGGCTCATATATTCGTAAAGTGGATCAATATGGAAAAGAAATGTAAGCACATAAAAGAATGAATATATTCGTGATGTGGTTCCGGTGGTTACGAAGTCTATCTTATAAGTTTATTGTGAATTAGATGCGACAGAAAAAATGGACGCAATACTGGGCTCTAATACAGCTTGGGAAAGGATTAGTACTAATGTAGAGTTTGACAAGGATGAACTGAAAGTCACCGAATGTGCGGATGCCTTTCTTACTCTCCTTACGACGATTTCTGATAGATACAAACATTTACCTCAACCTGGACACAGGTAAATAAATAATAATAAGAAACCTAGACGAAATACTGGAGTTAGGTCAACTGAAGGATAATGAATTTTATAGATTACAATTTCTCGAAATGCAACTGGAACTGATAGATGATTGGAGGGTTAGGTTACTGCAGTTAATGCATCAAGATTTCGACGATCCTCTAGCTTCATTGATGCCTTGTATCCTAAACACATTACATTACGTTTCGAGTGTCCTTGAAGAATGGGGCGCGACAGTGGTACGATGACTATATTTACACAGTAGCTTCCTTTTTTCTACGTGTTCTGTAACGATTTTTATGCACCTAGCACTTCCTGCAACTGCACTTTTACAAGAAGCAATTCGAGGCAGTGGAGACTGCAACAGACAAAGGTGACGACGTGACTAATAATATAGGGGACATCGAGGGTTCTGTATTTGACGAAGCAATCGCGTTGATGAGGCGGCTAGAGAAAGAACTAGTCAACGAAATAAGTGATTCCGTAGCATTGGATGTGAAAGCCAAGACTAGACCCTATCGAACCGATAAGTAAGCGTTGTTCGAAGCTCTGAAATCCCTTGCTTTAATTTTTATTTCACCAGGAAATAATTACCTTGCCGCAGATGGTTCGCTATGCAGTCAGCGAAGGAAATGGCATCGTTGTCGGTGACACCAAGTGGTTGTCCAATGTTTCAAGAATTGGCAGCTCGGCTTCGCGCGTTGAACGCTGCCCTTGCTACACCTTTATTTAATCGAGCTTGGAAAAACTTAGCATCGCAATTGGATCAGGTAACACGTCGACTCTTTATTTGGCCGAAATTATTTAATATCTCTCCTTAATCAGTCAGATGTAAAATCAATTTTATCGCAGTTTCTTCTGGAGGAAGTTGTTTTAGTAAATCGCTTTAACTCCGGCGGTGCGGAGCAGCTGCAGTACGACATTTTTAGAAACATGTTTCCTCTTTTTGGTTTGTACGTAAGTGGACCCGACGCGTACTTTCCATTGTAAGTTCATATACGTTAGACGTCGTTGAGACTATAATATCAAACTATACACCATCGATCGTCCTATGTTTCAGCATCAAGGAAGCCTGCATCCTGCTAACTCTCCTAGCAGGTTCGGCAATTTTACTTCTCGAGACGCTAAACGACAGCGACGAGAACACCGCGAAAGAAACATTGGCGGACGTTGGTGTCCGTAAATTGTCTCCCGAAATAGCTATAAAAGTACTTACGGCAAGAACGGACATAATTTGTACGTAAAATAAAATGCTAAAAGAAGACAAAAGTCTTTACATCTGTGTCCACCCTGTCCCAGTGATTGACTCAACATAGCAAGGTTATTCCACCGTTGTCCGCGCCTAGTAATAATAAACGGTTCAGGGGTAGGATTGTCATGGCAGTGAGGACACCTTTGAAAGCATCGGATCGTAGTTTCGACGAGGAGAACGAGGCAGTTATATCCACACTCGTATAAACCCCGATTCGGTTAGCCGTTGTTCCAATCACCAACTCCTGCTCGGTCGTAGCCATACAATGGACTGGTTCTGTTGCCCCCCTAAATAGGAATCAAGCGAATTACGAACTACACCCAGTAAATACATCAACAATTCCGCCTGCGATCTTACTTCATATGAAACTTTAATTTTCCGTCCAACGCACTCCATACGGCGATGGTCTGATCCAATGATGAACTGATGATCATAGTTTCTCCTACGGCCTCCAGCTGTAAAATCTAAACAGACAGATACCGTGTAATATTAGGTCACACAGTTTTGGTGATATTTATGTTTACGCTAGCAATCTCCACCTCGCACTCGTGCCCTTTCCATGACGCAATGATGAGACCAGTTCGAATATCGAGAATCGTGAGGAACCCAGATGCTTGTCCCAGCGCAACCCAGTTACCACTTGGAGAAACAGCGATGCATCTGATCAAGCCCGTTGGATTCATCGATACCTAAAAATTCTGTGTAAATCAAGGTCCGCAGTGTACGGGACACTAAACTACTCACTTTCATTTCGTTGGCATATTGGAATGTTCTACAGTCGATGACCCTCAAAGTGATGTCGGTTGTCGCGGCGAGTAAAGTAGCTGATGGGGTGGGACTTGCCGCCAGAGTATTTACAGGGGAAGGTCTACTACTTTCCGGGTAGCCCAACAAGGATCCCATAAATGGGTCCCAGATGTGAACGGTTCCATCACATGTTGCCACGTATCTTAAGGATTCCAGGAAGGTCAACGCGAGAATGGATTTCTTATGACCGGTATAAGTATATTGACATGGTGAGACGGTGCTTCCATCGCCCTGACTTCTCAAGCTCCAGAGTTTGACCGTCTTGTCCCTGCTTCCGCTTATAAAACTGTTTTCATTGTCCAACGCGTACATGCATCTGATACTGTTGGTGTGCCCGCCGAAACTCTGAAGCTTTATCTGCTTCACGTTGAAGGTCGTATTCTTGTCTGGTCTACCAATTTCGTGTTCCCAATAAGCCAGCCAATTTCCACGCAGTTGTCTTCCGTTGAAGGGGGTTGTCGTGGTCTCTCGATTGGTCGACCCTTCGCCTGTCGAATGTCCTGCGTCCTCATCCTTTTGTAACTGAAATCTGTTCCCTATTACCGATATGTTGCCAAAGTTATTTCTATCGGTGCACTCGGTATTGTCCGGCGCACTTCTCGCTGTCTGAAGGAAGTCGTCGCGGTTCACGTCTGTAAGAGGAGAACTAACTTTCAATTCTTCTTCGTAGACGCGGCAAAGGTCCCGTATATGTTCGTGGTTCTTGAGAATTTCCTCCAAATCCTCCGTATAAGTATGTCTGTAGAACATCATGTACGCCTTGTGGGCTAATTCAGTGGTGAATACAGTCTTGAGTTCCTCCAACGCCTTGTTCCTCTGAGAATCCATTACATCAGGAATCTCTGTGATGGGTGGGGAGTAAGAATCTGCTGACATTTCAGTTTTGATTCCATCGACAACGTTCCATTCCTTCGAGCTTTCGCGGTCGTCATCTTTCGTTAATTTGCTCGTCGTCTTCAGCCGTCGATCTGCCGGTATTCTACCTTCAGTGGGTCCAGGGTCATCGCTACGCAGGTCGAAGGTTTTGTCGAACACGAGGAAAAATCGTTGAATCGGCACTGCTAAGTGGTTCTTCGTAATGACGCTGCCAACACGGAGACAAAGATTGAATAATGCCTCTAGGCACTTCTCAGCTAGTGTTGCTCGAGCAACAGGACCGTTTGGGAAGGTGAATCTTGTAGTGGATAAAACACGTATCATAGGATTTAATATTGCTTTGACGATAGGTTCGTGAAGGGCATCGATCAAAGTGACGTCGCTGAGGGAAGGTATTACGTGGTTGAATAGAACTACGCAGGAAACGAGACCACCTTCTAAGTTTTGGGTTAATTTTTTCTTACACAAAGCTAAGAGCTCTGCCATGTGCGCAAAATATTGGAGCAAAATGATCTGCTCTCCGTATAGCCCAGCAATAGCATTCAGGCATTCTAAGACTTTGACGGAATTACGATCTCCGACAAAGACTTTTTTCTTTGAATTCGACTTCACAATAGAGCTGTCGTTATTAGCGCTATTGTTGTCGCCGTCTTCTACGTTCTGATTATCATCATCTTCGTTAATGATCTGCATGAGATTCTCCTTACCCGCGTAACACAGCGTGAGCATTCGCAATAAATTTCGCGACAAGTGACGAGCCGTAAGTACAGGACCGAGTCTATGTGAAAGCCAAATAATAGAATCTGTTGCCATTTGTGATACCGCAAAATCGGTGGCCGTGGATTTTTGCCGAACGTGTTCCTGCTCAGCGACATCCTGTTCTTGGTCCTCCAATGTATCATCCAGTCGAGAACTGTTGGTTGAACTTGGTTCTTCATTTTTCATCAGGGAAATATTACCCTCGGAATGAGTTGTTTCGTATGCTTCAATGGGGATGTCCTCCGCAGAAGTTTTGCTTCCCACATGGCAGCCAATGCTGTTAAATTCCATTATTGATTTATTCGAACGCTTTGGGATAGGTATAGTAGGGGACTTGACGGAGGTGGGAGGTGAGGATTTCTTTCCTTCTTCAGTCGGGTCTTCGTTGGAACTCAGGTTTAAATCAATGTGATGGAAGTCAATATCGTATGACCCTCCATCCGCTGCGGATGATGTCCAGGAATTATTTTCAGGGTCCATGATGAATACTTCTTCGTCTTCATTATCTACTGGCATTGAACTTGGTGGAAATTCATTGATCATCGTTGCAGATGAAGAGGAAGCATTGTGCTCTGAATCCGCGGAGGAATCTTCATCCAGCGGTGACAGAATGGCTTCTCCGTCACCAGAAGCCCCGCTCAAATCGCAGCTCCTTTGAAAATTGTCACAATTATTCATCATTTCCTAACGTTGCTGCCAAGGTATCTGAAGTCGTGCTTGTGGACGTACTTGAGATTTCCCGTCCTATGCGTGGCTATGCTTGATGATCCTTGCATATAATCTCGGTAGCCCCCAACAGCCTCCACAAGAGGTGTAACGAAATTATCTAAAAATCGCCGGAGGCCTAGCCTCACCATAAGTTTAAGTATAAAGCTTCTGTGATATAAAAGAGTTCCCGGTGGTAATACGTCTGTGTATGGAATGACGTCAATGATAGATTCACCCTCGTATAATTTTATAATTGGCACGAGAAATACATCTGCCGTGTCCTTTGGCCCCAATGCCCTAAAAACAAACGAACCTATAAGCTCATCACCAAGGTCATATCGTGACGTATTCAACGATCGAGCCCAAACTCACTTTGCGATTGGATCGAACAGGTACCATGCGGCTAAGACTGCACTGTAGGGTTCTTCCAAAATATCTCGAATATGAGGAACTAACAACTGTAAATTCGATTCCCTAGCTACGCTCACATCGGACAACAATTTGTCCAGCTCCCTTGCAAGATCTTTAACTTTACATTCGCTTATTTTACACAGGTACGTTATTTTTGTTTTCATAAGAGCGTCATTACAATCCTCTCCTTGTGTGGCGAAGTTCAGACTTCGGGCCACGGCATTGTACTCTTGCAGCATCTGTACGACGTTGTAGAGATGATGACTGTATCTGGAGGGTGGAAATAAGCTTCCAGAGAGTATGGGCTGGAGGAACTGATGCGCAGACGGAGGCGGAAGTCCCATGTAAGTGACAGTCGGATAACGAAAGGGTACTTCTGTCATCTCTGTACTGTCGATGTTGTAACTCTTTGGTATGATATCGACTTGTAGTAATAGGGCAACCGCGTTCCTCACGCACCTCGGCAAATTGTCGGCGGATTCTTTCAACGTGCTGACACAAGTGGCGAGACGTTCAGCGAAAGACACCCTCTCGATATTCCAGGTCGCTCGAAATTTGCTCGAAAGGAATATCTCGACAATCAGGCACCCGATGATCAGTTGTTCCTTTATTCTCCCGCGGGCGACTACTTGTTTGTAGTTGACGGACGATGAATTACGCGGCTCAGCTACGGGCTTATAAATACGACGACTAACTTTATTGACGAAGGCGTGCATAGTTTCTACCTGGACCAGCGCGGCGACGGGGTTGTAATCTTTGGGAAGGATTATCGTCTGATTCGTCGACTTATCCGTCTTCGCGCTGTCCTCGTTGGAGAGTAGGGAGCCACGGGAACGACTCAGAAGCTTACTCAGTACTAATGGGGAGGACCTAGAAGTATTTGGGGCGGGTACGGAAAGTTCCTCCTCTTCAAAACCGGAGCTGTGACCTTCGTCATCGCTGACCTTGCTTCCCGGTTGTTCCGCCTCTATCGAAATCATTCGTATTTCCAGTCTTGTGTTTAGATGACATTTTTGACCTTCACCTCCACAACAAATACATACTCGTTTTATCCTGCGGTAAGGTGGACCGCAATCGGGGTGCTATCTTTCCCCAATACGGTGACGGTACTATCCTTTGCGGGTGTGGTTGTGTAAATAGCTGTACAACTCCCGAATTGGTAAATTCTGTATGATTGTCTACCAGTTGAAGGCAAACGTTCTTGGACTTCACTGCCGCTACTCCGGAAAGCCTTGGCAAGGAAATTATTTATTTATCTAGCTGATCCTACCTAACAATGAGCTTAGGGCATTTTAATCTAAGACTTGTTACGCACTTGTAGCCAAAAGTTAGGTCGATCCAATGATGTAATCGTTCGGAAACGTAAAGACTCTCCAAAGCTTCTCGATGTTTCTCGATGAAGTCTTCCGGCGAAGTTGCCCATGCCGGGATTTCCAGATCCGGCAAATCTTCGTGGATGGACTGTGTGTCACAATATTATCGTACCACTATACGTACATACTGCACGATTTGTTGAAAAATACTAATAGTACCTTGAAGACGCTAGGGTCAGAGAAGAACTGTGGAATACATTCGTCTGGGCTCCAGTCGTGCAACCGTTGGATGGACGCAGGATATTCTCCTGGCACCCACAATGGTCGTACGTGTTTACAGAGAATCGATTTACTATAACGCCGCGATAGATAAACATAGTAGGTAATTTCCGACAAGACGTCGGATACGTGATGTCCTACCTACAACGAAGACAACGAATGGGTAAAGTTTGGGCAGAGAGGTTGCAAGGAAAGTTCAAGCAATCTTTACCTCAACCGAGCCGGAATCAAAAGTGAGATCCAACTGCCTATCCCCTTTGTTCAAGCGAAACTTGGACTTCGTTAGGTCCCGCCAGTTATTGCCACACCTGGACGTGAAGTCCGTTACCCAGGGCATAACGTGATGACAACTCGGGTCACCATATCGCCTGCCAGCAATGTTATTGAGTGCAGTTAGATAATCAAAGTTGCTAATGCCGCCATACACCCAGGCTTCGCATAATTTTTCGATATTTTCATTGGCGCCGAAGTCCGGACTTCCGGGAACAGCGTCTTTCGAAAGAGAAGTATCCGGTTTCTTGTACCGGTCGCGCAGTTTACTTCCGTTTGCGCGATCGATCGGACAGTCGTTGAACTCACCGTCCCGTTTTAGGTAAACGTTGTCGTTTAGCTTTGGTAACACCTACAAAGCGACTTGACGTTATTAAAGGAATCTACGGCCCAGGACTGGTAACGGGGCGGAATCATCAGTACCTGTATCGTAAAATTATCGGTTACTAAAATATCGCTAAGCGTAATTTCTCCTAAGGCGAGGCCCATGTCGTGCAGGTCCCTAGATAGTCTCAGCAATTGGTAGACGAGGAAAAGGGGTTTGGCGTAGCTCGTAGTTAAAGCTGCTGGGCTATACGTCACGCACCTAAAGTTTACCATTATTGAGATTGCTCCCACTCTTCCCCCTCTAACACACTCTACTTACTCTCGGAGGGAAAAGTTGGCTGTACGGTCGTGAAAAATTATAAAAGCGGAGTCAGTCTCGACGGCGAAAAGTGCCGGAAGAAGATTACAATGGCATTCGCCGGTTGCCCCCCTGATCGCCGATACAACCGTTCCTTTTTGCACTTGCACTAAAGTGCAACCGTATGCACGCGCAAGGACTTCTCGCATGATGGCTACGGCGGTTGTATCGGCGGCCAAATACGATTGCTCCTTTTGTTCGCCACGGCTCCATGGACCTAGCGAAGAGAATAAATTGTCAGCCCTCGGTGCTATTGTTACACCTTTCAATTAGTTAAATCAAAATACCGTAGTATTTTTTGTAAGATTCCTTCCACAAATTGCGGTAATTTGTTTCAGCGACATATCGCAATAGTTGTGAAAATGTTAATTCCACCTGGGTCTTTGAGTCAACAACATTTCTTCCCCTCGGTAGTGGAATCGCATTCTCGTGTTGTTTTTCATAGATCTACGTTATAAATTAGAAGATCCTTAAGTAAATTAAAAACTTGTTCGCTTATTATACCTAAGATTCTTTGTGTATTGGTATTACAATGACCTTTGCATAGACTCTAGTCCAATTGGGACCCAATTCCTCAAGGGACGGTTCTGTCGCTATCTCATCAGCGGTGAACTTATGATGATCAACAAACGCTATTGGAGCGCCGAGTTGTAAATTGCTCAGCCACGATTTATGAGTTGTTAAACAAATCCTATTATCTATAGTTTTTATATACTTGGCTGGCACTCGCAGGTCTTCCTTTATTATGTCCATTTTTCTTCATATCTCACACCGTGTACCAATTAGACCGACGTTTATAAAACAGCCTACAGTAGCTGGCAATCGGAGCGACTGTTTTTGCTATAATTTCCTGGATTATCATTGTGCTAATTGTTATTGCACCAAAACCAGGGAATACTGTCCGATGTTTATCAAGCTGCAGACTTCCGCTGGGTACATCTTGTTTGTTTTTATCACCAGTCTTCAGCAGTGTGTCATACGTGTCGTTAACGTCAAAGACAGCTGATACGAAACTGTCAATTAAACGCTGAATAGGTATGTTTGTACCAGTGATGGCTAAGTTGAAGCCAGAATTCCGGATCTGCGCTGAAAGCGCTTGTACGGTAGCGTGGAGAAACTTGCTCAGAACTTGTCCAGAACAGTAGCGTATTCTACCGACAAGCTCGCAATATCCCCTCCTCTTCGGCTTGAAATAACGCGCCAAGGACACATGACACACAGTACTTGCCGCAGATACAATTCGTTTACATATAGATTGTTCCAACTGCTTCGCTAACTTATGTATTACTCTAAGAACTTAGCAACATAGGAGCGGAACAATCGAGGGAACATTATAATCGAATTTTTATTACATAATTATATAGCTACACGCACACCGAATCCAAGTGTAGTACTTCCATCCCTTTCGACCTTACGTGCAAAAATAGAACGTCACTCTATTGTCGGAGTAAACATTACTAACAGGAATGTACGGTGAACTTATCTAAGATTCACGTCGCTAAGTTGTACGTTCTAAAAGTAACGTGGGGATGACTGATCGTAGTTTTTTACACACCAGACGTCTTCGCGGAAGACCTCGAAGATTATTTATCACTTATCCAGCTTTTAAAAAAGATGCTTTCTAACATCCGGCTTATTCTTCGTACTTTCTCTCACTTTCGATAACACGCGCCTCAAATTATAGCAAACAACAAATAAATTCTACGTATGACATTATTTCACAACAATCGATCAATATACTTTCGGTATATTTATTTACAATTTATGTTTTCATATACGCGCGTATCGCTAGCCGTATACAAAGTAAAAATAAATTCGGGGAGTCCTTAGTGCGATCGAAGGACGATGAGGTGATAGGATAATTAATTGTACCAGGAAAAAGTGTTAGGATGCGTCTTATGTAATACAGTCTTTACGCTTCGTGTAAAGCACACCAAGCTTCTCGCTTAAATATGTCCTATAATTAAAACGCCACACAGATTCTTTGTGTGTCTCTGTTTGACGCGACACAATCAATCGCTGTCGATTAGTTTATACCATTAGAAATCATCCAATGTGGTCTTCTGCTTGAGAAGTGAATTTACGTACATCCCGACTCTGTAAATGAAAATCGGTCGAAAAGAAATCGGACGTATCGCAGGGAATATATCTCTCACCTTATCCTACGTATCCTACCAAACTACGCATAAAATGATGCGTAGACATAATCGTAAATTGCATTTTTCAAAATTAACAGTAAAGCTTTTATGCATATCTATGCCTATTACTTCCACATAGTATGTTTAGCTATTTACAAATGGCCCTTAATTAATGGTGATAATAATAAATTTCCTCTGACGACAGGTAAAACGAGCATATAATAACGTCGATAAAAATGACACTGAAGTCATTAAAAAAAATCAATAAAATAAAAATGGCTCGATGAAGGGGACATCGATAATTCATTGTTGGGATGAACCGAAAAGTTCGAAGGAGACCCGACAACAATATAACAATACTCGTGCTTAAAAATTACTCGACCAGATCTCCTAAATATTTCACCTACTTTTACGATTCTAGAGTTTTTTAAAAAGTTTAGGACATCTTAAAAACTGGCGATACAGAGTGTGAAAAATGCCGTCTAAAATGATGGGACTAAATTTTCCGTAAATTATTGATTCAAACGGAGGTATCCTTGCTTAAAAATATGTGTTGATCTTCCACAGCGGAATAGAATGATCTGTTGCACGGGAAGATCTGTGGAAAAAATGGATTTTCGGTCTCACTGCTCTTGAGGCACTTTTAGGAGGACCGTTCTAGTCCCTTCGGAATCTGAAATATTGATTTTCAGTTCGTTCGTGAGCGCCTCAAGCTTGTCGACGACTTTGGCTGTTTTGGGCCCGCCCGGATTTGGTGGGGGCCAAATATCGTCGAGGGGCGGTTCGATGAATTGTCTCGTCGGCTTCGTGGCGTCCTTCATGATCATTCCCCCCACTATATCCACCCCGTGCGAACCATATTTGCCAGCAGAATCGCCGTCGATGCGAGGACGTTTGTAGGGCGGCACCTGGATCGGGCTGTAGTCGTGATCCAGCAGGCCCTCCACTTCCTGCAGCAACTCCTCGCCGTATTGCTGCAGCTCCTCGTCCATCAGTTGCTTCGTGTAAAGCAAAGTCCTCGAACGACCTACGGACCGCCAAATATTTCCCTTCAAAACGTATTCTGCGCGACAAGCGAATTCGATGAGTCGTCAAACCGAGAGATAACGAAGAGATAACGGTACATCTTGTTTATACTACTTGGCAGATTCGACAATTTTCCTCGCTGTTTGTGTTTCCTTTCATTAAGACAACCACGGGAATGTGCTTGTTACTTTTAAGGACTAACCGATCTGAAGGCCTCGCACGTAGGTATGGACGGGCCTAAAACCCAGGTAGTCTAACGCGGTGAATCTTAACAAGGGTCATTGACACTTTGAGTAGTGGAAGCGTAACTTCGACAGTCAAGTACTATCTTACTTAATAACGGACGAAAACGAAATGACCCAGGCAATTATTGATTTATCCGATTCCCAAACATGGCAGGTAATTACATTACGTCGAAAAATATGTAAATGGGGGAACGTATAATTATGCGAAAAATATGTGGATGCTGTAAAAACGAAATAGTAATAAAATTATATTCATTCAAGGACTGGGCTTTGGGAAAAAGGACCGACAGAACGTCTAGATAGGAACGTGAGCTTTCTCGCCCTGTTTTAGAAAGTAGCAGAGCAACTTCTCGATGGTTCTGACCCATGGGCCGGTTTTCGCCGGTCGCTCGTCAATATCGGTTTCATGTTATCGATTTCGAAATAACCGCGCTATCGTGTTATCGGGATCTCCCGTTGATTTCCGATAATTCATCAACTATGCGTCGCTCGTGTCTCTGAAAATAACTTCGGAATGAAAAACACATCCGCGTCCTGCGATAAATCGATTTTTTTCTTATTCGATCCTGCTGATCTCGCGCTTGCTGGGCCCATTTTTTTTAGCCTGCAGTTTGTCGTGAATCATGACGAAATTCTGTGGCTCGTGTCCGTGGAATTTGCTGGCGTCGTTAAAGTTGTCAACGAATAAATTTCGTCGACGTCGGGGAAAATGTTACTTTGTAAAATACTGGATCTAACACGTGTAGTGTAGAATATAGAATCCAGTGTGTAGGAAGAAAGGTAGGCAGGGGAAGAAAGGTACGAGTACAGTAGAAGAACGTAGTTCAATGACGCTGACCTACATATTGCCATATTATCGGCTCTTACGTAATCATTCTTTCAGATTACTACGGTAAACGAAATATGCGGGTGTAGTAAGGCGTTAATTTCATTGATTTGTAATGAATTAAAGTTCAATTGCTTATCGATCGCTTTGCGGAGCAGTCTCAGTAATTGCTTTAAAAAATACGCAATGTTAAAGAACGCTGAAAATTGTACTCGTCGTAATTTATTTGGTGGGTAGAAACGGAGCAGAGCGTCAGGGAGGCAGGACGTGAAAGCAAAATGAAAAAACGATGAGAGGCTCTCGAGCCTTTCACAATCCTACCAGGTTCAATGTACCATCGGGCTGATTCAACCGCGTTACTATTAAAATAACGGTTCACGAAGGTCGAAAATACCACGACGCGCTCCTTAATTCTTAATTAATCTGACACTGAGCGTACTTTTGCCACTCTTGTGGCCTTTCAAATACGATGTCAGGATAAAGGATAAGAGAACCGTTGACCTACATTTGAGATCTTAGTCGTTTTGAATTTAATTTTCGGATTGAAGAGGGTAAAAGACTGACCTGCCAAAGGGGGCATTTTCTCCGATTTGTCCTGCTCCTGCACGAGTTCGTTGTTGTGATTTCCGTGCGGTCGCAGATTGGGCACAGCGACGAGGGCCAAGGAGAGCAGTAGGACCATCAGGCAGGTCGCTGGTTGGGCGCTTTTGTTGCCCTTCTGCAGCAACGCCTGTAGTCTCTTGAGCTGCCTGGCGAGGCTCTCGTTCTGGGTTTGCAAGGCCTTAATGCGATGTAGTAGGGTTTTGTTTTCCTCGGTGCACTGCTTCACGCGGTCCTCCAGCCCGTCGACGTACTCCTTTTTCCTCTTGCGCGAGTCCTGGGCCGATATCTTGTTGCGGATCTTACGCCTGATTCGCTTGAGCTCACGTTCCTCATGTTTCGTTAGTGGATAGTGCGTCGGGAGAGTGATGCCTTCCTTCTGCAATAGTCTTTTCTCCTCGGCGTTGAGCTTAAGTCGCGGGTAAGGGGAATCCGACTCCGAAATTTCGTCGCTCGAGTTGCAACCCCTTTCGCTGCTCGAGTCCTCCTGTTTTATCGTCATCTAATGACAACACGCATAACAGAATCATATTAAATCTTTCCCATTTTACCGGCCAACCAAGCGTTAGACTCACCTGAACGGGTTTGTTTAGAATGTTGGCTTGATTGATCCTGAAGCCTTTAATATTCTTTGCCTGCGACGCATTTATGATCTTGATCGTTCGGACCTCTTTCATATCTTTCAGGCTGACCGGTAGGAGAATCGATCTGGGATTTCCGGATCCCATTGGCGTCACGCGTATCAGTTGCCGGATATTACGTTTACCGTTACTGCAGGTCAGGTTGCGAATGTTCATCGTGTTTTCTTGCGGCGTTATTTGAATCTGTTGTTTCGGCGTTGCTTCTGTAATTCGTGACAAACCCTAGCTGATTTTCCCGCGCAAACAACGTCCTCTATACTTGGTATATTGTTATTACAACGATTAATATAGACACGGATCATAGAAAACCAATAAGAATCTAAGATAGAAATCAGTATTGTTTGTACCGTGAAACGGTCAACATTTACATCCGCCTCGAAAGAAGTTGATCAACAACCTTGTAAACTGTAAAAAGATGTCACCGGTTATATTCCGCCGAGACAAACAACAGTAGTTGTAGCAGCTGAGCAAATTCGTAAAGTCTGGCGGTACGAGCAATTTTACAGAAATCGTTAATGTTGGGCAACTTACAACTACGTTGCTCATCTATCGTTGTGCGTTAAAGAGGCCAATGACAGTCACGACGACCATGACGCATTGCCGGATGACACGCGGTATTATTAACTAGGCAGTCGTTTCACAGAGTATTCCGACTGGTGGAATTTGCGAAGATCAGCTGTCCTATCTTACCGATTTCCACTGTTTGCTGTTCCGTCACGACATTGGCCGCAGTTTCGATGGAGTTGTTGGGGTTGACTACGGCGACGAGCGTGTGTTCGATGTCCATTTCCTCGGTGACGTCGGTGGCCGGAGAACCAATGTTGGAGCTCATGACAGACCTAATGGGGCTGTCGATGCTGCCCATCGACTGGTTGGGACTGCCCAAGGGGTCGAGTTCCATCATGTTCTGAGGACTACTGATGTCGGAGTTGCAGATTTCAACCTGGTCCTCCTCGATGGGCAGCAGCGGGCTAAGCTGCTGCTCACAGGAGAGACTCAGGGCGCTGGATAATCCACTGTCCGAGGACGACGAGGGTATCGTGTCCAGGTCATTGTCGATGAGGTTAAACTGATTGTCCTCGAGCTTGAAGATCGAGTCCAAAAAGTCGTCAGGGTTCGTTGGCCACTCTTCCGCCTGAAAAACAGTTAAAACCGGTCCACAAATCATTCTTCGCGAACCTCCCGGCAATCCCAAGGTGCTCCGTTTTGCCCTAAGCTGACTGTTCGCCCGGCAACCTACTTTCCAACAGCGACAAGTATATTTAGTTAATTGCCAAAGAGCAGCAGTTTCAGGTATTCGAGATTGCGTAAAACTTCAACCACCGTCTGTACGTTTGATAAGAAATAAAAGCCTTTCATCAGCATTTCATCGACAGTCGTAGGGTTTGCACAAGCAGCTTCACGGCTTTTATTTGATTAAGCTGCCGCTCATGAAATTTACGATGCCTTGAATTTTGAGATATGATCATGCTCAGCCTCCTGTTTATTTTAAAATAACAATCATAATCGGCGTACGGTGTATTGTTATTGTTTTACGTTCCGTAAATAACACACGTGTGGACTTTTATCGCAGATGTGGAAGAAAAGGCGCCAAATTTAGCGCAATTTCCTCAACAACACGGCATCGCGATAACATCCCTTTTCTCCATACATATTCGCGTACTAAAAATAAAACTGAGCTAACCGTAGACTGTTTTTTCGCCCGTACGTCTACTTTGGAATCTACTTGGCGAGGCGAGCTGTAGCGGTCATGTAATTAAAACGATTCTTTAAGTGCAAAAAAGCAGGCCACGCATGCGAACTTGCGGCCTAACAATCATTGCACCCGCAAACCGGAGTCCTTGTTTCCAGACATCGCGGGGTATTATTTTTAACCGTAACAGAAATTCAGCTGGGAATGGCGTACGTTCTTGGCAAGGAAACGATTACGGTAAAATGTCTGAAATCCATCGTTCGCGAGTCTTTGCGTCGACACACGAGCTTCCCGCAAATTAATCGCCTTGGGAATTCCCCGGGTACCGCGAATGACAGCGATGGACAGAAACGAAAATTCATGGATCACTCGGCCGACCTCAAGGCTAGCTATATTTTCGCGCGAATCTCGTTGAAAGAAAATCGTCAGAGAATTTTCGTGAGTCACGGCGAAGGAGTCCCGTAACATAACGGTCTTCGCCGTTCGAAGGACGTTCTCCAAGATGGATACTGTGTTCGCCAAGTTATATGTCGGACGGAAAGGGACGATTACCATTAAGTAGGTGGAGTGGATTCCATCAAAGGCTCATTGATCGTTGAACATGAGAGAACTTAGGTAATTCCCCCGGGCATTTATAACATGCACCGATTTTGTACGATACAAAAAAATGGAAACAATGAAAAAATGATAATAAAATTTATAGAAAGTAATTGACAGATTTTTGTATAGAAGGAGCATTGTGTAAATGTTTTTAGGAGCCTGTAGGGCTTGAATTAAATAGTATCCATCCGATAATATCGGATCAAGCATGTTCCAAGATGGCGGAGCGTGGCGGCCGGCACGTGCATCCAGTTCATTCCATATGTTACCGAAACTTCAAGGAATTGTATGACAAAAACTCCACATGTAAATTCTGTTATCAATTTCTACAAATTTCACGATCCCTGATAATTATCAACATGCATAAATAATGATACTAAACATTCCTTACGTGCAACCATTCTGAGTATAGCTCAAGGAAAGGAATGAATTAAAACTTGTAGAATTTTGTTGAAACTCTCTACACGATATATGCTTTCTAGAAAAGTAATTACTTGCTTCGCTGACATGTGTCACGGACACGGGAATTGTAAAAAGAAGCGCGGGTAACGGGAATCACCGGTGAATCCACTCGTGTGCATGTACCATAACGTAGACTTCTGTGAGGAATTATTCTTACAAGTAGGTCGCATAAATAATAAATAAAGGAATCCATTGATTTAATACAAACAAATACTGCGTTCCTTGGTATAGAGCAAGAGTACATCAATATATTCATGGTACCATCTGTTTAGAAAGCGTGACTATTTACATCAAAACTGTGAGCGGTCTAACAAGGCTTATCATCTATTCTCCATAATCATATTTTGGCCATTGGTTAGGCAGTTTTCGATAACCGAGTATCTCAGCGATTATACAATATATTTTGAACAAACACAAGTCCAGGGTTCACGAGAGCCGCTCCAGGTATACAATCCTTTTCAGGGACCATTCGAAAAACTAGTTTTTTTTTATCGACTGGGGGGGTTAACTGGAATGTTCTCACCACACACACTAAGCAGGTGAATGGAAATGGTATATAAAAACAAAACTATTCGGGGAGATTTGTACAGCTGTATAATAATCTGTAAGCTTTGTACTCGTGATAATTGGCAAAATATCGGCGTGACCTTTACGATATTTATTGATAGGCGATTATCAAAGTTTAATCTCTTGCCTTGGTGCATGCATCCCGCGTGCATCTACCCATTAATGTATATCGCATATCTATAGATACACATGCCTTGACGATGCTATGCAGCATGAAATTGAGAAATTAGAAAGTCTAAGCCTTACTTACCGTGATAGCGTCATTCCCATAGCTGTGGTCTATGAAGGGTTCGTCCTTAACTTCTCCCTTCAGCAGGGAATCATCCCGCAGGAGGAGCAGGTCCATCAGGTTTATATCCGACGACGTCATTCTGCCACTGTGTTCGATCACGACCGGAGAATAGACAATCACTGTCTTTGCACTAAATGTATATGCAATATATGTTGCACCGCGCTGCCATGCAACAAACACTTGACTGAATGCACCACCGTCACGAAGTAAGGTCGATCAAGCACGCAGGCCAACTAATCGGCGAGGGACGTGCAGCATGGAGAGATGGATTATCAGGCGCGGAGATCTTCTTTCCCTCTCTCTCCTTTGAATTTCAGTCCCACAAACGTTCCGCTTTCTCGCCCCACCCTTCTTCGAAAAGTCAGTGCTATGAACCGCCCGACCGGTTTCTTCGTCTTACCACTCCGACATTTTCGCTCGGTTTACAACCATCCGCTCTCGTAGCCCATTTTTCTTACGGTCAAACGATACCGCACTCGTCAGAGTAGTTGTTTTTCATCCGCATCACGAATATTTTGCGAGGAAACGCAACTTTGACAGCATTACTACGCACTCGAGACAGAACACGACTAACCACTAAGGACTGTACTGCCAGCGTGGCATGAATTGCGTCATCAACCCGAAATGATTCCCAGCCCGCGGATTGGTTCACCGCTACCACCTCCACTCGTAGGGCGCCAGTTTCAATTGGACTGATATTTCCCTGCACTGAGTTGCATCAGACTTTAATTCTGATGCAAGAAAACAATCGGAACGCTTAGCTATGACAGTTGTTTCCTATCGATCGACATGACTCATTTACTAACAATGATCGTTCAAGGACAATCCAAAAATTATTTGTTTTATATTCATTAAATTTATAACGCATGTAATTTTGATGGAGGACATGGACCTAAGGTGAATATAATATTTTTTACATTCTGTGAGACATTTTTTACCTTGAACAAGGGTGAAGAGTACTTGCAGATTTCTTTTTTTTCAGACAATGATATCGTCGATAAAGTAGGGAAGATAGAAGGAATTGCCCATGTACGAGAATAGAATTTCTCATGGTGTACGCTCCAGCGGACATCACTGTGAAAGCAGGATATTCAATTTTGTAAACATTTATTATGTGCCCAGAAAAAAATTCTAATACAAACTATTTAAACGAAATGTCTATTTAATTTTCAAGAAACGTCTGTTAAGTATTTTGCAGTGGATGAGATTTCGTAGGATAAGCCATTAATTATCGCTGATAATATCAGCTACAGCCAAACATCTTTTCCACGCTAATAGATTTCCGTTTACTTCATGAAATTTGTTGAGGTGAATAAAAGGTCGAAGATATTACAACTTCTGCGAACCTTCGGCCATAAATCTTGAGCAGCCGACGCTAACGGTGCGAGAGGCGAACGTGTTGGCTTCCGATGCTTAATCCACCGCCGCCATCGCTACGCGGCTTTTTTATCGTTTTTATTCATTGCCTCCCCTGGAGTCGAGGGGTAGGAACAATTCATTTTATACGGAAACACGATGTGTCCGTTGGCCAACGTCGCTGAATCCCTCGAAGGCATATCGCGCCGAAGCGCACAACCCGTCGCTGTATCCGGTCACACCGGAAGTCCAACCGTAAATCGCAGCTAGCATGACCGTTCGCCACCTCTTTGATATATACATTACCTTCAACGTGTCTTTAGCGGTATATCTCAGGGGTTTTTTGCAGATAAGCGTTGTCCCGTGTTTTTCTTTTAACACCGTGTTTCAAGCTGGCATAATTGTGCGTAAAATTCATCTTCCCGTGAGAACCGTTAGGTTCCCGCTGTTTAGCGAATCGTTCCTCTCTTCTTTTATAACGTCGTTATCACTGTGATCTTTTTATTTCGTTCTGCTTATTCTGCTCGTCTGTCCTCCACACGAGAGCATCTTTTTCTTCAGCAGTTCTGACATTTTCATCATTTGGAATAACACGGGGGTCGAGTGGGCTCCACGGCGAAGTAATTGCGCGAGTAATTTGTTTTTCGATGAAAGCTTTGAGTCTTTGTTCTGCATGGAGAACCATTCTTCCTCTCGTTTCTCATAGCACTTCTTGTGCGTTTCCGTTGTTTTCGTGGAACTACTTCTCCTCGTTTGTCCTTGTTGACTTCGTCCCTCTCAACTCGCCGCACTTATCCTCTATTTTAGTACTTCCATTTCATCTTCCATATTTTCCTTTATTCCCCCTTCTCTCATATTTTTCCATTTTTTTTTCGCTTTACGGTTCGTTAATTGTTCTAAAATCGTTGGATGCTCAGGGAAATTGCCCCTTACGTAGCTAATTAGTTCTACGTTCAATTCCTCAGAGTCGGTTGGAGTCAGTCTCGTCAGGCCATTACTGGGACTTCTTCTGTGAGATTTTCAAACGATTACAATGCTAATTACCGTCTCCATTATTAGGAAAGATCAGCGCCATTCTACGAGGGCTTTTAACTCGGTAGTGTAAGGCTAAAAATGGTATGACTGAGTGACTAATTGAATACGTACGTAAACGTATTGGTAGTAGAATAGTCCGAGGGCCATGACAATGCCGAGGGACGTCATGAAGTCCCATCCTTGCCAAGCGTAGAAAGCTGCTCCGCCGAATATGGTGGGCGGTTGACGTGAGGTCCTTGAGCAAATTCCCATTATCGTGCTCGCTATTGATTTGTAGTTGGTACTTGAATTTTGGGTCTGTTCAGCCAGAAGGCGGAGGTAAATGGATCTGCATAAGCAGACCAACCGGGAGATGTCGGGCATTTGTCACACTCCTCCTACTGTCACTTGAAAATCTCGATAACGACGCGAGTCTGCCGTTGCTCAATTCATCCCGTTGCTACAAGACAAAATAACGAGGGCAGGGTTTCCCTGTTTCCCTTTTCCATGTAATTCTTTCTACCGCGGAGTCGATGGGGGATTTGGTGTATAATGAAAACTGCATTGACCCTCTACGACACGCCTTTGACACGCCTATTAACATTGAAACGAAGACTCTCGCCACGTGCTTCTGTTCTAACAGGCTTTGATCTCGTCGAACGACGTCACAATGCGTGCGCCGAGCAAATCTTTGTGTCCGTCGACCATGCTGTGCCTTTGACATGTTCTCAGAGATAACAAGGTTCGCCAAAGAGTATACACCGCGAGGCGTGGCTTTCCACAGAGGATCCCTTAATCCGGTAACGAATTTCATTCTATCCATGAAAATGGGTAAGGGATTTCAATTACTTAGACTGATGGTATATGACGCGGAGAGTACTGTTTAAATGACACTGCCGGCGACAGAGTGATAAAATCTCATAAATTCCTTAGAAGCCATGAGTAATACTTCCCCACTAAGAGCTTCCTAATGAAAGGATCGATGGTTTCTTATATCCCAAGACCGCATACCGTCGCTGTCTTGTATCTTTCTCAGAGGAACGTCATGGTCGTTCTGAAAAATGTTGCGTCGTAGATACCGATGATGGACGACTATTTGATTTTAGGGTTTAAGAAGCCAGAGACGTGCTCTCCGAAAGCCATCTTTCACGCACTCGCAAATAATACAAGGTATTGTTTTACCACATTATCCGTGGCTAAAATCCTATCCCGTTTTTTCGTCAAGTAGCAAGGGTATAAGGAATAGGGTTTGGCAGGAATCATTTTTATCGAATCTATCGGAGAATATTCTTATCTTTGCCGATGTATTCATGCTGTTATTTCTGATCCTCGAGGGAGAAACGTACGGTGCTTCCTCTGGAGGATACACGGATCGTTTTATAACGGGCGCCAGGTGGCTATTTACCAAGCGGAAATTGATTCTGTGCATTCCGGAAACGAAGCATCTACTGTTGGCGCGCTCGGTTATGTAGTCGGATGCATATGATTCAGTTCGCGCGCGAAACGGTTTACTCCGAATCGCGTCGTTGCTATCGGGCGAGCGATGACCATCGAATTGTTTCATATCCGCCATTCAGTGAGTTCCGGCGGTAAAGCGCCAGGAACGACGCACCTTTCATTTGTTCCACCTTCAATGACGGAGGTAATTAAAAAAAATATGATTGAGGGTGAGCCTCAACAAGCGAGACGGCGGAAACGTTTCTTAGAAGGGAGGATTATAAAAATTTCCTCCTCGTGGAACGGGTGGGTCCTCGTGGGGGAAGAAGCACAGTCGAAACCACCGGATTTGCCGTGATCCGCAAATCCTCGAAACCGAGGACGACGTGTCTACCTGCACACGTATACCGACGACAAGATCGCTGCAAATACGCGCACAGCCTCAGGCTTTGCCTGTTCCCCAAGTTTCTCCCATTACAGGCTGTATAACCGAAGCTCGCAATTGCGCGGAACGGGGATTTCGTGGGAAAATAAGTTTAACGTGCTCGAAACGGGAGAGCCTGAGACCGGTATACGCTTGGGCGAAAGTGCAAAACCATCGCAACGAGGATCGTAATCGTCACCGAAAGGTGTTTCAGCTTGGCCGAAGCTGTTGCCAGATTTTTCGTCGAATTGCGCCCAAGAAAACTGCGCCCGTGATTCGCGGTACCTTCCAATGGGTTGGCGTAAATTCAACAAGCTTGGCACTTTCTTGCCTTACGTACCAGACAACAACTGCGCGCACATAGTGCTGGAAATTGGAAGGGAGCAAGGAAACCGTGTCCCTCGACGCGTAAGTAAAGTTTCGTCGGAAAATAAGAAGGTTGGCAATCGATTCCTGATATTTCCTCGAGGAGAGACACACGGATTCTAATTGAAAGGAAATCGAAGTATCGAAAATGTTTCCTAGCGCCTTGCCATCTGCTCTAGAAGGTCGGTGCAGTTGTACTTGGAGCCCTCGGTGAATTCTCGGGAAATTGTCAGCCGTGCGCAATTGCGGGCGCAGGTGCGCTCCGTTGGGATCATCCACGAACGGGCCGCGTAATAATTGCATTCCCTGCGACTCTTCTCCTCGTACAGTAAAGCCCCTACTGCGTCTAGTGGTTATTTCGTCGTTACGAAATTCTTCGCGCTGTTATTTTTCCACCTAGCCCATGGAGAATCGGAGAGTTGGAATTTTTAATATCGGACGTAGGTGTGCGGAGTCGGTGAATCAATTTTCCGGTGAACCATGAGCAGTTCTCCTGTATTAATTAAAACCATTTCAAATATGCGGCTACAACAATGCCTGTGTTTACTCGTTATTCATGATCGCCTACAATGAACGTTTGGTGTAGTCGTAATTGATTACTATTCCATACCGCACATATGATTCCGGTTGAACTAAGTTTGCCCTCGTCCTTTATTTCGCGATATAAATTAATGATCGTCCCCTCGGGTAACCGAGGGTTCTCTCCTATTCGGATGGCTGTATTTCGCGAGGAAACTTGGAATTCGACGTGGCAGACGGTTATCGCAGCTCGCCACGTACGATTTGTACGTCGCCGGGTCGATCAGCTAACTCGGTTTTCCGGCGATGTAAATAAATAGAGTTCGGGTTTATCCGACGCATGTGCGCCATGCGAGCGGGTCTACTGGGAGGTTAATATGCACTCCATTCAATCTCGGCCAACTCGGTTTCCACCGACGGAAATCCCCCGTCGACCCTCTCTCTCCCTCCCTCTCTTTTATCTTCACACGCGTCTGTTCCGACTGGCACAGCCCTCGTCACCTTGCCGCCCCTTCTATTTCCATTTCTTTCTCTTTTTCAGGAGTCGCGTATTTCCCCCTGCTTTTCGAGCCTTTCTTCTGGCCGTCACAGCTCTTTCGAATACCCCAGAAGACGCTCAGTCATCTGGCCTCGTCTACCGAGTCAAAGGAAAAGCACTACGGATAAGTTTCCTGCTCATCTCGTTCGCTCGCCACTTCCATACTTCAAAGATTATGAGATTAATTTAATCGATGCCTTAACGTTTCCGGAATTGTAGATTTAATGGTTTGTACGTGCATTTTCGACTGCTCGGGTTGTCAGTGAGCTTGTCAATCCTTTCGCACTACTTACGTCTCCTGTCCACGGAGCATCGGCTTGTTAATTCCATTAAAAATGAATTTCCCATTAGGACTGTGTACGCGTTTTGTCTGTGCCGCGTGGTGGCTGGAGGGCAAAGTACATTATCCCATTATTTAATGAGTAATAACGAAATGGAATGCCTAGCGCTGCATAACTCGCGGAAAGCAGCGATTACAGATGCGGCTCAACTTAAGGGGGAGTGGAGTTTTAAGCAAGCGCGCGGGTTTAAAACGAGAGCCACAAAGGCGAGAGAGGATCAGCGGGAATTAATGCAACTAAGGGTGTGGACCGGGGGTTTCGGGGTTGGGGGCGTTAATCGTGACATAACGAGGCCGCGGCCTCGGTACGGCTTCAATTTTAATCAGTGTTCGCTGGTAATTAGCCCAGTCAATTAGACGCCTTGTCTGCTGGCGACAGGTCAACGGCCGTCCTTCGCACACCTCGCGACCCTCCCAATCCTCCCCCTCCTCTCCCTTTCTCCCTCCCTTCCTCACTTTCCGCCACTCCGCGGCCCTTACGTATATACACGATATAATAGCTTGCGTATGGTAATTCGAAATAGCATCCCCCGTGAGTGCCATACGTCAGCGACGTGGAATTAATTATCGTACAACCCTTTCCCGCTGGCCGTTCGCCACTGCCTGCCTCTTCGGTTCCCATCTCCATGGCCGCTCTTTGTCATCGTTTCCATAACCATTATTTCGTTTTCTTCCTCCTTGGAGGGGTGGGTTCTTCGTTCGTTTACGAAATCAGGAAACAGAAAGCGCATCACCCTGTCGGAGGAAAAGTTTGCTTCGACAAAGCAAACAAGGGTGAATATTTTGATGAATGTATGCTAGATTACAGGAGATTTGGCACGTAAGGCCGTTGTTCCTGTGGCGATAATTTTCCGTAACGGCTGAATTGCTTAAACAGCCGTCTAGCTTTGGCCCGTCTGCTTGGTCAGGCCGAAATGAATATTTATCGGCCCTGCACGTCGGAGTAAACTAATCGCGCGGCCGGCAAATAGAGATTAAACGTGCGACCTGGATTTTGTCCACACGGCAGTTCTAACGCCCTCGTGGCTCGATGACGAAGACTTTCTCGCAATTTCATCTGATAATTAATCGGCGAGAGAGGTCGTCGTTGATTGACGAGGGACCGCGAGAAAATAAATTCCGGGGCTGGAATGATATTCGTAGATGAATCGACGGGGAAGTGGCTGGAGGTCAGAAGGAAAATGGGATTCGGTTTTCCCCGTTTTCCGAGGGAGGCGGATCTCAGCGCCGATGAAAGTCTCACTAATTTCCGTCCCGGTAAGTTCGGCTTTTGCCCGGCAAAGTGGCCGTCTTCTACATAAACCGCCCCTCCGACCTTTATCGAAGGGCGCTCGAGCTTTTAAATATTCCAGCCCCGGAATTTCCGCGGCTCTAATTATACGTATTTGATTTACCAAGTCAGCGGAACGCGAGGGAAGTCGTTGACCGCCGGGTCATTGAGCATTTCTCGTGCTATTCCTCCACTCAGAATAATAATCCCCAGCAAAGTCAAAATTTCGTGAAATTTCGTCTCGTTAGTTCAATTAATCGCGTGTTTCGTGTATTTTCACGGCCGCGAACGTTATTGAAAGTGTTTCCCGCGATAGGAGAGAGCCTCAGGGATTATTTGGGTTCCTTCGCCATGCATCCCCTGAATCGTGGGGGAATGGGGGGGGGGGCGGTTGTTATCGTGCGGAGGAGCGTGCGAGTCGTGAATTCCGTTGTAAAGTCCCGGCGTTTTCGCAGGGCGAAGCCGACGAGGCGAATGAACACACGTTTATGCAGCGGCGGTCGCTCGAGCATGCTTATTGCGCGGGGACAAATGGAACGTCGCTGGCGAGGGTTGTTTTATCACCGGTGCCTTTCCTTCCCCGGGATAATATTTCTTTTGGCCCCGGGCACCCCCGGCCTATTAACTGCCAGCGATGACCAAGAAGTCGACCTGCCCCACCGGCTCTCATTACCCACCACTGCCACGTCTTTTTATTCCACGCCCACCGCCTATCGCCTTTATCCACGATACCACGATCCGCCGATACGACGACGACGACAAACCCTTAACAGCGAATGAGAAAGCGGTTACCCAAGAAAGTCCCATAGAATTGCCCCCTTCTCGGGATTCATTTACCATCGACGACTCTTTCAAAGTCCTTTCTTTTTCCAACTCCGGCTGCTAGGAAAATTCAGTCGACCAGATTCTTCGTAGAAATTTGAAATTTGTGAAACCCCTCCTTGAGACAGACTTCTTGCAGGGAGAGCAATTACTAGAGAATAATATATTACTGTTTTATAGTCGGAGTCGGTCGTTTCTCAAGGAGCTTTGAAGCTCTCCTTAAATGCACTTTAATAAAAATGAGGCTGCTGCCTGACTCCTTTGAAGCCGGGGGTCTCGATCCTGGCGCTTTTGTGGGTCGTCCCCGTTCCCTGGCAATTTTAACGTCAAGTGCCTGTTTGACGCGGAATCTTCCCGTTGTTGCAAGCTCTATGAATTTCAGCGCCACTCCAAGTAGGATGCTTCTGTCTGCAGATCCCCGAAATACCTCTCCATGCGTCAACTACGGTACACTCGGCAAATGTTCGCCTATTAGAAAATAATACGAAACCTGGGGTCCCGAATTTCGCGAACGAACGAACTTCTGTACACGAAACTCACCCCTAGGATTTGGCCGGACGGATTTCATTGTTGAAAGTAGCACTGCCGGGAGTTGCTCGCTTTGCCGCTCGTTCTTTTTCTTTTTGCGTGATAAAATGAACTCTTCCTCGTCAAAAGTCGGGAGATGCGTCTCCGGCGAGAGTGCGCGGAGAGTGGACAGGGGGGTCGTCGGCGAGAGATTAAAGCAATTTCGGTTGGTCATTTGGTATTCGTATCTGGCAAAGCTTTGTGACCGTCGGTCTTTGTGCCCGTTTACATGGACTCGCGCCGACGGAGAGTCGATTACAGTGGACTCTGTTTGTGGAAGATGCTCCATGTCGCGGTGTAATATGTTCGTATATTTTCGTCGTCTAATTGCGATAAGGGGTCGGCTGATCAAAGGCTTCTATTACTCCTGGCTGCGCTGTCGGTTCTTTCACGCGGCACAGATTCGCCGGGAGATTATTTTCCCATCAAAAGATTCCATGGGAAATAAATGTGGGTCGCGGATTATTCGCTTGGCGGGAGAGCGTTTCGCCTCGTCCGATTATTCCTCTTAGCGTGGAACTCTGGCGGAAACCCATTTTTGGCCGGGGCCTCGTTGAAATTTCAGCCCTGTCCTCGGAAGACTCGAACTCCGCGGAATTAAGAGCGGAATTAAGGGAGCACGTTGAACCCGAAAGTTTGTAAAATTCAATTTCGGCCTGCAGCCGGCCTGGGGGAGGGGGGGAGGGTTGAGTCGAGGTAGAAATTCCCACTCAAGTATAACGGACGGCAGTTTATCACCCTGGCCAACTGCCTTAATACGACAGCCAATGCGCCTATTCCGAAGTCGACCTTTCGACTCCAACAAAATTCTATGCCTTCGATTTTTTCCACGAAATCAGTTCCCCAGTTACTCGGCAGCGGATTAATTCTTTTCAACGTTATTAAGCTTTCATGGAAGCCGAATCGCAAGAATTTTATTCCCCTTTCAACTATCGAGGGAAGCTGCAAAGAATCTATTGTTCCATAAACTTCTGGAAATTCTTGAATAACAGACTTGAATATTACGGAGGGAGTGTGTCTACCGTGGACTTTAAAACGTTTATGAACTTCGTTGCGAAGTTTCTCTAGCGTTATTTGTTTCAAACAGCCAGCCCGGCGTGCTATCATGAACAAAGAAATGTTCGGTAGACTGCGACTCGTTGTTTCCCCTCGACTTTTTTCCCCTTAAAAGAGAGCGTAATGGAACGATTTATCGGCAGTGCGTGAGAGAAACGTTCGATCGAATGAATGAAACACTTTGCCGGGGCAGGACGTGAAATGGAAGCAATCGTTGCTTCGTTACACGCGATACTTTTTGTCCTGGAGCAAGTATGGGAGGGGAGTGGATGGTTCCTTCTTTTTTGGGGCGGAGACGGGATCGAAGCGTGGTGGTCGTTTGCGGAACGATCGATTTGCCTTAATTTGAGCGTTCGATAATTGGCCGTGGAGCGCGATGAAACGACATCGCCGGCGCCGTTTGGCGAGGAGCAAAAATCAAGGCTGGCCTTCATTAACTCATCGACGAGCCTCGCAATCAGCGAGAATCGCTGAAACGTTGCCGGCCGATTGCCAGTCGCGTGATTCTTTTACTCGAAGAAGCGCCCCAACGTTTTTCACGATTTTACATTGGCCAACGAGCCAGCGACTAATTAGCCTCGTCGGCCCGGCGGCTTCCTTTCGAGGAGCTGGAAAATCGAAGACTTCCCCGACTTCTACGGCTTATTTAACGAAACTTCGTATTATTCCGGCGAGCTCGGCGACTTCCCTTTCATTAGCCACCTTTTTCAAAAAGTCCTCTCCACGAGCCCAAGGGGACGGGCAAACAGAGCAGACTGGGGATAACGATCCGACGGTAAAGCAATTCCCGCGAATCCGGATAAGCGTTTCGTAGTGTCTCTTCCCATCGTGACATTTGCGTTTTGAATTTTCCCGAAAGAAGAAGATTCCTCCCGACGTTGGGGGAGGTTTTGGAAGGGGAAGGTTTGTTTAAGCTTGCTCGGAAAACAGACGTGTAGGTGCCATCTGTCCGTGCGGATGAGGGCGGTATTCTTTGGTCGTCGGGGAAAGCTCGATTTATATGCATACGTGGCACACACAGAGGGAAAATAGGATTGGTCGGGCGCGTGCGTAAGGGAAATTCGCAGACGCGTGGCAAGGGAAGAAGGTAGTGTGTTTGCGGGGGACGTTGCTTGTATTTCGGGTAAGAAGCATCTCGTGTGTTTCCCCCATCGATTGTACCCCCCCTTTGCCCGGGCTCACCGGGCTTTCCCGAAATAATGGAGTCGATGGGGTCGAGGATCGGATGGTAAGGCTGAGTTATTCAATAGGACGCGAGAGAAACGTCGGCGTGCGTATGGCGGGACGGTTCCTCGGGGATTCGGCTTGTATCGGCTCCGACAGCTACCCTCTTTCTCTTCGTCTGGCTGTCACGTCGAACGGCACGGAGGAAGGTCGTCGGAGAAATTCCGAGGGCCCGTTACGTCTCGTTCGGAGATTCCGGCATTTCCTCTTTCTCCGACGTTTCATTATCCTGGAGGAGCGGGTTAGCCGGGCGGAACGGTTCCTCAGAGAAATTTCCCTAAAATCCTTTTTCGCTTTTTCCCCCGTGCGATTGGGTTTCGCGGTGGATTCTCGTGAAAAGCACGGCTGAACTCGGCTATGTAGGGTGCATCTTTGGCTTTCAGCGGAGGGATAGGTGTATAGGCAAGACGCGGTTCAAGGGTAGAGTCCCTTACTTTATTTATACGTGCTCAGTTAGCTCGAAAGGACCCTTTTGCTTCCACTTTGTCCTGTCTCGTCGCAGCCTCCTGCCCTCCACCCTCCACCCTCCACCCTCCACCCTCCACCCTCCACCAAGCCTCGCCACGGCATTCAGCCGGCTTTCAGCGGCCTCGCGGAGCCCGTATTTCGCGTTCTAACTTCGTAACTTCGCCCCGGGCGATCCCCTCGTTCTATGCACGTACGTTTCCTCCGCATGACTATTTCATATCGCGCCAGAAAAAACGGGGCTAGAGCCCGTCGAACTCGGCCGAACGTCTGCCAGTTTTTCCTTCCATTTCTCGTCGTTTCTGCCTCGTGGAAATGAATCATCCGAGCTCAAGCGCGAGACGACGATTAGCGAAAAACGGTTAATGCGTTTTCGGGCGGTCATTGAGCGGACGAGAAATGGCCCATTGTATCGACAAGCTGCTTTTCTCCGTTTGTGTTTCTCACGTTGCCACGCGATACCTTCCGGCATTCGAGAGCACCTTAATTGTATCGATATTTCTCCGGGGCAACTGCTCTTAAACTGGCCGCACAAGAGCGGAAAACGTCGGGAGAACTGTGCTTCGTAGCTTTTTCTTGCGGCCAGTTGCGATTAAACGCTTCAACTTTCACAGCTCCGTTGCCCTGTCCGCCAAAGCATTTCCTGCCAGTTACAAAATGTTACGATCGATGTCCGCCTTTCGGCGAAGCTTCAAAAATATTTCCCCGTCGGAAATATCATCCTCATTATCGTTAAATGCGAGTCGTTGAAAAGCCCGACTCGCCGGCATTGTTATCGTGTTCGACGTGCTCAAGGTATTATTATTAATTAAAGGGGAATTGAATTTCCCTAGCGACACAGCTGGAACCGTCATAATACGTCGTAATTTGATTCGCCATTAAAGCGAAATTGGCTGGGTCGCATTGTGAACGTTAGAAAACGTTGATTACGCGCAGGAAAGATTAACGGGCCGGGCGGGTGCTCGCGTTAACGACAAACGGCTGGCTCGTAGTCGGAATTTTAATAAATTCGCAAGTTTTAAAAGTGCTCGTAAGTAGATACGTAACGGGAGTGGCCGGGCAATTTCGGTAATGGCGCTGGAGCTCGCGGCAACGACGTTCCAGGCTTGAAAAAAAGAATACAAAGGCTGAGACTCGAGCCAACGGCAGTGACCATCGGACGCGCGGAGCTATCCTACAGTTTGTTCCAATAATTCCACTGGCTACGAGAACGACTCGAGGATTATTGGAGAGTCGCTCGAGTTTCTTTGCCGTTCGTTGAATTATGCCGCAGCTTGTTAGGGACGGTCTAATCGTTTCTCCGGCTCACCTCGACCTTACTTCCCTGATAAAAAATGAATGGCTAAACAGAACCCACGGAGAGTGGAGATAGGGTTCGAGTGGAATTCGTTGCCGCTGACTAATTCGCCCGGCCGATGTTCTCACTGCAATGAAATGATATTTTCCAAGGAAAATCGTGCTTCGCGATGCTCGCCTTTAACTCGAAACGTTCCTCAAGACGTACGTAATTTAAAGGAGGGAAGAAAAGTGAGTGCCGGCTGAATATCTTAACAGAAATGGATCCTGTTCTCGCGGTCGAGTTACGTTGATTAACGCTGCAGTTCACGAAGCGATAAGACCGCTTTTTATTAGAGGAACTGCTATGAAAAGCAGGAAGAGAATGAACGCTGAAAAGGGGAAGGGAAATATATAGACGAGCAAGTCGAGAAATAAAGGATCGGCCGGGTGAATCGAGCCATATTATTTTACCTGGCTCTCGATAAATGTAAATTTAATTATCAGTATTTCCGTTCTCCCTTGCGACCGATAATAAAGCGAAATCATGCTTCTCTTGTAAGTGCGCAGATTCCGTGTAACTTTATAGCCTGCGCCTTTGTGCGAATGTAAAATTGCGAGTCATCGATCAACACGAATTTAATTACCTCGGCCGTGTGCATCGTGTAATTCAATGCTTCCCGTCCAAAGCGAAAACGTTGTTGGAATTTCTCGTTTCGCCCGAAACGCTCGGTGAAACGAGGAAAAAACACCGTTGACATTTTCCGTCGTATCACGGAGCAATTGGGGTTGTGCGAACCGTGAAATTTTAGATATCACGTTTTTGCCGAGCGAGATGAGGGGTGGAAAGGGGAAAGGTCTTAAACCGCGTAGTTGCTTGTACCGTGGAAATAGAGTCTTAATTGCTCTAATCCTGCTGCTCAGAGGAAGTTTGCCGGGTTAATGCAGAAATATGCGTGCGCGGGAATGCGGCAGTTAGCCGGCAAGTTGGCAGTAGAAATTCCGATATCGCTCGGACGAGGGGGTAATAGAAGAAGGGGGGGGGGCGGGTCTGTCCCGCTTGTACAGGGAGCCAGGACTACTCGTAAATATGCATGTCTCCGGCGCGGAGTGAATATCGTTAAATGACTGCACGTTTACGGAAGGCTAAGGGGAGGGGAGGAGTGGGAGAAACGTGAGACGCGAGACTAGAGGAATGGGAAATGAGAGTTCGTCGGTTCCACGGTTATCCAATTGGCGACGTAGCCGAGGAACGCTGATCTTTCTCCACCCCCTCCCCCCGTCCTCCGTAGCCGAGTAATAATCCACCGCTACGTATGTGCACGTCTGTTTGTCGACTACCCCCCTACCCTTGCACGGCTCTCAGCGTTCTGGAAATTAAACGCCACTGTCGCGCGTGTCCTTCCGGAGGACGCGGGGATTTCGCCGTAGCAGCTTCCTTCAAATTCACCATTCTCCGTTCCTTCGCCCGGGGAAATCCGTCGGCGAGAATGACGCGGCGCGCGAAAAAAGGGCCAAACCGACGGATAGACGACGGGCAAAATGCGTTCTCGATAGGAGGAAGATCACGGGTCATTTACCGCTTGCATTTGCCTGTTTCGCTGGCGATAAATCTCGCCGTAAAAGAACTCGTCGTGTCGAAGACGAAGGGCAGTTGGGGGCGGTCGAACGTTCCGCCATGATATTCCCAAGTTTCTGAAAGCTCGGCAGGGCCATAAAATGCGGAAGGAGAGAGAGGGGTGGGGGTGGGGTGCTTTATTGTGAGCGAATGACGGTCGTGTTGGTCGGTGGTGGGATAGGGTGAGGTCGATAGTTCGAAGTATGGCGACAGGCAGACAGTGTTTCGAGCACGCGTTTGGCAAGACAGATACGGCACAGGCGGTGCAGGGAGGAAGCCGGCGGTCTGCTAATTATCGCCAATTAATTCGGCCGTTTCCCTCGCACAGGCTGCCGTTGAACCGTGACATGTGGCTTCGTCGTTATAACGACTGGCCCCATCATCCTCGATTCGAGGCTCGTGCATTCGGGCTCGTTCGTTCGCTATTGATGTTCCCGCCACGCATTACCTTTGACTAACCGCGGTCCAATGCCGCTTTCAAACGCTTTTTCCTCAAAAGTACCGCGGTTCTGGCCTCCTCGTTTTTCAACGCAGCCCACTCTGAATTAGAGTTTATGAAAACGACTGACGCGGAACACTCGAACGATTCGAAAGCTCAGATATCGTACCGCTACTTACCCGAATCCTTTGTCCAGTTCGTAGGAATTAATAATTATACCCTGTGTACCGCATGCTCCCAACTGGTTAAACCCATGACATTTTATTTCACATTAATTTACATTTACGTAACCATCAGCAAGGTCTACGGTCCGTATTGCGATAGGATTTTACTGAGCAACTGGCTGACCGACCGCTGGCGTCCACACTTAAGCTGCAAAGTAGAAAAAGGAAATGGTCCCTGTTAATACATTTAACGTTACAAAAATTTCATTAGAGAGAAGTAGTTAGTGGAGATGAGAGGAATTAGTGTCGAATGATTACAAATTATTTCATTAATCGTTCCGTTTCTGTGCAAGAAGATGGAAATAACTGGTTTGAACAAATCGTCGAATTAATTTCGCTAGTTTATTTACTTCATAACGTTAACAATAACAATGGATATCGCAGTTTCTTGGTACGCAGTACTCGCGTCGGTGGTAACAAGCTTTCGATGTTGGAAGGAAACCCGATCTCTGGGTATACTCGTTACTCCACAAATTTCTTAAATTATCGTGCCTAAAATTCACTGGACAGTCATGTACAACACTCGCGTACCGATCGAACCTATTGGTATCGTGTATAAGTTTAAAAAATGCAAGGAACAAATGGAAACGCTAGTCTTTTAAAAATTCCTTTGGCAAATACTGCGAAATGTGCGGAATGTTCACCACTCGAGTCATAGGGGCATGAATAATCTGGGGAAAATTCGTTTGGAACTGTAACTTTGAGCATCGGAATCGTAGGAAAAGACTCGTGTGTCCAGTGGAATCGATGGGAACTAAGGCTCGCGATTAATCTCTGTCCTTCGCGTCTCTTCTTTGGTTAGACGTCTTGAAAAAGAACTTTCTTTGGCTCCGCGAGCGTACGTTCGGCCGGCAACGTTGCTTTCGTCCCGGTGGATTCCGGATAATCGAAGTTTATCTCGTCGGAGGCATGTCTTTGTTACTGAGATCAAAGTTTACGCGAAACACCGGGTTAGAGTGGGAACACGGACGTATCGCCGTCAAGTGTAATCCTTGCTATTGCAAAATTAAGATGGCCTTTGCCTCTGAGCACGTCGACGGTGAGTATTTAATCCCGCTGTTAATCGGCAGGGGCCTCGTACTAAATTGTTTCTTAGGAATAGCTCCTTGTTTCGTGTTAAAATCGTGTGATGCACTGAGCGGAAAAACGTCACTATAACTTGAGGAAGATTTTCGCATGGTTGATTCTCCCCTTGCGATGGAATGGTATTGTCATTGGTCGTGTTTGTCGCGTAAATACTGGAGCGAGTAAGTTCCTCGGCTGTCTCGAAGGACGATGATCATTCGGAGCGTCTAATTGCGCTGGCCGACTCGTTGAGAGGAATTCGCTTGCGTGAGTCGTCAGCGTTTCGAAAGTGGCATTAACCAAGCGTGTCCTTTCGGCCAACTTTCCAATTACTTAAAGGGATTATTTCGAGGATGCTCTCGACGGGGATCACAGCCGGAGGGTCTTGAGGATCGTGGATCCGTTTGACGGTCGTAGAGGGGGCGGTGCGATGAGTGTGCACCTGGGGTCGACAGGATGAAATATTTGCATTAAACGTCAGGGCGAATCCGGGGCTTGACGAATGGGTCGCTCGTTTTCCGGCGCGGTCGACCTGGTTGGTCAGTCGCTGTCCGACATGTAGACATTCTCCTGCATGGTTTGTCCCTTGCGCAGCATTTCTCCGTTGCTGGAATACATGACCTTCTGGTAGGCATAGTCGCGGGTCCTTCGACGTGCGAGATACCAGGAAACGCAAACGTAGCCAACGACAGCCGTGAGAACGGCGAAGTTGAGAGCCAGAAGAACGGCCATCCAGTAGAACCAGACGGTCGATTGAGTCCTCCAGGCGAGAGAATTAAGGACGCACTGGGATCCCTCGGATCCTGGCGACAGGAGAGTCGAGTCCCCGTGGCAAACGGTGCATTCCGTGTCGGTAGGACCGGAACAGGAAAGGCAGCTGTAGTGGCAAGCGGAGCAGAGCCTTTTGGGCCAGTCGACGAGGCCGTAAGTCCCCTGCGGACACTGCTGCGTGCAACCGCCGTTGTGTTGGTACCAGTTAGTAAGGCACTCTGGAAAAAAGAACGGAGCCCGTGAGTCGTCCAGTCTGGGCTTTTGCAAGTGAATTCTCATGCTCGTGAAAGCGCACGGGAGAAGAGCTTGTCGGACCAAGCCGATCGTTTCAACCGATCCGAGAATCCCATTAATTAAGCGCACTAATGAGTTACTCGAGCGTCATCAACGTGCCTTCGGTCGACAAATCTTCCTTTTCCCCGAGCTACTTCTAACCGTTGCACGGACGTCTCTTTTCGTTTTATCTCGTGTGCATTTCTGTCTTCCGTGGTCTTTTCTTGCCAGAGTGTATAGTGTTCTGAGTGTTCTACTTGTCTTCGGAGTATCGTCCACGACAATCACGTGCAATCGTGTAATTAACAATCTGTTCTAATCGTATACACCGACTCTCTCTCTCTCTCTCTCTTTGAGTTACCAGAGTATAGTTAGGCTTACATGCTTTACGATAATCATGCCGACCGAATTAATTTTCCGCATGCAACTAATCGCTCGAAGTGCCGAAGCGTTTATGAATTCTTTGCAAAAAAGGTGTCGCGACGATGTGTTAATTCAGTCTCCATGCTCTCTTGTGACTTTCGCCAACGGAGTAGATTAGTCGGAATAAAGGGATAGACAAATCATGCAGGATTTCAACTTGTTCGAGTATAAAAGCAGCGTTGAAAAAACCATACGTGTTGAAAGCGATTAGCGGGAATTTACAAAGCGAGTAGAGGACAAAGGCAAGTAGGCCATGCGGATTTTAATTACGTCTCGATTGAGGGAACATTAGAGCGTGTTAAGACATTCGAGCGACCATAGAGAAACGAAGAAAGAAGTAAGACTCACCGTGCTGGTGAAGCGATCGGGGGGATAGGTCTTGGTTTTATGGGTCTCGAGTACGAGTGTGGTAGGTGGAGATGGATGTGGTAGTTGGTGGTTGGTGGTGGTGGTGGGCTGGCCCGAGAAAATCCGCGCCGCAACTCGCCCACGAAGATCCCCGCGACACGAGTACCTAAATACGTTTTTGTCCAGCTGCTATGAAGTGGGGAGGATAAAAGCTGTCCTCGCGGCCTACGAGGACAATCATTGTCCCTCTCCCCCGGATCTGCCGGGCTCCTCGTTCGCCGGGATTTCCCCGGAAATAATGAACGGCCGATCGAAAGAATCTCGTCGGACGTGTCGCACGGGGATCGAATTTTCGCAAAGCCTTCCCCCTTGTGGCGAGCGAGTCCTGGGTCCGCTCGAGTAAATTTCACTAGTTCAGTCCTCGGGAATGCAAGCAGCAAAGAACTCGCCCGGTTATGCAGCCGGGAGGTGAACAGAGGGAAAGTGTGAAGCATAGAAAAATCCAAACATTGTGTTAGTGCATACGAGTATAGTCGCGATTCTTCAAATCCTGCCAGAGTTCAGTCATTCAATTTTCTTTAGGACGGTTACATTTCGAAGCGAGTGAAATAAGATAGACGTGGTTGTCTTTGCATGCCGTTTCGTTCGAAAGTAAATCTCCTTGACTCAAAAGGTAGGCAAGAGTAGTCGACTCACATTGAAATACGAAACAGAGAATTATTGTTACCTTTGTTATTGGGAAAGAGTGAGGTGCAAGGGTTTCGGAATCTTACTTTCTAAACAACGTATTAAGTGAATCATTAATAAATCGTTAAGACACGTAGGATTTCCAAGAGAGCACTAGATAGTGACATGGTCGAGAATTAGCACCGCTTCCGTTAATCAGTATATTCACCTCTTTTAATTCATCCATGATATACAAATTTCAATGTTGCTTATAATGTTCCATAATAGATGCAATTACTTATACAACGTATAGAAATATATACGGCTACGAAGGTGCGTAGGCGTATATATTTTTATACTTATATTTATATTATACGTGGCAAAGACGCGACGCGAGCAGCGATATTCGCAGCCGACGGCAATTTCTCACCTCTTTAGAACTCTATAACTTAGGATATGTCGCCTCTCCGAGCAAGATACATTTTACATTACATGTACAAACATTTACAGTAGTTACATCAACAATATCGACGGCTCGGACGACAATGCATTTCCCGGGCTAGACAATTGGAAGTTCTCCGGAGTATCGCCAGTCTCCTACCCCCTTCACCGTCTTTTAATATTATTGTCATGGATGAACCATATTATTGAACGTTGGCGCGTGAGAAGTCTGTCCAACGCGAAGGACGATGAAGCGGCGGTTCGGATCGACTGCGCCTACTTCCCTTCCTGGAAATGCATTCTTGTCCTACTGTGCTTTCGCAGGTATTGTACATTTTGGAAGATACGTCACACAGCTTGGAGACACGTACAGACGAAAATCGTACGCTCAGAGGGACCTTGGTTAGAGCGCGAAGGGTTGATTCGTCGAAGCCCGGTCGTTTGATAAAACCTAATCGAATTCTCGATATCGTCCCAAGTTAAAATTCTCTTCCGCGAGGTCAATCTTCGGGGAAATTAACAGAAGGTCCTCGTCGATCCGTCAACGGGGGATTAAGGAAAACGATTGTAGGAAAATCCTTTCCGAGCGTACGTCCACGCTGTAGTCCTGGCAATCGCGCATATCCGTACCGCTTATTCATTTTAATTGACTCTTAAGCTACGGTTATATAATTGATCTGTACTTTCATTATCGGGGTCAGAGGGCGAGCCCATCGATTCGATGGACGTTACCGCTTCTCATGGCACGGACATTTTCCCTCGAGTTTCCTCCTCTCGTCTCTCCACCTTTTCCCATCATTTTTTTTTTCATTCGCGCGTGGCAATGTCGGCATGAAAATCGCGTTTCGATTCCCATCGAAATTCCTCCGAGGTTCTGCGAATATTTTCCGTGTTTCACCGTGGGAAGGACGCGTCTTTCGCGATGCCAATAAAGTATTATTCCTCGTGCGGGGACATGATACCTTCGGATCTTATTCCGTGAACGCAAGAAAATTCTTTTCCGTGCCCTATTTCGTCTATGGCGTTGTCTTATGTACATTTATAATACATATGCACGTGCACGTGGTAAACGTGTATACATGTAGTCGTAGCTTGTACAGCATGAAGATCGTTTCGGCATAGAAAAATAACTTGACGTTCCGTCGAACATGTTCAACGAAATTAACCGAGAATGGCTCTTCGATGCGTTGTGCGTTCGATAACGTCGTTCCAACTTTCACACTCATCTCCTCAGCTCAAGCCAAGTGTTTTCTGATTGTCCTAGAATTTCATGGAAAGTGCATTCTTTTCGAAGGACTGCGTGCCAATGAATTTTTCGAGCGGCTCATCAGAGTTATCTACGAGTTAAGAAATTAATAAACGAGTTCATCCTGCCCTCCAATATGTATCGACCCGTTACGAAAGCTACCCGCTCTTACCACTAAACGATATTCCTCCTACTAATGATACCTAAGTACACGTTAATGAACGTTTCAATCAAATACGAAGGTTGTACCTGGCGGAACGAAATATTGTATCACTTATTAACCATGGAAGCGTATTTTCTTTGCTACAGCCACATATTTCTATATTACACGAAGAGGATAACGTGCCCGCGAAGAAGTCGTATCGTCCTACGTCAACTCGTTCGAGTAAAGTTGGAGTCATCTGGAATGTCGCCGAAACCGTCATCATTCGTTTCGCCAAATCGTCATTTATGTACAGATATTTTTCATTGAATATTAACGCGTGGAAGCTGTGCGAGTTTTACAACGAAAGTCGACGACCGAGCCTTCTTCCGGCACGAGATTAACGAAACAAAAAACGTAACAGAATTATTGTATATTGCCTAGCTAGGATGAGTAAACGAATGCTGCGAAAATTCTAGTCTGACGATTAAAATGATATGTGTTTAACTCGTCATTCGGCAGGCACAGGATAGTACGAAAAATTCAATTACTTTGACGACATAAGTTTTCCACGGCTCTCAGGAGGTGGAAAATAGATCTGTTAAAATTTTCACTGGAATGAGTCGATAGATATTTTGCCGATTAAATGAATCATTGCATTGCGCGATAATTAAACCGGCCAAGCCTTTCCCCGCGTGACGTGCTCGTGCAGCATCCGATTACAGTGATATGAAATACAACGATACGATAACAACGAGTGACCGATTTGATATACATATATGTACACGTACACCGCTATAAAGTATATCGATGAGAAGGATTATTGATCACTATCGCTCACTGTCGAGCGGTTCTAATAGTACGGCGCCCGTTGCGGAGAGAAGAAGCGCGCAGAAGAAAATCACAGGAACCGTTTTGCGCGCCAGAGAGATGGGAAGGATAAGGGGGGGAATCGAGCGGAATGAAAAGTCGAGGAAAATGCGAGGAAAGGGAAGTGACAGCTCCGAGTTTCCATGTTTTTGACTTTATCGAGGTAGACGAGGGCGAGGAATTAGCGCGTAGATTCTGGGTCGAGTTTGGCCGTCGGTCAAAATACCGTGGGATTTTTTTCGAAGCAAGAGGAAACGCGGACAGGGCTTGATTTATTCACGTGATAAAAATGGCGCGCGGTGGACGACTGATTGGATCCTGAGAGTGCGTTTCGCCGAGTGTACGGTGGATTAGCGATACAAATAAATCGGGCCCGGGGTCATTTATTTATTTCGCGGCGCGTCAATTAGTCGCCGGCCACGGCTAACTTTTCCCTCGTGAAACGGCGAGCTCCAATCCCGTCCGGACAAACAGCAGGAAAATTCCCGGATTATCGATCCCCGGGGAATAATTTGGCGCGCTTTGTGGCGCCAGGAACGCACCCCGTCCGTCCTTCCTACGGTGAATCCCAATTTTTCCAGACGGGAGAGGGACCCGTGGACACGTGCAAGTACGTGTCGAGTGATTGAAACAATCGGAAGCTATGGCGAAAGCTCCAAGAATCGTTCTTACGTCTACTCAACTTTCATTCCTCATGAATGTACGAGAAAAAAATCTGTGAATAATTCAAACTAACTCTTGGGAAGTAACTGTGATGGGAAATTTGAAAAAAGTCGGGTTCGAGTGATTGGACGAGCGAATTAATTTCGCGTAGACGAAACTCACTGGTCCGCGGATCGTCGATCATCGTCGCCGGAATTTCCAGTCGGCACGCGCGGACAATACAACCCCCTCCCCTCCCTGTCCCTCCCCCTAACCCGTCCTCGTATGTTGCGAAAGTCGGCTAATTGATTAAGTTGGATCGAGATACACCGTGCACCGCGGTTCGTTTGGCGGCTGCAATTTGTGCTTCATCATCGGTGCATAGCGCGCTGTCTGAATTAATCCTCGACTTGGCACGCGACTCCGTCGGAGTCGTCCTATGAAATTCAGAAACTGGCTACTGACTGTGGCGAATGGTCAAAATGGTCAGCTGCCGAAGGAACTTTAACTGGCGGCTCCGCGGATTCGCCCGAATGTTCGTCCTTCATTGGTAACGCTTTAAGAAAAGAAAAAGAAATGGAAACCGCGTGGTCCGACCAGCGGACGGCGGAGACGATTGACTGGAAACCAACGCGGAGCGTTACGTATAAAAGTCGTAGAAAATACCTCGTGAAAATTCCGAGTGACCCGAACGACTGGCGATTTCACGCGAAGACCGATGGTTCAAACCTTGTACCCTTCGTAAAGAATAATTGCTAATGGGTTTTCGTTGGAACAGGCTTTACTTAACCCGGGCAAATGGTATTTGCCTGAGATGAACTGTTTCCCCCGGTGTATATCTTGGCGAAGCCGTACAGAAGTTTACGGAAGTTCCGGGGAACTTTCATAAATGGTTCAATCCGATTCCATCGAGTCGTTTTAAATAGGAGGAGTCTGCTAGCGTTTACCGTGTCGGCAGTGCTGATAGCTCGATCCACCGTGGATTTTCCCCCCTCCCGGTAGATGGGTTTTCTCGGAAGGAAGGGGATAAGAACGGAGCGTATCTCGGTGTCGGGCGAGCGGAGAATTGTGGAAAAAAAAGGCGGTCGACAAGGGATGGAGGAAGAGGAAGTCTCTCCTCGGAACACGTCGGTTTGCACTGGCAGCGAATCTTCTGTTTATAAAAATCATCTCGAGGAAGGTATCGTCTATTACTCTTTAACGTCGTTTCGAATATCCAGCGGTTCGATTTTCCCTGGGAAGGAATACCCATTGGCGGAAGAATGGTCGACCATCCGTACCGGACGACAAATGTTCCAAATGTTTCCCGGTAAAATCGAGAGGACCGAATTTCCACGTTCGCCTTTCGTTTCGCTGGCAAATAGAATTTCCCCGTTTGATCCTGTACTTTCTATCTTCCCGTTGAATCAGCCTCGCCTTTGCCCACCTTATTCCCTTCGTCCCCTTTTTATTTTACATCCACTTTTCCCACCTTTCCTACCCACCGTCAGCGCTGCATATTTAATCTGTACATTTTTTCTCGCGTCGAGCAAACGTTCGAGCAAACTTTCGCGCAAGACATGACAGACATTAACCGCCGTATGAATATCCAATTGCGTGCCTTTAATTTTCCTCCTGTGTTTCCTGAACTTTTCTACCGTGAGAGAACGTCTTACATCGTGATCGTGGCACGTGTGTCTTCTTACATAAAAACGTTGTACTTTGAGGAGTTCACGAGTCGATGGCAAGTCGTCAAGTTTTTTCGTTCTGTCCAAGTTCTCCGGAGCTTCATGAACTCCCGGGATCCGCTGAAAAGCATGGCACTACCGAGGAGTCCAAGAGGGTTTCGGTGACTATTTCGGATCATCATGAGGACCGTTCGCACGCGATTGGCCGACGTTCTATCGTCGCGGCAATTTCCTTAGAGGCTGAAGACGAGGGTTTTGCCCTCGGGGATACAAGTTCATGTTGGTTTGGGGGACTGGGCCGGCCTGCCCCGGCGATCAGGTAGCTTAGAAGGAGTAAAATGAGGCACCCACCTAGGCACCTTCCGCTGCGGGCATCGATGCTAGAACAGCCGCTCGTTTGGTTCTCCGTCGTCGGCCTCTGGACTTCCGGGTGTGAGACGCGGTCCACCTGTTGACTTCCGGTCCACAGGTCGTTGGTCGCCTCGACTGCGTTCTGCTCGGCCTCCACTGCGGCACCATTGTTGGCCAACTCGTCCTGCGACACGACCTGTCCGCCCGGCTTATCCTTGTCCAGCTCTTCGTCCATCTCCAGGGAACTCTCTGTCCCGTAGAACACCAGCTTCCAATCGTCCAGAGTGTCTGGAACCGTTCGATCGATCATTAGACATAGCCGTAAAATCGGATACTTAACTTTGAAACTCTCCATCAACATCTACGACATGGCAAGAGAGACGAGAACTGCGTAGCAAATAAAATGGCGTGCAGAAAAAAGTAAAGCATGTAGGACGATAAGTAATAAAGGTACACATGTGCGGTCTGCTAGGGAAAAATATTCGCGCGGTGAATAAAACATAAAGGTGGGCATGATGCTGGCCGGCAGATACATTTCCGGCACCTGTGCGCCCGACGTAAACGTAGGAGGTGTGGAACAGTCCGGTGGAAATGCGATGCCGTACCGGCTGGGAAAACTAAATAAATAACTCCTGCATGCCGGACTCTTTGGCTGCGAACAAAATGTCCGTCGCTAAATTTCCGGCAGGACGTTTCCTCCGGCCCGCAAAACTCGCCGCTATTGTCCAACGAAACGGACAAAGCCTGCTGTGTTTACAGAAAAGAAGGTTTCTCCGAAGGATCAAGATCGTTCTTTGAAAATAAACCCCTTCGTTTCCAACCACATTCTGTAAGAAGACTTAAATAAAAATTCTTATTTACGTGCTTACCATAGAGAAAAATAAATATCGTCGATAGATACACATTGGACTACTCAATGAACAATTCAAGGACACATTTGAAGGTGGGAATTTACTACATAATTCTGGTATGAGCTTAGTTATAATACATTTATCTACGTACAAACATGCTGTCTACGAGGCGGTGATATTCAAACGAACGCTTTCTACGAAATCTTAAGAACGGAATCGCGTAAAAGACTATCTGGCGTTGGACGTGCATAAACTTCAAGTAGAGAACCGCGCGGAGAGATAGCTCGGAAGTTTGAACGGTGGATTCTTGGCTGACTGTTTGCAGGACGTTTTTACGGAAGGGGCAAAGTTTTCTAGCGTTATCGGCGCAGCAGAAATTTCGCCGTGTTCCAGGAGGGAGGGGGGGAGGTCGGCTCGGTAATCCTTTGACGAACTCCCCTGGGAAACTTCGTAGAGGCGAGACACGATCGATGCTCGTAAACAGCCAGGGAAATTCGTTGGCCGCGCGTCGCTTTTCATCTGGCCAGCATTTCTTTCTTTCCCCTCGTCGGCGAGAAATCGAAAGGCGGGCAAGTCGAGGAGAATCTACCCTCGGCGGGTCGGAGGAAAAGCGGGAACTTGGGAAGGCCGACGGAGGGTAGGGTGGGGGGGGGGGGGTACGTTGGCGGCGCCGTCGGGAAATTAATAAGGCGTCAGGACGACGCCGGGAAAATTTCATCCCGCGCAGCTTAAAGCTGCGAGGGAGGTGCAAAGCGTCGGGGATCAGCGTGGAAAAGGAGGACGAGAGTTCAACGGAATAAAAATGCCCGACGAAAGATATTCCACTTTGAGACGCCACGCTCGGGTGACCGTCTTGCCTTTCCCCCCCTCACCTTGGCCCCTTTTTTCCTCGGCCCGTAGCTTCCGGTTCCCCGGGCGGATAATAAAGTAAGCATCGGTGTTCTCGCCTCGACGGGAAATCAATATGCATGAGTATCCGATCGATTTTTCATTCCCGGCTAATCGCGTTCCGGCCCATTCACACGCCCTGCATCCGTAATTCGCGTCTTCGGCAAACATTATCGAATTTAAATCAAATTCATATTCATGAAATCAAAATCTCCGGTCGGATGAATCTATCGCCTTCTCCCTGGCGGCGGGTCTTATATCGACGTCAAGATTTACGGGACGCGTGCAGCCAACGGCGAGGATTTTCATTTCTTCCGAGTTAGGCTATTTTCGCGTAGGAAGCCCTCGGCTTTCAGTTCCCCTCGTGGTACGCATACGGCACTGTCGTCAATAGCGGGACGATCGTGTAAACTTGAACGGCGTGCGCCGCAATTAACGGCTAATTAAGAGCATTTCCGACTGGGATCGTGCCGTTGAATCGCTAATAAAATTACCTACTTTAGCCTCGTTTCTGTGTAAACCATGAGCGTACTCGCTTGTTCCTATCTCGCGCCATTCTGCGAATTATGATCAACTACTTTCCACGATCGTGAGGTAGTTTCCAACGGTGGAATAGCTCGAGGCTGGATTCTGCCGCGATACGAGAGCGAAGTACTTGCTAAACGGTATAAACAAAATTAACGGTCCCGAGGACGGGGGATAAACGTGCAGGAAGAAAGAGATCAACGCAAAATAAACAGGGGAAGCTGTTTCCGTGTTGTTCTCCACAGTGACGGGTCTCTACTGAATTCAACGACAATGTTCGTCTAAGGACTCCTTTGTAGGAAAGGTACCCTTATCCAGGAGAACGTTCCTGGGGTCGAATTGCTCGTCCTGCAGAAGGTCCAGACCTTTAGCCCTCGTTGCGTGTTGCTGTCCGGCTCCTCGGGCTCCCGCGTAGACAGGGTAGAGGGGGTAGAGTTGTTGGATCTTGGGATAATGCTGGAAGACGGCTGGCACCTTGTTGGTGGCCGACTTGGCTGGCGGTTCCAGGAGGATGAGTCCCCTCTGCTGAGACGAAGCTGTGGGGATGATCCTCGCTCGGGTCGTCGTGCTGGACGGAGTGGTGGTACGCGTGGTGGGGAGGGTGGCGGGGCTTGGTGTGCTTCTCCCTCGAGGCCGAGACGTGGACGGTCCCCGAGAATTCTGGGAATTCGATTTGGCGCTAGGCCTGTTGGCGGATTTGCCGTTCTTGTGCTGGCCCCGGGCCTTGCCCTTCCTCTGCGACTGGATCTGCGCGTTCACCACGTACGGTGGACTGAGGTTGTTAGATTTCTCGGACTTCCGTTGACTAGGTTTGCCTTTGGACCCGCCACCACCCAGACCGTTCTGCGATCGGCCCAATGTTTCCCGTGGCTTGACGAAGGGTCGTCGGGGGATGCTCATCGCCGCGGGATTATAAAGGGCGTATTCCGTGCGGTCAGGCAACGTTGACGTCCCGTAGAATATTAAGGCCCACTCGTGCAGAGTCGCACGACCTGCGTCCGTTCCAGAAAGCAGCAAGAAGGGACAAGAAAAATCGTCGTTTCGTTACAGTTAAATCCTCAGCGATTACCTCGAAAAACATATGTTCCCTAGAGTCATCTCAGCGTTACAACTCATTTGAACGTAACTCCTGGGACTGAATGACTGTCGTAAAATACGCTGTAAAATACTCATAGCCTCGTACCGGAGAAATAACGAAATTCGCGCGAGGATACGATATTTCGGAATGATGCGGTTTTCCTGTGGACCTACAAGATTTTTACAACGTTATACCGGCAACGGGTCTACGCCAGGCGTAACCGCATTTATGACGGAGGGTGGAATCCGATCGATTCGAGCTAGGGTAGCGGGGGTGTAGAGGACCCGAGGCGGTTGGGATTGTTTTCCTAGCGTTACTCCGCGGAATTCCAAAGCACCGCGACATCTGCGTCCGAAGTCCCGTCCGAGCGTCTGCAGTTAATTAATTACCAAGCTGCAGGTCGACCTGAAAGGGATTAAGCAGATTCCTCGAGTTAAAGCGACATGGGAACCCTGTCTCTCTTCTCGCGAGACGGTCCAATCGCATTTGCCTGAAAATAATAAACTCCCTTGGAAATTCGACGGTTTCTTAATCCGGAAACCACTGCTCGGAGCTGCTCTTCGTATAATCCTTGGCACGTAACGCCGGTATATTGCCTAGGGTAAACACATGCAAATGTATACTTGGCGCGGGGGCAGTGCTGATCTGCGCACTCAAAGGCCGATTATCCGACGGTGCTATATGTACGCGCCAGTGAAAGCGCGAGTTTCGCCCTAAGTGCTGCACAAGGACGTTTCTCGTTCCCATTCCCCCTTCGTCTAAGCTGCGACGCTTCCTCCGAGGGATAGTCTCTGTTTACGTCTAAATACACGACACGAGAATAATATTTTTCGCAGGATTACAAACTCCCTGGAGCGAGTGGATTTTCTTTCGGGCCGTTTGTCACATTGGATTCGTGGAATTAGTCGTTAACGGTGCAATCGCGGGGGAGTACTTACCGAGGTAGCGGCCCTCGTTGTGGATCTCGAGTTTCCACGTCCCGTGCGGTCTCTCGCCCCACGTGTGCACCGACATGAACGGCCATTGATTGAAACCGGCCTTGGACGCGTCGTGCGGCCTTTTAGCGAGGAGAGTGCTCTTCGTGCCCTGCGGAGAGGTCAGCTGTATCTGAAGGTCCCCCCTTCTCGAGGCCGTCAGCGAAACCTTTGCCTGTTGGTCCAGATAGATCGACGTTGACAAATCCGCATGAACGAATAAAACAGGGGGCAAATGGAACATTTCCTTACCTGCACGTGTTCCAAGAAATTAACTCCGCTGCACTCCTTGACGTGCAGCTCGAGGACCAGCTGACTCTTGGGCGGTATTTGTCTGCGCAGGAGTATTGAAAATTGGTGGGTTAGCTAAGTCTGAGAGAATAGAGGGTATGTGCTTCGGTTAAAGTAACTCACCGTCCGGTGTGCGGTGCCGAAACTTCGCACTTGTGTTGCTCCGGCACGGTTTTCCATCTTCTGGCGAGACGTACCATTGCCGTGGCATCCATCAAGCCGTACCCGAAACTGTGGCTTACTGGAAACCCCGAAGGAAGGGTAGGGGTTAAAACAAATGGGGGTAGTCCATTGCGGTGATTGGCCGAAACAATACTGAAGAAATTCTTATTCTTACCGTTCCTGCCGACTCCGTTGGTCACCCAATCGGGTGCCTTTAAGTTTGCTGGTTTAGCCGTTCTCACGACAATGTGTTGCATATCTCTCCAGGTAAGATCTCTGTTGGCTTCGAGGGTGAGTGCGCAAATGCCGGCAGCGAGGGGTGCAGAGGCAGACGTTCCTGTGTGACTGCTCGTGCAATGATGATGAAGATCTGTGGTGATGACCTGTTTTTCCCCGGTCGCTCCGGAGCTGTAGGTGGTTGCCAGGGTGGAAGAACAGGCCTCGCTGTACCAGGGTACAAGGCCATTTTCCGTGGCACTACTGATCGACAGTGTCCATATGCTATTCGTGTAGCCATCGCAGTTGCAGTTGTCGCTGTCTCTTCCTCCGTTTCCCGAGGCCCAGACGAAAATCGAGCCCTTCCCGTTGCGGCCCTGCGGGGTGGGATCAAAGCCCGGCGTATTCGTATGATCGAATTAATCAGCCTGGTTAGTCGAAAGGCTAGTGCATTAGGCTGCACTCCTGCAGCTCAAAGCGGGGGAGGACTATCATCCGCCCTCCCTTTCCTTCCCAACCCTCCCCCCTTTCTCCCTTGCACTCGGCACTTCCATCGTTCGCCAGACACACCAACCAAACTAACTATATTATCTCTAGGTAATCGCTGCTCGTCGTTAAACAGGCATTTCCGGCTCACGACTATCCACGCGTAGAATTTCGTAGGAAAGTTACTGCCGGTGAATCGTGCTAATTAGCCGGGCCTTTCGGGGGGGGGGGGAGTGTTTTTTCAAGACACAGCCCGTGTCCCCTGGGGTAAATGTTACTAAACCATGGAAACTGCCATCGGGTGGATGCTTCGAGCGCGACAAGGTAGAAGGGGGGAAAGGCGGGCTTTGAACGTTACACTCCTTTGCGCAGCTGGCTCTGATATGCGAGGGAAACGGGAGTGCTTTGACGGCTCGGACGGATTTCTGTAATTGGCATCGCGCGAGACGTTCAGGGTCCACGGAGAAACTTCCTAGCCGACGAGGAACTGTTACGAGTGTGGAGCTTTAGACCGTGAATGCCGTAATTGAAGAGGCGAGAGGACGTCCCCGACGTTTGTTCCTCACAGATCTACCTCGTAAACGTTCCCCTCCAACATGGAGATTACCTGACTTCCTTTAAAGTTCTGCCGGCTGAATCAACGTTCACGCGGTTAATTTTCTAACAATCTCCAAGCCACCTTCATGCGCCATATTTTCTTATGTCGTTTGCGTTTGCGGTCTTCCCGCGGGAGAAAGAACTTTCCAACTTGAATTCCCCGTTGAGGGGCCGAGCAATTAGGAAACTTTTTGCACGCGATCCCCCAGATCGATTGCCGGGCGACCCTTTTTTTCGCGTATATCATTTTTCTGAGGCTACACTTTTCTCATTCTCTCTTCCTCTGTACGAGTTTGAGCGCTTGGGTTCCCGTTTTTTATCCGTTGTTCCACGGCTTTGGCGGGATAATTATTCGAGGAATTATTATGACGTTCGTGGGGCGATAGGTGAAACAATGTTGTCGTTCCGGCATGAAGTGAAGCGAACATTAAACGTGCATGCGAGTTTCGCATGGACGGGGAAAAAAGTAGGAGGGAAAAGTTCTCGGCTAATTATCAGATCTCATTAGGAGGTCGCGTTTTGTCCCGGTAGGACAGGGTAACTCGGCTTCTCGACGTGGCATTCGAGCGAGAGGCCAACTTTAAATCGAATCGGATGCTAATGTAATTTTCCCGCTGGCGGAAATTACTCTTCTTTAAGTGTGGCTATTTATAGCGAGGGGAGCGGGTAGTCGCGTGGAATAGGATTGCTCGATAAGTCGATTGCCAGGGCCGTTGGAAGGGAACACTTGTCGTTTGGCCGATTAAACGACGGCTAATTTCATTAAGAACGTGCCTGGAAAACCCTTTGGAAACGGTGCTTCGTTCTGGCGCCGGGAAATCGCGATAGGACGGGGAAGGCGATCGAGGCGACGTTTCAATGCGGCCGACGTAGATAACGAGACGAGACCCAGATCTCTATTGTTTCCGTGAAACTCGGCAAGAACGGCCGAGCTTGTCTTTGCGCGATATGTTTGTGCGAATGGCCCTCAAAGAGGTTCCACCGACGCGCCCTAACGAGCTGGACGTTCAAACTCACACAATCCGATACGAAATCAGGGCAAAATCGACGGTTAAAAACGATGGCAAGAAGGGTCCTCAGGAAAATCACCGGGGATCTAACAAGTCGTGGCTTAATTAAGCGTTGATTAAGGGACGTTATCTTACTGACCTTGGTGATTCCTTCGATGAAAGCCCTGGTGGCCAGTTCTCCCGGGCCGTCGACGGTTTTGCCATCGTCATCGGGTCCCCAGGAGGCGCTGTAGATGTCGATATGCTGGGGATTCAAGCTCAACGATCTGGCCTCGACCGCATCCGTCACGTCACCGTCCAACATCCGGACACCTGAAAAATCCATCGAACATTTCCTCGAGTGAAAGGCAATTCCACGGGAAAAAATGAGGTACGTTGGGTCAAGTCCTCTGGGAATCTCGTGCAAATATTTCTCTTGCGCAAAGCCCTGGGTCCTCGTTTCTATTGACCGTCATAAGAGCCTGGAGGTTGGCGGGACCGCGGCTTAAACCGCTATAATCCCGCACTGCCTCGGGGAAACTTTAAGGAGCGACTGCCATAGCGAAATGACTTGGTCGGTTTGAGCAAAACCACGGGTTCGATTGTTCTTGTCGAACTTACCGCCAACCCCGGCACCAAAGGCAACGCCGACGGCGCAGATGGAGTTGTTGGCTGTCGCGGCGACCTCCCCGGCGCACCTGGTGCCGTGTCGATTGCTGTCTACCACGTCGTATCGAGGCATCGGGTCGTCGTCGTGGCTGTTGACGTCGTAGCTGGCTTGCGGGTCCTGTGGAAGAACAAGCAAACGACGATCCATTAGCCCGGGACCTCGGGGAGCCTTATTTCTCTGGGTACTTAAATACTCACATAATTTTTCTTGAGGTCAGGATGGTCCTTCTCCAATCCGTCGTCGAGGATCGTGACGACGACGCCATTTCCGGTGATACCGTCTGCCCAGGCGCCTTGCACGTTCATATCCAAGCCGTTTCCCCTATTCTGTGGACATTGGGTTCTTCAGCAAGTTCGTTAGGCGGAACGTCCATGGAGGGGTAAAAACTTACCAAGTACCACATTTGAGACCACCTCTCGTCGTTGAGGATGGAGAGGAGATTGGACGGACCACGTTTGGTAATGAGGTCCCTTTTTGCCCGCGATTTTGCCCGCTGTTGCTCCGCCCGCCGGACCCTCGAGTCTTTCATCAGCCGATGATGTACCTCGCGATGTGGCTCTGTCGACCTCTTCACCACCGATCGATGCTCCAAGTGGTACCAGTCGTCAATTATCTGCAATGGACGGTCATACCTAATTAATGCCTACGCGCCGAGTGCATCCGGGCCGAAGCGCAATAATGAATAAAACGGTTAGTCCGCTAATAAATAGGCCAGTTCCGGGGGTTTCATTCGATTAATTAGCACGATGCGGGGACCATTCGTCTCCGACTGACGTCGAGACACATTTTCAGTGTGCCGTTGTCGGAGAAAAAGGAAAAAGACGGCAGTTCCGGCGGTGCTTTTTTACCAGCCGGAAGTTTCGCGCATCGAGATTTACCGCGGCCATTTTGACGCTCGAGTTTTATTTCAGCGGAAGACCGAGATTCACGGGGCTGGATAATGATAAACGCGTGAACTTAACGACGCGGACAGGTCGGAAACAACGGCGGAAACTTTGCCGTTTCTCAGATTTACGGAAGTACCGGTTACACGCGGCCAATGGCGGCGTAAAAATTGGCATTTCTTTAAGCGTTTCATGGACTCGGCGCGAGCTTTATCGCGCAATCAACGGGGAATTTCCTAAGCGGCAAGGACTCTCTGGATTTTATCCCCGGCAAAGTTTATCACGAGCGACGGTTTATTACGAGGAACGACGGCTCCCCGCGGAGCGTAAACCGTGCACGTCCAAAGTTAGCGGTCTTCATCACGACGTCATTTACGTTTTTATTAGTCCTTCAAACACTTCGGAGTTCTGGGCTTTATTAAATTCTTGTCTTTTTTTTAACCTCATAAAGACTCAACATTGTTCGCAACAACGGCGCTTTTTCTTCCCATTTCCTCGCGAAGCTTCAACGGCGCTTTCCTTCATTTTCATCGCATAATTCTTGTTCCGAATTTTTTCGCAATTCCTGGCTTCGGCAGGAGGGCAAGCGGTCCTCAGCTTCGAGAGTTCGTCCTTCAAGGCGGTCGTTGACGTCTTCGGCATCGGGAATTTCGGGTGTATCCTCTCGGAGGATGATCCACGAGGTTTTCTGTGCTCGACGAGGATCGGCGGTCGAGGCTCTAGACTGCGAGTTTCTCCGAAGACCCGCACTCTCACGGGATATTTCTGTCTGGACCACTCGCCGCTCGGCACAAACTTCCTAAACGCGCGACGAGCCGGAAGAGGGGGGCATTCGTCTTCCCCGGACTTCCCGTGGGCCGAGACCTCGCTCGACGAATAGCAGCTTCGCGAGGTTTCGGCTTTGCCTAGACATTTGCTGAGCCTGTGCTTCAAGGCCTGTAGGCCCTCGTCCTTCACAGGATTATCCCGGACCTTCCCTAGAACTTCCTTCAACGATTTCCCCCCGGTTGATGGTCCCGGATGGTCCCCACATTTCTTCGAGCAACAAACTCCTGGGGATTCTATGTCCACTTTGCAAGCTTCGCGCATCTTTCGTTGTTTTGGATCCATTTCTCCGGCAAAACAGGGGGACTTGTGCTTGACCGAGCGCTCAGTTCCATCAGCCTTGACAGTTTCCGACGTTTTCTTCCGTGACCAGCCTCTCAAGAGAGAGCTGAATTTGAAGAAGCCTTCCTTGCGTGGAACGTAAACCATTTCTCGGGGCTGTGGTGACTTTCGCGTGCAGGAACTCCAGTCGGGAGATCTATACTTCCAGTGACCATGACTGGGTGGCGGTGGGTCTGGTTTTACGTCGACCACTCTTGACGGGGAGCAATATGCTTTTGGAAGCTTGCCCGAATTCTCGCGCTTTTTCCCGTCCGACGATTTTATGGACGGAGACGAAGAACTCGTTAGCTTTCCTGTTACCTCGCGGCACTTAAGGAGAATCCTGCTCTGGGTGCAATTAAATGACGGAACGCAAGTCGAATCATTCTTCTTCCGATTCATCGTTGACGTGTTTATGCAGTTCTTCGACTCACGATTTCCCCGGGTCGTCCATTTCCAAGTTTTACTACAGCTGATCGTTGAATTACGCCAGTCGTGCGATGTCCATATTGCGTTGAATGGTTCGTTAATTAAGGAGCCAATTAGTATTCGCAGCCCATTACATCGTCGGTAACTCGATCGAAGCATTGATTCACGTGATTTTACGATTTTTACGATTTTTCCGAAATTTTTCAGCGTTCACACAACGTAGAAATTTCGATGATCCATGGCGGCGTGTAGAAATTATTCGAGTTACGTTTTATTAATTTTCTTCCTGGTGCGGGGAATATTCGGTTCAAAAGGTTATGCAGTGCGCAGTGAAATTTCCGTTTCGCAACTTCAGGGAGCATAGTTTCCAGCTACAAACAATTACGATCCCGGGAAGAGTTGCGGCGGGGTGTGGAAGACGAAGATTATTTTCTTAGGGGATTGCCGGGTGTAAGTTGTCGGAAGATCTGGCCGTGGGAGGATGGCTCGTTAAATCCGAGCCGAATCGATACGTGTCGGTGCATAACGAATTTCCTAGCACGTTTCGCAGTGCGGCGAAGCACTCGAATGGCAGCGACGATGATCCTCCGGTGCGTGTGTCGCCGCATATCGTCGCGTTATTCGCGCTCGCCACGGTAGATCGATGTCGCCGTAAACCTACCCCCGGGTATCGAGTGGGAGAAAGGGGATGGGGGGAGGAGTCGCGGCGGAAACTGGTCGGGAGATTCATTAGCAGGAGAAAAGCGGGTAGCTGGGCTTACGCGATTTGCGAATCCGTGTTGCGGCATTGATTGCCGGATTCGCGAGTTCGCTCTGGCAATCGTCGGAATCCTGCTGAGATCGAGTCGAGGAATAATGCTATCGATACACGAGAAGGGGTGCATCGTTTCTCCTCCTCCCTCGGAGGGGAATGCAAATACCAACATCTGCCGGGGCATAATTTCCTTCGAAGGAAACGAAGTTCGCGTTTGTCCGGTTATCGACTGGCCCGGGGGGGAGGCCTTTGAAACAAAGGAACTCCGTTGTTTGACATTTTACGTGGGCCAAAGCTCTGGTATCGGTCGTTACGTAATTCCGGATTGTCGGATAGGAATCTTGGGTTAGAGTTAGGAGAATGGAGGTCCAGTACGTGTACGTGAAACCGCGGAGCCAGTTCGGCAAGCAGTGTTTCTTCGACGACGAGGGGCCGACTATAGAGGAGAACATCCTGCCGGAACCTCAACACGGAAAGGACTACATAGACCGCAGTTATGTCGACCGTGCGGTACAAAAATCTGCTCAGCTCGCTGTTCACGAGGTTAACGAACCACCTTTTCGTCCTTCTCTGGCTACTGCCTTCTTTAAAGTTCCTTTGAAATCGCGGCATCTTCGATAATCAGATGCAAACGTGCGGACTGACAACGGAGAACCGTGGGATGTGCCACGTGGAAGGGGGTTGGCCGAAGGAAATCAATCCAAAGGACCCGGAAGTGACGCAGAGGTATCGCCGGCGGGCTGAGAAGGACGATAATTGGGCACCGGTGATGAGGAACCTCATGAAAGTGAGCTTCCCTCGCGGATTATCTCGCCTCATCTCGTCGAGCGGATGACTCTCGTCAGTGAGCCAAGGAAAAATTCGATAAAACCGTCCACTCTGGGGCCCCGTAAAGCCATCTCCCGGACCTTTACGAGATTCCCTACCGGACTCGTTCGTTTATTCCGCGTATCCTCTTAAATCCTGATGGACATTTTAGCCGATGGAACGCTGCGTGCTGCAGAATAACGCGATCAACATTCACGAGAATTACTTCGACGACATGGTCCCGGCGGATCTGGTGCTGTCTTACGAGGCGAGGTGCTCAATCCAACGGAGAAAGTCATATACGAGGGATTCGTGAGAAATTCGTGAGGAAAGTCGCGAGGCAACTGGCTTTCGGGGGAGGGAAAACTCGTTAGTCGGGCGTTGAAAGTTGGCCGGGGGAGAGAATAACCCGACTCAAGCCTTACGTCATGTTCGCCTTAAGTCCACGGTCCTGTTTCAGTCATAATAAAGCTCGCCGAGGAAGGATGGCCCCTCTTACGGCTTTCCCCTCGGCTTTTCCCTCCTTCGCTAAACCGTCATTTTCTCCTTCTCCTTTTCCCCCGGCTTTCCTTCTGCCCTCCTTTTAACGATGTTTCCACCGGGACGAGTTTCTCTTTGTCTTCCCCCGGAACTACCCTCGCTACAATTATTACTTTCTAAACGGCGAAACACACCGAGGGAGAAATCCTCCGTGGTGTGTGCGTGTAAAGCCAATGAAATTCCTCAGGACAAATCGATACCTCGTATATTCCTTTTATCAAAATAACAGCCTTCCTTCAGGCTGTTTCTCGCTGTGATTTTTAGGAAGGTCCACCTGTTCGTAGATCCTCAGCCAATTAGAAGACCGATTAATCATCTATCTTGGTCGCCGGATTATAGGAACCAATTGGCAGTTTCCTACTGTTTCACGGAATCCGAGTCATCCCTCCCGGAAGTCAGCACCTGTTCTTACATATGGGACATCGGTCAGTGGACCATTTCCTCTTTGACTTCGATTTTTGCATCCTCCGGGGTTCTCTTGATTTCCATTTAATTCCATTTGTCACCCGAGTCGTTACCTTCTCGTATCTAACTTTCTTCCCGGCCTGGAGGAGTGTCGAGAGCAATTAATTAAGCGGAAAGTAATGGCGCAAAGGTCCAAGTGGAGGTTCTTTTGCCGCAGGGAACCCGCACGAGCCGATAATGACTCTGCAGCCATTGTCGCCGGCGATGTCGATAGAATTCAATCCACACGACTCGCGGTTGCTGGCCGGTGCTCTCATGTCCGGGCAAGTGTGCTACTGGGACACGAGGATCGCCGATAAACCCGTGGAGATGTCCCACAGGCAATTCAGTCACAGGTACAGCCGTTGTTCCTATTTTGCGAGGCATGCCTTCAATAAGACCCTACAGGCTTCGGGAAATCGCTTCCCCTCCCCCTCCGTCCCCTCTTTCCCAACCCTTTGGAATATTCGGTCTGTGAGATGGACCGAATCTGCCAGTTCCACGTGCATGCGATAACTTTCCGCGATTATTCGGGTTCCTTGCCGATGAGTCCGGCTGGTTCTCGCAGAGACACGGACCGCAAGAACCACGTGATTTATCGGCCGAGATTTCTGACTGGCCGTTCCCTGTCGAAAGGCAACCGGCGAACCAGGCACTCTGGACGACTTCCAAGACCAATACCGAGTTCTTCTCGTCCTCCTACGATGGCGTCATCAAGTGGTGGGACCTCAGGGCCCTGAAGAAACCCACCGAGGTCCTCGTCATGGACCTCCAAGAGCCTCAACGTGCCGACCTTGTTCGTGCAATTGGGATTTCCGCACTTCAATTCGAACCCACCATGGGATCCAAGTGTATGGCAGGACTGGAAAACGGTACCCCCAATGTCTTTTCAATAAAGATTCGTGCTTTGATATTTCACGTCTGATTCTCTTCAGGGATTCTGGTGAACGTCAACAGGAAGGGCCAGAGCGTCGTTGAGAAATTGGCAACGAGGTTTGATTGTCACAAATGCCCGGTGCTTAAGGTCGACAGGAATCCATTTAATCTGAAGTACTTCTTAACCGTGGGCTATTGGTCGGTGAAGCTTTGGGCGGACGACGTGAGGGAGAGCGATTTGGCTTCCTTAACGTACATTTTCTTTCTCTCTGTCTTAATACGATACGTCCATCCCCCAAGGGAATCCTCTGGTCCTTGCCTTTACAGAAACCTCGAAACCTTCTTCACCGGGGGCTGTTGGAGCAGGGCGAGGTATTCCGTATTTTTTACGGTTAATAGAAAGGGTATTCTGGGCGTGTACGATCTGCTGAACGGCATTCATTGGCCGTTGACGGCGATAAAGATCTGCAGCGAATGTCTGACGACGATTAAGCCTCATGAGAACGGTGCCCTACTGGCCATTGGCAACGAGAAGGGAAAGGTTTTCCTCGTCAAGTGTCTCGAGGGGCTGACGACCACGTCGAAAACCGAGAAAACTCTTGTGTCTGCGGTACGTCACTCACAGGATAATCCGCAATAAGTCAGAAATCGAGGGACAAACGGGAGGGGAACTTTTGATTAAAGATATGGGATTATAATGAAGAGGGTGGGTAGGAGGATTTGATCTATGATGAAGTCCGTGTATCGTAGTACTTGGAGAGGACTGGACGATTCGAGAAGCTCATCGACAACCGTCTCAAGGAGCTTCGTATTATGGTGACCGAAAAATCCGGATTCGACGTAGCGGAAGGGGAAGAACCTTCTCCGAGAGCGAACGTGGCCCAGCAGAAGGGCAAGGCAGATCCGAGGGGCGAAAGGTCGGACAGAAGTTCGCTCAGTGCTTCGAAGAAGAAGATCAAACCGAAGAAAAGCGCCAAGAGCGTGTCTGCCGGTGCGGATTTGCTCGACGTCGAGAGGAAATACTTCGAAGTGATAAACGCGGTATGAAGTCGGGGCTAACTTCATCGGGGAGCCATTCTCTTTGTCCATTTTAGCCGGTTAATTCGACGATGCGATTCATCCATCAATTCCCGGGGGCTTAGGAGGTGGAGAAGTACGCGAAAGCTCAGGAAGCTTTTGGATCCTCGGCGAGCGTCAAGTCGTCGGGGATGTGGCCGGAGAAGAGGAAAGTAACGAAAGCTCAAACTTCGAAGAAGGATGCCAAGAGCGATAAGAAGCCCGAGCAGTTGAGAAAATGGCCGGAGTCCATCGAACCCCCGGCTCGACCGATCAGGTACAAGAAAGCGGAACCGGAGTTCATTTTCGAGGAGGAGGACGAGCCCGAGGAGGAAGTAAAGAGCGGGAAAAGGGAGAAGAGGATCATCAGAAAGGTCTGTCCGCCTTGGATCGTCTGTAAACCGGAAATCTGTTGCAAGGATGTAAAAGGTACGCAGGAGATTAACGAGTTCTTAATTATCTCTGCTTTAATTACGAAGCAATAGATTTTTACGTGCGACTCTACGTTAATCGAACATTAAAATAAGACAGCGGTGAAAGGAACGCTTCGATCGGTATTGGTTTTTTACTCTTCAGGATTATCCGCATGCAGAATTCAGGATGTTTGTTTCAGGCTGCTGATAAAATTCGATGTCGCGCGACTCGCGAGCGACTGTTGACGGAATTTAATCGTTGTTACCGAGATTCCGCATTTTCTAGCAAAATTAGTCGGGTGGGGGTTGAGCGATAGCGGATCATCGCGAAATTCCGACCTCTGCGTATTTCAATACATTTTCCTGTAATGCAATGCGTTTGAAAATTAATGGGGCGGGCTAGGAATTTAATAAAGCCTGCCCAGCGCGCTAAGAATTTTCATGTAGGCTTTTTTAAGAGAATTGATGCTGGGTTTTAGAATCATTGGCACTGGGAAAGGCGATAAGGGAGAAGCGGGCGAAACGTAGGAAGCAAGTTAGACGATTGCAAAGCGAACGGCAGAGGAAGATCTCGCTTCCGGTCGAGGACCAGATCGCCTCAGCGAAGGACAAGTATTTCGAGGAGATCATGTCGACCATCGAGAAAATTCCTCAACGTACGACGGCGGCGAAGCTACGAATTTTGCGCGAAATGCGCGAACCTGTGTCCAGCGTCTTGCGTTCCGAAGTGAGACGAGCGAGAAAAGAACTGGAGAATTGGAAGAAAACGACGGGATACGGGAGGTACAACCTGCGCAAGGTCCTGCGGGAGATGATAAAAGACGAGACAACGAGAAAAGCACGGTCGGAAATAGGGGGAGCTACGTACAGAATATCCGAGGATATTGAAGATCCTTCAATGCAGGACTCAACGATCGACGATCTTGACGAACCGATTCCAGGGAGAAGATTCATCTCAGATAGGACACTGCGCGGGATCTCGGCAACGGAATCACGCGGAAAAACTGAGGCCACACCGGAAGAAACGTCGGTGTTGACTCTGCGTCAAAAGCGCAAAACGAGCGACGAGGCAAAACCTAGTGAATCCCCGAAGAAGTTTGATTCGTGCGACGTGAAATCCCATCCCCTGGCGATCGGTGAAATCATGAAATCCTCTGGCGTGGAACTGCGGGATCCTTCGTCCCTGAGGATGGGCCCGCCGGAAACGGAAGAGAAGGTGTTGCTCAAACGGAAGGAGGATTATCCGCGGATCTCTGGCGCGCACACGCACCGCCCTCCCGACGAGTCCCTCTAAATCTACCGTCGTTTTTCACGGCACGCGAGAAGACTCCATTTGTCGGCGAAAGAATGTCCTCGATCCGGCGCGTATTCCCCGCGGATTAAAAGAAATTCTCTACCGCCGTTGAAAATTACCCCCGGGACAGAGAGGAGTAACCGCGTGAGATTTTTCCAGCCGTGTAACGAGCAAAGCCGAAATAATGGCTTTAATAAAAAGTCCACGACGGCGAATGTAACGGAATTACCGGGGTGCAGGTAGCAAATATTTATTAAGTGCCGTTCGACGCGATGTTAATCGTTTCGACATCTCCGCCGTTTAAATACGAGTGGAACACATTTTGTCGGTTAAACAAAGCGCCCGTGCTGGTTGCATGAATGATTAAAAAAAAGCGGGATAAATGTTTCATTGGAACGGATGGGCGATGATGTAGATAGTAAGTCGTATCGATCGGCAGGGACGCGCGCAGCTGCATTTATGCGATGCGGGGGACACGAGTAAATCCCATGAAAACAGCCGGACGCGAGGAGGATTATCGTGTAAAACGTATCGGGGTTTCCCCTTTCGATCATTGCCTCTCTGTCTCTATCTTTTTTTTTTACCTCAGCGAGGAGGCACTCGATCGGACGGCTATTCGGCCGGTTTTTTGTTCACTCGGCTCGAGTTCCTGAAAATCGTATTTCGTCTCTCTTTCGCCGCGATTTCGTGACACGAGGTCGCGCATTAGCCGATGAGATCGGGACATGTGAAATCCGAAAAAAAATAACCGAAGCCACGGTGAAAAGCAAGCACGATTCGTCGACTAACTTTTCATCCATGTCCCCCGCCGATGAATTTTCCAACGAATATCGTCCCCGCCCCGCATGGAAATTTGCTAATTCGTTTCCCCGACTACCGATGAAATGAGTAAACTTTCCGCCCGATTTTTCCTCTTCTCTCGAACCGCCAGACATTTGGAAATATTTCGCAAACTCGCAACGCTGCTCATTATGATACTTGTCGACCAACTCCGTACGTAGCCTTTGCTTCGTGCGTTATAATTATCGTCGTACGAATGTAACCGTGTGCGGGATGTTAATTATTATTACACGCGAATAGAACGCTAATGAATACGGATATTGAATCGTTAAATTCTATGGGGACGGTGAAAATGTGTCTCCTTTTTTCTGCGCGAACATATGGAAACGAAGGACGTGGATATCTTTCATGGAATTCCATATAATGTGCGATGCATTGCTGGCATTGTGCACAAACAGTGGACGTTCCTGTAGCTCGACGCGGTCCCGGCAAATTAAAGTAGATCGTGATTGCGAATGGCGTCCGTACGAATTGAATTTCCCTACATTTCCCGGGAATTTCTCACGTGGAAATTCCCGGTGAAATAGCTTCGGCGATGTTCGCGACGAGGCCGAGGCGAATGAATAATGCACGTCCCTCGCATGTAATTCCGGCAAAGTAGATGTGTAAAATGAACCTCAGAACCTTGCTCGAACGTCAGCATCAAAGTTCAGCGATACTCCTGAAATTATTCTTCCCGATTGCAAAGAAAATAAAGCTCGAGAATTTCCCGCTCATGGTCAGCGGTGATCGACCTCTTTTTCCCGAGGGAAAAGTTCCTAGCTTAATCGTCGAAGGAAATTCCTAGGAAACTTGTATGAAGATTCCAATGAGGAATGAGGATTTTCTCTGGTCGAGCTTTGGTTCGTTAGAACTGCAGATGCAATCGTTTGGACGTTGCATTCTATTTGCCGACGTTTCAATTTCTCGCTCTATCCATAAAGATTCTACTACCATGTACTCAAGTTTCTTATTTTGTGGGATTAGAGGCTGCATTTTCGCCGGGTTCAAAGAGAACTGGAAGCTTGGCTGGTTGGGATCTTTGACTGGAAACGCTAGAGTTTTAAAGCGAGGATCTTTTGCGAGGGAAGAACGTTTGGGCGAAAACGCGAGAAGATTTCGGCTGATCCGAGCAGGACAGACGATTACGCGGGGAAGGAGTGGAAGGCTTGTAGCCGAGCGAAACGCAGAGCAGCTGGCACCACCGAGGGGTTAGGTCGATTCCATTAAGATTATTGCGGTCTCGAGACCCTATTGAAATGCATGCATCCACTCCGATGCACTTGAGTGAGCCGCGTCTTCGCGCTCCCCGCGACTACGTGCATTTCATTCTACTCGACAGGCCAAAAGAAAGGAATATTCGGCAAGCACTCTGGCCAAAATCGCTCTTTAACCGATCCAAGTATTTTTAAACGACCACCTCACCTGTCTCGTAGGGTCCATTGCCGAAAATACGATGATTCGAAAACTCCCATTTAATCGTGTTAGGTCCTCTGTTCGTGCCGCGAGTAGTTGAAAAATTTCGGCACCGACAAAGTCATTTCCGCGAGGACGGGAAATCTGCTGGGTATTTGCGCGAGAGCTCTGGCCTGTCGCGCGATGATAAATGGCTGAAGGAAGGACTGGACATACGGGCACCGGTGGTACCGTCGTCAAGCCGTTGCAAGACGACATTTCCGCTAGCCGGTGGCGTGTCGCCGGCCTTCTCCCCGGTTTCCGTCCCCGCCCGACGTTCCGCTCCCCGTTGATCGTCCACGGAGAATTCCCAGCCCCCGCTGGGACCAGGGAAATCGCGGCAATTGCTTCCCCGAAGAGCGAATTCCCAAATTTTTCATTGCCCCAATCCTACAGGGTTATCTATTCTTCCAATTCTAATGTTTTAACTAATAATGTGCTTCCTAATTTCTTTTTTCCTCCCTGCACCGCCTTGGCCCAGCCTGAATATTCCTTAGAACGCGTTACATTCGCGGAGCAAAGTGTATCTCCGCTATGATCCCCCCCTTTACTCTGTGTTCGTTCGGCGAGGGGGGCAAAGATCGTCGGGTAGCGACGTTACAAGGGAAACTAAGGGCACCGTGAAGCGTGGCGAGACACGGGAAGAAGTTGATAGATCGAAGAAGCCGGGGGGATATAAAATACGACTGGCTGGCAAAACGCTTGGCCGACGTCCAAGGAGTCCTGGCGGCTCAAGCCCCCGGCGTCTATTGTACGAAATCCCCCCCTACCCTTTTCCGAGTATACGCGTTTCACCCGGTATCCCCCCTTCTTCCCCATCCCTTCGGACACCTTTTTTCCCGGCGACTCTTCTTCCTCGCGTTTGGCCCTTTTCTTTCACCTGCCGTCTTTCCCCCGTTTCAGCCTTCTTTTGTTCTTCATTTCTTCCGCGTCCATGATTCCGCGCCGGAGTATTTCATTAAGTCACCCTCGATACGACGATACCGGAATGTTTACACGGCGCAGAGAAAAGTCTGCCATTGCCGGGAAACTTTTCCAATTTTCTTTGACCGCGTAGTTTAATGAGCAACGCGACTAGGTGTCCTCGGAATCCTGGGGAAACAATGTCCCCCTCCCATCCCCCCTCACCAACGCGGGGAATTTTCCTGAGGACGGTCGATAATTAACGCGTGAAATGAGCCGTGACGTACCTTCTCGCGAAGAAACAGTTTCCAGCGGCATTTTTCCTGTCTTATTCGCGGTACTTTTTACGGTCCTCGCTGTATATCAGTCACCCCCCCCCTCCCTGCCGTCCTGTCGGTTTTGCCGATGGTAGTACATAAACTTTACAGCTGCCCGTAAAACCGAAGTTCTTGCCGACTGTTCATCGCTTCCTTTGACGGTCCCGCCATCCCCTATCAGCATATTTTTCCGTCCCCCCCTCCCCCCGCAGCTCCGCGGGACGTATATCATCGCTCGCTCAAGCGCAATTTCCCCCCGGGCCGCAGGGAATAACAAGAGAAAGAAGAGCGTTTAATGGTTCTCATTGGCACGTGGCGAGGGCCGGAAAAGTTTGTTAAACCTTTACCCGGGACATCGGAAGGTTGGTTTGCTGAGCATCGACGTTAAACAATGTCCCTGAAAATGGGATTTTACGATGCCGATTGGACGTAAACTCGGCAACGTGTCGGTGGGCGGAGTCGGGAGGGGAGGGGGGAGGGGGAGGAGGGGAAATGGAGAGCGAGGTGCATGGTCGGTCGTGCAAGAGAATTTACGCTAATCGGGAAAAACAGGAGTGCCCGGCCGTGTTAACTCGTCGTTTCGTCACGTCGCATGGAAAACGTCGGGCGTTTTATGTGCCGGTTCATCGAGAAGGACGGGGAGATACAGGGACGTGGTGGAGAGTGGGAAGGGGGTAGAACGAGAAAGGCGAATCCGGGGAACAGAGGGACGAACTCGCCGGTCTCCACCTATTCTTCCCCATCGACGTGAAACGCGTTTTACCCACGACATAATGACACTCGATTCAACGACGGCGCAGTTTCTCCCTTGCCCCCTCCCCCCCCCCCCTCCTCCCGCCACTCTCTTCGTGCCTGAATCACGAGTCAAAACTCGTTGCCGTAAATTCGCAGGAATCTAGGAATTACCGTCTGGCGTGCGCAGCAGACGCTCGACGTGACTGGCGAATCGTTACTTCGCGTTATCCGGCAATGGTGAACAAAGGACGGAAAACGCCGGAGCAGCCGGGGAGATACGGGAATCTCGCCGGCGAAATAATTTCGAGGCTGGGCGCGAAATAATTTATGACGTCTTAGCTCGTGAGCTACGCCGGAACTTAGCCGTTGGATTTACGCGGAGGATCGAATGCGTTGCAGTTAAAGCTCCCGTAATGTCTGACGCCGAGATCTGCGCTCCTAATGGCCAAATTCGGTTCGGGGCAGGGGGGGGGGGAGGGGAATAAATGCTAAGAGGAAATCGTGGATCGGCCGACAGATAATTACAGGCTGGAACTAACGAAGACGATTTTCTCGTGGGAAGCGAATGATCGCCGGCACTTCCGTCTTGCTGGTCCCTCGTAAATTTCGAATTCCGCTCGAGCTGAAGATTTTTCTGGCTTGAAATTCCAGGATAAATAGGAATCCACTTGTCGTTTCTACGTGCGCATGTAACGGCACGTTTCGTGACGATTCTGCACGGTGCTGCATGCATAAGCGAGTCCACTTAGAGGAAAATATGCAGCCGGCATGTGCCGCAGGGCGAAGGAAGGGCGCGAAGCAAGTTTATTGTGTGCAAAGTAAACCCACCCCCCCCACCGGAAGTGGCTCTCAGAACCGTCAGTCGACGAGGCACACTACGGACATTCTTAATCGTCCATCGGCAAGACTGTTTTATTCATTTAATAAAAGCTTTAATGAAATATTCAGTCACTTTCATAAGACCGTTTTGTCGGATGTGTCTCAAAGGAATATTTTACCCGGCCGATCATCGGTTTTCTTTAATAGCGTTCCGTGTGTATGCACAGGGCATGGTAAATCGAGCGGAATGTTTAATTGATGCACGCACACATTTTTCTATGCAAATCAAATTTTCAAACCCTGTTTCCACGCGAAACGAAGTTGAAAGGAGGTAAAGTACAGTTTTTCCCGGGAAATAAAGAACGAGTGCCTCACTTGGCCGGCGAAATAATTTCGACGAATACATTTCCGAGAGACAGATTTGTGGAAGGGATTATTGAATATTGGCCGTCTGGATTTCCCGGCGGATTCGACAAATCCCGCTTTGCCATCTCGATCTAAGTGCTATTCCTCGTTTACGTTTAAACATTTCCAAGCCTTTCGATGGCGTTAATCGATCATTCGTCGTATTTGCGTGAACGTCTGGTCGCTTGGCGGGGGGAGGAAATTTCGGGAAAATCCGCGGTGGCTTCCGAATGATTGGGGAAACGTTTTTCCCAACCGGCTCGTTTATTTCCGGCCGAAGAATCGTTCGGCGGGAAAGTTTCGGCCACTCGAATCGATGGCTCCTGATAAGCAACGACGTCTGCCTGCTTACCCGTCGACAACGAACTTTACTCGACGACCTTCCCCCCTCCCCTCAGCAGGATTAAAACTTCCCGGCCATGAATTAAGGATACGCGTCCTCCCGCCGGTTTTTCGCCGTTTCCCAAACCTGCGAGGTATTCCATCGCGGTCGACGATTCACGGGGAAAAGTTCGCGGGAACGGCTTTTTCACGAGGGACAAAATTTCGGCGGTGGTGATGGGAGGGGGTCGCGAGTATCGATAAAACCGTGAAAGCAAGGGGAGAGAGAAAGACGGATCGGCGAGTACTGAAAAGAAAAGTTTTTGATAGCCCGACCGTCGGATCGATCACTCGTCTCCCTCCCCCTTACCCCACAAACTTCAGTTGACACAGGGACGGGAATTTTAACGACGCGGAAAAGCTTTTCCTGGGCGATCTGGCCAAAATATCTGCCATGGGAATCGGGGATGAAGGGTGCCTCATGACTACTGTCGCGACGTTTCTTCAACAACGGGTAATTCCCCCCTCTTCTCCTCTCTGTCTTCCCACCCCCCGAGAGTGCCCGGAATTCATTACCTCGCCATCAAGTTCTGCGACCCACCTGCAACAGAAAAAAGAAGGTCTTCCTTTAGTTTTACATTAGAATTGGAAGAGACGGGCGAACGCGCGGGATTGGACGAAAGTTTGGTCCTATCCTCGCCGGGACAGGACATAAATTCACGTCGGATAAGTCGCGGCAAAATAAACAGGGGAGAAAGTTTATTCCTCGAAGAATTCCACGGGGGATAGCGTCTAACAAGCGACTCGCCCGAGGAATGGAATAGATTGAATTCTAAACGTTTGTTCGAAGAACGGTTTGTCATCGCGTCACAGCTTCGCGGCTGATATTCTTTACGGTTGTGGAAATCCACGCTCGACAAAAATGATTAATGCACATGCGCCCTAGATTCGTATTCGTGGGTGGGTAGACAGGGGGAGGGGGGGGGGGGTGTGGGGGAGTATACATCTTCCGCACAATAACGCGAGCCGATGTAAGTAGATCGGAAGGGAGGCTACCCCTTCCCTTGGGTAGTTTGTAATGGTTCAGAAGCCATTAGAAGCATAATATTCGCGGGCTTCTCCCGAACCCTCCATAAATTTCGTCCCAGTTCTCCGGCACCCCCGTCGGTCGACGCACACGCGCGGCAGGTACGTCCGTTGAGCGAGCCTGTGTATCTATCAGCGTCGAGACAAATGTTCCCTGCAGTTGCACGTTCACCCCGAAAGCCCTGTCATCCCCACGAGACCGACGCTTTATCCCTTTCCAGTCCGAGGAGCTGCCCCTGCCCTTGGCCGTTTTCTTCCCTCGCTTCGTCCTCGTCGTTGGCGAGTTCTCGATTCTCCACCCTCCGCTTGAACCGAGCAACGAAAAATGGAGAGGGACGTGAAAAGGAACTCGCGGCTCGTACTGGAAAAATCAGTGGAGAGGGTAAAGGGTCTCATTGGCCCACGTGACAGCTTCGAAAATGTTCGACAAAAGTTCTGTCGTTAATGGCGATCGATGCGCCGACTGCTTTCTTTTACCGCGAAATTGTCGCAGGTAACAACCTCCCTCGCGGAACTTCCGACTCTCGTTAACTCTTAAACGACCGAATGAAAGTTGAAAGTAACCGTAGCAGAGTGTTCCGCTTAACGCTTAATTTATATTCCCGGGAAATTATTCATGGTAACCGACAGTCTACCGTTTCGACGCCTCGAAAATTTCGCTGGGCGCCGGGGGCGTTTAGTAAATCGAGGTTCCTCGATTTACTCGTTTGCGATACGTCTTGGAATGAATAAAGAAGATCCCGCTGCGCTATTAATTCTCCACAAATACTTGTACGTCCAACAATGAATTCTCCGAGCGTGCTGCCTTGGCTTAGTTAAAATTCTGCAGGGGCTCAAATTTCGTGGGGGATGTGATGGTATTTATAATTAACTGTGTGGCAGGAATTGGCCCCGGCGCGGTATAAATCGCCGCTGGCGATGACTTTTATCGGTCGCAGGGGGTAGATAAATTCGGGGGGGTTCGGCGAAAGTCTTCAGTGGAGCAGGTCGAATTGCACAGACAGGTTGCGTCATAACGTAGCTACAAGATTGCTATACTCAATGACACAGTGCTGTTGCTATTGCTGGCAACGTAAGAGGGGGGAGGGCGGTGTTAATACCGTTGGCCTTTAATAAAACTGCAAGAAGGGAGAACGGTTCCCCATTTTTCACGACCCCTCTTACGCCTTCTCTATTACCTTTTCTCCTGGCCTCGGCTTTGTTTCCTCAGCCCCACGTTTCTCCGTATGCTCTGTGCTCGGGCGTTAGCCCCTGCAAATGGAATTTTAGGGACGGAAGGGACGAAAGCCAGTGGCCCGGATTATATCGCGACGTGTTCTCGCTTCTCTCTCGTTATTGCCCACGTGCTTGAGAGATTTATTGCGTAAAAGCGAGATCCACGAGTGTACGCTGAACGGCACGGTTCACGGCCGACAGATATCCGGGATCTCGGGAGGGCTGCGGGCAAATTTTCATCAATCCATCTGGCGTTTGCCGCTCAATTTCTGGTTAATTTATCGAAGGGACACGTCCCGCGGGGAACCGTCGACCGACGGACGGCAAGAAGGGCGGCAAGGAACGAGCTACAATGGCGCCTGCTGGCCGGAAGTGCCATTATTACGGCGCTAGGAGCTTGTCATTGTGGCTGGCAATTGAGAGAACGACCAAATGAACGGCATCCAGTTGGACAGGGCTGTCGGTGTCATGCCGCGTTGCGTGACCGGAGAAAAGAGGGGTTGGCCAGGACGATGGAGTTGGTTATTCGGGCGAGAAAATGCAATGGCAATATACCCTTGGCAGCACGGGCCAAGGGATAAATTCCAAGCGAGGGTAGATAGCCACGGAACGCTACGTGATAGTGACGATATTAATCGTCGTTCCCCGATGGGCAGTTTAAAAGAAATACGCACCAAGTGTATCGGCCAATTTCGACGTATCACGGATAATGGAATGGACCTGTTATTTTTAGCACGTTTAATCGTATAATTCACGGCGCGAAATCCTGCCGTTGGGAAACGTGCTGGTCGATCGGAACGTGACGAAAGGGTAGCAGGAACGCATAATGCATCGGGCATCATATATTATTCGTGGCGCTGTAAAATTGCAAATTGCCGTGTGTTATCGAATTCCAGAGGGCAATCAACAGCCGTCGAATGGTACTTAACGATCGTTGCCGTAGCCCGCGATACCAGCGATAATATGGGCATCGGTCTTTCGTGTGCGTCGACACATGCAGAGTGCATAGAGAGATAGACAGAGAGCGAGAGTGTGCAGTGCGTTGCATTACCGATGTTCGTCGAGCGGGGTTGAGTGCTCGCATCGTAAGCTACATGGAAAATAATCCTCTTTCATGCGATTCACTCGTGTTTGAGCGCAAAGAGCTCCGCCGGACCGGACGTCGAATGTTGCAATTAGTTCGTCGCGAGAACCTATCGAACCCAGAGATAACTGCCATTTACGCGCTGTTTTTTACGCGTCCATTGGTTAGGAGAAAGCCGCGTTTTGCCAGCGGATCGCTGGCCAATTAAAGGTTTTACTCTATGGACGTTGGATTTCTCGTCTCGACTGGGTAAGTGGCCGATTCTGTTTGAACAGTGAAGGGTCGACTCGTCCCTCCTAAAGCCACGAGCGACCCAATTTGAGAGTAAACTTAATATCTTTCGCTAGGTTAACGATATTTCACTGGTTCCCCGGCGCCCTCGTGTAACACGAAATGTCAGGGTTGCGAAGCGTAGGGCGGAAAGCACTGACGAAGCGTCGGGAGGGGAAGGACCAAAGTATTCCGGAGGGCGGTCGCACGGCATTGTGCCTCCGGAACAGTCGGGTCTGCCGCGGATTTTTACCCTCCGGCCCATTTATTCGGCATTGTTCGGGGCAAGAAATTCCCTTCGACGGGAAACACGTGCGAGATACTCGCTCGTCTTCGCCCCTTTCCACATTGCCAGTCCCCCTTCCCTGGTGAATCTCCTCAAGTGTTTTTCGTCCAAGAATTCCTGGGAGAAGCCTAAGTTATAAATGCTTTTAATTCTCGGCTGCCTTTAGTTTCCTGCTTCTCGAGGCTCCCTCACTTGGCATTCCCGGAGTCGCGTTTATGCGCACGTACCGGCAGAACAGAAGTACTTAGCCAGTTGGAAGGGGTGTAACTGCGACATAAGCGGGACATCGGGTGGCAAGTAGTGCGAGTACACCGAGTGTCAGACGTAATTACCGCGCTGCCAGAGTCACGGCTCTTCGCCACTGGTAATTCCGAGAATCTCTTAGTTCCTATTCCTAATAACCTGTTGGAGCGCGCGATTACCGGACTGATGCCAAGTCTAATAAACTGCACGGCTGCGACGAGTTCCCGATACGCCGGGGAAAGCTGGAAAAATGCATGGAAACCAACGGCCAGGGAGTTCCACTCCTGAGGTAATCGCGAGAAATTAGCGTATTCCTCGGTAAAGGGGCCATTTTGACGCGAGAAAAAAAGAGGACCGCCAGTGACGAGGCTTGAAATTACAAGAAATTTTCGCTCTTGGATTAGTCGAAATCAGTAAGCTATTGGACGATCCGATTAGCTTCATTCACAGTTCTATTCTTTCTCTGTCGTCGATATGAAAGCATTGTTCTCCGAATTGTCAGGAAAAATGCAGTTACGGTTTTCCTTATTTGCATGGCTGCATCGATGGCGCAGCGCTCGTTGGACGTTGTAAAATGGATTAAACCAGGCGTCATTAGTTTTCTAGCGGTTCTTCGCTCGTTCGAAATTCAATGCGTTGTTCGGCGGTTTGTCGATCGCAATAGGAATCAACCGCTACGGCCCGGCATTGCGAAAAACTCCTGTTTTTTTCGACTTTATGGACAGGGGGAATTGGAGTTTCGAATTCGCTACGGTCAATATTCCAGCGGAAAAATAGACGAGCTCGGAATATAACGAAAATTAAGGACCGTTCGTTTTGTACCGTTAGCTCGATTGTACGGCGAAAAGATTTACGTCGATAGTTCGGTCAAGTTTTAAACGACTGTTCTCTGTTAGAAAATAAATTGCCCGGGAATGTGGGCATTGATTCCTTTAACTTTCGCGTCTTCCACGGGAGGGGGGAACGTTCCAGTCGACGATATTGTCTTCGCAATCACGCGTCTGCTTGGGGCAACTGCAGCAATGGTATAGACTATAGAGAGTGAATTTCGTGGTCTTGTCGCCGGGCCCGATGCAGTTGCAATTTAATTTACGTGGCAATTCGCCTGATGAAGCTAAATTTCTGACATCCACCGGGACAGCTGCGTGCACGTCGCTGCTTGCAAACAAATCTGTTTGCACGAATTCCGAAATGTATAAGAGCCATCGGTGCTCCTAGATTTTCTAATTTCAATTATTTAACGAATTCGAGAATCTGTCGCGAACGGCGTGTAAATTTCCGCAGAAACGTTGTAGGATTTTTCTCGGGGTGGCGGTTTTAGCGCGTCGATTGAAGGGCTGGCCGTCATGACCGATCCAGAAATACATGCACTTTTGGCGTGCTAAAAAGCCGCGCACTCGAGGCCGTTTGTGCCGTTGCGTAATGCCTTTGCGTAATGCCTTTGCGTAGGCGCCGGTGCGCGTATGAAACGGAGAAAGGATTATTTCCATTCTAGCGGGCGCCAAGTCGCTCTTAGCTTTTCGCCGGAGTTTCGTCGATATTTTCCAGCCGGAGAGTCACGTCCGTCGGCGATCAGCCGCAAATCCGAGCGAACGCGGCTCTATTATTCCCTTGCCTACTTAATCGATAGCCTAATTAATGGGGCGCCGGCGCGCGATTAATTAAACCCGCCGAATAATTGAACGATTACGTTAAAGCTTTTAAAGTCGTCCCCTTTGTGTAGGGGAAGCCTCGCAGAGAACGTCGAAATAACGTTTGTCGGATTGCCGAGGTGTTTGTACATCTTCGCACGAATTCCACGAGGTAGTTTACCAGTAGGTGGATCAACGCGATCTCCGACGTCGTCGCTCGTCTGGAAACTCCCCGAAGAGACGTCGAATACCTGCAGGCTCCCCCGACGTCGATCCCCTTCATCCCCTCCCTTAGTTGCCATTCGTACGCGGCAAAGTTTATCTTGGGCGGGTTGCGGTGTAACGCGCGACACGTCGTGCAAACCCGATTTCGCGGATGTCTGCCAGCTGCCGGGGGAGTTGCGGGGAACCGTCAGTCCTCGTGAAGGAACTCGCGACGACCGGAAGTTCGGCCCGCCAATCGTCCGATTCCACCGTTTTGCGAATCGCTTTAAAACTTCACGTTCGCAGGATCGGCAAATTTTCCCCTTCATTTGCTACGTATGACCACGTGACCGGCCATTTAGCGCTTCACAATATTTAGAGAAACCGCTGATGAGGGCTAATATTGCCGCTGGAATGCGCCAACTTTCGGTGGGAACTTTTTTCCCGGCTGTAAAGCGGGCTTTTAGTACGTCCTCATTTAGTTCGGTATAAAGTTAAACCGAACTCGGCGCTTCTGGGTCCGCGGAGGCAGCGTAATGCCGGTTTTTCGTCGATTTTCTCCTCGGCGATTTATAGTCAATTAAGGGGAACAGCGCGGGGCGTTGGGACGGGTAAGAAAGGGGTGACAGATGGCGGGGAGGTGGCTGGTTTTTCGGTCGATCGTGAAACGACGCCGACGAGGATCGTCGAGACTCTGTCCGACGTGAAATAGAGGAATCACCGCGATAAAATCTTCAGTGCGGCTCGTGTCGCGGGGACGTCGAGAAAATTTCACGCCCTTAAAGGGAAGCGCCGTTGAAACGTCATCGCCCGAAAACGTGTTTCGCGCTCGGGCAGATTTTTACATGATTTTCTCGAGGCGGAAGGGTCTTTTATGGCTGTGATTCGTGCAGAAGCGTAGCTGCCATTCTCCTCGGCAAATTCTTTTCCTCGCCTTGCTACGGCGTTTCCCTTCCGCCGACTGGCTGGCCGAGAGTGCACGGCGCAGTAAAATGACGGATGAAAAGGAGTTTCGAGGCGGGGGCATCGCTGCTTTATTGCCCAATAATTCGCCGGCGAAACGCGCGTACAATGCGTTTTCCAGCGCAGGCCGATACGAGCGGGGATACACCCACATTCAGGGAAGTGGGGAAATCGGGAAATGGGGAAACGAGAAGAAGAAGAAAGCGAATGCGCGTGGCACGTCTCGACGACGCATTCTACTCGAAGGAGCATAAAGCACTCCTGGCTCAATCCGTTAATGGCCGGAGCCATTGCCTTCTCCTCAGAGAGGATATAGAACGCGACGCGATAAAATTGTCCTTGGCTAGCCTTCGCGACGCCGTTGTTTCTCCTTCGGCCGTTTCTTCCTTCTCGCCGGATATCAGTGGAATCGGGGAGATTAGTGTCGTCGTGGCAGCCCGATACTCCGGCTTTCGCTCGGCAAAATCCACGGCAAAGGCTTCTGTTCTTCGCTCTCCGCTCCGTCTGACGGAGGGATCGTTGGAATTTCTGGATTCTGCAAGATGAGCGCGGAATATTGCAATTGAGCGGCGGAGTCTGTAAGGACGCGCCGGGTGCTTTCAAAGCTCCGGACGGTCTGGAAAGGCAGCTCGCGCGCGATTCAACGGACGACGTCGATAGGCATGGCCGAAGAGGAATGGTGAGGGATGAAGGGGTGGGGAGGGGAGGGGAGGGGGGGTTCGAAAGATGCGTCGGGAAAATGGCGATATAACGAGGCCGCGAGGCCCCGGGAAATACAGGCCGGCCAAGTAAAAATAATGACGCGCGTGTACACGAATAACAAGCCGCAGCACTCGCCGGCCGGAGCTTTCTCAGCGGCGAGAGCTTGGGGCTTTTTGTTCGGCCTCAGCTGTACGATCGTGCATAATGCACGGCCGGCGAGCTTACGCCGTTCACCTGGCAGGTAAGCTCTTCATGGTTTTCCCCGTCACCGAGGAACGCTCAGAAACTTCGCCCTCCCCCGTGCCTGGGGGCGAGTGCGTGCTCGAAAATAAAAAAAAGAAGCGCGAGCGAAAGAAAGGGGGAAGTGGGAAAACGGCGGTAACGCGGACCTCGTTAGGGAGGGTCTGTCGGGAAAGAAAATTTCACGCTGCGCGAGCGGGGAAAAAGCTCGCACAAAGAGCCCTTCCCTCTCGACGGATTCGCGGCAGTCATTGTAAGTTTTGCAAATCCGCGGGCCACTCGAAGGAAGGGCCGAGGAAAAACGCCGTCTAGTTGCTCGTTAAATCGCTCCTCGAGATTTTTTGTCTCCCCGGGAAAGGGACGAGTCCTTGCGAGCGGCGAGATGCGCGTAATCGTTAGGCCGGGGCGAAAAGTAATGCACAGGAAAGCCCATTAGGAGTTTCATAAATTGCGCGAGCGGCCCAAGGGAGTAATATGGAATAACGAGTAGGAAAACGGGCCTTTAACGGGGCTACGACTTTCAGGGGACGTTTCGTGTTAGCGGGTGAAAGCGCCTTCCCCTTTCGAGTACCACTTGAATTCATGATAATCAAATGAAAATCCGGCAAAAATGTGTCGCCGGTAATCCGGCAATTTCCCTGAATACCTTTTTACTCGGCTAATTTGGAATCTAGTGGGAGGGAATTTTTAATCGTTATTACGAGAATTGGCTGGCTAAATCTCCGCTGATTTCTCGTTATTCTCGGCTCCGGGGGGGTTGGCCAGGGGACGGAGGGAAAATTGCATTTTTATGGGCAGGTCGGAATGGTTGGAAGGGAATGAGGAAGGAGAGTAGGTGAGGCGTCGTTACGAGGCCTTTTAGGAATATCGATTCGGCAGATGTGCACTCCCCCATCCTTGTCGTACTCGTAAATTCAAGCGGACGAATTTCTCGTACATCTGAGCGTTGCTTTCGCGTCTGTCGTTGAGCCGGAGGAAATGAGAAAGCTGTCTCTGAGAGGGGAAGAAACACGCGAGCGGAGGAGCATTGAGCTTATTTCGACTCGGTTAGCGCTACTATCGACCGGAAGGGGAAACCCGTGGGACGTGGCGTCTTACACGAAACGTGCCCATCGAGAGTCCCCTCCCCCCGGCGCGTCGCGATTTCATCTTCGCAACAGCTTCGACCATCCCGAAGGGTCCGCCCAATCAGTCGGGATCACGGGAGAAATCGTAAGCTCCTTCCTGGGGTTCGACCCTTCGTACCGCCATCTTTTTCCTCTCGTCGAATTCACGATAATTGCGAGAATTCCGCCAAGACCTGGGAGCGCGAGCGTCCGCCTTTGCCCGGGGATAAATGGCCAGTGACGCGAGAAACCGGAAACGCCAGGGGGGGGGGGGTGGGGAGGGGAGGGCCAAACGAAAATGATAGGACGGAACGGATGTGCCGACAAGCTTTTTGCTAATAGAATCCAATTTCCCGCGGTGCAATGCATTTTCTTGCGCTTCGTGTTTTCATGCAAACTCGCCATTGTGTTCGGCTTCTCTTTGTTTCGCAAGGCTGCAAAGCCCATGTGATATTTCACGTCCGAGACGATGGAATGGGGAGGGGGAACGCACGGTCGAGGTATTACTTTGCATTCTAGTAAGCTGCACCTAAGGAATTCCATTAGAGCCGCGCGCCTCGAGCTCCCAACTTTTTCCACCGACGCGAACTTCGACTCGGCGGATCTATTTAAACTCTTGGAGGAAGTCGCGATTGACAAATTGCGCCGCTCGTAGGAAAAAAGGATTTCCCCGTGAAACTTCAGTCACGGTGCTGTTAATTATGATAACAATTCCATTGGCGTACTCTGCCGGACAACAATTTTCTAAAAGCCCGGCTGAGCCGTTACCGTCCACTCGGCTGAATGTTATATTCATTCGCGGAACGAAGCCAGGCGAAGAAATTTAATGGCCGAAATTGCCTCGTCGACCGCGGAAAAACTGCTCGGAGCTGGATCATTGTCGCCGGCTAGGAGGCCGAAATGGCGCTAAAGCGACGGCAAATTTTACCAGTTAATTTTCCAACCGCGTTCTTAATTAACCGGCGCGCTTGCCGGTCCGTCACTTTGCCGAGACTCGCGGTCTGGCCCGTTTGCGCTAATTATTTAGAACACCGACAGCGGGAAAGACGCGGGAAAACAGTGAGTAGAGGGACAGAGAAGGGAGGGGATATGGCTGGGCAAAGGGCAGAGGGGAAGGAACAGCGAGACGAAGGGGGACGGTCGACGAACCGTGAAGTTTACACGTATCTCCGTCGAACAATGAGATTATTAATTAACTCGGCCCGTCGGGGGACGGTACAACACTTATAGTTCCGGCGTGACGCGTTAGCCAGCCGTGGGAAGTGGAAAATTATCGCGATGCAGCTCGCATATCAACGCTCAACCGAGTTTCTCGGTCGTTAGAGGTGTCAGGTGGAAATGCAGAGTACGCGGGGGGGTGTAGCACGCGAAATGCGAGGTTCCTGTTATTTACGATCCGCCTTCCTGCGCGGCGAATTCAGCGAAAATTTTGTCCACGCGTAAAAGGAGGGCAGAGAGTCCCTAACAATTAGCTTACCCTCGAAAAAGCCGCTCCAAGCAACAACCGTACAGGACTTTCTAGCGGTTGTATTTTTCTACGACGAAATTTCAGGTGAAATTTTACGGCAGTTCCGCTAACTGCCGGTTTTACGACGAACGTAAAGCGAACCACCGGTTCGACGCGCGGTCAGGAATTATCGATGCCGGCGCGCGACGATTATCGCTATCTACCGCGTGTAATTCGTAGAGCAACGTGACATATCGAAACCCGATATTTACGATGTTACCGCCAAAGATACGGTAGTTCGGCGGCACCGGCTGTCGTGACGTATGAAACGTCAAAGCATCGCTATTTAATTTTCGTAGGTCGTTGCCGATAGGAAAGAGAGGAAATTCCCCGGTGGGGGCGGTGGGAATAGTCGGTCCGATTCACTCTCGATTTTACCTTGTGTCGTGATTTTATCGGGCGCTCGATAAGGTCGAGCTGTTGGGTGAAAAAGGCGGAACGAAAGGGCCTTTTTAGAAGGGCCCTTGGCTCGTTCTCTCGAATTTCCTAAGGTCGTTTCACGCGACGCTTTCACCGATTACGTCGGGGCGTCGAAATTGAGCGCTCTCGTTGGATCTCGATTCCGCTTCTTGGAGGATTCTCTTCTTTTGGCGAGAGCGAAGGGCCCGGGAATATCAGCTTGGTCGTCTCGCGCTCGTAAAATGCAGCTGCCGAGAGCAGGTGTCATTGGCGGATTATATTGTGGCGGTGGTTCCCGCTGGAAATCGAGTGCCGGAGAAACACCGGAGAAAATTGGAAAGCCATTGTTTCTATTTTCAGCGGGGCCGCCGTCGAATGGGAAATCCAGCGAGGCGATTATTTTGCGTTAGACCGCGGAGAGCTCACCTCAACGATCCTCCACTTCGTTTCGAGCGTTGCGAGGAAACAGGAGGATTGTTCGGCCAACTCCGCTCCCGGGGAAAAGGTACTTGAATTTTATCGCGACCACCGGACGGAGAACGTTGGAGAGGCGAAAGAAAAGTTGCCGTGCTTTTCCGGGACGGAGGAGGACTGCTTTCTAAAAAGTTTATCGCATTATAAATGTACGCGAGGATCCGTAGGAAGCCTTTCACTTTCTTTCGAGGAGCTGCTTCCAAAGGCGATTGGCAGCTTTCGATCGGCCACGTAAGTCGACTGGCGCGGAATCCTCAGGCTTTTCCATCAGGTTCGACCTATAAACCCGCGCGAAAGTCGACGCACCTGCGAGCCAGCTCAGCTTACTTCCAAGGCGACGCACGACGCCGACAAGGACTACCTGTTGATCTACCTCGAGCAACCAGGTAACTCGAGTTGTCTAGCTAAGCCATAACTTATACTACGACCTATCCTTTTATTCGACCGGCCTGTCGCGCCATTTTACCCAACGATTCGCCAGTCAAACTTAGGGCTATCGATCATCCTGTCCCTCGTTCATTAAACGAGACTCTCGAAAAATTCACCGCGTTATCGTCGGCGTTTTATCGGCGCTTAGCGAGTTCCTAACTTTCGAAAGAACCATGATCTGAGCCAATGGAGTCATAGAACAGCCGGTAAATCCAGCACATTTTTTCGAGCTTTCAAGCAAACGACAATCTGTCCCTTGGAACGAATTGTAGTTTATTGAAACTACGTAAAAAGGGTGGATCCTACGATAAAGAGCCTTTAGTTCCCTTCCACGCAAGTATTGTCTACGAAAGATTATTTTCAGACGAGGGTGGGGCTTTCTATGAGACGGCATTTGAATTGGAAATACAATTTCCGAGCTTTCCAGTGAGCTCTCCTTTTGCATGTTTTTTCCTCGAAATCATCGGTTTTCTCGGAGCTTTCTCTCTCTCTCTCTCTGTCGTTGGACGCTTTTTATCGAGACGAACGTGACGAGGATTCAGGAGAGAAGGGGTTCGCGGTTCAGTATCGACGATCGTCTCCACGAAATGAGTTTCGCCGCCCTAAGAGGGGAAAACTTTATTTTCCTTCGGCGAGTTCCACTTTATTAGTGTCACGGGATATCAGAGCAGTCGTTTATAATGTCGATGAATAGCTGTCGATCTATTTCCCCCTCCCCGATCGAACCATTCCGATTCGAGAAACCGCACGACGAAAAATACTTTTAACGATATCCCATTATTACCAGCGGTTTTCAAGGATACAACATTTCTAAGCTACCGCACTCTGTTTTTCACTGTGAAAAAGTTCCGCTGTTGAAGTTGGGAATAAAATGCACGTGTATTTGTCAAGTTTGCCAGAGGAAGTGTATAAAAGGCCGGAGAATTTTGCTGCTGGTAGGGCAAAAGGAGTGGGGGGATAAGGGTGAGGGGGGAAACGTCGATCACCCGGAAAATGCTTGCGGGTTGCCGCGAGCTCATTTGGAAATGAGCCCCCGTTTTCCTCGTCCCTCCTGCTCGATCCTCTTTGCCCCCGGCCCTTTCGGCGCGGTTCCCTTCTTCCTCGTGGATCCATCTTTTTTCGCGGACCCTTTCCCCTCGACCTTCCACCGTCTACTTGTAACTCGCGCTCACGAGTTTCCGCCTCCATATCTACCCCTTTCATCTTTCCTCTTTGTCCCCGTGGCACTTTCTCGCAAATCCGAAAAATCTTTGCCCACACGCGCGACCGACTGGAAGAATGGCGTTCAGGGGAATTCTCGTGCGGCAAAAACAGTGCTCGTCGTGAGGCGACATATTTTCGCTGTGCTACGGAAAAATAATAGCAGGGGGGAAGGTTGATTGACGATGCTCGTAAATAAATCCCTCAACGGAGCAAGTTCAAATTAATTAGGATACTTGGGGCGGCTTCGTCCAAAGTTTCCCTCATTTCCCGTTAGTTTCGAACAAAGTGAAAGTTCACTAGTTCTCGTCAATTTGTATATTCGGTTCGTCGTTCCCCGTAGAATGGGTAGTTGTCTTTAGCGTAAATGGCCGAATGCAGCGATTTCCCATTACCGTCGGGTTAACGAATGGCAATACGATAATCCAAATGGATTGGCAATAAAGCACGCTGTATCTTCGGGCCGAAACAATTAGCCCAACAAGACGGCGACGCTCGTTTTGCTAATCGGACAAGATTCGCCGAGTCCAACCATCCCCCCGAGAGTCCGGATTAATTTATTGCCAAACGCTCGATGGAATTGCACATTATTCAACCCTTCTCCCGCCCTTCCTCCCCTTGCCACGAAGTTCAGGAAGGCAGGGCGAGTGGGTAAAATCAACGAAACCGTTGGCCAACACGGCATTTTAAGAATCTTCGAAATTTACATAGCCTGAGAACCTGGTTTCTCCGATGCGGTCCAATCGACGAACCAAAAGTTTTTTCCTCGCAGTTTCCGTTTGCGCAACATTCTATCGCGAGCTAACTGAATTGCTCTTCCTTTCAAGGAATGGGGGGAGGGGGGAGGGGGGGAGGGTGTACTTTTACCCAATCTCGTCGAAGGCAGAACGGACCGATGACGAACGGCAATACCTCCCCGCACGGATAAGGAAATTAAGCGGGCGAACGGAAAAGTCGGTGAGATGGTTCCGGTATCGTTCCTCCCCACGTCTTCCTCGAATTCTCCACAGAGAAGAGGGGTAGGGGGGGGAGGAGGGTATAAGGAGGAGCAGCGAGAAAAAGGAATTTCTTGGCGGTGTTCCTACGTCTAAGGCTGACTGGGTCCTCTCCGCGGCTGGTAACTTGGCCCACGAGATAAAACTTGGCTCTTTCTCGGTGAATTATCGAATCTCCCCCTTGGGAATAATCCGTCGGTGAGGTTCTGTCGATTGACCGCGGCTTAACGATCTTCATTGAATTGCACAGGACGGTTTCTTGGGTGGACGATCTCGGTTAGGTCGCATAGAAAGGTTTCTGCTTGGCTCGGCAGGCACGGACGTTGTAATCGGCCGCTCGAGGATCAATTATACAGGCAGGTAGTATCAATCATAAGGGATGAGATCGATCGCCGGCAGCCGGTAGACAGGCGTGGTCAGTTAATTGGTAGGCGTTCGTTATCCACGCTGGAACGATCTTAACGCCGATAATGTTATACCATTCTACGCTGCCCATATTGTTCCCCAATCGGCCCGCATTAGAGGTTGTTCCTCCGGAGGGGTGTATCTTGTATGGAGTTGAATTACAAACTAAATAAGATTACTATCGATACAAAGGCCGACTAATTAACGACAGGAGGAAAAGGAGATGGTCGTTCTGGCATCCGTCGATCGATTGGCAATTCGCGAAATCTTATTTACGGGGGGAAGGGGAGGGGATTGGTTAAAGCATAAATTAAACCGCCCGGAAGCTCGTTATTTACTCGCGAGGGGCGCAAGTTGTTACAATTACGAGCTGAGCAAGTTTCCACGGGGGACAGAACCGCGCGCCGCTCTGCAACTTTAATGGGAAACGGTCTCTTCTGTTACTCGTTTCCTAACGAGAAACTATTCGCGCGGTGGATAAGACGCCGAGCCGACTTCTCCCCGGCGACTCGAGTTTTCCAGCTTTTGTGCCGCGGCCAGATAAGGAATATCGCGCGGGTTATAAGTCCACGCTTTTATTTCCCCGGAATTCGTGGTTTCATGTCCCACGCCTATGAGCGTTAAAGCAGTCAAAGCTTTCCATATATTTCATTAGCTTTAACATGAGATTTAATCACTATCCCTGGTCTTGCACAATCAAACGGCACAATAAATAGCTTCATTATTGTTTCTTTTTTTTTAAACTTCATCGACGAGGACTTGGAATCATTGACCCCGTGAAAAACACTCTTAGTTTCGCGCTGTCGACGATACACGGCGGAAGGACATGAGTTTTACGACTTCCGGCCTCGCGTGGATGTCGCTGAGCTTCTCGTCTTTTTTCCCTCTTTTCCCCGGTAGGGCACAATAACGGGCGCGTTCAATAATTCGCGGGACTGACGCGGAACCGTTCCGCACGGAGGAATTTCGTCGTGGAAATGCCGGTGCACGGTTGCTCTTTGCCGCTTTGATCTTCGTCGCGAGAAATAAAACCGACGGGACACTTCCCGCTGGTCCCGGAAAATAGCAGAGTTTTTTTGCCTTGGCCCACGGAGGCATACGTAATGGCCGTCCTTGTCGATCCGGCAATATTAGTTTCCGCGTGGGGAAACATCGTTTCGACGTTACTATCGTCGAGTAGAAACACATAGGCGGGGCCGTTGCATTTTTCGTTGGATCAATAATTGTTCAGTTGCGGTCGTTGCATTTGTTTCGCGCAATGGTAATAGACGATCGACGTGAATTTATCAATGTCGGCAGTTTGTCAGTGACTGTCGTTGTTGGGTCTTGGGCGAACATCGATCAGCGCGGACGACATTAACTCGGCTCTTTATCGAGTTTTTCATCGGTCGCGTAGGACGTTCAATTTTCTCAGCGTCCTATTACCCTCCCATCCTGAGGCCTAACGAGGACGGACCTGAGTGGCAGTCCGCAAATTGAAATCGCAACGTAATGCACGCTCGGTGCCGTGGCATGGTCGAAAAATATCTCGACGGTAGAAATCTCACGCTCGGGAGCCGACTGCCAGGAAAATCACGTTCTCGCCGAGTCTCTTCTCGTAAAATTCGAATTTCACTGTTGGCTTTCGTTAATGAACGAGCCGTGTCGACTGCTCGGGAAATGCCGGTGTAACGGGACCGGTGAAAAATTCGGAATTGCGGACGGGATAAAATCCGAAGGACATATTGTACCGTAGGGAAAGGGGACTTGAATTCTCGTATGTTCGGTTCGATCTTGGCGGAAACAATGCAGGGTGACGTTGCAGCCTCGAGAGATCCTGCTGGTACGTAGTCAAGCGGAGATCTATATAGAACGGGCACATTAGTCCCATCAATCTAAGTCCAGGGGCGTTACATCGCCATTTCGATTTTCGGCCCCTCGTGCCGTCGCTCTCTCGACGTCTCATTCGCCTCGACACTGCAAGAAGGGCGCCAGCCAAATTGCATTTACCACGTTGACGAGCGCGCCGAGACAGGAGAAAGAGGGGATGGCAGTATCCTCGTCGAGAAAATGGAAAACTGATGTCGACCGTTGATCGCATTCGATTAAACCTAAATTCCGGGGTCCTTCGACCTCCATAAATCGTGAAAAAGGGCGATTTTCCGCAAAGCCTGGACACAGTTTTTGATCTGCACTTGACGGATTAGGACGAGACCGTTGACACTTCCACTAGACAATCCCGCGGGCCCAGTTGGAAGATCGGTTCCCCGTCTGATGGAATAAATTTGCCATCTCGTCGTGTGCGGTTGGCGTTGCCTGTTTTCCCGGGCGTTGCAGCGTTGCGTGGCGTTGGCGGATGAAGCGTGAAGTGAAGTAACGTGGGACGGACGGGCTTCTCGCATTGTCAGATCCATTGAGCAGCTTGCACCAAGAGGGGGGGACCGGCTCGGCGAATCGAAAGGGCGACCTAACTCGAGCGGACTTAGATTGATGGGAGACGTACTGGTCGGCGAGTATGGCTCGGTTCTATAGCTGGCCCCGTTTCCGCGTTCTCCCGATCGACCGGCGTATTACCTGTTCTCCTTCTTTTTTTTTTCGTACCAACGCGGCTGAAAAGAGTGGGTCGATATACGATCGGAGTGCGGTAGCGTGAACGTGTCAGCCTGTTTGCAGTGGTGCATGAGCGGCCGGCCAATGAAGCTGGTCAGCAGTCTTTCGTTTTTCTTTCTGGGTCAGGGCTTATTGCGGTTGTCCGCACGTCCAGCCGAATCATACAACTTCCTTCCACCCCGCCGAGGGGTATGTCCGTATCCGATTTCGAGCGTTGACCAGTTCTGTTGGGCAGCACTCGAGCCTACCTAGTTACGAGGAAACCAAAGGAGTTTGCTCTCCGGGCAAGCATCTCTCGTCCTTCGGTTTTCGCGTGGGACAGGCTCGGCGATTCCGGGGCTCTGCTTTTCCGAAATCGGGTCAATGTTTCGCGGCCGGTGCAAACTGGATCGAACGTTCTTCCTGGGACGGCTGGCAGGTTGCCCAGAAACGTTTTACGCACGGCGCGGACTTAGATGCCAGGGCGAAACAAGTGGTCACATGCGGCAGTTCCGCTCACGGATATCGATCGGCAAGAGGATTCATAACAAAACCAATTAACGTTAATTCAATTACAGGAAAACTAGCCTCGTCAAACATTTTTCCACGCTCGAGCCGCGGGTCGTTATCATTCGAGTATTTTTTTATGCTTTATCCGGCCAATTCCGGCAATGGAAAATCCTTTGTATTTACGGACTGTGCGGCTGCGTTTTCCGGCAGAACGGCCGGCTTTTTCGACGGCACGGGAGTAAGTTTTATCGGGTTATCGCAGTCACGTAAGCCGCGTACTCGACGGGAAATAAAGAATAGGCCGCGATCGCCGTGCAAATACGACGACGGTCTGTTATCGCAAAGGGCACGGGCTAACGGGGGCTATTGTGTTACATCGTAGGCGGGGACGATAAAATTACAGAGCTTAGCGTGGACGTAGTAGCAATTTACCGCTGCTTGTCATCACTGCGGGCATTTTGTCCTTTTCCCCCCTCGCCCACTTTCCCTCGGTGCGATTAAACGACTTTCCTCGGTTTGTCGTGCGGATTTCTCTGTGTATGATGCTCCTCGTGCTTTTAATTAATCTCGCGTCTTGTCTCCTAATGACGAGCGCAAAAAGCTCCGAGCGTTCGTCCCGTGCCCGCGGAAAATAATTACCTCGACGTCAGTTAATCAGCGCTGTTAACGCGGCGTACTCGTTAGAGAGAATATACTTTAATTCAATTTTATCGGCTCCTTCATAAATTTCAGGACTTGGACAATGAAACAGTCGTTGCTTTAATTATGCGACTTCTTAACGGCTTCGGGTCAATCTTTTTCCTAGATTAGCCGGCACGTGTTTCTCAATCGACGCTTATTAGCTTGTACCGAATTCAGACCAATTGGAAATCACAAAGCCGGGGGAGATAGGTTCTCGCGATTTACGACAGATGCACCGACAGATTGTGAAGTTCGTAACCGTTTGCCTGCGCGGGTCAAAGCCATATCTCTTTGCTCGTTTATGCCGAGCGTCATTAAATAATGCCCTGAGCGATAGAGAAAATTCTTTATGACTCTCGTCTAGACGACTTATCATCACTTTCACTGTGCCGGACCGGCTTAATAAACCTTTATTAAAGTACATCGGCAGTAAAGCTCGCGGAACAATTCATGGGAATCTTTACGACTGGCCCTTCTGGACTGCACGTGGAATCAACCAACTTTTCCTTATAAAATTCTACCACGCGATTTTGATCCCTCGAAATGACTTTTTATTTCATTCCGAATTAATTTGCCGAAGCTTCGGTTCGCTGAATTTTCCTTCCGTTTTCGCCCGAGGGCGTCGGGGATTTTATTGAACGTGACACGGGCAGAGCGAGGAGGAGAAAGGGCCCAAGGGTTTTTTTATCGGCCCGGGGAAATCGCCGTAAGCCTGGTAAAGCCGGCGGAACTGGCGATAGCACGCGCACTCGTTACACTCGGCATACAAGATCACCGGGAAATGACGAGTCCTGAGTGGAGAGCGAGCTCGGAAAGCTCGACGACTCTGCCAAGATTGCCGGGGAGGAAAAGTAGAAAGAAGGGAGAAGAAGACCAAGGAAAATAACTGTCAGTTGATCGACGAGGCGAACACCGATCGGTCCGCGTAAGATTCCTTCTTCTTTTGTCCAACGAATCGCGCGCGAATAATTCAACGGGAAATTCTGTCACGTGAAATTCAAAGTCCTGTCCAAGCGCATTATGGAAAAGGGAACGTTAACTGTCGTAATTTCCATGTCGAAAGACGGAAAACTTTCTGAAGCGACGTCCAGGCACTTTGGACTACCGGCTGACGAGGACATTAAGAGGAATTCTCTGGTCTTGCGGTATCTGCGGAGTTCCTCTCCCCCTCGACACCCTCGGCAGTCATGCAAAACGGCTTGATACGCCGGCGGAATCGATTGCCGATATTAATGCGACTCGTCCGGGCGCGCAGTATCAGATACAAATTCAAAATCGATATCGGACCAAAGCGGAGGAGTAACAAATGCGCACTGCTAATCGACGGAATTACATTCGTCGAGGGTTAATGACGGACTTTTATCGTTCTCTGGATATTATCGTGAATATTATACGGTACATTAAGGGCTATGAAAACGTTCGAGGACTGTGCGATGATGTAAATCGTGGTGCAATCAGCTCTGCTTGGCTGAGTCGATGTATCCCGGCGAGAAGCTCCGGGCTATTTGAGGTTTCAGCTCGCCTTGCATCGCGGTACTTTCATATCGCTCCGCTAATATTACGAGGACCCGTATGCCCGGAACGTGCCGATTTTTCCGGCTCGACCGACGAAACAGACCGAATGGCGTTATTGACTTTCCGACGAGGATATCTGTTTGCGCGCCGGATATTTCGCTGCATGGATTTCGCAGTTTCACCGTGCAACGGTGTATCTGATTTGGGAATCGATTGGATCTTGGGGAGGACGATTCCCCGCCTACGGTAAATTTACATGGCCCTTTTGCCTATGATTCGTCGTTAATTCCCCACTGACATTTGTTTTCAAGTTTCGCCTTGGCCAGGACACTTGGTTCCAAGGTCCAATACGCTCGATTGCTATTGAGACAATCCAAGATTTACAAGGAGCTTCGAACTCGCTCGTAGATGCTCGGCGGGACGATCTTTCCCCGCGTCGCCGTTAAATCTGTCGATTCTACGGGGCGAGTTTACGCGAAACGAATGATAATGCTTTACCCGGGGACATCCCAATCGCCCGGAATCGTTGGCCAGGCAGGGAAGAAAGGGAAGGGGAGACCGACGATGAGGAAAAATTCACGATACGGTCGCACCACCTTCGTATTCGATTCCAAAAGGCCAACAGATATATCCTTCCTATCCGTCGTAAGATATGAACGTTCCGAGACCTGTATTCCTTGTACGATTCCCCCGATTCCTTATTTACGGCTGTACAAAGGTCTCCGACGGTTTAATGAAAGTGGCGATTCGATGGTTCGAAAATCCGTCGTTTTCGGCAAGATCTAAGCGCGTAACGATGTTCCCCGTTGACGGGAATCGGTCGGAATTGCTTGGCAGCGGAATCGAGGCCGGCGATATAAGATGAGAGAAAAGCAGGAGAAGTCGAAGAAGCCGGAGCGAAGGATGGCTTCGAAAGCCGCGATGACTTACCGCCGTCTACTGAGGAGAAGACGTTGAAAAATTCCCCTGGCGCGTATTACTCGCGAGTTTATCGATCGAACGGGATTGTCTCTGGCGGGACAGGTTCCCGGGCGAAAAAGGAACGGCGAAAATCGCGGCTGGGACGTTAAGGAGATTACGCGGGACAGGACTCGTATGCTAATCGTCGGCAGTGGGAACGACGCGAAGATCGCACGTATGCAGTCGCGTTATGCAAACGACGTTGCTCGTATAATACGAGCTGGCTTTCCGATTTTCCCTGCAGCCTAGGCTAATCCCTTTCGTACACGGATAACGTCTGTACGCGGTTATAATGCGTCTGAAAACAAAGCGACGAGTCCTAGTGGCTGGTCAATGGGATCCTTCGGCTGGTCAACGACTGTCTCGCGGAGATTCATTTGGCCCGCGGAAAGACACGTTTGACAATGGGAAAATGGAGGAGGATTTAAAGCTGGCGTTTAAACGGCGCTGGCCGAGTTTCAGCCGTGGCTCGTTTTCATCGGCCGGTTTGTCGCAATCCGTTGGCCAAGCGCTGAGTATCGACAGTGATTTACATAATTCGTAGTTACGAGACAGATCGGAGCGCCGCGAAATTGCCCCGCCATTTACATTGCCGGCCGCGTAAGTAATCGTCGTGAATTTTCGTAGGGCACTGACTTTCTTCGGGAAATCGGCCGCCCGTTCCTTCTCGTTCCGTTGACAGTTTCCCAGGAAACCCAGGGACGTAGGAAAATTTGCCTTCTTAGACCGAGGTTTTTTCCTTGCACAACGACGGCGGCGTTTCACTTCCGTCGTGGAAATTCGCGTCGATACTTTCCTCGGTATTTTTTCACGGCCGACCCGTTACGATAATTGCAGCGATTATTTCATTTTCTTCCGCGACGGACGAACCGTCATTTGGATTAATGGCTGAGCGATGCGTCTTATCTTCCGAGCGGCGACTGGTCCGATCTAATTGCGTCTGTGCAGTTTTTTAGTAGCTCGCAGACGTGGCGTTAAATCCATAAAAATGCGATTAATTGGATGACGCGAGATCGATCTCTGGCGGACTGGTTTGCAGGAGTTTACGGGCAAATGGGCAACTGACTGCGGTAAAATGTAAAATCCTCTGGCACACGTGTTCCTTGGACTATTTGCCCGACGGGATGTTCGCTCTCTCCGGGACTCGACATCGGCTAATGGCTGTGTTAGCAAACACACTCCGCTCGGATAATCATTTTCGTTAATCGGTCCCGTTCGAGAAACTCCGACTACCGCGTCGGACATCGTTATCTAACCGACCCCCGCCCTTTCAGTCCTTCCCCACGGTCAGCGGATAATTCCGGGCTTGTAGGGAAATTTCCTGGCAACTGGGAAGCACGGAATCGTTAACGTCTCGTTCGACGGACAGATGTTGGTGAGTGGAGATTAATCGTATCGGTTCTTGCGCAACTCCATGAGTTCTTTGTGTCGAGTACTGACGTTTATTCGAGTGGCACGATGACAAAGGCTCTCGATGGAAATCGAGTTGGCAATAATTAGTCGCACGTGTGGGGATGTTTCGAGGGTCGGAGCGGAAGTTCTCTGTGAGGCAGGAAGGTCCGCCCCCGGGGGGCGAGAGCGGAGAGGCCCTCGTGTCCGGGCGACTTGCTTCAACCTCGTAAAACAATCGCGAGTGCCTATAAAGCCCGATAGGTTCGCAACGCTGCGTTTCGGTTCGTCAAAAAGCGAAGCTCTGCGGAAGGGGATCGTAAAAATGTCCAACGGTACAACCATGTCATCCTCGTCTGTTTCCCCTTCTTCCCAACTTTATTAATTCCCTGCCGAAAATAGTAATCGACGGTCCATCGGCGATTAATAATCACGGGGATAACCGTTGCCTACGTATTCCGAGTTTAAAGAGGATTTAACGGAACTCTCCATAGAATCTGACTATTTAATTGGTCCCATGGGGTTGGAAGACCCAGCGCGGCTATTGTTAATTATTTCGAATTATTCGTCGTTGTACCAACACGTTGGCGATTCGTCGGCGGGCAATGGGAAGGGCCGTGGGCGAAATTTATCGAGTATCCATGGATGATTCAAAGGTTCGGGATATTTCGCGGTGGGGGCAGCGCCATTAGTCTGTTTTACGTTTATAGGTTCGACCGGACGGTACATGCGAGGCACGTTTAAAGCACATAAAACAATCGCGCGTAAATCTACCGGGGAATAAAGTGAAGCGGGTCCTGGAAAATCGGAAAGGAGATCGGACTTTGGAATTGGAAGCCAGGGGGTTGGTTTTCCCTCACTGTTTCTCTCGCCAATTCCCCCTCTCTCGCTTTTGTATCCGGTCAGTGATTCTTCTGTGCGCTGGTGTCGATCTAAACCGGTTGGCGAGACTCCGAATCATTGCATTTGTCCGAGGCCCTCGTACAGATCGCCACAATGTCCTCAATCGGGGAGGCCATTTCTCTTATTTCCCCAATTTCGTCGTCCGTCTCTCTTTCGTTCTGCCCGTCAATTATCTCCCGGTTTTCATCGGTCTTCGTCGTCAAAAGGGAAGCTCGCTGTGCCGCTCCATTTTCAGAAACTCCAATTCTCCGGGGATGCATGCGCGTCGTTCTGTTTGATCTTTTCATGCACGGCGAATATTTAATAGACACTCGATACTTGGTCGAGCTCGCAAATTACTGCATCATCGAATTATCCCGCTGCGTTTGTCGTTAATAAAATCGCTCACCTCCGTTTTGCCGAATGAAAAAAAAAGACCTGGGCAAATAATTCGTTTGGTCATGTTTTACAGGAAATTCACGGTACCGATGTCGGCGAGTATAAAATTGTCGTTTGAACTGGTCGGAACGATGAGATGTCCGGTGTTTACGCGGCTCTTCGGCCATTGGAATTGAAACAGTTTGCTTACAGTCCAAAAACTCCGGGGTTTCGGGCGAAACGTGTAATTTGCGCGAGTGGGGCGGTCGATCGAAATGAAATAAATGAAACTGCCGAACGCGAATACAGGCTCCTGTCTCATTCGTGCAGCTGCATGTAACGTTATTTAATGTACGCTTCTGGGCGGAGAAATCTGGCGGTTGGAATAATTGTTGGCCGATCGTGCGCCCGAATGCATTAAAATAGGCGTTGGATTATCCCCACTGGCCCAATATTCACCGCCTACGATTATTCCCTCCGTACGATTCATATCCTTTGCGTGAGATTTTCTCGTTCGCCGTGGCGTGTGACCTTCCCTCATGGCATTGATTTCCAAAGTGGCATCGTTTCCCCTCGCGATGCGCTTAATCGATTCGATGGAAAAAATAGCGAAGGGGGGCGGTGAACGGCAAACGTGGGGATTCTAATTGGCGCCGGCCATGCGAATCGCAAACACGTTATTAAGGTCAACAGGGTAATCGCGTTCGTCCTGACGCGATAGTTTGCCGCTGCGTTATTTGCCGGATGCATAGATCGCATTGGCCGGCGCGTGGCACTGCAAATTTCGAGCTGCCGGTAATACCACTCACTTAGGAAATTCCATTTGGTCCCTGCTATCGAGCTAATTGTCGGGCGATGACTCAGCCGTGTTCAACTCTTACCTGGAATCATACAAAAGAAAGGACGATGAGGGTTTATATTTCGAGTCCTTTCCCCGCGGACTTACTCTCCATTATCCTTGGCGGTCAATTTATAAGGTATTTGTCATGAGCAGCGCTATTTGTTTTCGCGGTCAGTCAAGTCCAATGGCAATGGAGGAGCCCGGGGCAATTAATAACGTGCGGCGAGGGGGTCAATTCGCGTGATATACCATGAGCAGCAGCATCAGTGGCTGCTCGAAGGTCGCCAACGTGCCAATAACGGGCTCGAACGGCCGATTGATTCGACGTAACACAGCGTTCGGCCTTAACTGAACGATCGCGTTTAACCGATCGAGTGAAAACAGAAGCTCGTACAGATTCAACGATATTTTCATCGAGGCAGGAAATGCCGGTTAAACGGCTTCGGCGAATCCGAAGAGATTTGCGTTCGTGGAACGAGTCGTGGAACGAGCCGTGGAACGGCTACGATCGAAATGAAAAGCTCGCGTTATAGAAAGGATAGGTCGCCGGGGAATGGTGGTTATTTTATTTAGAGGTGAAACACTCGGTTAGCGGTATCGCGCCAAGGCCGGCCAATCTCCGTCATTGTAGGTCTAATTGAATATGTTTAGTCAGGGCTATCATGGCTAATCTCAACGATTTAGCGTGTTTACCAGTGCGCCGACATCGCGATCGCAATTAACGGCATTTACAAGTGGCTATTATGTTTTTTATACGCCGGGAGATAATGACTGGAGGCTAAGGCCAGACGAATTGGACAATAAAAATCTCCGAACAAGCATCAATTTTTCCCGACATCCACCGAGTAACCCATTTGTTTTCATTCTCAATCGACGCTCTTATCGTTAAACCTGCACCGTTCTATCTCTCTCGCTCCTCGTGTTCGTGCACGGGTGAGTAAATTCTACGAGATGACGTCTGTGTATGTTCTGACCGCTAAGTAAGACGTCGATAAATTTGCATCGGGAACAGCGAATCGAGGTCGTCGCGTGTTAACTCTGCCGTCGTTCTTATCTCTACGAGCATAACGATGCGCCGTCGTTAAACGTCATTCGTTCCAAGCATTATTTTCCTCGGCGCATGCTGCTCATAAAAATCGAGTGGATGTGGTGGAGCTCACGGCGAGTAGAAGCCAGTAAAAATCGATCGCAGGGGACTCCGAAGTGCGGAATTTTCGAAATAATTACGAAGCCTATTGGAACGATCCTCGTGAAATCTCGGCTATTATTGTCGGCGCGAGTTTATCGGCCATTGTAATGCGACGGATGGGAACGTATGTAGGATGATCGGCGGGATTCAGGCCGATTATGGGTCTTCCACTCGATCGGCCTTTCGGCATGCCCACGGATAGTCGCTTATCCCTATGCTCAAACCCCGGCCGGTCATTCAGTCGGCGTTAATGATTCGAAAATTAGAGTCGATTCGCGGTGCAGGACTTTATCTTGGCTTTGACGCACGCAGACGAGGAACGACCGGGCAAACAGAATGGAATACGCTTGCGAACCGCACGTGGGAATCCGGGTTAGCGAGACTTCTGATAAGCGACAAGGCGTCTCTTAAAATACGCTGCTTGCATAATAAACCGATAAATCCGGCCTAGAGATTTTCCTGCTCTCCGTGGATCCTTGTAATTTCCGCTGTCTTCGCGGGAAAGTTCGCCTTGATTTGTGGGGAATTAGCATTGAGAGGACACGCGCCGACCGGTCATTAATGCAGCTTCTTCCCGTCGTTTCGTAGTTCCAAGTTTTTATCGAGTTGCCCAGAGAGTGGGGGAGTGAGAGAGAGAAAGGTAGGAAGGTTGTCGTAAACGGGGCGTTAGAACTTTAGTCATGGCGCGCAACCGACGCCAGGGCCAACTACTCGGAGTAATCCTATAAATCCTGACCGAAGTCATTGAAAATCAAAAGAACCCGTCACCCTGACGAGCGATTAATTCGAGGGGAATCTGCTTGACGAACTTTGCGCCAATTAATTGGCCGTCGAGATTTGAACGGCAGGAGTCGCGACTGGACGGACGTTCTAATATTAATATTCCGCATAAAGATATATTCCGCGCTATTGGAAATCCATGGCAATCTCCTGGCGAAAGGGCAATATTTAAGGCACGTATGCAAATGCGCCAGGCCGGTGCACAGAGAGGCAGATAGGAGTAAAGAGAGACAGCTACGCATATTGCGGATCTATACCTATATGGCCGGGTATACATTTACATTCTCAATATTTCGGCCCCAGCTGCAACTTGGCCCTCTTCGTATATTTTAAGCCGATATAAAAGACCGACGACGGTCCCCAAGAACGTGCGCGGTAAGTAATTCGTAAATAAATGTACATCGGGGGAATTCGCCTTGGACTAATACGCGAGGGAAGCCGTAATAAATGGTGAACGTTAATGCCTTCGTTGGGGACGTTTAAAATTCTACGTGTCAGATGGGGAGAACGTGGAAGAAGGATCTTATCGAGGCATAAACGTAATTGGATGTTAATTATTGCGATTATATGACGACCTACTTATCGCTGATTTTTCCCTCAAGTCCAACCGGTTTGAGGCTCAATCCTCTCCCCCTTGTCGACGCTTTCACGGCGTTCTGCGTATCATGTTTCTCTCGGACTCGCAATTTTCTAACCCGGTAATTCTCATAACACTGTCGTTTTTGCGTTAATTGCGGCGTGGGGGAAACATAACCGGAACTGGAGTATCGCTGAGCGCTGCGCAGCGACCTTCGTGTCGACGTTTACGTATGGCCGTAGTTTAAAACGATACGAATCAGCAACGGGTGCGAAAAACAACGCTCGACAATTGCGTCAACGGAATATCCACGCCTCCGACGGGAAAAATACATTCGTCCGTCGTTTCCCTGTGCTGTGGAAAAAACCGCTAATCATTGAACGAAACGAAGTCTTGCACAAAGTTTCCGGTTGATTCCGTGCTGGTAAATTTCAGTGCTCGGACAAAGGCACCGACGAAAGAAATCGATCGAGCGGTACTATTCCCGCTCAAGTGTCCATTGCCTCTGCGAACGTAACGATAATGGCGAACTTTCACTCGGTCGATGCTGAGGCGGGGGACGCCGGGGATTCGGTTCGGCTGTCAGGAATTACGACGATGACCTCGCTGCTCCTTTTTTCCTCCGCGAAATCCTGAAAACGGTGCACGTGCCGCTGACGTCAGGCTGACAGGAGAAAAGGTTTCACGGCGTTCGACCGGCCCGTTGTACGGGGTCCATTGATTTTCGCGGCGGCTAAAGTCTAACGGAATATTAAGCAGCTGAGTCCAGTTTCACGATGGTCCTGGCGCGCTATTAATTAAAAACAATTCAACGAGCGCTACTGCAGTGTGCTTTATTGGATTTAGGAGAACGCTAAGCGCGGAAACGATGAAAGCTCCTGATTTGTGTGCCGTTCTTCTCCCTCTAAGCGATAAAACGAGCAACAACGCGAAAATGAGACCCACGGGACTAATTTTCCGGCGAGACTGGCGCGCACGGCACACCGCAGTGTTTAATACTGCGTTCCTACGGAATGCAACGATGCATGAGATTGCAGGACTCGTGTGGTCAGTTTAACGAAATACCGCGAAACTCTGGCAGAGATGGATCGAAATTTTGTCTCAACAGTATCACGTCTTACCCGACGGAAGTCCCGTTTTTGCCGTACCGTTTTCCTGTTTGAGAAACAAGCGCGGACGTTTATACGGCTAAATAAATCCGTTGTTTCGACGAAACATTTTCTCGGGGTTTTGACGAGCGGCGCGTCATGTCCGGTTGGCTGGCGATCTTTATCGCGAAAAACAGGGAAAAGGTAGGAAAAGCCGAGAGGAACAGCGAATCGGGATTTTATAATCGACAACCACGGACCAGTCTGCGTTGGAATTTATTTGCCGGCCCGAACGAGTCGTTGTTTCAGCGGCTAAAAAAAAAAGGACTGGCCCGTCGTTTACACGGCGAGTGGACAGTTCGCTTAACGAGCGCACCAGTGGAAGACAAACTACACGCATTTGCCAAAAAAGAAAGCAAGGGGAACGGCTTGGTATCTCTTTCCGCGTTGAACCTATGATAAGGGAAATCTCCGAGGCGCTAGGAGATATCCGTATTTAGTATTCGCATTTTATCTCCTCATTGTGTTATCTTCTGCCGACACAAATACATTCTTATCGGCGTTTTGAAAGTTGTCACCGAAAATCCGGGGTAATCAATCGCGAGGAATTGTCGCTACGGATATGTTAATTGAGACTTTTTGTTCGTCGAGCGAGAATGTCGTGATTGTTGTCGTTGCGTTGTTCCTCGAGTATAAAACGTTTAGTCTTGCTGCGAGTGGCTTCGCTTCTGCCGGGTCGAGCTCGGCATGCAAACCAGGGACTCGCAATTGCACAAAAGCCTTTTCACAGCGACGACACCGTGGCATATCGTCACGTGCGTGCGCGTCGCGTGCTACGAATGTCGGCAGTCACGAGAGAACCGGGAAATGACGACACGTAAGTTTCGATTAGAAGGAACGTCGATCGTTCGAAAAATGATTTTTCTCGTATTTTTCCTGCATTTTTTCGGGAATGCCTGAAGGTGTCCGATCGGTGACGGCCACGTGACGCACTGTGCCAACGGTGACAAAGGCCGACGGAAACGTCATACGAGCGTTGTGCAACTTCCGGGCGGAAATGGCGACGATTAAAGCTCATTACGCGCTGCATCCGTGATGCGGCGAAGATGAGAGTTTGTCCACGGACGCACAGGGGGCGGGGGGGTAAGAGTGGCTCGTTGATTTGGCCGTCGAGCGGCATTTTTCCAGGGATAACCGGACCGTCACGATGCTGCGGAAGCTAGAACGAAGCCGAGCAAACGGGGTCATCGATAACGAGAACCGCGATGTCACGGAAAGGTCGCAGGTTACGGGACGACCAGATACTCGGCAAGGTCCAGCGAGTATCAATTCCGACCGATCATTCTACATAGTTGCATCGATCGACCGGAATTGCCAGCTAACCGCTTCGTCGAATCCCGCTAAATAATTTAGCCCCCCCTCCACACACCCCCGCTGACTGCGAAGCACGACAGAATCCTGGTTAAGTAATAACATACTCGAGGCTGCGTGGAAACAACGAAATCGAATTGGCTTACGAAAGCCGCGCGTTTAATCATTCCCGGAAGAATTGCTTCGTCAGGAGGAGCATTACGGCATTGTTCGTCAATGGTTTCCTGTTGTCGGTGCTATGCACGTTCGCGTCGGAACGTATCTGGGTAGAGAAGTATTTACGTGGATGATCTTCTGACGGCCGTACCGCGCTTGAAATCGCTCGTCGAATCCGGCACGTATGGAACTGTCTTCGAGGATATGCGAAACGGTCGATCGACGTCTCAAACTTCCTCGGGTACGTTGGCGTGTATCTGCTTCTCCTTATGCATGTGCATTTCTCCCTTGATTCCCTCTTTGTCCCTCTGTACTCCCTCTCTCTCTCTCTCTTTCCGTTCGTTGAGGAGAGTCGACCGCCCACGCGGACGTGAGGCGTGTGCAAAGCCATCGTGGTAAACGTCGACACGGGGGCAAACACGGTCACGGCTGAATATGAGTCTGGTTCCGCAGGGAGAAGTGTTTGCGAGATACTTAAGACCGCGTTTCGCAATATGTGTCGAAGGGAGAAGAAGTGGTGGGTCCGCGTGGCAAGCTCCTCCCATGTTCCCTAGGTTCCTTTCCCTTCGGATTCTCCCCTCGTTTATTGCCCCCGTCCGACGCGATAGCTCGGTAGAAATAAACGACGCACCGCAAATAAACCAACTAACCGTCCCGTCGATCAATAAACGGTTCAGAATCTTCCTCTTAAATTCTATCATTTCCCAGCGAAAAAGTGACTAAGGGAATCCATGAGACGTTCGTTAAAGGTACTTTGGTGGACGCGAAAACTTTTTAACCGTTTCCCCCGTCATTAGCATTTATCGATCTGAGGACTTTCGTTTCATGTTGAACGTTATAGAAATAGCTAGGGAATATCGACATGATTCTCAAGACGCTCGAAATGTTTCACGGCAGACGGTCGAGAGTCTCTTCCCGCTGCAGAAATTCTATCTAATATGCAACGTCTGCTCTCGTCTACCTTGTTTTCTCCTTCGTTTTATCGGTTTTATATTTGCTTGGCTCGTCTTCCATCTCCGGGAAGCTTCTTCGGCCTGGAGAGAGGAGTACGAAGAAACGCGGCTGAAAATATCATCGAGGTAACTGCGGCCTTAAACCGGAATAATCAGCATTACTCGAAATTACCATGAAAGCGGGGAAAAAGGGAATTCGTTGGGAAGTGCAGCTGATTCGCAGGAAAGTGTAGCGGAAATTTAGGAAACGGAAGGGCCGGTTTGGCCGTTAATGGCGATCGGATCTGGTAAACACTGGTGGCTACGTGTTCAAGTTGTGTGTTGACGATATTGCCTTACGTGGAAAGCAGTTGGGTCGATCAATCGCTCGGAGCTGGTTGTTTGACGCGGCAAAGCCGCTACTTAAGCACAGCTTTCGCGGCCTCGAGGGCACTAGCGATTCCGCGGTAAGCTCGTTTTCTCGTTCGTCCAAAGGAAAAGCCGATCGGCCTCTTCTTCCTCGCGAGACGATTGCCCATTGCCACGGATTTCGTCACCTTTCCCACGTTTTTCCATCCGTTCGTCTCGTGCAACTTTGCCCCCCTGGTGATTTCTTCGTCGTTAACTTCTCATGAACATACTCCTGTGCGGGAGAAAAACGGCCGCATAAAGACGGGCTCTCGCGTAACCCCAGAGATGATCTTTATTCCCGCGCGGTAATTGCTTCTTGCTGCTTCGGCGAAGACCCCTCGGGAGAGGCTCGAGTACCAGGAAACTCGTCGTGCGGAGTAATGAGTGCAATTATAATTATTTTCGTGCCATTAGCTCACACCGAGCGTCGCTTTTCAAAGCCATCGCCAGCCTGATAAGCTCTGCTGACCGGAAGGAGTGGAATACCTCTATCAACCACTTGATTACCGGTGCTCACACGTTTTCAACTTCAATATCGTGCCTCATAATTACGACCGTCGCGTTGGAATTTTTCGACAGACGTGTTTCCCCGCGGGAAACCGGATATCGATGTTCTCGCAACAAAACTTGTCGATTTCTAGCCGAGCCTCTGGCTCGTTAATCATTCCACCGCGATTCCCGCGAGGTGCTGATAAAAGGAGTAGGACCAAAACCACGGTGAAAGAAAAATGATGAATTTCTTCTGTAATAAAGTGACCTGGGACAGGTGGGTCTGACGTAACGTTCGTCACGTCAATGCCAGCGTCGAACTAGTGAGTGCTAACTTGGATAATCACGCTAAAAGCAAATAACTTGTTTGCCGTTGCCTCCTGTGCTCCGTGAAACACTGGATACTCGCTATTCGAGTTCTCGGATAATATCAAAGTCACACAGAACATGCGGTCAGGCCTGTATTTTTAACGGTTGCTCAATTTCCACGTCTAAAACGAAACCCGTTCGACGAATGACACGTCGTACACTGCGAAGCAAATTATCACCTTCCTCCGTTATTGGCTATTTCTCATCCTCGACCGAATGTCCACCTTCATAATTTCAAGTACGACACGCAACGTTTCCCTAACCGATCGTTCACGCTCCTTCCGAGCGGAAAAAACACTGTGATTGGACATTGGCCGTTAAAGCAAACATTATCCGTCCTGGACACGCGATTCTTAGCGGAAATCGTCTCGGCTCACGGGCAATACCGTTTCGATGATATCCGGAAAGACGATCAATCCTCCCCGTGGTTATCAAATTTTGTCCCAGCAAGTAACCCTACCTTATTCCTTCGTTCCTGCGTATTTTCTGGTCCGTGTGAAAATTTCGATACGTCATCCAACAATGCGGAGAGATTAGATAAGAACGTAGGGCTTAAGGATGTTTGGGAGATATATTAAAATAGTCAGTATTTATTAAAAAAATTGTAGAATATTTTAATAAGTTTCCCAAGGTCCCTAAAAAAATTTGGAACCATTTTACTAAGCCGTTCAAAAGTTATTACAGTTTTTATTTGTAACAAATTTACACGTAGTCAAATGGAAAACGAATAATAAAACTTTATAATAACGTTGAATTTATTAATAATAACATTATGTATAAACATTTGATACATAAACATTTTTCTAAATACTAATCAACACTTTTACAATAATAGACTTAAAAAATTGCACATTGAAGTAATGACAACTTTTGACATGGCAAAAAATTACATACGCAAATTACAACATACGCATCTACGTGAAGTTGCGACAATTTGAAGAAGTCATAATTACGGTAATTATTAGTAATATATTAGTCATGATTATTAGTCACGTTGCGGTGTTGTCACGTTTCACTACATAAAAATGACACTTACTTTATTTAATTAATTTATGAAAAAAATCAAATTCATCGTCATGTAGGCATATATTTGTTTCCTAATTTTTTGTGAAGTATATTCAAATAATTTATATGATTTATTTCAGATATAAAAAAACTTATGTATTTTCTTATTTGAAGTTGAAATCAGGGCGTTTTCACAACCAAAAGTTTTTATTAATGATTACAAATATTAAGAATTTTATTAAAATTTAGGTAAAAATAATCAAATTTGTGTTATTTCAGGGAACACTACATTAAAAACAAGTTTATGATTATAAATTTGTTTATTTAAATGCCGTAATTATAAAGATATTCGATTAATTAAAATTTTATATACTTTTGTCTCCGATTGTATCTCCCAAACATCCTTAATGCATCTCCCGAAACGTCGGGAAATTCAAGTTGGACGGTGAAGGGTAAGAAGAGGTGGAGCGGCGATTGGGTGTTGAAATCCCGGGGCTTACATAATGCATGAGTAAGAGAACTGTCTCCGTCGGCGGCCGATATAAACTATTCCGGTTTCTCCGGGTGCTCGGCGGGCAACGGCATTTGCCCGCTTGTTGTGCTTAATCGCAGGTTTCGCCGGCTCTTCTAACTCATTCGGTGGGTTGCCTCGTTATCCGGGACTTTGGAAAGCGCGGAGAAAGATAATTCGCTCGAGCGACGGTGGGGCCTCGTTAAATTCGTTTCGATAAAAATTCCGGTTTCCCCGCTGTGTCGGCCTTTTACAATGGCACTTTATATTTCCCCATAATCGGGAAAAGCGTACAAAGTCGAAAAATAATCTAATCTGCGCCAAGTGGAAGAGACGTGTCTTTCGACGGTTCTTCGCATAAATCGGAGAAGTGTCGTCGTTTACATGCGAAGCGTTCGCGTAAGCCGGCTTTTCCCTCTCGAACGACCAACCTGCCGGGTTCCTTTTTTATCCCCTTTCATTTCCTTGGGCCGCGTCGGCCCGGCGGGACGTCGGAAAAGCCGCGGAAACACGGATGCACTTACGCCTCCCTCCCGGGGCTTTATGAATAAATGTATCCCCCTGCTTTGTGGCCGCTTTATGAATATATGTAGCCGAGGAGATCAAACCGTCGATGGGAAAGTCTCTTCGCGCGGTTCTCCAACTGATTTAAATTATATCGCGCCGGTCTCCATCGTCGAACGTCCAACTGCAGCCCTCGAATATTTCCCGATCTTCCGGGCGATTGGATCGTTTCTTTAACGACGGCCGAGTAGGCGCCTTCGAGTGGAAATTATTGCGGACATTTGCGGGAGCCAGCCGGTTCCGCCTTCCTCCTCATCTTCGCGATATGGATTCGATAATGGGCAAGTTTTCGAACTGGTGGCAACGGCCTGGCGGCCAATGAAATTACGGGCCGACGAGACTGGCTCCTTTGATGTCGTCCTCGACGAAACTTCAGCGCCGCGTTAACTCCGACGTATCGAGCTTCAGCGTCGATAGTTTTCGTCTCCCCCTTGGTAATGATGAATCGCTCGGTTGAGATTGGCTGCTCGTGTAAATCCGACCAAACGTAGGTCTAGCAATTAGCCGGAGTAATTAGAAGGAATTAAACGACCGGATTGAGAGCCGGGGACGTTGTCTCGAGAAGATTTCGCTTTCGATCTCTCTTTAGACCGGGCCAGTGGCGTTGGACGTTCAGTCGTCGTTACTTGCCGAGTGTTTCTTTGCGCGGACTACATAATGACTTGGTAATGACAGCTATTCGCGAGAGTGCTCCTCGAGTGTTTGCTCGTAATTACGAGATTCAACGTGAACGAGCAGTTATTAATTCCCCGACGTTCGCCAGCGTTAAAGGGAATTCTTCCGGCACTTGGCAACTATCGACAGATTCTTAAGCTTAAATGCCCTGCGAGGAACCGTAACGTTTCATTACGGTTGTGTCTCGACTACGTGGACCGGTGGTTAGTCCGGAAGTTGGGAATCCCGAGGGTCGCTCGGAGTTAACAAATAGCCGTATAAATGCATCGAAGGTGCGGATCCGTGTAATCTGCGCCCTTCGCCGACACGTGGTTGTTAGTTATAGCCAAACTTCGACCATCGCGTACATCAAATCCAATTGGAAATCCTAACTCCCTGTACCGATGGACTCAGCCCCTTCGATTTATTCGGCGCGAAAACTTTTAACGATCAAATAACATTCATCTTCCGTGCATTATCCAATTGAAATTTACCCGGGCCCGGCTGTCGTTACGTTAACGACGAATTTATGGTACGCTGTAAAGTTGCCCGGGAATCGATATCACCGGGGAAAACCGGTTGTCTAGAGAATAGGGCATGGACCGTCGACGCGTGGATTTCAAGTAAATTTCTTTGACATAAACGATGGACATGGTTGCCTCGTTATCCGATAGGACAGTGAGTAATTATCGATGATTTATGACACGGCAGTCGGACGTGGGTGGATTTTTCTATTTCCTGATTGCTTCGATCACGGCACCAAGGGGAATAAGGAAATGTCTCTCGTTCGTTCCGTCGGTCATTATTCCCCGAGGAATTACGGGAGCGCTTTAGCGGAAATCACGCAACGTTTCGGAACGCAGCATCTTCCCCGGCTCTTCTCAATATCGCAGTCGGGGGAAAAGGAAGCGCGTTGATTCGCGTCGAGCCTCGTGCGAGATGGGAGACGAAGGGGCGAGCGAGAGACCGAAAGGGAGAATGCCGGGCAATTTGTCTTGTGGAGAAGGCTGAGCTAGCGGAAAGGCGTTCGTGCCGGAAGATCCGATTAACATGTTTGTCCAGGGAATTCGACGCCGCCAGAATTTTCCTGAGTCTGCCGGGCGATCGCTCGTCCCCTCTCGATTTTTTATATTAATGAAATAACGAAATGTCGAAAGATGGAAGTGGAGGGGCAGGGGGTATTCTCGACGGTGTATCCGTCGAATGGAGAGCCACAGGAGTGCCGGAGGGTTTAACAAGTTCTCCGACTTATCGAAACTTCCTGGAAACTCCGCCGAAGACACAGGACTCGCGCTGTGGATTTCCTCGCGGCTCTTCCACGGGATCATGTTTATTTGTCGGACATTCGGCAATCCCGATTGCTTTCGTCAACTTTCCACGATGATCACGTTCCCCCTTATCCCCGGGCACAGCATTTCCCGCGTTTACGGCCCTTCGTGTCGGCTCGGTTTTACAATTAACACCGAAGGAATGCATTACCCGCGTCGCGGTTTCTCCGAGCGCAATCTCTTTGTTCGTTGGCCGAAAATATAGGCCGCAATTACGTGCCGGCAAGTTTTTCCGTCGGTCTAAATATATTCACTGGGCGTTAATTTAGCAACGGCCGTGGTAATTAAGAGAGGCGGTCGTTTGGCGGGGGGTCATTTTTTTCGGCGGCCTGCAGGGTCGCGCATTGTCCGACGGTTAGCGTTAACGAAGGACGTAGCTCAGCTCTCCCCGGCGGTCGTTCTGGCCCGCTACGGCGGTTACGGATAGGCGAACGCCGCTTACGGAAACCGGCGGCCTGTTATTTCCAGCTAGCGCAGGCCAACCGACGGGGTCCCTCCGATCCACGTAACCGTGGCGAGCGAATGCCTCGGCTTCGGATAATTACGTGACCGCCACTACGAGCTCCGAGTACGTCTGCACCGTCCGGGGTTTCGATTGACCCTCGGCAAATTCTAATACCGCCACCCTACCCCTCGACCCCTACGACCAAGGGCCAAAAGAAAAATCCTTACCCTCGGCGAATTTTCTAAACTCGCCAACAATGAGCAGAGAAGCATTTCGTAACCGATGCAACAGTCCCGTGGATCATAGTGCCCTATTAACGATACCCTTGACGCTATTTTTCCACTAGTCAGCCGCGTGCTCGGGTATCGTTTTTAACGAGAATGCCATTTTTTCCGGCTCCAGGGGAGAGCCGTTCTCCGGTGGCTTTGTGCGTCTATGTAATATTAGACTCTCGTCCTCGGGAATGGCTGTGCGCCTGTGCGAAACGTTTTCCCGGGTAAAAGACGACGGTGTCGCGAAGCCGGGGCTCCTCGCGGAGGGTCCTCGGGGTCGGCAGGGTATATTTACCTGGCGACGAGGGAGGAGAGAAGGCGGAAATCACGACTGGGAGGGGAGAGGGGTGGGGCGAGGCTGCACTGACGAGGAATTTCCGGTTTGCTTAGACTTGACATGGTTTTCGTGGTTCATTTCCTTTGCCGCTGGTCGACGTGGTATTTGCATAACAAGACCGAGCAGCCACGACATTTTTCCTTCGCCATTTTTCCGCTTCCCCCGGCCTTGGAAAATACTGTCTCGTTTAGGCTGACTGCCGGCCATTCGTCTGGCTCTCGATCGATCGAATTACGGGCTGGATTTACGGGGAAATCGATTGTAGCAGGTGTCCCGCGGAAAGATCTAATCACTTGCGCTAATCTGTTTGTGGGAGGCGAAAGAGGAATTGATTTGCCAGCGTAACAGGTTGACTGGGTGAACAGTTTACCTGGAGCTCGGCTTCACGCTAGACTATTCTTTGTTCCTGTCTAATCCGCCTACGAGGCAGGAAGCCGAGTGGAATCCATGAAAAATGTAACGACCGGTTATAATGAATAGTAATGAGCCGTCGATCCCGCGCTGTATGGTCGATCGATTCTGCCCGATAAAATTAGAGAGAACACGTAGAAAATTCCAACGATGGAATTTCATATCTCCGAATCCGAGGTACTGTGAAGGACTTTTTAAAAAAAAGGCCACCAAGGCTACGTGTACACGTTCGAGTTTATCACAACGGTAGGAGTCTCCTTGCGCTCTGTCTTGGCTGCGTTTTTCTCTCTTTTTTCCCGTCGGTTGATGCAATTATACCCGGGAAATGCTGAACCGAGGGAAGAAAGCGGAGAGCAAAAAGGGCCCCTGGATCGATGGGGCTGGTAATTCCACGGGATAGAAAGAGCCGGGGGAAGACGGAGCAGAAGGAAGAGGGTGAAAATCATGCCCCCTCTTCCTCTTCTCTATTTTCCCCCTACGTATGTCTCTTTCCTTCCCTCTGCCGGCGGTGGCTCAAGAGAAAGCGTCGATCGCGTATTTCGACACGACTGGCCGTCGCCAAAGGCCGGCAAAGGAGAAAAGGGGCTAGTTGAAAGAACGTGGCGGAATTATACGCTGACCTCCTCGGCGATCGAAGAGCCATCCTCGTCGGACGATTAAAGTCTCCTTCGTTTTCGTCCCTCTAAACTCCGTGCTTATCGGTAAACGCGTTATCACTCCGCTGGGATCGTACGGAGAATGACAACGATGGATGAATCGGCACAATTTTTACGATTCGTTCCACCCCTCACCCCACCACCTCCTTCCACCTCTTGCCGACCTCAATCGCCGATGTTCACGCTAATTATTTGTTCATACAGCAACGGAGCAGCCCCGCGGACGCAAGACGTAACCGACAATTAGCACGATTATTCCCGGGGCAGGCCGTAGAGTTGGTCGAATTGCCTAGGAAAGGCGAGCACGCGCTCGTTCTTATCTTATCGGCCATCTCCTTGTCTACGTAGTCTTACGAGTCGGCGAAAGATTGCCGCTGGGAGAGGTTTTCCATCGGACAAAGAGTCGAGGAATCTTCTGCGAGGCGGCGATATTTCGCAAGGAGAGAATTACGCGAGAATCGAGACGAACCAACCATTCACCTTCCAGGCCTTAAACTGCGCTTTGCAACAATCGTCTGGTTGGCGTGTAAAAAAAATCCCCACGTTACGTGGTCGGTTGCCAAGCGGACAGATGACGGAACGTCGTCAATTTCCTCGCAGATGGATCTTATCAGTTTTCCTATTCTCGTTGCGCGTCGTGCGTTCTTATCGAAAGGGAAACATGGCGGTGGAGAGTTTCTGGTTTGTACACCTACGAAAGAATTGTTTAGACGGCTGAGGCCGCACCTGTCTAAGATAAAGCGCAACTACAGTGGATAATTTATTTAGCCGTTCGTCTCGCATCTACGATGCGGTTTCGCCTGTGCCAACAGAGGACTTGATAAACGAGAGCTTGATAAACGATCCTGAACGGAGTAGGAGAAACGATTTACCGTGGAATATTCGGGGCGATCAGGACGTTGGCTGAAGGTTATCGAATCACTAACGATTTCGTCCGTGCCCCAGTATCCGTTACGATATCCGAGGACGGTGCCGTTTGGTGTAGAATTATCCGCATTGTCGCTCGAGCCGGACACTTCTGAGAGTGCGTTATCGGCTTGGCGGGATAACATCGCCGACGTAATTTACGGGATGGCCGAGGCCAGGACGGCGAGGCAACGTCTCACGGTCGATGCATTAAGGCATTATGGCAGGGCGTTCTCGCGCGTGACGATGCACCTCGTCTTGGCTTGCATACGCCTGCAGAGAGCCTGCAAAGAGTCAATGCACCGAGAGGAGCCGGATCAATGAGGCTGATTACTCCGCTCGCTCCCACTCACCCTCTGTATCTCTTTCTCCCCCCCCCCCTGTCCCCTTCCAGCCGCCCACTCACTCGGTTGGTCTGGCTTTGTCTTCCAGACAGGAGACAGACGGAGAAGTAATTCGTGGCCGCGCGACGTTCGCTCGGATGAAATTCAATCGAAAGTGCGGGACAATTACGTCTCCAGACGCACATCCTTGAACGTTCGGTTCACCCCTCCCTCTCTCTCTCTGCGCTCCTTCCCATCCTCTCTTCGTTCCATTCATCCTCCGTGCGAACGACGGTTAATCCTATTCCCCGCGGCAGTGATAAGCTCGCGCTCTTGGGTTTACACAGAGACGTACGGGCGTCGACTTGCAGGGGTAAACGAACCGTTCTAACGGAACGTCAGAACGACTGTAACATCGGTTTCGGGAATTTCCTCGTTCCGAAAGCCACGGACCATTGGACCAGTAGTGTGTTTAACGGGACGCTGGGATTCGCGCGAAGGCACGAAGTGAGTTAGAGGGGGGAAGGCAGAGTATAGAAAAGAGTTAGTAGAAAATTGCGACCGGTCAAACGGCTCTCTCGCTCGGGCTCATTGGTCTCGGGCTGACGGTCTGGTTGGTCGTCGATGCTCGATTGGCCGTTCCTTCTGCCGGCATCGCGCCGAGGAATCTCCTTCTGTCCTTTCCGCGCGGCTCACTCGTGCCTTGGGAATTATTTCCAGGCCGCGAATGGCCTTTCCAAGCAAGTTCGCGTGCGGCTCCTTAGCCCCGCGCGAAAGTACTCGAGAAGAAACCTTTAGACTCGTCTCTTACCTCTTGCTCCGATTATTCCTCCCCCGCTAGCCCCTTCCCACTCGCCCCCCTTCCTCCCTTCATTACGACTTTCGCAATCTCCGACGAATTTCCTTGCGCCACTCCTCTACCTCTCCCCCCCATCCCGGCGGTCTTCTAGCTCCTTGTTTTAGTTTCCACGCGGCTAAAACGCCGACGACGATTCGTCTTTTCGCTGTTTCGAGTTAAAGTTAAACGACTTCTGCTTTAATGCCGGCCAGACTGCGGGTAAGAGGTTGCCCGGCAACTCGAGTGGCATTCATTGACACTCGAATTCACCAGGACGGCATGATAAAAACCGTTTTAGACGGTCGTAACTTTAATTACGCGCTGGACGAGGACGGTGCTTCCGAGCGTGTCAAAGAACTTTCCCGAGTCTTTGACGAATCTCTCATCCGGGAGGATCGTTTTCACTGACTGCGACAAGATTTACGCAACTCCTCGCCGAGCGTAAAATCCCTCTCATTAAGCGGCTGGGGACGAAGTCATAATCTTCGGTGAATTTTTATCTTAATCGCGGTTATCGGGATGGACTGCGCGAGCGGTCGGTTCGTCGGGAATTAGAGGCCTGGCAGGGACATTTCCGAGGCTTTATTTTCTCGATGCTCCGCCCACGACTGGTGGCAGGGACTGGCTGGAAATACGGGCAAAATAAGTAAAGGCCGAGACGGGCGGTCAGGTAATACGTGCATCGAAATGCCCCCGCAGTAAATAAAGAAACACGGTGGGTCCGAGCGAAAAGAATAACTCGGCTGGCCACCTACCTGGCCAAGAGAGAACATTTCGATTCAATGGGATCCTTCGACTTATCCCGGACGAGCGCGTGTCTCTGACGGAGCTGTCTTGCCCCGACAAAAGAGAAACACGGGGGCAAGGTCCTACGGAAACTTCCTAATACCCGGGCTCAGCCGAAACTCCCGGAAACGTTAGTAAGTTTCCTTTGAAAGGCGCACCAAGTTTCCCCTCCCGCGCGGGGCTTCTTTGGCCGTGGGCGCGAAATAAAGATCTGTCGAGTGAAATCCACTTTGATTCCGCGACTGGTTCGAGGCTCGATCGTTTGAGCGCGGGGACGTATGACAATTCGCGCGAGACAAAGGGGCAGCGCTTAAGTCTTGCTCGTCGAGTAGATCGTCGCTCGACGCGCTATACAGCCGCGCCCCTCGAAAACCGTGGAGGGCTGGAAACGGATATAAGGGTGGGATGGTCTTTTGTGCCAGTCAGCCGCTGCCGTGTACACGCAGGATCCCGTGCAATCGCATTCGGCAAAACACCAGCTCAAAAGTCTTTTCCCGGGAGTTGAATTCTCGTTTGAAATCGTTAGACCCCTTCTCGCCCACGAAAAGTCTGTCGTCGCTCGTGAATGTTTGGATTATGATAGGCCGACGTCTGGCTTCGATTGCTCAACGTTGACCATATTTTTTCCTTATTAATTTATGAGCAAAGATCGGGGGGAATCCGAACAGCGGCAGTTCTTCCCCGACTGATAGGTGCTGTTTGGAATTGAAAACTCGGGGATTTCCTCACTTTGTCAGCGCGCTTCTGCGGTTCTCTGAATGTGCCAACCGAGTATTCTACACCAGTGCACGTAATCGCGATCGTATACATTTGTGTAAACTTGGACGATAAGGGGTTATCAACATTTATGTAGCCTATGTATGCACACGTCACCTTTCATTAGAGCGGACCGTGAACAAACAACTGGCGCAAATAACTTATAAATTTTTCGAGATGACGCTGACACGATCTCTTGTGCGAAGTACGATTCATTACCTGAATCAGTTGGTTCGATTATTTGCTTGGCGCGAAAGCTCCGATGGACGAATGCAAATCAATTGACCGTGCTAAGCACTTCGCCCGGAAACAATGGCAAAGTGGAGCGTACATGCCGGTAAACTCTGTTTTGGTGAAATAATCCGACTGTGCTGACTGTGCTCCGGCCATTCCGCTCGCTTAAACTAAAACCGCTGACATTTAATGCTAAAGTGCTACGACGGACTGAGCAACGGTCGGGCCATCGTCCGAGCAATAGAAACAGGAATTTCAAATGACACGCGTACCTGAAATACATTATTGAATCGCCCAACTTCGGAATAAATTGTACGGAGTTCACGGAGGTATTGGACAGCGGACGATTCCACGTAATCCTCACTTGGTCCAAGACTATTAAATAATATCGGTCCTCGTGGAACGTGGGAGCTATCAATTTCGGTCGATATTATATGGCAATACGACGTTGCTCGCTAACGAGTTTGCCAAGATCGTGTGACAATTACCGAAGGTTAACGTCTGCCGTAAGCATTAGTCGTAAATCAATGTAACGACCTTCGTCCTCGATTAGCAAATACACTTGACACGCGCCAAGTCAGCAGATGCCTGTTTTGAAAGGCAAATTTGATCCATCGACCGACCGGCAGACTAAAACTCTTTAACTAGCGTCTTACATCGCCCGAGAAATACATCGTATACCGGATGAAATCTGTATACAAATATCCTGCCATTCACGGATACCATTTGCCTATCAACAAAGTATCGTTGTAATCCTCGGAATATTTGTGCGAGTTCAAACGAAGGGAAATTTGCAGAGGGGGAACATATATTTCCGTTTGGTTCGAGTGTAACCGACTCGTCCCTCGGAGCTTGTCTATTTGCCCGTGCTTTTTCGCGGCGCACAAATGCTGTGGAGGGTTGTTTAGCACGATGTATTTCAAACGAGTTACATTTTCCCGATAGAGGCTGCACCGTGACGCTCCTCGTCGATTTTATATCCGGGGAAGTACTTGGGCAAGTATCAAAAGCACGTCGGTGCTTGGGCTCACACACACACATACACACACACACACGAGTGCACACAGAGGCGAGCTATCTTTTCGAGTGGTGAGCGGAAGCCGTATAAAATGTCAATCTCCCGGGAACGATGAGAAGACGAGGAGAAGAAGAAGACGGAACGTGTCGATAGGAATGAAATCTTGATGCAAACGTCTCGCTATCGCGCCTTCCAAACAGATTGCCTCCCGCGGCCATTCACGTTGTCAACGAGAAGAATACCCTTGCTCGCCTGAATTTCCCGTCCCTTTGACATAAAAACAGTTGACCGTCTTACGCTAACACTGTTGACTGCCACATAGGGACATTCGCTGGCCAATGAATTTTTCCGCGCAAAATCTGCTTCGATGTGAGATAAGCAAGCAGAATGTTTCGCGCGACGATTATCAGCGATAACTTCATAATTATGATCTCCTCGTGTCGGTCTTCGAGGATTTTTAGTGGGGATTTTAAACAAATCGAGCGATGAAATTCTTCAGATGGAAGTCAGCGTTAACGTCAATATTGACAAACGGTTGATGTTATAACTGTGACTTACATAAACAATCTTACGCGTATGTCACGACTAAATAATTGAACGTCCGATAAAGAAAAATTTACTTAAGCTGTAATACAGAACCACGGCGATGGCTCCGAAACGTTGTGCTTGCGTCAGAGCTGACTGTCCTAGCATAAATTCCGCATTCTACAGGAGCTAATCGATCACACGAATGATCGAAATGTACCGTCTATTTTCTGAACAAACGTTTATCCGCTAGGGATATCGTCAATGCCGAGAGCACCTTTCGAAAATACCGACTTCATTGGCAAAGTGAGTGGAAAACGCGAAGGAGGAAGCAATTCCTTATGTAATTCGATGATAGGATTATGTTGTTTGCACTGACCTTGTCTAAATAGCGGAACCCATGATCCCTGGCGACTTGCTTGGCGACTTCCGGTCCTCCGTCGATGTGCGCGGCCCACTGGTTGGTGTAGGCTCCGACCTGAGCCCATAGGGTCAGGATGACCGCGAACGCCAGTCTGAAAATCCGCTTGGTACACATGGTATCGCGTATCCACCTTTGGCTCCAGCTTCGAGCACACTGCCACTATTATCCACCTTTATCACCGAGAACCCACTGCACAGTGCACCTTGGCATCCACTTGGCTGCACTTCACCTGCCTGTCCAGGGACGTCCTGCGCGTGGTAGTTCGCACGTCCGGCTCCTGTTGTTCGGCGAAGCGAGTGTCGTTGTCAGGGAAGGTGTGACAATTACCTGACGCAACGAAGGCTGCTACCTGAAGGCAACGCGGCCACTTGTCCCTCGTGGCTTTGGACCGTCGGTCCGTGCGGAACGACACGGTTCTTGCTGCGGACAAACGAGGATCACCCCCCTTGGTGTCTGTTCCTTTTCCGCTGTCGTGAACGGAGGATCCAAGCTGCCGGACACAGTGGGGACGTAACGATCTTATCGTCCTGATTCTCAACGCAAGCGGGCTAAGCGTTGGCCGGCGACTGATTCGTCAGCGGCGTGTGTCAGTGGTTAAGTACCCGCCGCCACGGTGTCAGCTGTAGCCTCCTCGTCGGTTTCCTCGTCAGCGTGGCCGGCGCTGCCGCCTCCTCCCACCTCCGCGCTGAACTCCTCGTCCTCCAAGTCGTCATTCGTGGCGCGCGCGCTCACGTCGTTATCGCGACGACCCTGCTGCCACCTCACGTCGCGCTAAAGTCCGGAGACAGTCGGCCTCAGGACGGGACGGTCGTCAGAAAGTCGCCAGGGAGAGGGGGACAGAGACTCCAGTGGATTCCTTATCAGCGTACGTTGAAACCGCGGCAGATTCGATGCTCCGGAAGGCTTCGGACGGTTGAGCTTGACCTTCGCTCCAACTACGAGGGATCCCTGAGGGAGTCTTCCGAGCGAACACAAGGAAAGAGGACAGATGAAACGTACCCTCGAGCGATGGGCAAAGAATCGGAGAAGATTTTCCTAGCTAAAGACGGCGCACGGAGGAACGAGTCTGGGGAAACTTTGAAGGAAGTTGCCAGTCTGTCGCTAGGAAATAGGAGACGAGGGGGGATAGTTTTTTCCGCGCGGCTCGAAAGAGGGAAAGGAGATTCCTGCGGGTCTCGCTGGTTTCACATGGAAATCGATCATCGTTCCCGGGGAAGCTCCGGGCCAACTTTCGCGCTGTTCCTCGGCATCTTCGCTATTTGTCCTTGAAGATCGACTGATCAGTTCCTAGACGTTTCCCCGTGGGAAGTGTGGTCCTGGTCTTTCGTCGCGCTAAACCCCTTAACTCTTCGCAAGGGAATGGCTTGCCCGTTAAGGGGGTTAATTTGCCCGCTCAAGAGGATGTTGTTTGGGTCGAGAAAGAGGGTTGAGAGGGGGGAGGGGTTGGTCCAGCGTTGATTCCAGCACGTGCGCTGCGGAGTGAAAAAGTCGGTCGGTTCACGTCATCGACCGGTCTCCTCTGGAGCTCTTCCTCCGCGAAGCCCTCTCTCCCTCGGTCCGTCCTCGTCTAACCGGTGCACCGGGACACGGTGCACCGCGGCGTGGCGTTGTCGATGGGATTCCACAGCCGCCCACTCCAAGGCTTGAGCGCGCCACACGCTTCACTTTCGCTCGGCTCCGCTCCCCCTCGGCCCAAAACCGACAGACTGTTTTTCAAGCCACCGCCAGATCTGCGGACAAGATTGCCAAATTTCCAGCATTCCACGCATAGGTCGAACAGTCGTGGGATTTCATTGAGTTCCACCTATCATCCCCACCCAGTCTAAAGACTTTCTCCTACGGGACGGTTTTGATTTATTATCGATTATAATATTTGGATGAACGATACGATTGTATCCCGGTGAGGGGAGTTTAGTGGTCAGGTAGAAAATAGTGGGTGGCCATGGGATGAATCGGCACGCGAGCCAACGGTCCGGTTTGACGGTCCCAAAGACTAACATCTTGGAGAATCGTGCGAGATCACGTCACTCGACCCGGACCTGGCCCACTTCTCCACTACGCTCTTTCGTCTTTCACTTTCCAACGCGAAACGTAGTGGCCGCTAAAGATTCAAACCGGCCAGCCACGGGCTTCCCATTTTTCCTATGACGTTTCTCAATTTAGATCGGCCCTCTTAACCGACGATGCCAAACGTATGTTTCTAAAGAATAAACTTCGCGTCACGTTCGAGCAACCGCGAGTTTCCATTGCCCCGGTGGTCTATGATTTTTCCTGATTTTCCGGTATCGCGCCATCGGAATTCTCGGGGGCCCTGCTGGCCAGTCGATTCTCCAAACAGTCCGGAAGGAAACGGAGAGAAAAACGTAGGACGACGGAGCGGGTAAAAGGCAAGAAACGAGAAAGAGGAGAAAGAAGGGAGAAACGAAAGGACGGTTTGGCATTATCGTCACGTTCGTGGGACGTTGGACGAGTCAGCTCCCGGAAAAAGAGTCGGTCATGCGTCGAGCTTGGCCGATCGGTCCAACGTCTCTGACGCGTCGACTGGCGCGGAAATTGCATTCGCAGCCGTGAGTTCCGGTAGCGGCGGAATGCGGTGCGATTGATGAGCACGTGAATGGACTTCGGAGAACATTGACTCCCGGCTCCGATAAAATTAGACACCGACCGGTGAAAACCCATCCCACGGAATCTCGGTCCATTCGATGTATCCTGAAATCCTGGCGCACATTCCACTTGGGATAAATCCCGCATGAGCCCGGCGTGCAAGTTGTATTATTTCATACGACCCCGATTAAAATGCAAATGGGAAAGGGTCGTCGGCGTGTCGCGGAATTCCCCGTAATTTCTCGCCGGCTAGGAGGGAAGCCACAGCGAAGAAGTGAATTTAAGCCGAGCTTTTCATCCGCGATGACCGATCCGATCGAACGGCGCTTTTAATTTCGCGACAGAGGGAATCGAGGCCGGAAGACGGGAGGGCACGAATAAAGCCCATCATTCGATGCAGCCCGATTGAGGGAACAGCGAGTCGTCATCGCCTTGGCAACGGATATGGGCTTTCGACGTTTGCCGTTAAGAGGTGAATGAAAACGAACGGCTCCCTCTGCGTACCTTCCTCTCCAGGTACCTGCAATAACAGACCCCCTCCCCTCTCGGTGTTTCTTCGCACCTGCACGAAACTGTGGCACTGCGGCCCGTCAAGATTTTACGAGGAAACCTAGCAACTTACGAGAAAACCTATTTCGCCGAGTAACTGTGCGACGTACTTTACACTTACGTGCCCTGGCCGGATCGTGTGGGGATTTCCGCAGTACCCTTCGTTCCTTTAAACTCTTATAGCATCGAGTAAAAGTCCGAAAAGTGCTGGGAAAAATTGACCCCGCTCGATCATTCCGAAGAATACATTTTTCACGAATTTTCTATGACGCTTAAATCGAGCCTATTTCTGTCCCTCAATTTCCTCGTCCGACGACATTGATCCGGTCGGCAACGAATCTCCGCAGAGTCCGACAGAAGTGCAAACGTACGCAGATCTGGATCGCGGTTGGACATCGACGAGGCTTTGTGCGGGAGAAAATAGTGGAATCTGATTTTCGCGCGGCTCGTTTATGACGCGGGGAATTTCGAAGGGAACGGCAAAGGGAAATTCCATTAAAACTGCACAATGCTTCGCCCTCGCCGTGCGTTATAAATTACGGCGTATCTTTTAATTGATCCGCGGGTCGTTTCCGACCGCTCACTTTTTATTACCGTTGAAATTTCCAATTCATCGGAACAAAAAAATGTACATCCGACAAAAGATGATTCAAGGGTATTCTAATGACGAGGAATTTTTCGACACAGTTTCAATGACTCTACGTCCCGATAACTGGATTTCCAGGTGAATTTTGGAGTTTGCGGTGGCGTGCACGTCGGAAAATATTTCGGAGCGAGTCGATGAGCGCGTGGATCGGAACGACGCCAAGGCCTTCCTTGCAGCAGGAAGCACGCAGGGTCAGGGACTGCCGCGAGGTTCATACAGCCGGCGATTCGAGTAACGAGGAAACACGGAGAAGGGAGCACAGCGTGGGACAAGGACGGAACGAACGAGGAACGAGTGTAGAGCAAAACCGGCTCGACCGACCTACTCGTTACGAGGAAAGCTCTGCCATCGTTCCAAATTATTTTGAAAAATCGTCAAAAAACAAAGCACTGCTCCTCGCGAAACTATTGATGTTTTTCAAAGTGGGACAAAACTCTTTCGTGCGTTCGTTGATACAAATATACTTTTTGGCGATGTTCGTCAGAATTGTGCAAAAGGAAATCTGCCTTGTGGATGCATCGAATTTGAAGAATCGACGATGGCAGAGCGTGGTGAAAATGAGGAAGGGGCCGAGGCATGACCTGCACGTGGTCTGAAAGTGTCTGCTGGTAGGTCGGCCGAAACGACAGTCACGTTTCGGTGTCCCCCGCATTCACGTCACGAAACGGAGCGTCACGGTGCCGAGGAACCCGCTCGTAAATCCCGGTAAGGCCTCGAGAAACCGGCAAGATTCGACGCGCCAGTAGAAATTCGCCGATTCATCGTCAGAGGTTTAATCGTTTCCCTGCGTACTCGAAGAGCGACAAATTTCGGACGACCGGGGGAATCGACGAGGGTCCCTTCCGCCCGTAATCTCCTCCAATCTTTTGGGGATTGACGTTCCTCGAAGGTGGGCTCGATCGTCGATAAAAGCCCGTCCGTTCTGGCAGCGGCGACACGCTCGTTCATATTTATAGCTCGACCCGTCCAAACGAAATCTCGCCGGTAGTGGAACGATTTCGAAGCTCGGCACCAACTGACACCGGCAGAAATAGCCTAACTCTTGGCGATAAGGCGGCCTCGAGGGAATCGTTAAAAAGCCGCAATTACCGCGCAAAACCCACGTCGTCGGTTGGCCCGTTCACCGGCTGGTTAAGATAATTTTTCAAGGACGCGCGGAAGGAAAAGATCACCATGAATCACGATGAATCACGCGTCATTGAAGGTCCAGTAGCTGTTTCTGCGCGATCATCAATGACAAATCTGGCACAGTCGCTTTTGCCAGTATCTCCTTTCGACTGACAATTACTCGATGGACTTTGATCGACAGAGAGGAGCGACGGAAAGTTCCCTGGCTACTCGTTGAACAGGTCGTTCAACGTTTGTACGCGATCACACGGCACCGTTGGAAGCGGACTTCTCTTGGAGAGGCTCGTCTCGCGCGCGTAAATCACCTCGGAGCACAATTCCATCGGTTTCCTCATCAGCGATGACGGATGAGCGGGGTCTTAGGACCTCGTCAGCGTTTCCTGAATTCCGTAAACGCGTGACTCTGTGTTCATCCACGTGTGAAGGTTTGGTAAAGCGACTGAAGGACAAAGCGAAGGGTCTGGTCCTTCGAGTGGCGAAATCACCTGTCCTCAGTTGGCGAGTTTCGAGCGCTCTCCAAGAATCCGTCCGCTTTGAAAAAATTCGCGGCAGCTCTCGTATCATCGGTTCACCGTTTCCTCGACCCTTTCCCTTGAAATTGGCTGTGGTTGTTGAAGAGTTGACAATGCCTACCGTTTGCTCGTAGGGAAGACTGAGAGTCCGTGTCACCGTGGCGCGGATCTCGAAGAAACACGACGCGATCTCATCCCCACGACGGAGCACGGATGACTGACGGGCTTGCTCTGCCCCGCCGTCTTCTCCCGTTTTGCCTCCCCGGTTCCCTCGCCCTGCTTCTCTACCCCTCCGCTCAACTCGTGATCCCACTCCTTCTGCTCTCCTCTCTCCGTTCCCACCAATCCCCCGGTTCGCCTCCCTCGTCCTTCTCTCTCGCGCCCGCTCACTATTGGATCTCTCCGTCTTTTTCCCCTTGTCGGTCCACTCCCGTTACCTGTCTCTGTCGAACGACGGGTTTTCGATGTTCCTTCTTGCTTTCCACTCGTTCCCTTTGAACCGTTCGTCTCTCTTCAACGTTCCCTTTATAGCTCGTCTTCCTTTCTATCTCTAAAGGGGTAGTTTTCCCTTCTTCCTCTACGTTTTTCCATCCTCGTCTACGCCCCTCCGTTGGAGGATTCTGTTTCGCTTGCTCCGGTGTCTTCGTACTTCGTCTGCCCGCGATTTCCTCGGACCATGGTCCATCGCAGGTTCTCTTTCCGTCTTCCCCTTTGCTGGCTCCCCTCCTCGAGCGACGACGGCACCCGTAGCGTCGTTCAGTCTCTCGGCAACCGCCTGACAGTGCGCTCTCTCATGGTCTCTTTTCGTCTCTTCCTCCCTCTATCCTTCCACCCTTTCGTGGTGGGGGTGGCTCTTCCTTTATTTCTCCCGATTTGTACTTTATTAGTAGCGCGGGCAAAAAGAGCGACACGTTCTCGTTTGGTCCTCCGCTCCATGCGTTATCCGCCGGCAGAGATGAAAGAAGAAGATGAAAGAAGACGGGATCTCGTCCGTCTTCCTCTGTCCCCGATTATCCGGAGAAGGAGAGAATGATGAGCGCAGTTTGTCGGAGAGAAAGGACGGCGGTAGCGAATGCTAAACACATCCCAGAAAGAGTGGAAGGAAGGAAGGAAGGAAGTTTCGCCGATTTATCCTTCCTCCTTCCTCGCCACCCACGTACGCCTTTGCATTGCCCGCATCGTTGTCCTTTTTCGTCTCGTTCTCTTCCGCACGATCGACGACTTCCATGCTCGTCCCGCGATTACTCCCCTCCCGCACGATGAGTCCGTCTGTGAGAGTTGATCGTCCGATGAGCTCCCTTCGGACAGGAGAATATTCCGAAGGAAATTGCGAGATGATTCGCCAAATCCGCCGGCGCCAGTGCCGACGTTTGTCGAGTCGAAACAGCAGGATCGCCGCTGCGATTCATCGAAGCGCGGAAGTCCATGCGAAAATAAACCCGTCGATTCCCGTAGGCAGGGCACGGTCAGGATCTTAATCTCTCCACTCGGGATTCCCGGGACGACGTTGGGAGAGCATTTTTATCCGCAGCAAGGAGAGTCCATCGAGTAGCTTGGCTTCTCCGTTGGCCGAGCCGCTAGTGTAACCACATTGCCTTGGCACGGATCCCCCGCGTTCGCCTTTTATTCGCTGGCTCAGGACGATAACGAGGAAAAGGTGGGGAGGGGGGGGGGGAGCGGGGAAGGAAGGCTAAGCGAAGTACGAAAACCCATGTCTTGGCCGAAAAGAGATTTCCTGAGAGTCCAGGTTGTAGCTTGTCTTCCTCCGAGCAAAAGACATTTCTCCTGCCGAGGCCTTTTCTTCCTTTTCCTCCTGCGATTTTAATGAGTTAATCGCGGAGATGTTCCTGCGCCGAAGGTTGCTCCTGCAAAGTCCCTCAGTTAGCCCGTTAATGACGTTGTAAAGCCTTACGAAGCATCGTTAGCCAGCTCGAAGCCGTCGGTTTCTATTAATCTTTCAGCGCGTCAGTTCGAAAACACGGGCGAAAGGTCCCGTCAATATTTCATCAGACATCTACCCCCGTTATTTTTTTGTCCCGCGAGAAATCCACTCCCTCGTCGCATCGAAGTGGCCATTTTTTCAGCCGCTTAGGAATGAAATGAGCGTCGACTTAAGAGAACGGAGTATCGGGAATTTTGAACGGACAATCGCGAGGAATCCGACGTTCTTCGGCGAGCAATCGATACGCGTCGTTATTTATTTCATCGTCGAACCACGGGGAAGAATCTCCCGTCCCCGGCAACCTACTTGCGATTTAATAAAACTGCGCGAGGCAGCAATAAACGTCCGCGCGGACCAATAATAATGATGCATCTGACGTGCCACTAATTACGGCAACCTACTGTGCTTAATATCGTTGCACTTTAATGAAGCTACAGGACTTGGCCTTGTAATTTCCTTGCCGGCGTAGCTCTCGTAAATTCGCATTAGCCGGCGTCTGATGTAAAAAGTGTGCTAATAAAATTTCTGTCTTCGGTGTAATCTCGCGGCGCGAACGATCGTAGAAATGAATTATTCGCGCGGTAACTCTCATGATCGTTTCCCGGAAGAGTCGATCGACTGGGACAAATATTATCTCTATGCTTTTCGTGAGACCTTTCAAATGTTGCTGCTATAAATTTGTCTCGTTTCTAGGAGCTACTTGAACGTCTCTACTGTACCTGTAAGTTCTTTATTACGTTCGGTAAATCTCGAGTGCTGTCGGCTGATAGCTACGACCCGAGAGGCATCGTCTAAACTCGGCTCTTTTCGCAAGCTCAATTTATTTTCATAGTACTCGTTCACCGCGTGTAATAACTTCGCGCTTTGCCAGAGGACCGTCTCTCCTCGCGATCTCAAAGAACTTGTCGACAGATCGGCCCAGTCGTGTTGTTCTTCCGGCCTGGAATTCCGAATTCCTTTTGCTTAGCGTATCTGTGAGGAAAAGTGCTCCGGCGCCGACTGACTGGCCATCGATTCATTGTCGCGAGTAGATCATTGCTCTCTCATCTGACGAATAACCCCGGCCGAATGGACGAGCTGCCACGCGTTATCTGCCATTAGATAAATCGAACGGCTGACAAATAGCACTTCGAAGGGACGCGGACTAATTTACAGCCGTGGGGAGATTGCCTTCATACTCTGAAATCGGCGAATAAAACGTGAAACTATCGATCACTTGGACCGTACATATTCAATCTTTCCAATCCCATTAATAACACCAATGGATATCGAGTGTTTCATTAATTTCAATAACTCGGGGTAATGAGTGACAAAGGGAATTACTCGACAATGGATTAGCGAGCATTCAGTCGAAAACCGTGTTGTTTCTTGAGTCAGTGGTGTCTGGTGAGGAAGGTTGGTCCGAGAGCATTCGGTGAATTCAGCGTGCCGTTTAGTAGCGCTTGAATGACTACTGGCAGTAAAGCGCATTCGCAAGGGCAAGACTTGCGGATTCCTGCTACTAGTTAGCTAATCGCTGCGGTTATCAACGACGAACTTGGGCCAGCTAAGTCAGTGAACTTGAGATTGCATTTCGGGTTAATGCATCTCGCCTAACTTCGCTATCACCCGATGACGGGTTATAATCACCTTTGGGCTTGGTCGTGGCTTCGTTAGCGAGACTCCTTACTCAAGCCTTCGTCATCCATCGGCTCTGAATTCGCGTCAATTGCCAGAGCAAAGCTGACGGTCCAAAGGCATCTCGGCTTGTCGACTCGCACCGATTCCCAGAAGATTTCGTCTATTCCGGAGTTGAGCCGGTAAATCCGGGCCGTCGACTCGCCGTCAGATTTAATCGCATTCTTCGTTCGGCGCCAGGCGCCAATTGCATTCCAGCCGCTCGATGAATTCTTATGAATTCTTAGCAGAAGGTAGCCCTTTCTCCCGTCAAGGATGATGGGCAGAGAGTAATGACGAGCTCGTCCAGAGGGAAATCGTCCTTCGACGTGCTCTGCTTTAAATCGTCATCGATTCCTTTTTCCGGGGGGGTCCTTGTAAATCGATCGTCGTCCGTGGTAGACCGACGTTCCGCTGAAAAACACGAGGTCCTGTTTCTCGTCGAGCCACTATCGCGCATTGCGCTGTACAAATAAATCCCCTGGCTGGTCGACTCCCCCCGCTCTTTCATCCTGGTCAACGAATGAATCGGATCTACGGGCTCTATTTCCAAACGCACGTTTAACGACGTTCTATCGACTCTCCAGCAACGTAAACGATCGCTCGAGAGATTATTTTTCCGCGAGATATTTCCGGATTCCACGGGCAAGACGCTAACTCGGCGGATTCATTTCGCTCGACTTTTAATACCGAGCTTCCCATGAACCAAAAAGGAACCGCCAGGAACGTGCAGCTGCGTCTGCAGAAAAATGTCGGCGAAACAGCTCCGTTTTATGGAAATCGGATCGTTAGGAAGTACGTTTTCATCGCGATTCCGACAATCCCTGTGTGATCTAAATGCAACGACGAATAACCACGAGGTACGATCGATTGCATCTAATTCGAAGCTGCCCTACGTGTGGGAAAGCTAAAACAGACCGCACTTTGACAGCGAAGTCACATTTATTCGGATGTGCATTACCAAGAATTTTAAAATTTCATGAAGATCTTAAAACGCGGTGCACTCTGGGTCTGAATTATTCTTCGAGCTGCCAAACATATTTGTCGGTTCACTTAGGAATTGCATAGTCGAAAATGGTCGAGGGGAGTAGTGATTCCCTGTCCGTCGAAATGCCGTATATGTGCATTATGTGCATGTCACGAGCGCCTGTCTATAACGCGCGAGGATAGCCCTTAAGGGGGTTTGCTCTGCTCGACGATAGAGTGAAGGATCGATGCTTTGTGGATCGTCGAAAGGCTCCTTATTAGGATCGTGCGGTAATTAGCGATGCTCACTTGCTATTACAAGTTTGACAGACCTGATCGGAGGCTTAGGAGTCTCCTCAGTAAGCTTAATTCCCCCTCCTCAAATTAATTAACCACAATTGCGGGCGATCGTTGAACCATCGAATGAATTAGCATAGGGGATCGTCGTGGAAGTCAGTTAAATTCGACGAATTGCCGTGAGTTACGAGACCTTTTCACTTATTAATTTGCCGGCCAGTGTTAGCCGTTAATTAGTCGTCCGGGAGAGTAACGCTCGGTACACACCATTACATATGGTCAGCAATGCAGTTGCCGGTCCTTAAGGGCTTTACCTCTGCCGCGCGCAATGGGACAGGGCTTTGCGAGTAATTGAGGAACTCCCGGTATTGTCGAGGCACGATCGATAGGCTAACGATATTCGATTAGACAAAGGATTCGTCCCGAACCCATCTCTATCTCATTCTGTCTCTCTCACTCTCATCATGTCCCTTCCTTTCTCTCGTTCTCGTGGGATGCATGTCGGGAAAATGAAACGTACTTTGTCGAAAGAAAATGTGGGAACGAGATATTGACTAGCTCCTCGACTGCTTTGCTGAACGATGGAAATGCGTCGATGAAACATTGCGTCACAGTGTTGAGATGTATTAAAAGGTTCTCGCCCGTTGATGGGAGAAGTTTGCAATGCCGATTGTCCCGGCTGAATGCGAAGAACTCATTGTCCGTTCGGGCCATTGAAAAAGCAGCTAATAGTCGACTATTAATCCGTGTCGCTAAGGATTTTAATTACAGGTCCCGCTAAAGTCTGCCGCATTCACGGGAGCTGCTATTCCAGCTATTTAACTATAATTTAGCATTAATTTCCATTTAGCCGGGCTTTCAAAGAATCCCTCGTATGCAGTCATATCTTTCGTCAAGGACAGTGGCATTGAAGAATTTTCAGCTCTACTGCGATTTGATTTATTCAAAGTCGCTAAAAGCACGTCACTGAGATTTCATGCGATGTCCTATTTCCATGGGAAGGGCGCGTTTAAAAGAGTTTAAGCTGAAAAGCTGCGAAGCTGATGCATCAATCCGCTTTGCCGGCAGTTCCCGAAGGCAACGCGGTCCGACTTTCTACGTAGAATAGAAAACTTTTCGACCACGTTAGATCAGCCCCGGCGATAAAACGATAACCGGTAATAGGCTAATGGAAATGCAGAGGGGGGGGGGGGATAAATTCTTGAATTGAATTTCTCGTACCCTCGAGAATGAGAAACGACATGTTCTACGTTCGTTACTTGAGCTTTAATTTCGGTAGGACGAATAGAACGTTGAAAAATAATTCCCAATCTCTTAGCGGTCCTCGAAAGGCATTCGCTAAACCGTGTTTACTCGATAAATATTTAAATATGAGCGGGGTGTGCTGACGCGCTGGGGGTTTGCTCGCACAGAGTGCACCAGCGGTTGGGTAATCGATAGTTCTTGAGCGCGTCGGTAAACATTAATCTCCCTTTATCTTCGCACCTGCGTCGAGCTATATCCTCGAGGACGTCGGCCAAGTAAATTCTTGGGGGGTCCATGGTCGTGGACGGTATCGATTAGCAGGGGCAGGGCATGGTTCGTCGGTGGACCTAGGAAGCGGAGTCTCCGTTCTAGTCGGTGCTGAGTTTTCCATGACTCATCGCACACCCCTCGGTAAAACAGCCGCGAGAGGGAGATTCTGCGTGCTTTGCCGGGGGTGCTCAGCATCCCCTATCGTCAAAGTCAGAGTAGCGCGACCCGCGCCATTCGACGTTCCTTTCCGCGATGATCTCGTCCTGACGAGAGCCGAGGAACTACGTTTCGTCTGTTTTCCTTCGAGTCCGCTGGACAACGAGGGAATCCGGCACCGGTGGCCCGGTAGATCCTGGTCCGCGTCGGATGTCGCGGAGAGGACGGCATTACAGGAAATGCACTTGTTGGCCAGCGTCTGCGCTCTGATATTGATTTGTGGGCGGCTGTCGGAGTGCACGGGGCGAGCCTTCGGCTCGGAGAAAACCGCCCAACCATGTATTTTTCCGTGAAACTCGTCAGATTGCTTCTCATCTCCTCGATCTTGTGCGTCGGTAAGAATCCCAAGTCTTTCAGATCCGTTTCCATGATTCTTCGCGTACGTTTTCTCGCCCGCCAACTGAGTCTCTGCTAATTCTGACGTTCCGCAGGATTCTGCTCCGAGGATGAGGAGAGGTTGGTGCGTGATTTGTTTCGGGGATACAACAAACTCATCCGACCGGTCCAGAATATGACGGAGAAGGTCCACGTCAAGTTCGGCCTGGCTTTCGTCCAGCTGATCAACGTGGTAAGATATTTTTACAAATCTTCTTGACGCTCACTTCAATTTCGTCTTAATTCTCTCAAATTTCTTTCTATCGTAGAACGAGAAGAATCAAATCATGAAGTCTAACGTCTGGCTGAGATTCGTGTGGATGGATTATCAGCTACAATGGGACGAGGCTGATTACGGTGGCATCAGTGTCCTCAGGTTGCCGCCCGACAAAGTATGGAAACCGGATATCGTACTCTTTAACAAGTACGTATGGAAGACCTTTAAGTGAATCAATTCCTTTCGGAGTATCTAAATCTTTGGATTTTAGCGCTGACGGAAACTACGAGGTGCGTTACAAGAGCAACGTTCTCATCTACCCTAACGGTGAAGTCCTGTGGGTTCCTCCAGCAATTTACCAGAGTTCCTGCACGATTGACGTCACGTACTTCCCATTCGACCAGCAGACGTGCATCATGAAGTTCGGTTCCTGGACGTTCAACGGCGACCAAGTTTCCCTGGCTCTTTACAACGACAAGAACTTCGTAGATTTATCGGATTACTGGAAGAGCGGTACCTGGGACATCATCAGCGTACCAGCTTACCTCAATACTTACCAGGGCGACTTCCCCACGGAGACAGACATCACCTTCTACATTATCATTCGCCGGAAGACATTGTTCTACACGGTGAACTTGATCCTGCCCACCGTGTTGATTTCCTTCCTTTGCGTTCTCGTTTTCTACCTTCCGGCAGAGGCTGGGGAGAAAGTAACCTTGGGTATCAGCATTCTCCTGTCACTCGTGGTGTTCCTGTTATTGGTCAGCAAGATCCTGCCCCCTACTTCGCTGGTGCTGCCCCTCATAGCTAAATACCTCCTCTTCACCTTCATCATGAACACCGTGAGCATCCTGGTAACGGTTATTATCATCAACTGGAACTTCCGGGGGCCGAGGACACATCGTATGCCACAATTGATTCGCAAGATCTTCCTCAAGTACCTGCCCCCATTGCTCTGGATGCGTAGGCCCAAGAAAACTCGGCTCAGATGGATGATGGATATTCCGAACGTCACACTGCCAGCTTCCACCTATTCCGGCAGTCCAACTGAACTGCCGAAACATCTGCCCACGTCTCTGGGCAAGTCCAAGATGGAGGTGATGGAACTCTCTGACCTGCATCATCCTAATTGCAAGATCAACAGAAAGGTTCACCATACGACAAGTTGTTCGAGCGGTGCTGCTGCTGGGGATGGCTTGACCGACAGGAGAGGATCCGAGAGCTCTGACTCAGTTTTGCTCAGCCCGGAAGCCAGCAAGGCCACCGAGGCTGTTGAGTTCATCGCGGAACATCTCAGAAACGAAGATCTGTACATACAGGTGACCCTGCTGAGCCTCGCACTTCCTACATTACCGACAGCTTTCTTTCCCGTTGAACGGATATCCTTGATACATCTACTTTGACCCACTTAACGGATCGATCATTTTTTTCAGACGAGAGAGGACTGGAAATACGTGGCAATGGTGATCGATCGACTGCAATTATGGATCTTCTTCCTGGTTACTCTGGCAGGAACCATCGGTATTCTCATGGACGCCCCGCACATCTTCGAATACGTCGATCAAGACCGTATCATCGAGATCTATCGTGGAAAGTAATTCCCATTGTCCGTTCCCAGTGTGGCAATTCCTACGCGTACCATCGTTATGTTACTGCCAAAAATAAACGTACCATTACTTTGGTCGGTGCGACACGGTTTTATAGGTCTTTGCAGAGTTTTATATTAGTCCGAATCCTTCAGACGACTATACAAGGTGACGAAGAACTATCTCATTGCTGTTGTCCCGTTGCAAAACTGTCGCACAATTCATTTACAGTAAGTTGCTCACTTACGTTAGACTAGACGTTAACTCCTTATCCTCGAGATGTGCGCACCGTCGCGTGTAATTAAATCTTCCATAAGCGTGCAATGATATACGAGTATCCCAACCGGTGTTTGGCTATTGTAGTATTTGTACCATGTAAGGAACATCTTGTCTCTCCCGGAGATCATCGTGCTTGAGTATTTCAGGAATATAATTACGTGCTTTCCTTTAAAGAATTGTCTTCCCTTCCCGAACGTGCTTGTTGGTTTGCACAGTATTAAGCCGAGCCGAATAAAAGTGAGTTCGGCGAATATGGTGTACGTCGTTTAGAAGCAATGACGTTGCGCAGACGTTTTCCAGTAGCGTCGGATGGTAACAATAAAGAAGAAAATGATATTCACACGTCTAATTATCGCATAGGAAGTAAGGGATAAACGGCCGTACATGTGAGCGTTAATTTACCCCGCGTGTAAAGTATCGTTAAGCCAAAGATTTGTACTTTATTAAGCATGGCATGTACGTAAGGATATTCAATAAATCCCAGCACTTTCCGTTGGTAGAGCAGACTCTACGAGACGAGATTGTAACTAGGCCAATTTGTAATAAAACGTATGGAGAAGGAAGAAACGGGAGACGTTTATTTTCATTTCATTTATTTCAACAATTTCATAATAACGTAATAATGTTAATAATATTACAATGCGGCGATTATGTGCTCACCAGTTAACAGGGTTCCTCATATCGATCAACGTTTTGCCTCGAGAAAGTGCCCAGCATAGAAATATAACAAATTTTCTTACAACCCTCCGTGCCACCCGCTCGGTATGAATTTACTATTATCGGGCCGGGCCGTTATCGAGGCATCAATTAAAAGTCCAAGTGAGATCGGCGGAGTTCGGCGCAGTCTCATCGTCCCACCAGGGTCCAATCGACACCGAGGGGAAAAGATCGGTGGTCGGCTCGACGCGGCGCAATAAACCCAAGGTGTCTTGCGTATGAGAAAAGAAGTCGGACCTGGAGATCGGAGAAAGGAAGCCGGAAGCAACGGAACGTGATCTGGCGCGTCGACTGGAAGGTTCGATTCGGCCGGACCAAGCGGAATATCGTCGACCGCCAAGAGGTTTCCATCTCGGCGCGGAATGCCCATCCGCGAGAGTCGAGGACGCTTGGGAAATCGGACGACTCTGGTATGACGTTGAACGACCTGACACGGCCTTTCGTTTTCTGTTAATTCATAGGGATTAAAAGTATATAGAAGAGTTAGATCGTATTTAATATAATCGGTCTCGTGATTTTGCCCAGCGTATTAGCTTTCCCTTTAAAATCCATAGCTTGAGATTATTAAGTTTTTTTTTTAGTTTAGAGAGAAAGTGATCTCGATAAAGTTCGACCCTAAACTTCTAACAAGCTACCTTTGAATCACCCCTATATTTACTGTCAAAGTATAACTACGTCTCTATCGGTTACAGGCTAGCTTTAATATTCAGTAATTGATTATTGATTCTCTTTATACGAATATGACTTTAGCATTCAATAGTTTAAATATGTATAGATTATGTTTAGTGGTACATGTCTCCTTTTTTTCGTAGCATCGGCTTTTTTTTTATAATTTAGAGATTAATTCGCTGGTTTCCACTTCTCGTCAACGGACTGACGTTTGCGTTTGTGAGACTCGCGGTGAATCGTACGTGGTGAGCTAGCGTGAAAATTTCAGAACGAAGGGAACGAGAGTTGCCTGTTCGAAAATGATTACGTCCTCTCTCTCTCTCTCTCTCTTTCTCTCATTACAAACACTCGCATAAAAATCACTTGAAATTCATTTGGCTGTGTATGTATGTACGGCATTGTTTGGATGATTCTCCTTGTGGTTGCTGGGGATTTCTCAGCTACCCGCGAATGAAAGACAACGAAATCTCGACCCGTTTCACCCCTCCCTTTTTCCCCCTGGCATCCTGCGAGCGAGAGCAAAAAAAAATATTCTCCTGCCGGATTTACGAGTCGAGCGAGTAGCGTAAAATCATACCGTCCATTCGTACCCGTACAAGCGCGAAAGTGTTAAATTATTTCGTAGTCTACTGTGCGATCGTCAGGTGCGCCGAACGCCCGAAAAATAATGTACAAGTCGTCCCTTACTCGGACGCGTTCGAAACTGAAACGATCGTTGCGGCGCAACAGCAGGAAAAGAGCGTCGTTTAAAAAAGAAATTGCCGAGTAGAAATCCCTTCTTCGCGGGTCTGTTTCCCGTCCTCTTCCTGTCGTCCCCTTCGTCTCCGCTCGTTTTTTTACTTTAATAAGTTAGCTAAAAATTTGGCACTTGAACTCGCGCGTGTATCTCCTACTGATCGTCGAATCTAAATTACACGTTTCTTCCCCCCTCCATCCCCCGTCATTGCCATCCCATGTCCCCCTGCTTCGACTTGTCCCTACGTTAAAAATTAATTAATTACATATGCAACGCTGTACAAACAACATCGCGATCGGAGAATCGCGCGCAACCCTCGGCATTCGGATTACAACTGGCCGAGCGAATCGAGTCGGCCCGCTCCGGAATCGTCGCGTTCGTCGGCACAACGGTGTTGATCGCGCGTTAATTCCCGTGTTTAATTAATTCTATAACAATGGCGCGATTCTCGGCTAAAGGTGGAGGGGCGTCCCCGTTCGCTCGATTAACAACAGGGTTGCCCGGCAGTAACGAATTTTCGCACTACGCGCCGCTGATATTTCGAAATCTCCTTCGCGTTATTATGTATAATATATATATATACTTTTTATTTATACATACACGTTAATATGTATGGGTTTATGTATAAAGAGCGGTCTAATAAGAACGAGCAATGGACGACGAGTCTTTCGAGCGTCTCGGCCAGCGAACGGTGCGGAGAAAGTTTGCTACAATTGTCGTCACAACCATCCACGAGAAGTTTCGTTAAGTTGACGGGATCTCGAGGAGTTATCTCGCTCGTCGTCGCGAATCGCCGGGGATACGGGCCGGGTTTAGCGAGCCCCTTCGTTTCCGGTGACTCGCTTGGCGGAAGACATTGGCGCGCTATAATTACAGACCTTAGAGATACGATTGACCAGCAACGACGATCGCGCGGAACGTCGGCCGATCGGCGAGCTGCCGGCTCTGTCGTAAGAGAGGTAGCGTAGTATATAATAATACGTCGAGAAATAGTATCGTCTCGTTTGCCGCGTGGAGTTCGAAGGATTGTCTTGACGTTGAATCGTGAGCGGGCGTTGTCCTCGACCTCGAGGGGGTTCCGCCGGAAGTCAGGGAATAAAGCAAGGGGGGGGGTGGAGTGGGGGGATAAAAGGGGCGTAGTCTGTCGTGTCGGAGCCTTCGTTGTTGGGCTGTTGGTGTTGGCGGAAGGGGGAGGGGGTCAGTGGTGGCGGAAAAAAAATGTCGTCGACCCGGCGAACCTCCTCGACGGTTTTGTATTGTACTAGAAACGGTGGACGAGACGGTCGAAAGATGAACGCATTGCCAGGCTTTTGTATCCTCCCCTTTTTGGTCACCCTGTACATCTCTGCGGTAGTACGGTCCTACGAGCGTATTTAAACGGTTTCGCCGATCGCGTCGAGCACGCGAGAACGTCCGGACGGCCGGAAGAGAGCTTTGCCGCCGTCCTCGCTTAGTCCTAACGAAACGGAGTCCTATTACTTAACGATCGCGCCACGAATTTCCCATCCCCGGCGTTCGCGCTCGGCGCTTCTTCTCCCGTCGTTTCCCTTTCAACGCGGGACTCCAAACCGCGTCGGCCTTAATTATTAAACTATCTAATTTCGCGCGCTCAGAAGCAGTCTACGAGTCGGTACCCTTAGCACTGGCTCGATTTCGCGGCCGAGGGCTCTCCCCCAGGACCTAACGAGACTCGTCTACGGTATCTTCGAGATAGAAGCGCTTATTCCCGTTTTCCCACTTTCCTCCTAACCATCGCGTGCCAACGGATCCCATTAAAGATTAGTTCGCTATCTTGTTCTTCGCCTAAAGTAATCTCTACGACCCTGAACGTCGCGATAAAGTGTATTTCTTGAGCATATTTCGTATTTGGAAACTGCCATGCAGGACTGAAGGGATGTATTAAAATTCTCACGACGAATGGCCAATGAGCCGTAGGGCAGCGGAATCAACGGGAAGATCTTTCGATTCTTCCCGTAGTAAAATTCTTCGAATGCTTTCGTCCTTGTCCTTCGAGTCGGACGCATTGAAGAAATAAAACGAACGTCTCGGCACGTTTCGTCGTCGAATTCCAAATGCACCTCGTCCGGCAGAGCATGTTTTATTTATTTATTTATTTATTTTTTGTTAAATAGAGACACGATTTCTTCGAATACCCGTAATTTTCTAGGATTTGTCTATCGTAAATACGCGTTCGCCGCTGGTACGAGCCGTGGGCGCGTTTAAACGTTCGGTTAGTCGGCCGCTTTAAGAATATTAACGTTAGTGAAGCTTACGTGGCTACCTTGGAAGCGTCTCCCGCTTTACAGAGAATTATTTAGTCCCTACGATCTGCCGCGAAAACTATATAAATACGTCGTTCGTCTGGAGCTTCGTGAAAAACCGTCACTCATTGGCTCCGTCGCGATTCGACGATTCCGACCGTCTCTTGAAAACAGTTTCGGGCAACAACGCACTCGGCCCGTTCTCATGAACGTCAATTTAATGTAATGGAACACCATGAATCGTTTTGTTCGCCGGTAGAATTTGTTTTTAAGGGGGTTGACAAACACTGCCCCTCTCTCTGTCTGTCTGTCTGTCGCCCGAAGCGATTTTCACTGGACACTCGGCATTGAAATTCCACAAAAAATCTCGCCCGTGCTCTCACGTTTCTTTTTTCGCTCGCTTCGACTACACGGCAAACGCGCGCGAAATAACAAAATCCTAATCGCTGTGTTTTCCCTACGTCTCATTTGATTTCCGTCGTCAACTTTCCTTCGGCTAATGATATCCGTAGAAGATAACCGTATTTTCTTACCTACGTAATACTCTACCGAACTTGTTTCTTCATAAACCTGTTACGAGTTTGAATTGAATTCTGCTTTTTTTTTTGCTTTAAAGTTCCAAACGATTACTCCGGCCGTCGTTAGTCGGCGCGGTTGTATCTCTATGTTTAATCATCCCTTTAACATCGTTAACAACGTTTTTTTTTTTAATTAGTTTAATAACCTTTATAATAATAGTATTTAAGAGATAACGTGATTGGTTGTCGCGTCATTGCCAATGGCCAGAATATGCATTGCGATTTCAAGTTCCGTTCTGTCTCCGAGAAAACCCCGGCGACACCAGATTATCCGCGAGGATCCAATAGTCTTCATTTGTCACGCAATTCAAAGGGTTAAATTTCAGTCTAAGAACCATCTACGAATGCACGGAATCAGGTCGACCTGTCATTTTCGTCGGTTTAATTTTTCGCGGATAATCTGATACGCGAGCTTTTCTTTTGCACGGCCGTATTACGCGAACATGAATGGCACGCGATCGTGTAACGAAAGATCACTTAACTGCGCTTGCAAAAAGCCCAACGTTCCTCCGCTTATCCGAACGAATTGACGAAACTCTACGCGACGAAATCAACGTATCTCACCGATAGGATGGTACGGTGAGAATCGGATAAATTCCAAAGACGCTCGTTCTCGGCGGGTAAGAAAGTAGCAACGGTGTGCGACAGGGAAAGAAAGAAGGCTTAAAGCTAATCGCGCTACCTGTACACCAATCGGTACGATTCCCCGGCTCGATAGGAGGGGAGGCAGTGTCGGAAATGGAAAATTCAAGGAGCATAAAGCTTTCCATTGGCCGGAGAAGAACGGAAACGTGCCACGACTCTGCCTCGACTTTGCTGTCTCGCTGAGAATATCCTCGAGCCGGGGATTCGTTTGTTCGCTTACAGCCTAACGGAGAGCATCGTCGCGCGTTTACCAGCGCGCACGGCGCTCAAAAGTACAAATTCCCAGCCCGTCGACAAGTCACCCTCCGTCGAGTCGTTTTACTCCTCCCTTCATTGCTCTTCGTTTTTTTTCATTTTCGTTTCTTTACTTACTAGTGATACTGATAATAAAATTCACTGGCATATTATATGAATCACCTTGGCAGTTCATTGTGTTTTCAGGGTGTATAACGTGTGCGCTTTTGCTATCGACCGGCCGCGCCGCGCGAGAAACCGCCTGGCCGACCGGAAACGGGAGACCGGAAGCAGCCAGTTTCCAGGCGGAGCGGAGCTTGCCCACGCCAATCGCGGACACGTCCATCTGTCTCCCTTGCTGCCACGGAGAAGAGGAACCTCGCGTCTCTGCTCAAGATATTTGCCCGTCTCCAACGAAATCCACCGCTTCCCGAGGGAACTCATTTCCCCGGAAAACCGGTAAAACCCTCCGAGGGGACAATCGAAAGAATTTGAAATCCTGATGAGGAATAAGTTCCTCTCGGGGGGAGAAATTTCGTTCCGACTGGCCAACGATCTTGGTGTACCAGGTTCTGAAAAGTTTCTCGCATTTTTCCGTGGTCGCGTGTGGCGTGTGCTTCTGCCTATTTCCTGCGAGTGTCGTGTGTGTCTGCTTGCGCTATTGTATGCGTGTAAACGTGTGAGTTGGCTGTCGGGGTGTATAGCTGTCGAGCGTATGTCCGCGCGTGGGGTAACCAGTGCCCCGTGTAAATCATCAAGATCGTCCTAAAGGCTATAAAAAACAGATAAACATTGGCGAATGTCCCCGATGAAAATCCAGGGCGGCTGGAATTCGCGAGAGGCTGGCGGAAGAGCACCCGATGGAAGAGCCGGTGATTCCTGTGGACTTTTCAAACGGTCAGGGATTCGCGAAGCAACGAAAAGCTGGTATCGACGCTCCGAGGAGGAAGGAGCGTATCGGCCGGCACTGATTACGCGTGTGTCGCTGACTTCCGGCCGGGCCGAACGGAAGTGCCAGGACGAAGAGGAGTTCGCCGAGCTGGCCCTCTCCGTCCGTCTCTCCTTCGACCTCGACTTTTTCCCTCTCGCCTCGAGGCCGGAGAGCCGAGCTAGGATGTAACGACGGCTCGGCGTAGGCAGGGCCTGTCCCCCCTGGGATTTTCTGAATCACGTGACGATAATGTGCGGCGCCGACATTAGGACGGTGATGGTAGCGATTATCGTGAACAGTGTAAAAATGATTAGGCACATCCTGTCGATCACCATCGCCGCGAACTTCCAGTCGTTCGTCACCTTCGTGTTCTCCTCCTCGGACTTGAGCTGATCCGTTATTATCTGCGCAGGAATACGGAGAGTGAGGCTTTAATCCTTGTACCTGGGGAACGGAGGGGTAAAGTGTGAACCTTGGGGGTACCTTGATTTCCTTGAGGATGAGGATGAGCTCGTATCGCGCGCAGAAGCACGCGTTCTGCAGGATCGTCTCGACCTGGGGCGTCGACTGTGGCTCCGGCGGGTGCTGGTGATGGTGGGGCGTGTGGCCGATTTGATGAGGCCCCGGGTACGAGGAGTGGGCCAGGGGTGTCGTGGGGTGATGATGCGGCGTTGGCGTCGCGTGGCTGTGGTGGTGGTGGGGCGTCGTGTGTATATGACTGTGTCCATGACCCATCGAATGATGATGAGGCCCCGGGGTGCTGTACACGTTGTTCAAAAGATTGTTGTGCGTCGCCAACGCGTTGTCCTCAAGGTCAAGGACGTTCGCCAGCAAGGATTTACTGCCGCGCTGACGCAGCTCGAGGTCCCCGTAGGTCTTGCTCGTGCCTGTCGTTCCCACTCGAGCGATTAGCCAATCTCAAGAACCCTTCTGGAAAATCCCACCCCCTCAACTCTACAGCTAGAACCCCTTACCCGTTATCGGCGACGACTTCTGCGACTTCTGGGTCTCCTTCTCTTCCTTATCGGAAGGTCTCGACATACGTAGCAGGCAAGGCAGCCAGTCTAAGAAAACTACTCTAATCTGCAACACGATCAACGACATTGTAGGCCCTTTGCTCTGATCCAGCTTGTCTTTAATTGATTTTTACAAATTTACCCATTCGGACATCTCGTGGGTATCAGAATTGCGATGATGGTAGTTGAGAATGAGAATCGTGCTGACCACGCTGCTGGCCACCATAAACATGATACAGTTGAAATAGGTCCCTGAAAGCCGATATATTGGTTTTTAAGAGCGACGAGGAGGGTGGAGGAAGGGTGAACCAAGGGAAAAGGGTCTTGCTTACCCAACAGCGGTACGGCGTCGGACGTTGCCGGCATTGTTTCGGCCACCATATTCAGGAACACCGTGAGGGACAAAAGAATGGTTACCCCTGCAAAAGAGCCGTTGATTCGATTAATTAACGGTGTCCTCGCTCGACCCGCCGGGTTCGAAGGGTCGGGAAACCTTCCTACTATTCCCCCGCTAAACCTTTCCCTACGTCTCCATCCTGTCGACGGTCCTAAACTATACATGTATACGCGTGTTCATTGGACGTTTGTGTCGGCCAATTAAAAGTTTGCCAAGTCCTCGGGAGGTTCCGATGGTAATTGCAGCTTCTCTTAATTCGGACTTATATATATCTCACGGAGAAACGTGTCCCTCTCCTTTTCGAATACTTGGGCCGTTCTCGTTGATTTGCGCGAATTTATTAGAGGTTTGCGCGATCCAATTAAAGCTGACGAGGCGCCTTGGAAGACCGCAAAGTAAATTACGGCTGTCGGTAATTTCGACTGCTTTTTCTCCCGGGGCTGTGTACTTCTTTTTTTGCCAACTCGACGATCTGTAGTTTCATTGGGGGTATCTGGGATCGGCCCCATCAGCGCTTTATCCGGCTTTGTTGCCGATCGGAAAACACCTGCTGCAGAGTTCCGGCCGGCCGGAAGTCCGCGTGCAATTTCGCTTCAATCAAAATCGGCTCCGATCTAATCGCCTAAGCGTTCAGCCGTTTTCACTAAGCTTCCCGGATCTAATCACGTCGGGCGTTTACATCGGACTGCCGTAGCGAATTGGAAATCTCTCGACTTATCAGGATTAATCGTTAAATCGCGGCTCGCAATCTTCCACGCTGGGCACTGGGGAAACAAATGTATCTGTTCTTTCCCGTAGGAGTGGAGGAAGGAAGTGATTGGTAGACGTTATGTGGGTAGTGTTCCATCATCCTAGGGGTTCGTTGGCAATGAAGCAGGGAGGGGAAGGAGGCCTCTTACCGAGAGACAGCTTTTCGCCGGAATCGGGAGGCAGGGTAAAGCCGAGAACCGCCATACTGGCGATCAGAACGCACGGCACGATCAGGTTGAAGAAGTAATAGAGCGTGCGTCTTCTGATGATCACCACGAAGGTGATGTCTATGTACGGCTCAGGGCAGCAGTTGTAGTAAATCTCGTTCCTCTTGCCAGGCACACCTGCGGAAAAAAAGGGACCTCGACAATAAAGTGCGAACGGACAGTATTTAACAAACCCTGGAAAGTCCAGTTTCAACGGATTTCTGTTTAACCGGAACCGCCGGCTAATTACACGGGACTAAATGCAGTGATAATCAATACACTCGATTAGCGGCTCGTCAAAATGTCATTACGATGCGCGGCGAGCGCAGGGCCGGGCGCGATAAACGAAATTGGAAATTAAAATGCGGTTTATCGAGTCCCCTAATGGATTAACGGCGGGCACGTTGTATTTTCGCGCACGGTCCTCGCGGAATGGCGAGCCAGTTGCCGAGACGACGGGAAAGCCGATACTAACGGGGAAATTCGTTCTCGCGCTCTTTGAAACACGACCGTTCGGTCTGATAATGCTCCATCGAATATCCCCGCCGTCTGCCGTGGGGTTTGGTTTCAAGGCAAAACGAAAATTCCCAGCCTCGGCAATACTTCGCGGTTCTACGAGACTCTCGAGCGCGGAAAAGTCCCGTAAAACAATTCTCCTCCCGTTTCTCGGCCTGTCCGGGCTCACGGTATTTTCATTCGCCTAGGAATTCCCCTCCCGCGCGTCTGCCCGAGCATATTGGGAAGGTCGTGTGCGAAAAGGGGCAAGGACAAACGGAAGACCGACGATCCCCAACCGGTGGACCAGTGGGGAAGATCTTAGAATTGCTAATCGCTCGGGAATTACTTTCGACGAGGGACAAACTATTCGCGGCCCCTGTACGTGTCACGTTTGGGAATGTTCTTCCCCTTTCGAATCTCGGGGTTCCTTCTCGGCTCGGTAAAAACTCACCTAACAGATCCCATTCGCCGTTAGTGATGAAACTGCTGACGTCGCCGCCAGCCTCGTCCTGGAGCTGCAGGTCCAGCTGTTCGGAATTTATTGCATTCGATTAAAGGAAAGTTACATAACCCGAGGGTATACGTAAAGACGGGGTGTTGGAGAGGGAAGGGGGGGGGGGGAGGAAGGATTTACGAGCGGTAGACTAGCAAGGTCTGTGATACGTCACGAATCACTTCCTGCTGGTTCGTAGGAAATTTTCAGCCGTTTCACCCGTGGGAAAGTGATATCCCGCGGTTGGATTACACTTCGGGACAGCGTCTGATTTCTTTTATGTTCGTCAAACCACGTCCCTCTATATTAAATTTGCATATCGAAGGCGGGTTTCCGCGTTGGCCGATAAATCGTTTTACCTTCTCGGACCGATGGTGTATTAATGGCGTCATTGATAGACCGCCGGACGAACTGGTAATTTATTTATCGAAGGGAAGATTTTCAGGGTTCGCTGGAGAAAGGAGATTTGCATCTCACGGCCGCGCGAATGCCTGTCCCACTTCGTCATGCTTATTGTCCCCTTAACGAACCGCCGAGTGTTCTCCAATCTCCGTCGCGTACAGCGACCCTCTCAACATTCTAATTATTCGGATTTCTGATTCTTCATTAACGACGGATGCACGGTCGGATCTCCATAAACGTCAGTGTAGATCATCGCCCTGCAGTTCCTCGGGCGTTCGTGGAAATACGATTTCTTTGGGTATTCGCAAGGAACACAGGCTAAAGGAAAAGAGCAAAATTGGGTACTCGTCGATTTTGCTCACCTGAAAACCGTCGTACGTCCACGATCCGAATTTCATTTCGCAGCGCTGATCGTCGAAAGGGAACCAGGTGATGTCTATCTTGCAAGTGCTCTTGAATATACCAGGCGGCACGTACAAGCAGGTCCCATTGTTCTTGACGACGACGTTCGTCGGGTAAGTGCCGTCGAAGCCCTCGTCGGCACTGTAACGATCAAACAACGTATTCCACCGGTTTCACACCTATGATAAGACAATTAATACGTCCAACTCTTAGGAAAATTGGGTGGATCAAAAAATGGTAATATATTTAGGAAATAGACAGTTTTGCGATTCACGGTTCGTTGAATTTCAAAGACAAAGCTGGGATGATGGAGGAAATGTGCATATTCTGTCTTCTGAGGAGACGTAGATCCAATAGACCTAACTGTTCTCGTAAGTAACAAGTCGAGTTCCAACGTACGTTGCATGCGAAATACCCTCTTGGAAATAGAATTCGCATTCATCGACTTAATTTCACTCATTACTACTGCGCGAGGGATTTTCCCTTTGAGTCGATTCCCACCGTCTTAGAGAAATTTCAAATGAAGACGTAACACGTCTGAGGGGGATAAATTCTCGGCTAAAGTTTAATCGGGATTTAAATACGTGGTATAAATTTTCCTGGGGTTCGTTCGATTGAATGGTCGAAGGTGAGGCAAGATTTTTCAACAGTCTCGTAGAAGACTTATCGGTGCTGGGGAAACTGTGAACACCGTTTCCCCATCGTTCTCGACTTAAGCGAGCCAATGTTTCCGCGAAACGTGCACGACTGTTGCAGCTAATGCGAGAACGACCACGTACTCCGGAGCTCGAGTAATCATTCACAGAGTTCCCGGCTGTCTATTAAAAACACGAGCGTCGTTAGATCCATCCGCGTCAATGGAGGAAGTAAGTTGACGTTGAAAGACACGAGAGATTGTAGCCATTAATATTCCGCCCTTAGAATAATCCCTCTCGTCTGATATTTCTTTCAGCCGGCACCTTGGCCCGCCCCCCTTCCCTCAGTCCCTCGATCCTAGCCGCACCCTGCGTCTTCTTCTCTTGGCTTGGCACCTCGCGGGGACGGGAAATATAATTTTGAATGGAATGCACGCGAACGATTCCATGGCAGGCATGCCCGCGCATATACGTGTCTACCTCTATACATATGTATATGTAAGAAGGCTTGAATGGTATACATAATACAGTCCCGCATCCAGGGGGCTAAGGATTGGTTGGAAGCCGGCCAGTTGGCCGCGACCCAATCCGTTATTTCATTCTTTTTGAATCCACCCCCCTCCTTGCCCTCCAGTTTTCCCCGTCTCCATGCCCGATCCTACCGAGCCTTCCCCTCTTCGTCCTTCTCCACCCCCCGTATTAACGGCGCGCTTCTTTTCGCGCACCTACAAATTCCTATGATCGCGCGACGCCCCCTGCGGAATTGAATTCCCATCGACGCCTAGCAGCGGAGTATCTTGGTTTTCCTTCGAGCGGGAATTCTCGATACGCCTGACCAGTTTCCCCCTTGTACTACTGAATTCATTGACGCTTCTAGTGCGCCCCGGCGGGATGCATTCTTCGCTGCTGGAAGTTTGATGGGTTTGCGAAGGGTCGGATGGTTTGGCACGTCGTCCCCGCCGGCTATGTTCATCGAACGTGCGATAATTTCGATGTACAGTGGCCGATGAGGGGGGGAGGGAAGGCGGGCAGCTCGTATTTGCTGGAGCCAAGTGCAGCCAGGTACACAGTTTCGGTTCACCGGCCTTCAAACCCAGTTCGACCGCTGCGACGATGCGGGTGTTTGGCAAAATCGAAGAGCATAGAAAATCGATGTCGACCGTCGTTCAACTTCCCACGTCTTAGCCCGCTAATCAGACGTCTCGATAAATCCATTGAGGCCAACCCCATCGACCGGTTGACACGAGGACAATTTTTTCTCCCTCGTTAATCGCCGTAATAATTTACGAGGATTCATGGCCGTCGACGCGCGAAACAAACGAGCCGTTCTGCCGGCGGTGATAAACGCGAATTCCACTCGGGCCGTGTTACAATTTGCATTTGTCAGAGCGTGGCGGGTGAAAGGCAGGTAAGATCGGCCCGCGAACAAGCCGGCTGCTACTCTCTGCGGATGTAACTGCGGCACTCTGTTATTGCACGACATTTGGCAGACTCCCCGTCCCGTCGGACGGTTCTCGAATATCTTTCCGCGGCGGAATTCCCCTGCCATTCGGAGCGAAAAATCGAGAGGACCATTGGACTCCATCTGAGCCGCAATTTCCTTGTCGACCTGAGCCACAGAATTTCCATATTTTTACGTATAATATTTATTCGTTGTACCAATATTCTTCTGCAGTGGTATTGGTCCGTAGGGCTGAACTTGTGTGTCTGCCAGGACCTTTCGATCTTGCGCTCGACACGAATTGACTGAGTTCCAGGCAGTGTAGTTTAACCGCATGCTCCGGGAACCACTTAATCTCGGGGAGGTTTGCATTGGTGCCCACTGGTGTGCCGCTTCTCGGCGTTCCGAGACATCGGTAGACGTCAAAAACACTCCTCCCCGTTCCGTCCCAATCGACGCGTGCAACTGAGGAACTTGCACGAGGGGTTACGAAGGTCCGTGGAAATTCGTCATTGACGACGATAGGATTATTCGTCGGACCAATCGAAAAAGAAGTCACTGGGCAGGATTGTCGCTAAGAGGGGGTAGTTTTTCTCGTCTGGGAAGGGTTGGCTCTGCTTGGAGGTTGGCTGGGTAGGGAGAGGATATTCGGCTGAGCGAATCGATCGACCGAACGTGGTGGCAGCCATGCAACCGCGTGTACGGTAATGAGCCGTATCTTCGGAGACCCGCTTGATTCTCAGCGGGGCATTGACGTCGTTCTCGAAATTGCATATCGTCGAGGCCTGGGGTCCCGTGTGGCCGATGCACAGGAGGAAGAGAGGTGGAAGGGAGGTGGTTGGATCTCATTGTTCCTGGAGGGCGGGGCTCTCGACTGGACGTAATAACCGCGGGCTTCGAGGCCGCCGCTAAATAAGACCACGAATTGAAATCGCCTCTGAAAACGACGAGTTCCTCGTGGCAACGGTGCTCGCTAAATTGCCATTCATCGGCTTGAATGCGCGACGAGTGTACCCGTGCTTCTATATTTCATTAATCCGGCCGTTCTTAATAAGCCTTCTTTTCTCCTCGCCCGGAGAGTCTTCTTCGTTCGTTCCGGTTTTACCTTCCTCCTCGGCGAGGATCGGCTTCTTCCCTGCCGAGAGTCGCCTTTAATACGGGTTCCTACGCGTCATTCCACCAGGAACAAAGGATTAATGGCACGCGGACTTAGGACAGCGAAAGCGGGGAAACGGCACAAGAGCCGGAGATCTTTCTCGCGTTAGTCCGGCAATTACTCGAGATGCCCGAACACTGGGAATAATACATGGCGACTTAATAAAGAGAACCTTCGAAACAAGAGCCGGCTTTCTCGCATGACTGCCGGGACATCAGTGAAGAAAAAAGTTAAATTCGCGTAGCGCCACTGTTGAACGTCGACTGGCTTGCTTTCATAAACTTTCGAATTACCCAGGAATTAAGCAAACCCTCCATAACCGGCGCTTTTATGAAAGAATACTCCTCAAAAGATTAACGTTCGGTGCCGCGAGAAGGTGCTTGTTTCTGCATTTCCTTGAATTTCGCTACAAACAGCCAGAGGTATGTCGAAAGGGTAAGCAGCCTCGAAATCCCCGAGCGATGCGATTTACGATTGTTTTATGGACGGCCGATGGAGCCTCGTAAAGCGAATATTCGGACACCGTTTGCCGCCTTACTCGGCCGCTTTGCGGCTCTTCCTGTTGTCGTAAATAACGGCACCGTGCTAACTGATTTAGCTAGCAATAATCCGCGCCTCGGAGATCCGCAAACGTGCCGGTTGGCCGCATTCCGATGGCCCGCGATCATCGAAACGCTATAAAGCCTCTGCCATCGATTCTCCGTTGTTTCATTATGCATCGACAAGCGGAATCCGGTCGTTCGAAATCGGGGGACCAGCCCGTACGAAGAGAGGGATATCTACGAAGACCTCTTCCCCCGTGCGATTGTGTTTGGAGGATTTCTCGAAATAAACGAGAGCAAGGTGGAATTTTCGCACGTGATTCGCTGCGTTCGATTGAATCGAGGCCGAAGGAGTCAAGAGAGCATGAAAAGAAGACCCGCCTACCTGGTCAACGGCACACGTCGCTGAGGGAGGGGATTTCTCGCGGGGCAAAGGGGCAGGATGGAGTTTAATCTGCTTTGGCTTGAATTTCAAAATACGCGATGGCTAATGCATATTGCCCTTGGCAGCGATCCAAGTCGTCTATGCAGTCGAATCTGTGCGCACCTACATGTACGTACACGTACGTACACGTACGCACACGGACGTACCCGTCGGTTCTCGCGTTTGCGTAGCATCCCACATGCCGTGCGGTCAGTGGAAACTCATTTTGCCGTGCATCAACCGTCGCATCTCTGCCCCTTTCATGTACAAATACGCGTGCAGAAGCGCGCGTTTTCTCGCCGATTCCATGTAACCCGCCCCTCGCGCAGGAATAGTGTGTTAAAGCGGTGGAGAAGGGTGGGGGGAACTATCGGTATTCGCCGAGGGCTTCCCTTGGGAGATCAATGGAAACGGTCTGACCTGGTCAGACAGTTGGGAATCCGACACGAGCGAGACAGAAGGATTAACCCCCCCCCCGACCCCTCGTCTGCCGCACATATTTCTTGGCTTTTCCTAGCGCGAAGATGGAATCCCTCGCAAGAGTCGACGGGCAATGTCGTTATACCGTACGGCGTGTATTGTCCGTGCTTGCCAAGTAAAACTCGGTGAAACGGGGCAGAAGGGGAGAAGCGTGGAGAAATCGATGCTCAAGTCGTCCGACGATTATTCTTATCGCGTCGGCCCGATGTAATACGACGAACAATAAAACTCAAGCACTGCAGCGTCGGGTCCGGCGCGCTTTATTTAACGGGCTTAATTAAAACTTGAGGGCGAAGTTGGCCGACGATGTTTGCTCGAGGCCTCCGGCCCGGAAAAAAGCCCGTAATCATCAGTCTCCTAGAGCCAATAAATCCGTTACGTCCGGGCCTTTATCCGGCACGGTGTTTGCTGTCCTTGCTCGTGGCCTGATTGTCCAAGGCCGTTGCTTTTCCAGCGGAGAGAATGACGGAAGGTCGGGGACGGGGGAAGGGGGCCCGAAAAAGCTACGAGTCGAACGAAACGCGTTTGCAACGACGATCCGTGCTTCGTCGGTGCGTCTTCCTTGCGCTAATCTCGTTTCCACGTTTCTTAAACGATTTACTCTGGGACGTTGACGAAGACGACGGCAGAGAATTAACGAGGAGATTAGTAAATTTCGTTTCTACGCCGTGTGTTCGCTCCTGAAATCGTATAATCCCTTTACCTTCGATTCCCTTAGCCGTTGGATTTCACGCTTGAAATTCTCTCGCAGGGGCGGCGAACGAGGTGTTTAACGCCCCGAATGCAAACGGTTTTAATGCATCTTCTAATGTCCTTCTAGCACTCGGTGGTGGTAGGAGGGAACGTTTAAACGGGCTCTTTCGCTCGCATCGTTTTCGCCCTCTTTCCTTCTGCTCACTACATTACGTTTAATTAAATCCCCCGAATTAATTATTCGCAGGAGCTTGTCGGGGGGTTTCTTCGTGGCGTTCCGTGCCGAAATTCGGTGGTCGTACGAGTCGTTGAGTTTGCCAATGCCACGGGAGATTTTGCCCTTTCTCGCGGAATTCACGGTATTCGTCGGAAGGTTCCCATCGTTTGCCCATACAGCGGTGTAAAATGGATTTTACTGTGCCTTGCAAAGGACATTGAACGCTCGTGCATGGCTACTCAACACCTTCGTGATATCGGCTCGATATAAAGCGCAGTGAACGGGTCTTCTTTATTCTTACGGCCGTCCGCTCTGTCAGCGCCTTAAAACTTTAACGCAGGACGGGGGGGGGGGCGGGGGATAACTGCCGGATAAAGTCCGACACTCACTGGCGAATCTGCGCGAAAAGGCATGAACCGTTAACGGTTCTCTAAATCACGCGATATCGACATGGCGTTTCCGAAAATCATCGAGCCTGTTTTAGGGGATATGGATTTGGCCGTCGATCGACTCGTAGTAAACGCGCCCATCGACTCGAGTTGGTACGACGGCGTGGATTTCGCGCGCGGATATAAAATCGCGCCTATCTTTTTATAGTTCGCCGGCCCTCTGTCCTCCGGCGCTCTAAAAATAACCAAGGGGGTAAACGAGGGAGAGAGAGGTCGTGAAGGGAAGCGTCGTAAAAACCCTTCCCTAAGAATTTCCACGACGAACGGAGCAGCGGGGAATCGCGCTCGGCAAACAAGCAACGGTTTTACGAGCAACGGTTCTCCGCTGTTCGCGCCCCACCCCTTTACCCCCTGGTTTCTCCCTTTTTCCCACGAACAGCCGACAATTAGACGGGATTGGCCGTTCGACGCGAAGTTCATCGCGTGTCGGACGATCCGACGTCGCGTGCGGGGGAAATTTTTCCCTCTCGATTTTCCTTTTCCGGTTTCCTCGAGATTTCCGGCGAGGGAACTGTCGGACTTGGGGCTTTTTTATCGGCGTTGCCCGCGCCTGTCCGCGCTTTGTAAATGCAGGCGCGTATAAAAAAAAGGAAAACAAGCAACTCGACGCACACGTACGGATTTCATGTAAAAAGTAGAGCGCGGGGAAATTGCGCAGCGGCGGAGCGACAAAGCAGCTAATTGATCGATCAGTCCTCGCCGGCTTTCAAGCCTTCGCCGTCTTTGTGACTGACCTCATGACCCAATAGAACGTCGTGCACAGAAAAATATTGCCATTGCGTTATCGGGGACGGACGTAACGTTGGCAATTTAGCCGCTAGAATGCAGTCCTTCGGCGAATTTTCCTGGACTCGGCGATCAAAGGACAGTCTATCCTCTCGCGAGACGCACCGTCGTCCTGCGAATGTCGTTACTCCACCGTCGATACGGAAATCATATAACATTCCTTTGCCATCCATCCGCTCCGGGGAATTCATCGAAACAAAAAGACACCGCCGAGAGAGGAATAACCGGGCGAACTCGACAACCTTGATCGCCCAAGACAATTCTATCCTTCCTCAAAGGCGGGCGATAAAAAAAAGACTATCCGGCGTATTATCATCTTTTTCCTGCCTTCAGGCCCGTAAATCGAAGCACATTTAAACTCGAGATTTACGGGCTGTACGTCGAGATCCATGAATATTAAAAAGATTAATTTTACGAGCGATTTATATTCATGGATCGTGTTATCCACAGCGGCAAAATAAAAGGGAGTACCGGGTTAGTCTTTTCCGGCTCAAGGACTGGGGAAAGCGGAAGCTGCTAATTGGCAGGTTTACCTGTTATACATAAGGACGTCGGGTTTCCACAGTCTGTTCGGCGGGATTCTCAGGTCCCTCACGCCGCCGTACTCCGAGGTGTCCCATCTCATGTTCACGTCGTTCCATTCCTGAAAAAGAAAAAACCATGAACCTCGGCGAAATTTGATCCTCCGAAAGATGAGACAAAGTTGGAAAACGGTCTCCATTTCTCATACATGCTGGGTATACACGATCAATTGCCCTATTCGCGATTTAATTTGCAACGGAGGAGGGGTATCGACTTAGGTCCTTATTACCGCGATTGGTCATTCATCGACTTGGCGAGAGACGAGCGAACGAATTAGCAGGCTCAGAGTATCGCGGATTTTCCTGGGAGTAAGGCAGGTACAGGTTCCCATGAAGAATGCGTGCAGGAGAGATAGAGGGACGGTAGTAAATATCGACGGGTTTCCGATTGAATACCCATCGGCGAGCTCTCAATGCCGGGGGAAGTCTGTTGAAACGACGGCCCCTTCTTTCTCCCGTTCTTCATCAAGTCGATGCGCCGTGGACGGGGGGCGCTAATGCTTTCGCCCGTGGAAGCTTCGCAGGAACTTGCCGACTCTCGCCGGAGACTTTTAGCGGCTGGCCGTAGGGAAGGAGTGAAGAGAAGGATGGGAGGAGGGCAAGGATTGGGAAACTCTGGGCCGAGTTTCGCGGCACTTGGCCCGGGATGCCGAGTCTCTTTCTCTTATCGGGCAAGGCGGAGACCGATGGAGAACGATAAGACGTTCCGTAGGAGCGCTCGCTCGGCTGTCCATTTATTTTCGCTCGTTCGGTCGATCGACCGCAAACAGGGAGGAGATTTCCCCGGTATTGGGAAACTATCGGTGGCTACTCGGCCGCGTTTATCGTCTTCTAAACACGGCCCTGCCGGGCCCCGGACTCGTAAAGTCCACGCGACACGTCGACGATACGTGTGAAGAATGCCAATGCCGAGGGGTTGAAGGCTAAGAGAACGGCATCGTCCAACTTTAAATCATCCTCTCCGGCACGATACAAGGAGAGTGTCTGGCCAAGGATTGAGACGTTGATCAACTAAAAATCCTCCTGAAAAAGATACTCCGCGGCGGAGCAAATGTTTATCCAACTTTTTCGTACTGGCTTGATGGCCCGGGGGTAAAAACAGGGACGGTGCTTACCACGTCGACCACAGGGGACAGCTCGGAGTCGATTCGTCGTCTCCTTCCCTCCCAGATCTATTAGTTACCGCGGCAAACGGACGGACTCGCCGCGGTTCAGGGTAAAAAGTTAATGGGGTTTCTACTAAACGAGGGATCGCGGTTCCCCACGAGTCCCCGAAAGTGGACGATCGATAAGCCCATTTTCTCGCGAGGACATAACAAAAATCAGTTGCTCAGAAACTGAGACAATCTTGGGAAAATATTCGAAACGTGAGAGTAACTCGTGGATCGTTGTTGAGTGTCATTGGTTCACCGTCTTCGTGATAATTGTATTATTGAGATCTCTCGTTTTACGATTATGTCCGTGGGGTTTCGCATTTCGAATGCTCCGAGCGTTATTTACGAGCTTGGCCGGTTGGCTCGCTGGCGTTAGAGCATTCCGCTAAAGCCGAAGCCGAGATTCGGAGCGGGAATTTATGTTACGCTCGAAAAAGCAGTACGTCTAGCGCAAAAGCCCCGGCAGATTTACGCTAATGTCTGGCGGAATTAAAAAGACTGCGAGAACGCTCGGCCCTCCGGAACTTCCGGCTCGTAGGCGCGATAAACGAAAATACAGGATTCGTTGAAACGACAAAAATTCGGCAAAATAATAGCGTGGCGCAGGACCTCACGGCCAGTTCTTTCGTACGAATGGAAGGTATTTGATTTCCCTGACAAGCAGATGCCCGCCCACTGGAAGTTCGATCGAGCCCGTCGCTCCGCCCTTTGGATTCACACTCATTAGTCATTGACTCCGATTGATTAGCCGCTGATGGAGTGCGCTGCGAGATAATTAATAGGGGCGAGGACGTAATAGTCACGCGCCAGGCATAGCTGATGTTGCGTTACGTACGCCTACGTGCGTGAACCAAGACAATCGTCCGTACAATCCCAGCCAATTATCGGGGAAGAATGTCAAGAGGCAAATCACCCTTGGCTTTTAGTCTTTTGCTGCTGAGATCGATAGCTTTGACGTTTCTCATTGAAATGAAGTTTCGCCGAAAGGCTCTTGTATGAAAATATTTTTTTAATATCCAGCCGCCGGTGTTTGAGGGGTTCTACCGGCTGTAACCTTTGTCACGGGGACAGGCATTTTAAAACACAAATTCCGGGCCTTTGCGACGCATTCGACCGGCCGGCAATATTGACTGTCGGCGGATTAATTAAAGTTCCAGAGTCGCGCCATTTTCCACGTTCCTTGCCGAGAGATAAAAGACAGCGCGGAAGGGAGGTGAGGGAGGGGAGCGGGGGTCGTGACGAAACTGTTATCGGATCCCCGAGTCGTCCACGCTCCGGCGAATCCCGATTGCAAATTCCTTCGTCGAAGTCGGTCACTTTCTTTCGTCGCTAGGGGAATAGTTTCGTCGACGACGAATCGAGGGGGGGGGGGGGGGGGAGGGGGGAGGGTCTGAAATTCGTGGGGGAAGCTTTTATTTTCCGGCTGAGCGGGGAGGAGAAGAAAAAATGGCCGGGTCGACGGGCCATTTAACGGAAACAAAGTTCGCTCGCGCGGAGATGAAATCTCGGCGCATCGAAGCAGCTGCACTCCGAGGGAGAGGAGATCCCTTGCCTTTTCCGATTTCCGCCTCTCGTTGGGCCGATGGTCATTTCTGGGAAATGAAAAAGGGGGCGTGAAGGGGCGGGGAAAGCTCGCGTCGCAGTTCGCGCGAGAATACTGGCCGGCCGGGAATTCCGGGGCAATTCCGATTCTGGCCACCGGTGAAATCGCCGAGCGATCACGAGCGCCGTTTTATCGTCCACCCGGGGGTACCCCGTGCCCCCTTCCCCCCGGGCTTCCCTGTCACCGGAATCGCATCTACCAGGGCGATTTTTCCCGCAGAACCGATCGCTGTTCCGTTCTCACGTCTCGAACGTCTTATCGCGCCCCCTAGATCTCCCGACGAGATGAAATTCTTCCGATCCTAGATTAAACTTGGCCGATTTCAAGGACGTTTCGTCCCAGCGCGAAACAGCCTCGCGTGTGAATCCCCTCGAGAGTAAATATCCCCTGGGAATGCAACGAAGATTCTCCTTTTCGTCGACACGGGTCACGCGGTCGGCAGAGTCAAGATCATCATCGTCGTCGGGACTTTAACGAGAATCGCTCCCCGGAAACGCGAAGCCCGTCGGGGATGCAACTTGCCGCACTGTCCTCCCCTGGCAAGACGTAATTAGAGATCTTCTCCGCGAGTTTAGCGCTAGTTTAGTCGAACCTCGCGATATACTCGCCGACGACGGCGGAATGCAAAATCCCAGCCGTACAGATTCGACGAAGTCGACAGGATGCTTCAGAGAGGGTAGGGGGCAAGGGGGAAGAGGGGAATACGGCATACTTTCCGACTAAATTCGCTGAAACTCGAATTAGGTCCCCCCGTTCTGTTCTTCCCTTTCGTTCTCGACGGAAAGTCGGCTCGTGATTGGCGCAGACAGGATGATTCACTGACGTTCCTGTGGGTACATCGATCTCGTTTCAGGCCGAACAATTTATGGAACGATGCAGGTGTTCGCCTTCCCGCGATCTTACGAACCCGCTTCGTGCGTGTCTCGGAAACTTTCTCCGCCCCGAATGCGACGTCTTTCTCTTCCCTGCCCCTGTGCTTTTACGAGGACGCTCGTTAAAGGACAAACACGTAACGGTGGGACTTTACGAGTCCGACGACTCGTTACACGTAGCGTCTTGGGGAAAAAATTGTAGGGCGCGTATTGCGGCGTATTTAAAAGGAATTTCTCGGATTTTCTGGCGGGACTTAATCGAAATCCAGGCCCACGGTGTGCATCGTAATGGTCGTGCAGTTCCACGGTCGTTTCACCGCCCCTCCGTCGACCCATTTCTTTCTTATCTTTTGTACCACGCCCGTCCCTTTCCCCGCGGTACCTTGTCCCCCTGCCCCTCTCGGGCTGCACCCCCGCGTCTCATCCCGGACGGTCGGATACCGTCTATCTTCCCACCCCATTCATTTTCTTTTCCAATTACGGACGTGTTTACTTTTTTCCATGAGAATCTCCCTGGCTTTCTTTCTCTGTCTATTTTTCCGATTGTCTCACTCTCCGTCTCTCTCTCTCTCTCTCTCTCTCTGGCCGTTAATGCGTTGTTCCGCGCTTTTTAATATCCCGCGCTCTTTAATATTCAATGACGGGGGCAGAGCGGGCTTGCGACTAATCCCCGCAAACCGGAAATTGCTCGTCGACGCGAAGGAACCCGGCGATAATGGTCCGGCAGGAACGAGCAGGGCTTTCTCTCTGTGCAGCGATGTTTTAATAGATTTGAGAAAAGCCGTTTCAGCAAGTTTCGCCGTAGGATTCACTGCAAGCTCGGCTGGATGTTGCAGTTTAAGTGTAAGGCGAGATCCTTGTCGGACGTTCCGAAATCGGGAGTTATCAGCCGGCACGTAGCTCGCTCGGAGCTACGAGAAAGGAGTGCAAAAGGGACCTAGCTGCGTTCCTAAGATCCTCGATCACGTTCCCTGGGCACGTATCTCTGAGTAAATAAACGTCTATACATGTGCACACTCACACGAACCCTACGTGGAAAGGTAGCAGACGTAAAAGCGCTGAGTAACTTGGAGGTAATATAAGACTCGCTGAAGTGTAAACGAGACCGAACTCATTCGGACAGGAATTCCGCACTACACCTTCTCCGCGAAGCTCCAGCAACGCCCCTCTACGTGAAATTGATTACCCCCGGACCGGGGAAAAATAGAAAATGAATACCAGTGGCTTCCTACCCGAGTGTAAATTAAATTTCCACGTAGAAAGGCTGAGACGCAGCCTGGCCGAGGATGCTGGAAAGCCCGTTATCCTTAATTCTTAATTGACATTTGGCCCGGTGGCTTTTACGTCCGTCCTGATCGGCGTGACGCGCGGAACTGGAAGTCGAGGGCCGGCCAAACTGCCGAGTAACTCGAGACTAATATAAAGGGCGAGAACCGTAAACATACGAGGGCAAATGAGGGCCGGGTAAAGTTGGTGTGTCTTCGATGCGACGGCCTTTGACGAGTAACTCGGTTTCCCTCGACAGCCACTTAAACCGTCCAATCGAAAACGATGACCAGGCTCGACTAACGAGCACCCTTCGGCCTAACGCGAGCAAACGAGCCAATACCCGTGCGATAATTGCCGCATTGAAATGCTATCTTAGCGATTAAAGACGAGTGTACTAGTCTGAAGACGACCGCGGATCTTCTGGGGATACGGAGGAATATGAAGGAGTCGATTAGAAGGGTAAGCGAGCTAGCTCGTTAATGGACCAATTAAGCGACTGATTTTCCGTGCCGCCAGCCGGAAGGTGTAACATTCATTAACTCCGACGGGGGCGTCGGACACACGCGGACCCGAGTTAATTCAGTTTGCGCTTTTCACGTGGAATCCGTTACACGTTAATTATCCAGGCCCTGCAGCTCGCCCGTATCAGCCATCACGCCAACTCGAAACAACTTGCGGCTCGGATGCAGCGAAGAACTGCCCGGCACATGGACTTTCGCGTCTTGAATTTCTAACGCATCAATGCCCAGGCTAATACGAATGTTTTGGCAAAAATCCTCGGCATGTTACTTAATCGATCGTGCAGCCCTCGGGGGGTTGTTCCCCTCTTTCTGCCCCTCTACTGTTCATTCAGATGGTAACCATTAGGAGGGATAAATCGTTTAATGGTTCTTATCATATTTATTTCCTGGGGGCAGATACGTTTCCCTGTATCTGTTATTTTCGCTCGACGAATCGAACCGATTCGAGTAATTCTGTAGCTCTTGGGTTTGGATGGTGCGGTTAGCTGGGTAATTCTGGTATTGACAGTGCCATACGGGAGCTGTGGGTCGACATTGGCGTAAGAAAATGTCGAGCAGGGGACACGGTCGACCTCAAAGGGTTCAAGGGAGAGTGAATATTCATCGTGCGGCTATATCATAACGCGGGGAAATTGAAATGCAAAGCTCCCTGCACCGAAATAGGCAATATATATGCCGGGAAATCGGGAGCAACGGGGACCCTAGCGGCATAATAATCCTGACATAACAGGCCCGAAAATTCGCTGCTTTACGAGCGGGAAACAGGGCGACTGAAAACCGACGGATCGAGCGGAAAAACTGATTCTACGTCGGGGATCAGCCGCGCGAGGGAGTCCATTCCTTTCGAAATCCTCGGGGAAATCTAAGAATCACATTTTCGCGCTTCCGTCTTTGAACTGCGCTCAGCCGTAATTCCCTCACAAAGAGGATATCCCTTTAAATCTATTACATGGGAATCTGCCCTCTATCAATCGCTCCACGGAGTTCCTCTCGTGCCGTTTGCCATTCACAGAGAAATTTCCTTCCATTTCCTCGTCAATTTCGTATTTTACTTAACAACCGGAGACCGATGCTGCCGAGGGTTTAAAGTTTTTTTACGATTCCGTCGGTTCGGTTTATGGTCTGATTTACCGTGGTTTTCGAGTGGCGTTTTGGGCTGGGGGAAATTCCAATACGGGTTGACAAAAATCGCTTGAGTAATCGGCATACCGTGAGCCAGTGGTGCGCGACAGGGTCGACGACGAGAGAACACTGTAATCCCGGCCGATAGTGGCCCTAACCGTGCGTATCGATTTCAATCGAACCAGTGGCAGGTGCATTAACGAGCCTAATACGAAAATCCGACTGGCCAGCTGAGGAACTCCTCATCAAAGTATGGATCAGACGGTACGCTAATGAAAGCAATTTTTTCCAGACCCACCGAGAGTTCCCCGTGCTATTGAAAATTTCTCTCCAAACTGGAAGACGGCATTAAGGCCGCGCTGGTCCCGTGTTTCCCCAGCAGAGAGAAAGGGAGTGGGAGGGTGTCGTGTTCTTGGCTTTTTTGCTAAAGTTGGCCCGGCAATCGCGAGGTTATCGATCACCCCAACCCAGGGCGTTTGCCGCGTTGATCGTTTATTTCTCCGTTGTATGATTTATTGTTTCCTCCAGTCAACCGGCTGAGCCTCAGCCCCACCCCTTCCTCGGGACGAAAGTCAAGAAAATAAGATACCCGCGAGGGAGATACCAAGGAGTGACTGAATTCCGCTGGAAATCCTGAGAGCCCCTAATAACCGCGAATCCACTCGAATTACGTTATCCTGGTGAAAGGTCGTGGCTGGTCTGAGGAGAGTGTCGAGATGACGAGGAGATCGGAAATTGGCACTCCTGGGGAAACTGAGTCGCATGTGTTTCGTGACCGTTGCTTTCCGGATGTGATTTATGTACTGGCGCTCGCGTAAAATGCAATATGTATTCGTCGTCGGCGTGGCTCGTGCTCCTTGGTGAACATATGGCACCTTAGTACCCCTAACACGTAATAAAATATACGACGCGCGGACAGTTCGCAGCGTGCGCGCCAGTGTTATTTCGCGCGGCCTGATTTATCGCACTTTCCGTCCGGCCGAACGGGATACGTATAGCCCACGTGTCACGGACGTGACGTCTATCACGTCCTCCTTGCCTGGAAAATATCTTAAGCCGCTAAACAAAGCGATACCGTGTGTCCTTGGACCGTCCAATTTTCCCGGGCGACGGGGACACCGATTTTTCCTCGGCGAAATCGCGAAATTCGCCGGTTTCACGTGACGTCCGCGGGGTCCTCCTAGACAAAGAAATATCTTAGTACCGAGTGTGCTTGGACCGTGCAATTTTCCCGAGTGACGGTGAAACGAATTTTTCATGGTGAAAGCCTCGAGTCTCGCGCGGTTTAATTGGCCACTGATTTTCACCGACGAGCCGGGGGTGTTCCCCCTGGCTCGTGGACGGGGCGTGTGTCTGACAGGAACGTATGAAAAGCCGGGAAGTGTCTCCCCGCGCGCGGTGAGACGTCAAACGCTTCGAGAACGTATGCGATTTACTTTAGCGAGGGAAATCGGCCGTCTAGTCAAGTGCACCTGCTCCTCGAAAGCTTGCCTACGTACGCGCGTGTCAGTTCTGCCAGCTACGAGCTGTTCCCATTTCCCCCAGGAAGTCCGTTGCCCCTGTGGAACGTGGCAAAAATTCCCTGAGCTTCGCATAATTCGCCAATGAAATTAATTGACCGTTTAAAATTTCCTGCGCGATGGTCCTTTTCCTTCGTCGCTCGTTACGATTCTCCTCGTTTTTTCAAACGGCTCGATCGAGCCTCGAGTCGTCGTTAAAGCACCCCTCTGATCCTCGTTATAGCGAATTCAGTGGCCTTAAATATTAATTTTACGCGCGACTGAATGTTTAAACGGGCAATCAAGGAAACAGCGGTTCGCGGACTGTTTGCCAAATTATTTCTATCCCCGATGGTTGCGGGTCACGCGTTCTTCCATGCGGAATCGAGAGAGCCAACGATATGAAATGTCAATGGAAAATCAGAGGGCCCGGTGTTTGCCGCAGAATCGTTAAGCGGGAACACACGGCAACCATTTACTTTTCGATTCGAAGGGGTCGATTGTCAATGACGAGCGATTAAACCGGACCGAACAAACGTCGTATCACCGGACAATTTCCCGCTGAATTCTCCGGTGGGAAGGGGGAGGGTAGTACAATTGCGTGAAACCGACGTTTTGGGTCGAATCCGAGTGGGCGATAGGGCGATTTAACGGTCGTCGTCTTCGGTTTCATTTCCTCGGATCCTCGAGGTGCTCAGCTCCGGGGGAAGAATGTCATTGCGGCTTATCATCGACCGAGCGGGGGAAGAAAAATATTAGCCCGATAGGAGTTGCTACCGCTGCGAATCGATTCGTCAATCCCACTGAAATGTCACCGGAAAGGGGGGAGATAGAGAGAGATAGAGAGAGAGAGAGAGAGAGTGGGTTGAGAGATGCGTTAACCTCGAATTTGGGTCAAATAGCAGCCGGTTCGGGAAGAAGGAAAGAGACGAGGCTTGATGGAATCCAAGTGAGAGAGAGAACGAGAGAGGGAGAGAGATGTCCTTGCGGGGGCAGAGACGACACGAGTAAGCCGCTGGAAATGAGCAACGACAAGCAGTTTAAAAAGCGTGCTTCGGAATCCCTGAAAAGAAATATTACTGCGGTCTACCCCTAATAAGGGTGCACTCGCCGGCCCCTCCCCGCTGCTCACCGTTTCGACCGGCAGGCAGGAGCGTACCTGTTGCCGCCTCCCTATTAATAGTGGCGCTTGATAAAAATCTGATACCGAGCGCGAACGTATCGGAAGATATTCCCTGCCAATGGGGCTGGCCTCAATCAAAAGGAAAATCCATGCTCGTTAGACACTCACCAATTTCAGCCAGAGATTCGTGATGAGCAGCTGGTTCTTCTCGTCCTGAAAGCAAGCACAAAAGTCTCCTCATTAAACGTCCTTCTTTATCTCGTATCTTTCACGAAAGTTATTTGCCAGCATGCGCGGTTGTCTGCACGAGCCAAGCAAAATAGCGAAGCAGAGAGCGGGTCGAAAAAATGCGAGGATACTCGAAAGACGGGTGAGACGAGCGAGTAGTGCCGAAAATTCCTCGTGAAATACTCGAGGGCACTCGGTGTTTAGAGTCGCACAAAAAATCACGCGGAGCTTGATAGGAACGGCGACAGGAGGTTTTTCATACGTCGGCAATCCGTCGGTCCCGTGGCAATTAAAGCCATGTTTCATCGTCGCTGTACCGAGGGGACAATGGTCGCGGGATTTACAATGCCGAGGGGGAAAAAAAAAAAGGAATTCGTCCATTGGAATCGGGCGGCGGTTAGCCGAAGCCGTCGAATCGAACGAGTTATAAATTACTCGTCGGCCAAGGAATGTAAATGTTTCGCGGCGTCGAATGGTATTCTCGGTGAATCGGGGTCGACACGCGCCACGAAGTTTCCCAAAGTTCACGATGGAGGAAAGCCGAAAAGTACGGCAAAAGCCTGTTCCCCGGGCCGAGCGGCGGCACATCTAAATGTGAAATAGGATGTCGCGATGATAAATATTACATCGTGTACACGCCGGGCTTTCCCGTCTTGCGGGCTGGCTTTGCCGGGGAAAGAAAGACGTATTGTAGGCATAAGTCTGCGGGGCGGGCGACGTTCGAGGCGAACTACGTGAATCCTTTGTGAAAAAGTAATACGGTTCCCTTGATGGCCAGGGACGTATGCGAGGAACGAGCGAGTACTTTAACGACATAAAACTTAATCCTCATCTAACGACGGGACATCAATCATCGGATATTACCGGAGGACATTAAATATTATCCCCCACCATTTGTCCATCATTCGTAAAGACCCGGCGAATCCTCGTGTAAGTGGCAGGCAAGAGGAAAGGACACGAAGGAGATAGACGTGTGGCCAAGGGGAATAGGTTGTCGAAAAAGCTTTCGATCGGAGATGGATTTGATTCTGGTTAAGACAGGAAGGCGTGTCGGAATGACATGTTCTCCTACAAGTTCGTTACTTCAACGGTAGATCCTACTCTCCCGGAGAATTCCCGGGCTATTATCCCGCCGGGACATGTCCGTTTTTCCACGCACGTCCATTTGACGGATGACCGGTGGACGCTGCACGCGAACGAATAAAGGTCCTGCGGAGAGCGGTGGACCAAGGAGACGGGACTTCGTTAGAAAGGATCTTGCGGTTGTCAAGGCGAGTCACGTAGCTCGATGGCTTCCCGATGCTCTCGTCCCGTCGCGTTTTCGTCCTGATTACGAGCGGCGATGATCGAGAGAATCGAGTAAACGGTAGACACTCTGCTCGTAGATGCGTCCGTATAAACATCGGATCGTTCGTCCGGAATACCAAATTCGCCGGGCAAATACATTCTCCATGCGCCATTGCGCGGTACGACGTTTGTCCTGGGTGCTCGGGAAATCCAGAGGAATTTCCTTACGGAGTGAAGTATCGGATGTTGTAGGTCAATTCCAGTGGTCCCCGAACCCCGTTTAACCTTCGACCGGTCGACGAGTTTTCCCTATGCGTTGTTCTCCGTTCTGCCGCGCTGCGGATTGTCCCCGAGTTCGTTAACTGTATTTATCGAGCGTAGACCGTACTCCTAACTGGGTCGCGGCAATTAATAAAACGCAATAACCCGTGGACGGTGTCTTTGCGGAGGTGAAAAATATGACGGGGACTCGACGAAAGGTTTGCTCACGGCATGGCCAATAAAGTTCATCGCGCGAAGGGCTGAAAATTCTATTTTCTACGAGGTCCCCCCTCTCGGCCTGGTGCCATTCTTCTCGGCGGAGATGACTTCCTGTCTCTCCTATTGTCTTCCCTGGCCCCAATTCGGATAATAAGAGCCATTTGCAAAATCTGTCTCGCAGTTGCCCGTTTAATCGCATTCCCCTCGCGGAATATTTTCATTACGTTAGAACATGACAATGCGAGACTAATTACTGCGCTGGCCCGTGAAAAATGAATATTTTATCGAATCGATCGTCGTTAATAACGTCGCGGGAGAACAGTGCCCGAAGCGGTTCGATTTTTCCTCCTGCTCTCTGATTGCATTCCGTTTTTGATTGATCGCCGAGCCGTCACGTCAAGATGGACGAGCAATTACAAAAGAAAAGCTCGGCCCGTAGGACTAATCTCCAATTAAATTACTCCGGATGGATAGAATTACTAGAAACCGAGAAAATCCACTCTCTTACTCAAGAAATTTATCGGATAAACCGCTGCTTGATTTTTGACTGTAATTTCTCGACATGTGCAATCCACCGTCCACGAGTTTAACAACAGCGCCGATATTAATATGCAACGAATGCATAAATGCACATGAATGGCCCATAATGCGCTAATATGCTAGCGCGAATCCCGCCATGATATAATTATACGTAGGTCGTATTAATGTTAGAACCGCGTATTGGTCGGTTAAATAAACTATAAATCACCGTATCAGCGGTCTCGCCGGCAAATAATTATACGTAGGTCGTATTAGTGTTAGAACCGAGCACGACAACGGTCGATTAAATAAATGATAGCATGTTATATCAATAGTCGTCTGGCTTTTAACAATGACGGTCCTAGAAATAGTCGAATTTTTCGAAATAAATTCGTGCAGAATGCAAGGACGAAATTCACGGGGCTTACAATAGTTTCCGTAGGGTTATAAAGGCCGAATCGGACGGGTGATCGAGCAACAAGGGGCACTGTCTTAAGGCGGATTAGCCGGCGGTCGTTGTGTGAGAAATTTAAGCCCGTCTTAAGCCTCGACTTAACATGACTTCGATAGCCGTGATTGGTTAAACGCGTGGCAGACGTGGAATTGACTTTGCTCGGCGTTCCTGCAGCTCTACGGACAGGTCCCTCCAAGTTGACTCAAACTATGCTTCGATATCGAGTCGTCAATGTCCCAGGAATCGTTTGTCTGCATCGTCGATCGATACGTCTCTCTGCGAGGCAGGCGAATCCAGCTCCGGGGAGTCGGTTACGATGAAAGATTAGTTCCCGCGGACTGTCGGTTTATTGTACGGCGCGTTAGGGGCTGAAATATGGCCTTGAGCGTCTTGCAACGGGAGAAATTAGAGTAACATCGGCGCGGGAGCCGCTGCCCTGTTTCCCGCGAGTTTGCCTCATTAGTTAATACGCCGGCTAAGGCCCCGCCGGCGTCATATATAACGAAAACTTCTAACGAGATGGTAAATTATGCGAGGGGCACGGGGGATTATCCCGTCGCGGTCCCCCGTCGATGCGGTTTCCGGTTGACCGTTTCAGGGCCGGGACATCGCGATAAGATTTCATTATCGAGAAACCGTTCGTCTTCGCGCGCGTTAAAGATCTTCAAACGTCAGTGCGATAAATTAACGGCCCGGTACGGGCGATTCTTCTCTGTGTTAATTACGAATTCAGGCCGTTCCATGGTGTCCCTGTTTTCCTTGGGCAACGTTCGAGCGGCTTTTTAACTGTACGGCCAAACGGGAACAAAGATGGTTCGCGCGTAGACCATTTCCCCGGAACTTTGGAGCGACGTTTCGACGTCTTTATCGCACGCTTCGGAAAGCAATGCTCGTGCGGAACGCTTGAAAAGTTTTCAGTGCGCCGCGGTAGATAGCTGCACGTTAAATGAGCCAGCGAAAAGGAAGACGCAGCAACAACGGCACGTCCGAGATTACGCGACTGCCAAGAACGGAGCTCGTTTGTCTTGGCCCGTCTTTCCCCGGCTTTTTCTCAATCCTTGAACTCCGCCGCGAAAGGACAGACCCGCCTATCTGAATTGCAGATACGGCCGGACGACGTTTATCCCGTGGAAATTCTCCGCATGCCAGGGAGGGGAAGGGAAGGGCAGGTTCTTTAGGGGAACAGGTCCGAGGGCGACGGGAATCCCTTGGCAACTTTCGAAGCTTCTTATCGTGACCTCCCTGGCCTTCGTTAATTTCTTCATTTAATAGTCGGCTCATGAAAAGAAAACGATTATCCGTCGTAAACACGCTGAAGGGTCGTTGCGAAGAAATTCCATGAATTTTCGTCGGAGCATCGCGTGGGCGTGGGCATGGATGAAACTGCCGAAGGAAGAATAATTCCCCGTGGACGGGACTTTATGGTATTCACCGTTGCGGGGAGAATGTCCAGAATGTGTTCTGACCAAGAGCGAACTATTGTGACCCTTTCAATCACCGCCCACGACCCCCGGCGCGTCTACAGAGGAACCACGGTATTTCCATTTGGCACGTGTACCTACCCCGATAACGTCCCCCTTCCCCCCGGGGGCCAGCCCTCGTCGTTGCGAGCATTACAAAGGAAAATTAGTCATGTGAAAAATTAAAGGAAAGCCCAGCGTCGACGCCGGCCATTTTCAATAGCGCCTTTGGTTGGTCCATCGTTAACAACGCTTCTTCGATTTACAAGCGACTTTTACACAGAAAACAAAGTTGAGAAAAGATCCTCGTAAAAGAAGAACAAGTCCGGACTGGCTGACTTTTCTTCCTTGAACAATTGTGATTTTCCGGTCAGTGCAGAGAAATCTATTGTTCCGAACGCATCGTTCAATCGCGTCGAACGGCAGTTCCATCGCTGGAGGATATTTGCGGTGGGGGAAAGGGTAGGGGACGGTTAATTACGTTAATAGGGGAAGTGAGGGTAGACGCCGTTTGCAAAGCGTTTAGTTTTATCTGGCAAACCTGACGCCGACAGTTCATTATACTTGCTCCGCGACGTTTCACGAAACCGCCCGCACGGCGTCGAGTTAATTATATGTCGGCGAATCCGGGATCCTTAATTATGTGTCCCGATGCAGCCCAGGAGCAAGGGAAAACGAGGGCCGAACAATGCCAACGCTGGCTGTTACTTTCAAGCCAACAACCGAGGAACAAGGGAACGTTGAAAGAGCAGAACCTCGCGATAAGCCATGTCGGCTGCAGTCTTTGGATTTCAGGTCTTCCGAATCGGTTCGATAATTACCAGGAACAGAGGAAACAGCCCCGGGAACAGCGAGATTGTTTCGAGGAACTCAGGAATTTTCTTTGATCGCTTGTCAGAGATGTTAAGCCTTGAAGAGGAGTGCAGTTTGCGAAATTTCGGAGTCCCTGCGAATCTTGGCGGGGTCCCGCGGGAAAGTCAGTGACAGATTCGCGGGAGAACGCGAGTTACATATCCGCTACGACTCGGCAAGAAGGTATAACGAAGTCGTCTCCGAGGACCTTCCATTCTCCTCGTTCATGAATCCCCTTCCTCCCCTGGCCCCAGTTCCCTTATTTCGTATCTCCGAGAATTCACGCTCGTCTGCCCCCGGCCGGGGAATAAAAATTTCAAACCCCTCGCCAACGATAAACTCGTTGAAGGAATTTTTTCTTAGAGAAAGGTCCTGTTCCTGGTCGTTGGGAAGCGCTGTTAATGGCTACGATTGCTGGCCGTTGTAAGACGATTTGCATTAATTAACGCGTCGGGTTTACGTGGGCAGGAGTGGTCGTTTGGCTTGCGTGGGAGTGAATCGATGGACAGACAAACGTTATGGCATTCTCGAAATGTCCCCGACGTGTTACAGCATATCTCGAGGGTCGGCTGGGCCGCGAAGAGAATTTGCCTCGCATGGCCGAGTGGCGTCGATTGCGAGGGACGGTGCACTCTGACCTACAATCCCGTCGTCCGTATAATTCGCGCGGTACTCCGGTGATTAACTTTCCAAGAATCCTCTGGCCCCGGTGGGCGTGCGGTGCCCGGCTTCTCGCGCTTGCCAAAAAAGCCGAGGGTCGTTTAAAAGCACTTTCCTCGGCGTTTTCCCGCGGCGTGTAACGTAATTACCGTCCGAGCTGTTCCTCGGCGTAAAACATTTGCCGATCGAGGACGAGGCTGAAATAGCTCGGCCCGTCTCAAACTAAAAGCCCGGCCACGACGGCCGCGTTTTCGATGTAATTGAGGGACGGCCGACGCGACACCTTTTAAAACTTTGCCCGACAGTTTAAGTAGTTCCAGGGCCTCTGCCGCGACCAGTCGCATTACTTCCCCGGACGAGGGATTTTAATTGAGGATTCATGGGACCAAGGAATAGCTCGAAAATATTGCCAAGCTTTCCAAGGATAATTGCCAGACTTCTCTGACGTTCTGGCTGTTCATTTTTCTTGGGGCATTGCCGACGCGGACAAAGCGACTGCACGAGAAACGCACGTAAGTGTACATTCGAGCGGCACTCTGTGTCTGAATTTAATCCTCCTAGGCGGTTGCCTGGAAGACGAGGGGAGATAAATTTCAGCAATTTCGAAGCTTCCTCATTGAGATACGGCCGCGAGGGCGATTCCAGTTGCACGACCATTAGCTACCGACGATACAATTCCAGAAACTACCAACTGCCTCGAGCCACGAGCGCTTAATTTCAAAGTGTTTCGTTGCACGACCAACGGCCCAGAAGGGGGAAAAATTTCCCGCGGAGTACTCATTAAGGATAATTAAAAATTTACATTACTTTTCCCTTACGTAGGACTAGAATTTATTTGCAATGAATGAATCGGCGAAATTACAGGACGAATTACCACGGTTGGTTGTTATTTAAGAAGGTTTGCAACGAGCATCGAGGTGTAGCCGCTTAATCTTCATTAATAACTCTCGTCGGAGAGAATTTGAAAGACGCTTGCCTTCGTGTGAAGCCGGTTAACGGGCGTAGAGGAATTTAGCCGTTGCTCCTACGAAAACTCGACGGTCGCTTGAGCTTTTGTTCTAACGAAAAGTTACACCCATTCCCCCTGTCGCTGCTCACCCCTTCCGTCCAAAACGGTTTTATCCCGGCAGACCCTGAGTCTCCACAGCGACAGATTCGCGTTGACCCGCCATTTGTTTTCCTTACCCATTCCCCCGGCCCTCGAGCCGATCTTACGTGGCATGTCGTACCGTTTCGCGAACTCAGCGTGAGATTTCAGCTAGAGTTGACCGAGCAGAAAAATAAATTTTCCTCCCGAAGCAACGGGCGTCGGCCCTGGGGACTGCGATTTAGAGGATTCGCTATTTTTAATCAGAATTTAAGACGTCATATAGGACTTGATTAGTGGTTCCGTGGGGCTAGACTGACTCGAATCCTTCCTCTCTACGGTTCACGTAGGCGGAGCAGAGGAAACAGCCTTGTCGATTTCCCCAGGCGACCTAAAAACTCGTGTAACAAGGCTTCGCTCGGTTGCCGTCCCCGAGGACCAAGGCTTACATGTATTTACCTTTCTTCCGTCTCTCGGAACATTGAAAACTGAAGCTGCGCAACAAGTTGAACGGTCTAGAAGCCTAATTGCAAAGGGTGGATGTTAAAAATAGTACTATGCCCGTTTCCAACTTGCTGTTTCGATGATTTATCACGAAAAAAATGCTTGTCATGGTACGGCGATAATTCTTCCCTTCCGGTGAAACGATTCGCCGTTGAAATCTCGTAACTCTGACGAATGTCTTGGGCCGACCATGAAGGTCGCGACAATATTTCATAGAGATAACGTGCTTTTCGGTCATCGCGGAAGATTAACTTTGCGCGAGTTTAAATCGTACGTAGCCACGTCGCGAATGTCTTCGTCTAACCGGAGTTTTCCCAGCTCCACCCTCTTCTCCCCCGTGCCATTTTTCCGTCGTTGCATCGCTTCTTCTGGCCTTCGCGCTCGCGGACATTCATGGAAATTAACGGCCCGGGCGTAAATTCCGCGCGAGGTCGCGCCTGCGAAGGTTGTTTCTGTGGACGCCGTTAAGCATATCCCCGGGAACACCAGAGAGTAACGTAGACCAGGGAAATATGAAAAATGTCCGAGGTGAAAAAGTACGACGAAAAAATAAAACGAAGCCTCGGTTGTCTCCGAAGGTGCAACAAAATCCAGGAAGGACGATTTCCAATTTCCTTGATTAACTTCCGTCCTCGGTAGAGGGATTAATTATTCGTACGATCGTGGAGCTTGTAATTAAACAATTTGGCATCCTGTGCCTCAGTCAGTGGCAATCCGAGCGGATCATCGAAAATGTTAGCCAGAGGAGCTCGTCAAAGTGACCATGTCGGTCAATGACAGCCTCTCGGCCAATCACATCCTGTCCATCCACTCTCGTGATAATCAGAGCAGATGAAGGATCATTAGAGCGTCATTTCATGCCGCGAGATTTGCCTCAGCACTCCGGGCAAACTGAATAAACGACGAAGAAACAAAGCTACCACGAGCTCGATGCGACCCTGACATTTATAGTTGTGAGAAAAATTCGCTATAAAAAAAAATTCAGTGCCTGTTGAACTTGAGTCTGATGCCCGTGGCAATCTGCAGGTCCAGGTAACTCGAGTTCAAGATACGCGTATTGTATATACATGTCTACTTATCTGTGTGTCACGTGCGAGTGATCACAAGATTTGAATTATACGCGACGACGGAACGCGCTGGCACAGCGTAGAAGGGGGGGGGGAGGGTGCATGCAGGTGTATACAACACATATAGGTCGGTGTGCATGTGCAACCGCGTATATCCGTGAAACGCGGGCCTGGCAAACTGGAGCGTAGTTCGGCGTCGACTACACCGTGTGAAACGGAGCTTAATACTCTAATCTACCCTGTTAAGTACACGAGACAAAGAGTAACTCTGTTGAACAGCGGCGAGAAAATTCCGAGAAATACGGGGAACCCCTGGGAGAGAAGCCCCTTCCCCGGAAGCGTTGAAAAATAACGACGCGACGAACGTGCGGAAATCTCGGGAGGAATTAAGCCGAGGTGTGAAACGATTGACCAACTCGTCTTGCTGCATAATCGTCGCGCATTATCAGCTGCGGCGCCACGGGCTGCCCTACATATTTGCTCTGTGCTCCGGCTGAAAAAAAAAGGGATGCACGTGATTGTGTTACACGGGACAGGGAACCGGAGTATGACGGCTTTTTTTCTCGTTTTGGCTATCACCGGCAGATCAATACCTGAAGTGGGAGTTGACTTAACGTTCGGCCAGGAATACCTTGGCTTAAAGGGGAACACCGCGCTCGGGTAAACAATGGCACGAAAGGTTCGTTTACACGCGGTTAACGCCTACACGCGTGTCCATCTTGTTTTAATCGCTGAGCAATCAATCGGCGGTTAGATACGACGAGTTCCTTCTGATGGCGGTTAAACCGTTACATGGCTATTTTATGTACAGCGACCTGTAAGTGCACTTAAAACAACGTGTACCCGCCACGACTGCACATTAGCTTAAGTGCAGCGCGGAGTACGTGGTGTGCAGGTTGCACCGTAACTCGCGCATTTCACGCTAAGTTACATCCATCCTAGCCCCACAATCTTATACTTTCTCTCTAGGACGGTTTACGAGAATGTCGGCTTTCCATTTATGAATCCCCATTGCGGCAAACTCCTCAGACAATTTTCCTGCGACTGCTCGTAATTTCTCGATGGTTGCCACTAACGATCTCTTTTTCAGGCCAGCTTCTTTCAGCGGGTCTCTGTTGACCGAGTTTACGCGGCCTCGGTGACGGCACCTTTCTTATGGTAATTCGATAATTATTATTCCGACCGAAAATTTCCGGCGAAAGAAGCCACCGGCTAGGTTTACCGGTTAATGAGTTCTTCCTCAGTGTTCGCAGCGAGTGACTTTGCTTTTCCCCACGATGGGCATTATCTTTTTGTCAGCGTGCACCGAATGTCCCGGTGAAGGCGCGGAAAGGAGCCCATCGCGGGACAAAAAGGTTTGGTCTGCGCGTGAATTAAGTCGACTCCGAAGTGCCGGGCGGTCGATTAAACTGAGCCCCGGCGAATTGTCCCGGCGACGAGAGACATCGTTTCCGCGGAAATTAGCGAGCGTTTCGCGAGATAAGGCAATTCCTTAGGTAGCCGGGACCGACGGGAAGTGGGCGATAATCGTTTATCCCGGTCCCGAGGCTTTCACGGCCGATACGATGGCTCGTTTATAAATCAAATCCCCGAAGAAGCCGACAATACCCGGATGTATATATACGTATACGTCCTTCCTCGCCGATGGCGCTTGCGGATAGCGCGGAAGTATCTTCCGGCAAACTTCCGCGATTTATCACGTCCACTTCCTCGCCTCTGCAATATCGCGGCCGATTTTCAGCATAGGGATTTCGGCCAATCCCCGCCAACGAGTCAACCACCGTTCATACGAATTACCGTGCGCTTTTGCCCTGGGCAAAAAAAGGATTTCACGAACCCAGGGAAATTCATTTGTTGTTTGAATAAAAAATCAGATAGCAACTGGTACGTAGACAATTGGATCTGAGGTATACGTTCCTCGTATTGATGAGCAGCCGAGCAGAAAAGTTGCTTCGGCAAACCCCGAGCCGATTATTCAGTGAGGGCGCAGTGAGGGAGAAGGGAAGGCATAATAGAATATTCGTTTATTCCTCGAGTTTCCGAGGATTCGTCGGACGTATGCTCCCGCGACGAGAACATTCGTCGACTCCTCTTTTTCTTCTTCTTCTTCTTCTTCTTCTTCTTCTTGGTTTGGCGTCGCCCATTGACGACGGGCGGCCGTATTTCACGGTCGATTCGCGGCCAGACGGTCGTCGGTCCAACGAGGCCACGTTTCACTGAACCTCCAGAATCGCGTGAAATTCCTTCGGAACGTCAGACGACATCGGAATGAATGTTTAGGCTTTCCTTCCCTCTCAGCGAAATTCCCACGTACGCGCCGGACTTTGACGATGCCAAGCTCGCCGGCAATTTACAACTTTTTCGTGTAAACGGCAAATTATTCGTGGCCGGGGAAAGTTAACTCCCGCGGAAAGTCGCTACGACGCCGAAGGGTCGTTCGTTGGATCCGCACTGCAGAAGTGCAGAATTTTACGTGCATTCTTCCGCCGACCGTAGGACTGTGTGAGTGCGGATATCTATGCAAATGCATCCGGCCCGTGGCCAGTAAAAAATTTCTCACCCGGAGCTTACCACATGATTTCCGTCGGATCGGTAGAAAAGTTGCCAGGTGTGGCCTTAATTTTTCCCTGGCCTTTCGCATTTTTCGCCCCCCCCCCCTCCCCGTAGCTCGCGAAAGAATTTCTTTCTCGTTTTACCTGGTAACAAGAAACTTCCGCAAGTGGCCAGACCCATCCCCTTTTCTCTATTACGGTGGACAATCCCGTCGATCGGGCCGACGTGCAGGGAGTTACAAAGAAATCCATCGCATCTCTCTATGGTTTTATCTCGGGCTATTTTCCTGGGCAATTTTTCCCGGGTCTTCCTGGTTACTGTGCGACGTGTGCCGTCTTTATGGCTGACGTTCCCTCGGAAGGGCGTCGCGGCGCGCTAATTAAAAGCCCGCGATCCTGACCGACCGTACGTGCGGCGGACTATTTTCCCCATTCAGGGTTGGCGCATAACCGCGGAACCGTTGTGCTGATTACACCGATGGAAGGAAAATGAGGCCAGGCCGGGGGAACGTCGAGAAAGACGGCAGACATCTCGCTGGAAACTCGGTTTGCGCTCGTCCTCGACTGATGGGGCAAAAAAAAATCCGGGAAGAAAGGTACTTGGGCTTTGTCTTTCGCGCGAACGTGGCGAAACCGATACCATTGTTCCGGCTAATTAATTTCGCGAAATCACCGAATTTCCCGGCGATGTTCGCTCGACAAAGCCACTCGTAGAAACGTGGATTTAATTGGCTCGCGATAAACGACCGGCGGACGCGATCGCCGCTCTAACAATAACCGCGCGATAATTGAAACGCTCGATTTCTCCATTTCGCCCTCCTTAAGACGTAGGTCTGATTAATATCGATAGCCACGGACCAAGCGGAAACCAGTTGCGAGTGTCGTGAGGACGGGCCCGTTGGCTGAGGGGACGAATTAGTTTATTCCCGGCGACTATTCTCGGGCGTTGATTCAGCCTCGATTTCTCCCGCGGGAGTAACGATTAATCGACGGTATCCGCAATCGAGCGAAAACTTCGGCTTTGCTTTCGCGCGAATTTCAACCACGAAAAAGCCATTAAAGCGCCGATATTGAGACGCGCAACGTCGTATAAACAAGGCTTAACAACGTATTCGCGCGTTCCCCAGCGAAAATAAGTTGCCGAGGCTGGCTATGTTCGTTCATTAATGCGTCTTATGCTCATCCGCGGGTATGCCTGGAAAGCGGGAGAAAAATCGCTGCTGAGAATGAAGAAGCGCGGCTGGATAATCGGCGTGCATTAATAACGCTGTTCTGAGGAACACAGGCTGTCTATATTACGCGCGGATCCGACCCGTTTCTCCGTGAAAATTTCGTGGATAAATTCCTCGAGATAATTCACGCGGCGAAACGTTGAGAAAAGAGCGAGAAAATTGTCCCTCCGAGGGCACAGCCACCGGGGGTGGATTAGTAACAATAGATTTTTTCGAGGATCAGCTTGTCAGGCTGAAACCCAAACCCCATTAGTCGCTTCGACCGACAAGTCGTGGCGACGGGAAGAGAAGGGGGCGGACACTTTGGCCCCAAGCGGAGGGTTGAAAAAATTATTAATTAATATCGATGAGGTCAAAGTCGCGGAAGACCATTCGCAGTGACTTGTATTTTTTCCAAAGGACAATCGCGACCTTATGACGGGCCCTGCAAGGCTTATCGAACGTCATTAATCAACTTCCTGTCACAGAATGACGGTGACGACGCAAAGATGATTAGCAGGTCCAGCCCAGATGAATCTATTCTCCGACGCGATAGCCCCACGCGCTTAAACCTCGTGATCGCATTACGCAGGATGGTAAATACGTTGTACAGAAGGGGGCGTCATTAATAAAAGGCGGACTGCGTGGCAGGGACGAGCAATAGGCAGCCTGGAATTAGCGGGTTCAACTCGTTTCGAGCTGGCCATGTAAACGAAGTTAAATCCGTGCTTTTATTATCGCCGGACTTAACTCGTGGTACAGGCGCGTTCCAGGTGGCCGCTCGTAAAATCCACGGGGTATACTATAACTTCGGGGAAGAATTAGAGCGCGCACGCTTTAACTCGGAGTAGTTGGAGAAAATCAATGGACCTCGGACGATCGAAATGCATAGGGAGCTATCGAACGGTACGTTCTAAAAAATCCATGTACATTTGTTTCAGTAGCTGCTTATCAGTTTACGTCTGTCGAAAAGAAGCGCTTTCCTTCGGCGAGGAATTTAATCTACGTGCCCGGGGAGAAGAGTAAGGAGCGGGAGGACCGTAAGTGAAGGACGCCGGGGGAATGGGTAATAAGACGGCTCGTTTATCACGATTCAGAATATCGGGCGCAAGATTTTTCAAAGGGGGAACGTCGATTCCGACGAATTTTTTCTCCCCTCTACGATGGGTCATCGAACGGTACAGGCGTGAGTCGTAAACTGATTTTAAATGAAATTCCGGGGGATACGGTAGCTCGTCGGCCGCGAGTGAAAAATCGCTCGGATCGAGCGGAGAAGGATTGGACACGTAGCAGCAACATCTATTCCCGCGGGATTCGCGGACGACGGCCCAAGGAGGGGCTTATTGAATCTTCCTCTGTATCACTATCCCGCTTTCATCCGTCGCGTTCTAACAAATCTCTCATTGATTACGGAAACCCAATTGAGTCGACGACTGTATTCCGTGACGTGTGTCTGCCTTTCTCCGCGGTTAGCGAATGGCAAAGCACAGCCAGTGCAACCGCGAATCTCAATTTACGGCAAATACTAGCACTGATATTCCACATGCGAGTCTCCTTAATTAAGGGGGGCAATTTCGCTGACTTTGTCGTGACAAGTCGAATGGCCCATTGACCGGACTTTTTTACGACGTTATATTATTTTTCGACGACCGCGTAAACCATTTCTACCAACTCGGGTAGAAATTTTTTCGACCAACCAAACGTTCGACCTTTTCTCTCGGACGTTCGTTATTCCCAGGCCAAATTCCGTAGGGGTGTGGGGGGGGGGGGGAGGAGGGAAGCACTTCTCCGATCGATTTTGGATGGCGATCCTCCCTGGGATTTGTTTTAGAACTTGTCCATCGGCAGTCTCGATGCCCGAGCGTCTGTTTATTCTTCTCTTTACGCGTAACCGAGCCAATTTCGTCCCTAATTGCCAGCGCCGTTTCGATATTAACGGTCTACTTCGATTTCCGTCGGTCGTAAAGACCCCTCTCCGATATCTCAACCCACGGAGCGGTTTTAACGGCCCTCCAATCGCGATCTTCATTTCCCCTTGGCTTTGGAATTCGTTAGTTTGGACCGTGGAAAGCGTGGGCAGGCGTATCAACGGTGCGAAAGTCGCGTGGGCGTTTGATATCCGTGCTAAAAAAACGACAGTCTGCCTGAGCACCGTCGGAATTAGGAATGCTGGTTCTCTGTCGACCTTTGTAAGCGAGTATTCCCCGAACAAACCTTCCGGGCTGCATTTATTTGACGTCTTAGCGGTGCGCGACTCTTTCCACTTGGTCCGTGAGCATCGGTGAAAGCTCGCTAATTCCCCTGCGGCGAGAAGACGTCACGTAACTGACCCTCGTGTTCTTAATTCCACGTTGGTTAGCGCAAAACCACGGGGTTGTGAGTTTCACGGTTGGCCGCAAAACCACGTAGCCGTTTCAATCAAACTCCGGGACAGGCAAGGGAGTTTCCAGGGAAAAAGGAGAGCGATCTTATAAGTGGCCTTTTTCCTTAATCCTCGCGACGGGTTCCCGCTGGAAGTAGGGTGATTAACGTTGCGATGTCCCTTGTTTCTTTCTGTTGTCGTATCCCGGCTGTTCTTGCGCGCGGCATTAGCCGCACTCGTTTCTTACGGCGACGTTCGAGCGCAAAGCCAAGCGGAAATCCCAGGAGGTAGGGCGTATCTCGAGCGAGCGAACAAGAGGGAACAAAAAAGCTTCGGTGGCCCGGCGAAATTTCATTTCCTCGCCATTGCCGAGCAGCTGCTACGCCGGACAAACCACCGATACCGTCGATACGACACATGCATCCCACGCAGTGGGAAAAAACAGGAGGAAGAAAGGAAGAAAAGAAGACAAACCGGAGAGGATTATCGATTTCACCGAGTATTTATTCCTCCATCCATAACCGATTGCCGGTTAACGGCATTCCTCCCTTGCGTTCGATTGAATCGCTGGAGAATCCATTTGCCGTGGGAGGGATAAAGATCCGCTTATGGTGAGTCTCTTTGAATGGGAAGGAAGTTACTTTCGGCCGGTTCGCGGAGTTTCGCGAAAGAGCGTAATGAGAGGCGGTGCGGGAAAATGCGGAGGAAGACATTCCGGGCTGGCAGGCCCGTTGTTTCTGGGAAGTCGCGCGACGGTGGACACCTCGACTCGTTAACCCCCGGAGACCCTGTAGGAAAGGGAGGGTGCGGTACAAAGGGCCGGGAAGAGCCGGGACGAGCCGGGACGGGAAGGGGAAGCCGGGGAGAAAGAGAAACGACGGAGAAGCCGCCGCCGCCGGAGTCTCCGGTGTATAATTACTGCCTGAATTCTTATTACTCTCTGCAGCTCGGCCTCCACCTACCACCCCCCATTCCCCCACAACCTCGTCCGGGTTTTTCTCAATCCGTCGCGTTGTCGCTTAGCGACTCGCCGTCGTCCTCGCCGGGCCTGTCATCTCCGCTGCTTGACAAAAGCTCGCGACCCGGGCTTTGCTCGTTCCAAACAGCGAGGTACACAGCGCTGGATATAAGGAGAACACCTCCGGCAAGCTAGCCGCGAATTAATAAACCCCGTAACATCGAATCCTCACGAATCGGCGTGACCCACTGCCCTGGCAGTGCGATAAATTTCCTCAGCGACGACGTAGCTCAAAAATAAGGGAATACAAGGTACGCAGTCGGGACAGGTGATTCATAAAATTGCCAAGTTTCGAGCTCATTTCCCGGGGTTTTCCCAGCGCACGCTGGATAAGTGTATATATCGCATTGAATAATAAAGATCGTCGCGAAGACTTGAATTTCAAAAGGTCCTGAGAGCACGAGGGGCGCGGGGAGGATTTTTAAGAGGCTGCGCAGTGTTATAGCGTAGAATTCCGGGTGGACTGCTCGAGTCTTTTCCCGGAGACGAGCGGGGAAAATGATGTTTTCCACTCGGCGAGCATCTACGGTGCCGTTTGGAGATTCGCTCGGGGACCACTGTGCCCTATACACTCTTCCTTAGTGCGCACACGTGCACACCGGTAAGCGTATAATGCAGCGTGCGTGTTCAAGTCGAGAATTCTCGACCGGCGGCGTCATTAACGCGAGGTGAAATGAGGCTTAACGAGTCGGTCAGCAGGGTCCAAGGAATAAACGCGCCTCGGGTCCTCGTCAAAGAAAAACCCGGTTACGGGAAGAGAGGATGGAAAAATCGGCCACGACAGATCGGACATGGACGGCTCACTGACGGTGCTCAAATATACATGGGATATGTAAATGGGTGTTTGCCGAAACAGCTTCGATTTCCGTCTGTAGGAATGAACGTCGGGAATACCATTACTTCGGCATCGTCTGTAGGGAGCGAGGGAAGAGAATCTCTCTCGCCCCGTAGGCATTGCCATTCCTCCCGAAGATACCTGCTTGTACCTTCAATAACTTACGGTTAATTCGCCGATGCTCGGCTGGGATTTCCCCGGGTGGACCCTCGGGGCCAATAAATTAATCACCAGTTAATCGCGGGGTATTAAAAGCTATGATCCCCGTTTGCCTAACCTGGAGATTCGAAAATTTGCCCGTTCAACGGACCAATGACATTCGCAAAAGGCTACTTGACTTTTCCATCGAGCGAAGTTTCCCTTTTTGCTCCATTTTCCGGGCCTGCCGGATCAGTCGAATACCTTTTTGGCAGAAGGGCGTGTACGGTCTTTGAAAAGCGTTCAACAGCACGAATGGTCGTTAATTTCTCGTTGGGTGGTTTCGAAAGGACGACGGCGAAAAACACGCTCGGGGAAAACAGGACAGGACCGACGGGCCGTTCGCCGGAAATGTCGAACAAGGATGGACGATCGGAACAGCGGCTAATTAGAGATTCACGAGGCCGCGGCAAAACAGGGACTGGCTCGATTTTTCCGCGAGCCATCTGCCACCGTCAGCGGGGAAACGATAAAAAGGTCGGCGCGGAGTCGCAGATGGCGGTGTAATGGGAAAAGAATTTTGTGAATCTGGCCCGAGAAAGTTCCGCCCTTCCACCCCCGTCGTGACAAACTGGGTATTCACAAGTTACGCTCTTCGTGTTACGAATTCCGCAAAGCTGATGGCTCGATCGGCCTGCAATTACCGTGCGCCGTAATTCCCTACATACACGACGCAACTCCCAAGCTGGCCGATGGTGTTTGGACTTGGCCCTTACGTCATTAGCCCCGGCGCAGCAGCCCGGGCAAATTTATCAGAGTTTCGGACCGTCGGACAGCGCGTAAACACGTCCGAAACTTTCCGCGATATCGCCGACACAAAAGGGATTCCGGATAGCCGATAATTTGGCCAAACAGTACGTTCTACCTCGGGAACGTCTTCCGCCTTTGGCTTGGGGTGGGGATTTAAAAATCTCGGCAATTGGGATCGGCTCGACGAAAGCTGTCTCAAATGACAGGGGAGACGGGAGGTGGGGAAGTCGAGAGCTTGAAAGCTCCGAGACTGAAACGATATTCCTCCTCGCGGAAGAAAAAATTCGCCGACCGATTCTCTCGGCCGACAGATATTCCTCGCTATTTAGCGACGTTTAGCGGCATCGTCGTTGAGCTAAAACGTCGATCGTCATTTCGCCGCAGACGATGACGTTTCAGCATTTTACATGCCGTAAAAATCTACAGCAAACATACGTGCGTCAATAGAATTACATCACTAATACATGCTGGACAACTACACATCACGTGAATTACTCTACAAAGATAATAATAATGATTTTCTATCGAAGTGAAAAGCGTGAAAATGCGGGAAGGTTTGGTAATGATCGATAAAGAAGGACGACGATGAAAGACTTCTCCATTATGCAGGGCAAGGGGGGTACAAAAGAATTGCAAGACGGTCCGAGTCCTGAGAATGTCGTCTGTGTGAATTGGTGTTTGCCTACCCGCATTTCCGGGCTGACGATTTCCGTCGGGGGAACGTATAATCCCTTGGACCTGTCTTCGAAAAACTCCCCGCAGATCCGTCTTCGTCCCCGCTTGAATTTCTCTTCGGAGCCGAGTGCTCCTTGCATTTGCGAAATTAGCTGCTCAACGCGGATGGACATTTTCCCAGGGAAGGAAATCCTGCGTGAGGGAAGGGGGGCGTTTCTTCCCCGACCTTCTTCGCCTTCGAGAAGAGTCCACCGGGAATTCACCGTCCGGCATTACAAGATTGCGCATTCATAATCGACGAGATATTTCCCCGAGACTTCGTCGACGTTGGAGTCGCATTGCGGTTTTCGGAGAATACCGAACGAAAGGGGAATCGAAGGACTTAGGAAATTCTCGAAAAAGCGCTCTATGTCCTGTCGATATCTCCGGAATATCGCGTTATCCGTGGACGCATTAGCTAATTGTTGCGGTTCAAAGTCCGACGGGATCGAGATTGCCCGGTGCATCGGTTGTGTTCGATCAGCGCGTCGATGTATCGTCCGGCTGGTCTGTGTGTCGATGTGTCGGTGTGTCGGTGTGTCGGTGTGTCGGTGGCCTAGGTAGCAGCCGGATCTGGCAGTTTCAATTCTGCTCGCATTGTCGGCTGGCGATTCAAAGCCGCGGAGGGTCGTGTTGGCATTCTATAGGCCGATTTTCCGAGTCGCGGGGCCGGCCTCGTTCTGACATGCACCTGATGAGATATCGCCGATTTTCGATAGTTCCGCTGATGTCACTTTTCTATCTGTCCCCTGCGCGCCCGCGCCGATCTAATTCGGCCATCTCTGCATTTATTTTTCTACGAAAAAAGCCCGTCATTCTGCCAGCCAGGAATATCCCGCTAAAATACTTGGCGAGCCGGAAACGTCGATTATTCCCCGGGCAAATTGAGTACAGCTTACGGCCATCCCAAGGAGAAAAGTCCAGCACTGATCAGACGTCCTTCCGACGAGCGCAGTCTTTACACGTCTACGTGAGTGAGAAGTTTTACTTTTGCCCCATTAATAACGGCGGCCTTTCACCATAATCGAATCGACGATACTAATAAGAAACGTCGTGCAACTTCCTCCTGGGCTAACAATAAGTGGATTAACGCGTACCTGTTAGTTTCGTTCTTCATCAACGTTCTGCTGTTACACGAAACGAGCCTTAACTACGGGCCTTAGTTTCCCCCGGTAGTCTCGGTCTAATTAAAAACGACTACGCTGAAAACTATTCCCTTTTATTAACGGACGGATAGAGGAGGGAGGATTTCTGCTTGGATGAGATGCGATATCTCGGGGGTGTGAGTCGTCGTCGGTTGAAAAATGTTGGACCGAGGGAATCCGTTCGATCGAGCCGCGCTGAGTGCAGCCGGCATTAAGCGGGATGCTTTCGTAGGATAAAGAAGGAAGGGCTAAGGGTTTCGGGAGAGACGGTATCGGCTGCTTTCCCTCCATATTCGCCATGCACTTACGTCCCGTTTCGTCTCGTCTGCCGGCATTGTTCGCGCCGAGGGATAAGCAGGTTTCCTCGATCCCCTCGTCTCTCCCGGGATTGGGTTAATGGCGAGCATCCCGTCCGGCCGTGATCGCGCTCGTGAAGGGTGATAGCGAGGTTTTAAGGAACTCTCGGCGAAGCCCCACTGTAAAGTCCGATTATCACACGACCGCTAAACCGTCCGGCCTGACCGCGTTTGCTTCCATAATGCACAGACGAATTTGCATAGACAATGCCCGGCAAACGGGCTTTTCTAACGAAACACTTCCATTTACCGCACGATGAATTTCCTATTTTCCACCGTAAACAGCTTTTGGCCTTATTTACTTTTTCCTTGGAATTTTCCGTCGCGCGAGAAACGACCTATCCCAAGGACTCTTCACCGTTTTCACCCTTCTCTCTAGTTTTTCGGGACTTGGCGTGGGAAGTAGCCCCTTTTTCAGGGAGCAGCGTTGACGGACGATCGAACGAAGCTGACGGGAATTGATGTCCGAGCTTTAGTCGAGGTACAATTGAAAGGTCGCTGGATTGAGTGCTTTTTGACCGCGTCGTCGATACTTTCTTCGCGGCCGAATGCGCTTCTTTATAAATGATGCAGAAAGTCTGGAACACGGCGAGACGACGTAAATGATTAACCTTCATCGACTCGTTTCTTTTCCAGTCCCGTCGCGACTACCGCCCGCCAGCCCCCTCTGCAAATAGCAATTGTTTTTCTGCCGTGCTTTTAAATAGCGGCCGAGGTCGAGCGGAGTCTCGCGATCTGCTGGGAGTCGCTAATGGCTTTACAGTTTCCCTCTTTTACGAGTTTCCTAGATGTCCGTCCGCGGGGCGTTTCCGCAGCTGTAGAAAAATGCGAGGAGGGAAAGGCGGGGGAGGGAGCGAAGGGGGGAGAACATTTGTCGTCTCGCCGAGGTCAGCAGAGTGAAACGACTACGACGTGTATGCGCATATATATATCCCCGAGGTATTGGACAGAACGGCCGGTCGTTTCACCGGGAAAAGGAGGAAAACGGATACAGGATACCGGTATGACCGTCGAAAATGGGAAGAGTCCGGCGCGGGGATGAGGATCGATCGTCGACTGGCTCGTAAAAACCGGCCGTCGCCGAAGAAAACGATCGAAATATCGAGACACCGTCGACGAACTTCGATGTATCTCCCTCACCTTCCCCCTGTCATAGATCAGTCGCGAGATAATAAGCTCTCCTCGCCGACACCCTTTGCTATACTTCGTGAAACTGGAACGATGCAACCTTCTCGTATTAAAGCTCAATCCCCACGGAACAAGAATCCCGAGCAACGAGTTCGCGGAGACGAGAAGAAGAAGGAGAAGAGGTTTTTCAAATTCCTGGGAAGGGGGAGGGGGATGATTCCTCGGAAATGGACGTTCGACGTGTGGCTGATTAACAGGACGATGGGCGTTTACGTGTAATGCCAAGCCGAGGTGGTATATATAGGACGGTCATTAATTGGTTGACCTGGTAGAGACGGGAAAGGCCGCGGGTCGATGGTCGCGGTATTCGCTCGTCAAAGACAACTGGGCCTAGCTATTATAGCCGTCCCTCCGATTCCATTGCTGGCCTACGGATTGCACGGCGATTCGGTGCCGATGCTCGCGTCATTTCGTTGCATAACGATCGTAATTGATGACTCGAGGTGAAATTCACGTGGCAACCACGGGCTATTGGACGGGGATGTTAATCCTCGGAATTCGGCATTCGGTGCTCTCGGATCTTATTCTTCCGTACCTTCGGATTCTGGATTCGGGTAGACGAAAGTCGCGACAGAATCGCGGCTTCCATTACCCGTGGATCGGGGAATGGCAATATCTGCACTGCTCGTAAATGCTGGACGATTCGTTGGACGGGCATGGAGCTCGAGCGAGGGCTGATCGATGACGAATTCCCCCCGCACGTGCGCTCGTTGATTTCCATCAACCAGGACGGAGACAAACGGCCGGCGAAGTTGCTGTTTCACCGCGATAAAACGGCGCCTCGAATTATTGTTACGAATACGAAGGCGTATATATATACATCCGTCCGTTGGTTTTCCCGGCGAATGGGTAATTTATGTGGACGATTCCTTACTGGGAAAATAGCGATAAGCGGAGACACGTACTCCTGTTACGTATAATCCCCGCTGAAATTTACATGCCGCCCGGAGATGCACTTTGTCAGGAAGACGCGCATGTGTATGCACGGCAGGCAGTCGAGGGAACTTCCGGAATATCAAATGAGAAGAGAATGAACGACAGCGGCCGAGCCAACGCCATTTAAGTCCCTTCCAATTGGACGGACTTAAAAATCGACCACGCCTCCGCAACGTCGCAGGTAATTCTCGTGGAAGGTCGAAGGTACGTGCCGTAAAAACAGGGGCTGAACCGATTCCACGACCGTCGAAGCGGTTCGACGAAGGCGAAGGAAGTTTCACGAGATTCTCCGGCGGGACGATCGGACGGGGATTTTTCGAGGAAATTAAGACGCAAGATAGCGGATCATCCAAGACTGTTCATCAAGTGCAACAGGTGGGCACACATCACGTGCAACGGATCACGTTGTCGCGTGTCACGCGATTTTCCCACGACTCACGCTACAGTCTCGAATCGCAATTAAATGGGTTCTCCTTTAGGTCTGGAAATCAAGGACTTGTCCCTCGGAGTGGCAAATAACGTCAAACTCCGTGCGGCTTCGACGGGGATTGTAAATGAAATAATTTCATAGGCGAGTTGACGGGGAAAAAAGAAGACTCGAGTTGCCTCGCTGTCGGACCGATGATCGTTGTAAATTATTCCGAAAGTTGTGACAGCCGCGACGAGGAGTACAAGGGAAACTTCAGCTCCGCGGCCATCGTGCTGGGAATTTATGTTTTTTAATCGATCAGCGTCGAACGATGTCCCCCGGGGAAGTTGGCCGTCGCTTTCACGGAAATAAACTCGTTCGCAAGTTTCCCAAGTGTACCTCGAGTCTCTCTTTGGACGTTCCAACGTAGTTACGGGCGATCGAGTGCCGCGAATTTCCTCTCTCGCGGGGAGCTAGCTCGCGTAATTTCGATAGGAAGGAAAAGAAGCGGGGAGAGGCCGAGACGATGGATAAACAAGAAACGTCGAGGGTCCTTGGGCGAAGTTGCCGAGCGGGAGAAAATTACGAAGACCGAGGCGACGGTAGAACGATAGTCGCTGATAATCAGGACGGACAAAGCGCAGTGTTTCATAATGAAATCCCCGATTGCATTGTTTTCCCCGAGCGGGTACCGGCTGCGAGGAGCGAGATTTCGCGGAAAATCCAAATCCGATGGGGAGGAAGTCGAGCTCCCGTCGCGTCGGTCGCGATTAATCAGAGGATCGTCGCTGATTTGCCCGGCGATAATTACAGCCAGCCCCGGGCACGTTAAATACGCCAGCAAGCGAGCCTAGAAATCGTCGCGAAACCCGGCCCCGCTGCGATCCGCGGCCTTAATTAGTATTTGCTCAAATCCTTCCCGGCAAATACCCCGCGCCCGCGGAATTGACCCTGGAACCCGAAACGTATCTGCCGTGCCAAGTTCTGCCTGGGCTCGTGGACTCCTTCGGCCCGATAAGAAGCTCGACAACAGTCTTGTCGACCCCGGAACAAGACTTCCGGATAGCAGCTACACGAGAATCGAGTAAAGTCGAGCGAGCGAGAGAAAACAAGACGATCTGCCCGTTCTCATTTGAATTTCGTTTGGCCCGGCGCTCTGAGCTCGCTGATTTGGCAGAATTTCGCGCCATCTCGGAGCTCGCTAAAACCAATGTTTGCGCTGCTAATTCAATGCAAATTCCCCCTAGACTATAATATATCCAAATCCGCCAGTTAGCGAAATCTCGCAGATTTTTTTCAGACAACACGTATCACGTAGAATGCGAAATGCGCTCGAGCGGTGCTCGATAATTTTCCCTGCATGTTCCACTTTCCGTCGAAGGTGGATAGTTGCACGAGCGATACGGGGCGAAGGTATGGCGTTTATTTCGTTGTGAAGGGGGAGGGTAGGGGGTTTCCTTGGCCGGCGGATTAAGCAGTTGCGGCTGACGATGGCGAATACAGCTGGCAAGGCGGAAACCGATGCAAGGAACGCCGATAGCGCGGATCCGTAATTTCGCTGATCTCTGGCCCCTACGTGTCGGCCGCAGGCCGCATTTCTCGCGATACAAGGGAGCGAGCTAAGCAAACGGCCGAGGGGTCGTACGTGCCCCGTTGAAAATTGACAAACTGCGACCCGGGCAATCGCGTCGCCATGAGCCAGACATATTTTCCAACGAAATCGAATTCCCCGCGTGTACTTCGCGCTCGCTTTAACGGCGGAACGTGCTCTCCAAAAATGCCAAAAAGTTCGTCAACGAGGGAGGGGAAAAAAAAGTGTACGAAGCAAAGGCAAGGACGGTCGTGGAGAAATTCTGAGGAAATGTGCCGTCCGTGGCTGATAATTGCGGCTCCCCGTCGATATTAATTGAATTTCTAATCCCCCTCTGTTGACCCTCACTAATTAAACCGGCTCTCCGTTTCATCGATTTCCGCCGAGTTTTCATTTCCATCTTTTTCCCTCGGTTCTCCGCAATTATTTAGACGGGAAGAGCTCTCCTCCGGGAATCCGCTGTGGGCTGAATTTACTTTGGCTCCTCCCTTTCGTTGGCCGGTTTTTCTATCTTTTTTGAAGGTCCGGCAGAAGGTATCGTCCGCTCGATAAAAGCCATAGAGAGGCGCCGGTTCTCCGTTAATCTCGATGAACTCGACGCGTCTGCTGCAGCCCTGCGGGTCGCACGTTCGCGGCCTTTGGAAATAGGATAAGCCGCTGGCCGGTTCTCTGCAGCCCGGAAAACCCCGGGACACAAACACGGGTCACGTGCGGGCCTCTGGGAGGAGCGAGTAAACCGTCTGCCGGAGACGAAGACGATTGGACGTCGTTGTAGAAAAACGATACGACGGAAACTGTCGCAACCTCATCCGCGGAATCCCGATAACGCATGCAAATTAACGTCGCCCGGCTTCCTCGGCGGACTCTAAAATTTACAGAGGACCTCCGGTGCTTCGGTGAATTTTTCAGGAATTTTCTCGAAACTCGCCGAACCCGTCCGTGCAGATTTACGACGTTTCGATGAGTGCATTTCGTCGTAGGTTCAAAGGCAACGTCGGTTCCTGTAAAATGCAGGGATTCCGCGAGATTTTTAGCCTCTCGCCGAGATTTGCCGCATAGCGTCGAGATGCGCTAGCGAGGCTGCAAAGTGGATTCGTCGAAGCGGAGTTACAGGGAAATGCGGTAGGACTGACTCGGCCGCTATGTTCCGGCACGTAGGGTAAAAAGTTCCGGTGGTCGAGCTGCGCCCGGCCAGCCAGCAGCCATACATCGAATTAACTGTCTGCGCATCGCCGATATCCAATCTTGCGCGCCAGCCGTTCACGTTTCCGCCGACATTACGCGCTATTATGCTCGCCCGTCCCTTTCCCCGACATTCCTCGATCACGCGCGAACACATTTGACTTTGCCGGACTTCGAAAAATCAATCACGGCGCTCCAGAGTTCCGTGGAATTTCATTTGCGACATGAGCCTTTGCTTCGAGAATGGCCCGACTGACCGATGGCTCGGCGAAGGGAAACTTCGCGGAAGAATCAGTGCCGGGGGAGGATAAATTGGACGGTTAGGTGGTAAGAAGACGAAGAGTAGGTGGCATTATTCGCGGTGAAACGAGGACGCGAATCGGTCTGCGAAGGTACATTTATCTGGCGGACAAACTCGGCGCGAGATAAGGCGCGCAACCCTAAAGGGACCGCGACGTCGGCGTCGCCGGCATTGACGATAATGCCGCAAGTTTCTGCTGCACCGGAGAACTATTGGCTCGTCGCGTTCTATGGCAACCGGTGTAGGTTCGTGGGGCTGGAGGAAGTGAGATACAGGAGCCGATAGGGTATCGCAACTGAGAGCTCCTAAACTCGGCTAATTTCGAGACTGATTGCGAGAGGACGTTTCACCACGACGCTCGCTGGTTAATTGAATGCCAAGCGCCCCGAGGAAAGGGCTAAAAGGAAGCGGTAGATGCTCGACGGTGCGGTTTACAATGCGCCCGTTAGACATCCACAGGAAAGTATAATTACACGTCGGAAGAACCGAGCCGACCAAAGGACTCGATGAAATTATCTTTCAACTTTGGATTATCGCGGTGAACCGATGGCCCGAAAAGACGAGCATTCGCGGCAGGACATGGCGAGGAAACAAGAGCCGGCAGGATCAGCAGAATGACGGGGAAATGTGCAAAGCCCTCGTTGTGTGATGAGTTATTTACCTCGTAGCGATGTTCGTGTGTGCACGCGTGTGCCACTGCGGTACTAGCGATACATCATTCCCTTCCTTTTCCTCTTTTCCCCTCTTTCCTGGCATAGCCAACATTCCAGGATACAACCGTCACCCGACGTTTTGCCTTCATTTTCCAAATGAAATCTCTACCGCGGGGAGATTGGTTTACTGCGAATGAGCCACGAGACGCTTGGAAATCGGGCTATCAGGGAAGAGGAGTAATCGCGTGACTCGTGCAATTGTTCTCCCTGACCTTCCGATGAGTGTCCACGACGGCCGGAAGCCCAATTAATCGCGGCCTCCTGTCGAATTAATCGCGACTGCGCGGCATTATCGATGCCGCGGTTCAATTTCTCCATTCTCCCCCTGCACGGCCGGCAATTAATATCCCACGCGCGGTAGACTCAAAGAGAAATCCAGCGTCGATCAAACTCGTCAACCGGAGAAACGTTTCGCAATTTCCCTCGCATCGAGAACGAGTGCGTGGGGTTCGGAAAAAAAAAGGAAAAAAAAAACTGGGGAGAAATCGATGCTCCGAAAATGATGAGGATATCGTCAGCCAAGGAAATGGTCCCGAATCTTTCCTAAATTCAACGACCCTGCCTCGTAAATTCACGCATGTAATTCTCCTCGACGACGACGACGACGACGACGACGACGGTGGCATCGTCGACTACGCTGTGCAGTGTAACACTTTTGTCCGTTGGCGAAGGCGCGCACATCGCGTGGCGGTATCAATGACTGGAGCTTTGTTCGTTTTAACGTCATTCTTCGGCGAGCATGCACGGCTAGGTGGATCGATGGTGCGCGTCAGTGTCGGCCTGCTGCATGTGTACGTCGGTTTCTGCGAATGTGCGGGTGAGCAACACGTACGCGCGTCTGGATATGCAATTGCACTGGGCTCGTAGGGAAAAGTAAGCTCGGCTGTGTCGCTGGGTGAAAAGAAATTCCTTGGCCGTGCTAAAGTCTTGGAAATAAAATGCAACAAGCACAATGAAATCTAGTGTTTCTACTGTCCGTAGGTAGACTTTTTCAGCGGTACGTCCTGTGTGAGTTTTACAAAAGTAAAATGATAACGCAGAGTGGCGTGTGAGTGTAGGTTGGTAGAACTTGTCCTTAGGCATATGCAGAGTTGTGCGTGCGTGAGAAAGGACGGTGTAGTGATGCTTCTTACAGAGAAAGTTGATATGTTATGTTGGACTTACAACGTCGATTATTTGCATGAGTGTAAGGCCGAAGCTCAAGACGAGGGGCTCGGACTCATTGCCCACGGGTCGTTCCAGCACGTTGTACTTATCCAGCAGGTCGTTTAGCAGCCGCTTCTCGTGGAGACCGCCGCTTACCAGCCCTGACCAATTATCACTTTCAGTCATGCGTCCTTACCACGACGACACTGAACGACGGCTACCTAAAACGTGTCGCTTCGCTTCACATCAATTGCCAAATTATTCGAAAACCCTCAACAGTTCCGCTCGTAGCAGTACGTCCTCCTTTGGACGTCATTAACTCGTTAATTCCCATTTCTCTCACTCTCCTTGGGAAATTCGATAGTGTCCCAATGGCACTCCAATCGTGTTAACATAGTAAGCAGCGATTCGAACGGTTTTCATCGAAGCGTGAACATCATAACCGAATGTTCTACGGTGCAGTGATTACAGTGACTGGCCGGTAAAACGAGTCGGTCGAATCGAAGCGATAGTAACTCAGGCCGTTGCCTGCAGATCCGGCGATATTTCAAGCCTTGCGGCATGCAAGTTAATGGCTCGTAGGTCAAACGTAATGATCCGCAGGTTGTCCCTTTTGGACCTGAAAAACGAGTGCAATTCTCGCGAAAGGACGAAAATCCCAGTGGAAAAGTGTAAAACGTGCGAACCGGCACGCATCGCCAGTAGTATAACCGTTATGTGGTCAGACCGTAATATTCCATTCCCGGGGATGTTAAAATCAGTTAATTTTAATCAAAACATCGTTATAAAGACGAGCCGTGTAAACTGTTTATATCGGCCATTATGATACTTTACTGTAATTCGCGAGTGTACGTTTCCCGCTGACGTGGAGGAAAATTAATTTTGCGTTACCACTCGTCGAGGGGCACGATTACTGTTATTATCGTTGTTATCGTTGGCTTGTCGCAGCGCTGTTAAATTTCTAGGCCTGGCAATTAGGGGAATCGGGACAAGCGCGGCTGATACTTGGCATTTAAATCTTGCCGGCTCTAAACAGCAGCGACGGCCATTTTGCAAATTAACCGGCGATTCGGACGCAATTACCCGCGCCGTCAGCCATTGTCGAACTTAATGACTGACCATTAACGAAATTCCGAGACAACTGAGCGCTGTTTTTCCGCTTCACGCGTGAGTGACGTGCGTTATGTCGGCGCGGAGAATCGCGACAGGGACAACCGTCGACAGCGAAAGCTCGTAATTATTCCTCGGCGTTTGCCCGTTCGTAACTGTTTATAGATGGGAATTAATTAACAGAGCTGTCACAATTAATGAGAAACGGTTCAAGTAGTGTGTGACTTTTATTTCGATTGCCATCGTCATTGACGGTGCACCCTCGATTTGCAGTAACGACCGGGGAAACGCCGAGCTTAGACTGCAATTAACTGGCGCTCAGCAAAGTCGAGTCGGAGGAGATCTCGGGAAAAACTTTAAACTCGCTTGAGCGTTCACTCCTCGCCGGCTGTACTATCGTCATGGAAATAATAACGGAACGCCACTTCTTCCTGTGGTTTCTCTTGTTACAAGTATGTAACTTTCGTCTCGTCGAACCACCCTCCCCAGCCCCTCTGCATCTCCGTTTTCAGCATTTTGTTGCGATGCACCTCTCGGCGGAACTTCGAATATCGGAGAAACTTTCGACGAGGCAAGGAATAAAAAGAGATGACGGCCAGGAGTCCGGTAGAGAAATTTTTTCCCTCCCTTCAACGTTAAACGTGAAGAACCCTCCTCTCGTGGGGATAAAAAAAACACAAGCAAGAAAACACTCGAGAGACATATATATATATATCGTCTTTGGCACGTTTATCGACACAACCGTCGATGGGGGTAGTTCCCCGTTAACAGAATGCACCGCCTATCGCAGCAAGGTCCAACATATTTCTCAGTTTTTCTGCCGGGGCTTGCAAGATTTTCCCTTCATTTCCAGAAGAGTTTCGTCGCGGGGCTTGCGACGTACGTAAGGAGGGTTTTCCGTGTCCCGTGCAGAAAGATACACGAAGGAGGAAGAACGGCTGGAACGTTATGTTTCCGCGGGGAGGCGCAATTCAGGCGTTCGTAAATGTCTTAGTGGCGCCTGGTGTCCTCTGTTTACAGTGCACTCGAGCTCGTTACGAGTACCGTTCTCGCCGTTCTCCCCATTTTCGCCTTTCTCGTGTAGGTGCACCTGCTAAGAGTCACGTTCGTCGCGAGCCCCGGCCTCGCACCTTCCGGCCAATCAAAGGTGCCCAATCCCCCTCGATTCCCGACGACCGTCTCGAGTGCCCGTGCACATTGACGCCCTGTGTCGGCTGCCCCGGGACTGATTTACCACACTTAACGAAACCGAGGAGAATCCTATGACCCCCTTCGTTCCTTCCGAGCGGATTTTAAACTCTCCTTGCCGATACTTTGAAATGCTCGGCAGGGTTTAATAGCTGGCAGCCACTGGTCGATCGAACGTAAAAATTGCCCTCGCACACCCTTTAGGCAATATTTTTCCGCGAATAAACCGGGAGAACTCAACGGGCCGAGCGTTAATCTCGGCCGGTACTTGAAAAGCACGTCTTAATTACTGGAATCGATTCGAAACTTCTCGACCCGGCGGTACTCGTAGCGGGAAACTCAATCGGGCTTCCCGAATCAAAGAATCGTGGCCAATTGTCTCGGGAAATTTCCTCGTGGTTTCCGGTCGCGTGATAAAACGGCGATCATAAAATTAATCGACTGCCCTTCGCCAGTTTTTCGCGGCTCATTTGACGCCGAAGAAACTCCGGGCATTGTTAAATTCAAGGCGGAGGAAATTGCATTAGTTCGCGCCAACTATTGTAAAACGGCTATAGGTGATCGGATTTCATCGACGAGTCGGCGAAAGAGTGAGTGGAAATTCGCGCGAATCCTCATTCCCGTCTCGGTAGCCGTTCAATTATTCGCCGCTATGCGCGGCAAACAGTTGCTTCGCGTATTTCCGCAACAGAACGGCGGGCCAGGTTCATTGCCTTTTAATTACTTCCGCGACTGGAGTTTCGCGGAACAGTGTACGACAATATCGAAAGCGATGATTAACTAGCTTTCTCTCCCCCTCCGAGCTTTCGTGCGGGTTATTTCGATCGAGGGATCCAACCACGCAGAAACATTGAGCGTGTTTAAACAAATTGACCTAGCCCTTCCGTTGTGAAACTTGTAAAATAGCGAGCAAAGAGTACCTAATCGTTAACAGAAAAATTAATAGACCTGGCCTCGAGGAAACTCCGCAAGGCTGTTGTCGCGGGCTTTTAAAGAACGGCACTTTGCTCGACTCGCTCGTCGATATTAATGGGACGATCATTACAAGCGCGAAGCGCCGGCATTGGAAGCGCGCGTAATTTATTTAATAGCCGCTCTCGAAGGCCCCCGAGGAATTGGGGCAAACGTCTCTTCGCGGACCGCGCCTTTCGGGATCGTCACACATCATCCAAGATTTAAACGGTCTCCTCGCGGAAATTGAGTTTCGATTTGGGACTTGAGCTCCCGTCTCGCCGCGCCACAGAGAAAACCTAGCCGACGTGAAATGTTAATCGTAGTGCGCGACGCGATCAGCGTCGTCCGCCAAACCTATTATCCCCGTGAAGAAAAACTCGGCGGGCAAAGAAAGGACGGACTTTGCTCGGTGGCGAAATCTTTTGGAAATCGTCACCGGGTCCAGATGCTTCTGTTCCCTGGAAAAGTTGTTAATGCGAAAAGTCTTATCGGCAGATGGCGAAAGTTAGAGGAACTGCTCGCTACTTGCTGGACGTTGCAGGAAGCTAATAAACCTCGCCTGCCTATGGAGCAGAGTTTTACTGACCCGCACGCCAATACACACACACACACACACAGGACGTACATATGTATATACAAGTGTGAGACCCTGCTAACATCACGCACGCTTCCTCTTTTTTCCTTCGCCATCGGCGAGAAACTTTGTTCATTTAACCGGCGATGCTGTGCCGGTGTTATACGGTCAACGATAGCCCCGACACGGTAACGGCTATTGATTATGTTCTACAATCAATAACGCCGTATTACAAAGAGTACAACACCTTGCCCGAAGACCTCGGCCGCTGAGACAGCGGAAAACACCTCAAAGTTCCGACGTTGAAAATCCTCAGAAAAAGATGGATCCCCGCGATTGCCGCATTATCAAGATTTTTCGTGGAATTACCACGAAGCCGAGTACCCGTGGGAATGTCGCGTGTTTGTTCGGAAGTTAATCGACGTTCGCGGGAAACGAGATTATGACTTCCGTGATGTAGCTGGTTACCCGTAGGAAGAGACGATCGTCGGGGGGCAAGAGGGGTTTGGCACCGGGAGTCGTTTCGTCGCGACAGAACGGCGAAAGGGCCGTTGAATTTCCCTACACAGGCGCACGAGCTCGTACGTGTACGTCCCCGTCGAGATTCAACGATATACGCGATCGCCCCGTTCCTTTATGGCGCGTTTACTCGCGCGAAATTGCGCACTGGAATAATATCGCGATAGACCACGCCGCTGAATAACATATACGATATATGCAGGAAGACCGATAGATCTCCACGAGAAGGAAAAACCGACCGTCCATCTTCTCCCCGGTCCTTTCAAAGGAAACCCCACGTTCTCGAGGAACGAGGATTTTGCATAATCTTTGCCCGTTGCTCCTGTTGAAAGGAAATGCTGTCCGAGTGGACGGTGTCGTTGCTTGATTCAGCAGACTTTTTAGCTGATGACCTATGACTCGCTTCTATAGAAGGTGTTGATTGGTTGACAGAAGTGACGAAGAAACATCGGCGGAGAAATAGCGAGAAGCTTCAATTTGAGGATGGACGAATCGAGATTATCCTCCCCCCTCGTTCGTCATAGCGCGGACCGATATCAAACGGCTTACACGTGTCCCACTCCTGGGCAGCCTTTAGGTACTTGCATCTGCCGGATCCTTTTTCCAATAAGTCCCGGGCATCCGGTGCAGCGGCGCCACAACTTACGAGGAGAAATTGATCTTGGGACAGGGTTTGCCGGGCTCCTGCGAACAACTGCTACGGTATCCTTCCCGGCCCCCGTCGACCATCCTTTAACCCCCCTCTCCGCGCTAATACCATATTTCACGGTGGTCGCAAACAGTCTGCCGAGCAAACGGCAAGGACGAAGGGTGGGGAATGGAAGACGCCCTTTCGAGCGGCAAAGGGACAATGTAACGATAACCCTCATCCCCTCCCTTGTGTCTTCCCTACAACGTCCTTCTCGAGATCCAAAGAGTGAGGCGAAAGACTCTCGAGGATTCGTATGTCTCGAGGAATGTCCATGGAACAGAGATTTCCCGACGAATGCAAAAAAGGAGAACCGAGGAAGAAACTTCGGGTCCCCCGCGTGATCCTTTGGAGATCCTCCGTGTTGGTTTTCGCGCGTGGGACGAGTTTCTTATGGAGGGAAGGCCGAGTAGTACATGTAAACGGATCGGCCCCGCGGCGCGACTGACATTAATGCCGGAACTTCCGTGGAGAACTGGGAAACTTCCGAGTGGACTTGGCCCATCCGACATACGGCACCCTCGACATCCCTAATCAAATGCCGAAGAGACGTTGACACTCGGCCAGCGAGGTTTTGCGAGGGTAAGAGGAGAAGTTCCAAGACAGGAAGCTACGAGACTAGCCGTAAAGACCATTTAAATCTTACTATCGCCACTGGTTTTTCCATCCGTCGATGGTAAGAACGGCTGCAGACGGTGAGCATCGTAAAGCAAATATTTCCGGCGGATAAAACCGGTAGTAATATTACGAGGTAATGAAATAAGCTGGCTGGTTGGTCGTGTTGCATGGCATCATCGACGGTCGGTTTTACATTGGTGCGCGGCGGAAAAGAGGTCGGCTCGTTTCACGGGCCGTTGTGCCCGATCGAGTAGATACTCCGCTCGTGGATTTCCACTCTATTCCCGTTCCCGTTAGCTCACGAGTCGCGATCGCGCGGCAAACGAGCCTTGCCTCTCCATTATCTACTTCGAAACGCAAAGCCGCCCCCCTCCAGGCCATCGTCGTAGCTCGTCCCGCGGTTCCTGTTTCCCGTGGAGACGAAAGAAAAAAAAGGGAGGAACGATCTGCCTGCCTACATGGCGGAACGTTTACGTGCTACGCGAACAAAGGACGCGGCGGAACGTCGCCGGGAAAACTTGAACGCGAGAGGAAGAGCAGAGAAAGGCGGGGGGGGAGAGGTAAGAGAGACGAAACACGTATTTCTATTCCAGCGAGACGTTCGTTTGGAATGGATGTTGATCCTGGCCGGCGTTGGCGGGCGCGTTCCCCGAACCGACGAGAAAGCCCAGGAATCCCCGCTTATTTTTTCGGAATCCTCGGCATTTGCGGATCCCAACGCGCCGCCGCCGCGGCCGACGACGAAATGGAAATGAGTGGGCGATAGGAGCCAACGAAAATACCAGCGGTAAAGCCAATTGGATCGGGGCTTCGACCGCGCCTGGACCCCCGGAACTTCCGGAATAGTCGCGGCCCGCTTAGAAATTGAATATTTACGAAATTGGATCCCGGGGATCCCCGATCCAATGGCGCGACGAGGGGGAGGGCAGGGGGGGAACGAAAGAAGGGCATCAGCTCGACCAGAACAATCCTGTCTTCCCTGTTGTTTGCTGAAAATCCCGTCCTACGTGCGTCAATATACGCGATGTTTGCTCACTCGAACGTGCGCCTCGCGCCAGCCGAGACGTTCGCGGAGACGTTCTTTGGAAAAATTTCCTTCAGAACTCTCGGTACCAGGGACGAGAAAAAGCTCGTGAGTTTGACGAGCCGATAGAACAGCCAAAGATGAGAGGAAAACGTTTGGAAATGTCGTCGACGGACGGCTGGGAAGGCAAAGTTTCTCTCCTCGAGAGTCCCGCGAAGAATGAAACAGGGTTTACGCTAGGTGTGGGTAGATGCAGAAACAGTCGTGGCAAATCGAATCGAAGGTTCTTCACGAGCGACTGACAGCGAAACGTCCCCTGTGAAATGACGGGAGAAGAATATACCCGACAAAATATATATATATACAGGCCGACGTATATGGCTATGTGCAGCGAGTTCGTGTGGAATCTTTGCTCTCGCACGTTGGCCCGAGGAAAATCCGAGGAGGATGAGAAAACGGCTGAGAGCAAGAGAGAGGGGGGGAGGGAAAGAGCCGATACGATTTACGTCCCAACTCCTCTCGCCCCGTTGGACCGAATCATATTTCTCGTCGGCTTCCGCTCCACTTTTGACCTCGTCTTCACGACTGAAAACCCCTGCCAGTAACCGCTGATAGTTTCTTCTTGGGAAGTTCTTGAGGAGCCTCGCGTCAGTCGGCTTCGAGACAACATCGGGATGAGAAAGATCAATGCCACCCTTTCCCCTCGGATGTCGTCTAATCCTCGCACCTTCCCCGCAACGTCCGATTTCGACATCCCCTCCATTCCACAGCTTCCTCGGTCCCGTTCCCCTGCTCTCGGAAGGAGCGACAATATTTTCCTAGGGAGGAATAATTTTTCCCGAGTTCCGGGAGATTCTTGCTGGGCTATTGTGCGGGTAGGATTTTTTTCGCGAGATTTCGCGGGTCATTCGCGGGGTGCGCGAGCGATGTCCTTCCGGTCGAGAGGGGGAAGGGAGGGTAGGGGGACGTCGGGGCCTGGGTCTGGGCTCATTGTCGGCTCTTTGTCTAGGATGCTGGCGCGCTGGAAGTCGGGCAAGTCCGGAGTTGAACGCGATGCCACGGATATCAGCGGACAATGCTGGAGAGCCTCCGGCGACGCGGATGAATGCCCGGAGATAGAGACGCAGATATACCCCGAGAGGGGTGGTGAAACGAATCGGAATTTCGTGGCGAATCGGGACGTAAATAAAGTGCTAAGCAGGGGAAGGCTTGGAGGAGCGAACCTGCCGGAAAAATCATGAAGACTCGTCAAACGGGAGGCAAAATATATTCCGGAGGACATCATCTCTGTTCCTTGACGTCGAGCCAATCGGCGCGATTGTACGAGGATGGTCGGAAGTTTATCGAGGCGAAACAGGACGTTCCGTTCGTACGTGTACGTCGATGTTTTAATAAAACCGTTTAGTGGGACACGGATGGACGAGCTATTGTCTGCAATCGACTGGCTCCTATTTACCGATCAGGAAGAATCGGCAAAAACCAGCGGACGGGGAGGGTAGTGAGGCAGGAAACGTAACGGGGGATCACGTTTCGAAATCAACCGCTGCTTCCTCTTGCCAGAACCCACGGCAAATCGATAGTCCAGTAGGTCACGTCGGCACGGAAAACTGTGCCAAAGTCCTGCCGTCCCGTCCAGCTTCCCGTCGTTCTGTCTTCGTCCCCGTCTCGTGAAAAAGACAATCAATCGAACGGACGGACCCTGCTGGAAAATGTCCCTCGACATGCGATTCCTCTGCACCGAATAAAAATAAAAATCTCCCCCTGCTATCGATGAGAAAAATCCTCGAGACGTACACCTCGTTATTATCCAACGAGATTTTACACGGACGAATTCCGCGACTGTGCTATCATGCCCCTCGACTTTCGAATGACATGCTTTTGCCATTCTCAACAGGTCCACTCGGATTATCGCAAATCAAAGCGGCACTCGTCCCTCTCGTGGAACATCCTCGACGGTATCGCGATGCTCTTCAGCCTCGAGGGGCCTAATGGCCGCCGCGGAGGGTGAAAAGTTTGGCAAGGAAACGATGCACTCGTCGAGAGGGAGAGAGAAAACGAGAGAAAGGGAGACAGATGAAGATGGAGACTCGACGTCCATTCTCCTCCTTCGAAACAACTGAGCCTACAAACGAAATTACAAGCGTGCTAATGTTGTGAAATACTGTACGATCGTTCGCATCTAGTATGCCAGAATTCGTGGATTCTCGTGGGTTGGCTAATGGATACCGGTAAGACGAGAGTATCGTTCAGGTATTCCACAGCTATGCTGGCGATGATACAGGAGGGGGGGGGGGGCAACCGGGTTGCACGGCGTGTGCACTCGACTCTCGGCCGGTGCATCCTTGGCCCCTGCAGGCCGACGAGAGCGAAGGAATCGATCCGCCTGAGACGGCCAGACGCGTCTTTCAAACGCCACCAGAAGAGAAAGAGTCCGGGGCACACGGCTCTCTCGGGGTCGGCGACCTTCGGTTCCCCCCCCCCGCCTCCCTCTTACTCTCTCCCCCTTCAACTACTCTCGTTTCCGGGCGAAGCGTATCTCGACCTTGGCGAGAGAATTGCCAGGTGGTCGCCAGCCACTTCTAATTACCAGGTGAGCTTCTCTCCTCTCTCGTTATCGTCCTGATAAAGCCCACCCCCCTCCCCTCACTTGGCCATTGCTCACGCGAGAATCGATAATGTCCGAGTGGCCGAGCGTAACGAAATAAACTCGCGACGCTGATGACGGACAAACACGGGATTGTGGCTCTGCTTGTCTGTCGATGCGCCTATAACCCGGCGAATTTATTTCAAAATCCCCGGGACGATAAACATCGTTACGAAATTGTACAAACATCGTGACGTCGTACATGTACGATTCGTACGATTTGGCGAATTCATTAACGCTATCGCGCATTACATAATGCCATTATCGAGAATTGCGTTATCCCTGGGTAATGATCCGCGCCTCTTCCCCAAGGCTGCCTAGAACCCCTTTAGGCGAAATCCGGCCGAGTGATTACTTAGGAAGTTTTTCTAACGTCGTCCGTGTAGCGGAAGTGGCGGAGGAGGGCAAAGAAAGAAAGCGAGAGGGTTCTAAGTATTCGATGTCACGTCCCTTTTGAGTACGTTTTCCGCGGCCAGAGAGACGTTATAGGACGCACCGGGTCAGAGTACGCCGAGCCCTTTTTTACTCTGGTTACATCAGTTCCCGCTCACTCAAACCTACTCCCGTCCGACGACGGATACTCGACAAGACAAGAGTCTTTCACCCTTAAAGGGAACTCGAGCGCGCTGCAGAGACTGCACCCATTTTTTTCCTCCCACCCTGCACCCCTCCGGTCTACCTCCCCCCCTCACTGCCTCTCTTGCCGGCGTTGCTCTCCCGATTCCTACTGGATCGCGATAAATTCCGCAGATCAAAGCAACCCCCTCCCCGCTTGGTCCGTCCAATTCCTCCGCTAGCGGACCTCTAATGGCGAACGGGCATAAAGGTAAAGCCATGCGGCGAGGAGTTTTGGCAAGAGTAACGATGCACTTCGCTGCAACGGACTTTTATCCTTGCGAGAGTGTGCTTTCCCGCTTTTCCCGAGGGAGGATAACAAATGGTAGAGTCTAATCCTCGTCTTGTTAGGGGGGAAAAAAAATGACAACGATTGGCCTGTCTTCGGGAACTTCTGACGAACCTTCGATGAATCTTGGCCGGTGATAATCTTTCTATCTCTTTGCCAATGTAACGCGGGTTTCCTTTATCCGCCGTAAAGCGGGCGACGTTACGCGGTGGATTTTCTGCCGGTGCCAAGGACGATAAGAAGGATGTCGTCATTCTCGTCCTCCCCGGCTGCCTGTCAGATTCGTCCTGCACGAAGAACCGTATAAAGTTCGCATTAGTAAAAAGCTCGACGCGAGGAGAATGCCGGGATTTCCGTGCCCTCCAAAGTCATCGAAGTTAAACGGACGGGCGAAAAAGAGAGGAACTTGAAGAAGAACCCAAGTGAATCCATCGCTAACTTTCCCTTGCGCCCCTTCCCCTCCATGTTCCAACTTTCCAGCAGTTGTTTTTTACGCGCGATTATCAGAGCGAATCGCTAATCCCGAAGGACGCCGGACAAAACTCGAAAAATCCTCGACAAATTTTGGTCCGTCGTGCATTTTTTATCGGCACCGGGCCGTCCCACTTTGGAATTTTCAATCGCCGAAACTCCGGGGCGCAGTTTTCGCACGTCGTTCTGCGAGATTCGTGTAAAACTTCGTGGAAGGAGAAGTTCTCGCGAACGTCGTGGACGTTGTTCCTCACGGCGAGGAAAGTCGAAATCAAATGGACCGTCGGCCGGTGCAAAGTGGACATCCGAGGATTTCCCCGGAAGTTTCGCCGGGAACGCGATACTCGCTTGCAAGCAAGTTCGATACACTCCCGGCGAAACAGAGGAGCGCCAAGTTGTTGGGGGGCCGATAACCGATTTCGTCGACGGCATTGAGAAGCCGAGATTCGACTGGACATGTTCCGCCGCGAGTATCGAATACACGTCGTGTCGACGAGGAATGAAATTTTCAGAAGCATCGCTCTTCGACCAACGATCCTGCAGGACCCGCCGAATTTCCCATTCGCCGAAGGCAGACCATTTTTCCCGGACGTAGCCGTGACGCGAATTAAGCCGCCAGTAATTTTCGGCAATAGAGCCGGGGTATGGGGAGCTTTTAAAGCTCCCCGCTGGCTAAAAACGAGCGGATGACGAGCATCGGAGGTCGATAATTCCCGGCCTTCGACGGGGACGAGGGCTGTGTGCCTCGCGATACGCGGTTTCATGAAAAGGAGACGACCGAGCGCATAAAACTTGCAGCCACTCCTGTCTCCAGGAGCTTTCGAGGGTCGCTGACTCCCGACGGTGATTGCCGGCCCTTCGTCCCCTTGGAAATCGATCGGCCCGGTAATTGATTTCATAATGAAGCGGACAAATCAGTCGAGAAGGCACAGCTGTCGAAAAAGAACTACCCTTCTGACGATTACAATAGCGATTGTCAGTGTTAATTGAAGAATGATCCATCATTCGGCGCGTTGCTGTGAAAAATTGCCTCGTATCGTTAAGCATTAAAACGTTGAAGTACCTGGATAGTGTTGAAACGGTGAAGCGCAACACGATAACCGCAAGAGGGAAAATCATTCGTATGGGGAGGGTAAAAAATAGGAATTGCTGGACGATCGTTGAAGCAACGTCCATTGTGATTTTCCACCCCTTCCTGCTTCCGCATACTCGTCCCTTTCAACTCCCTTCGAGCTGTTTCGACAATGCGCCGGCCTATAAACGCATGGAAAAAAATCAGAACCAATGTCCCGTTGACGTGGAACGAGCGATTTCAAAGCGCGCATTGAATGGCCCTAAAGGGCGGACAGGGATCGACCGTAATACGCGAAAAATAACGTAATCGTTGCAACTGGACTATGTTCCGCGGTAGAACGTCCCAGTGCACATGAACAGCGTCGGTGTCCTAAATGGGGAGGGGGGGAGCGACGAGACACAAGTGGAAACCGAAATGACACAGCGAGCTGGTCGCTGGATGAACCATCTCAAACTACCCACATTCGCAGGTATCCACAGACACACACACACACACACACGCACACTGACACACATAAATGGTGTGTTGAAGATGTGCGAGTATGCTCGCCGGAAAGTGGCAGGTCTGCGCGTGAATCTCCGGGCACTCGACTTCGGCACCGCCAGATTACCACTTTATCAAGCGCGATCATTCGAAACAAAAGGTCCTCGACGTACACACCAGCCGTTTCACCGAGGAAAAAGAGAGAGAGAGTAAGCGTGGTGGAACCGAGCGACGATGATATCAAACAAACCACCTGGAAATCGCACGAGAGATTCCATTAGCCGACGTTCAACGTCCTTGCGACCCAGCAAAGTTTCCCTTTCCCGCCTTTTCCCGGACGAACGAGAACTTAGACGAGGACCATCCGTTCCTGACTTGGAATTCCGCTTCGCGAGGATCTTGGACGAGAGGGGATGAACTTGGCGGTGAGGCAGTGCTCTGGGCTAAAAATTCAGGAGCCAGGATTTCTGAGGAAAATTCCTCAAGGCCGACTGCTCGCGGAGAATCCGTCTTGGATTGGAATTGATTGGCTTCGGCTCGCGAAGACGACGTTCCACGGGCCTCGAAGCTTCCCCCGCCAACTATTCCAAGTAGGTACACTTATAGCCGGCTGGGGCGGAGACAATGGGGCGTGACGTCAGCAAATAGTTGGGAACATTGTTGTGCCGATATCGTATGCCGGGGTGGCTGGACGCGGAAAGCCGAGCGAGCAGCGAAGCAGAGTATTTCCCTGCTGGAAGGTTGGACGGGAGGAACAGGATTTACGAAACAGGGTGGAACCGCTGAAATTTTAACGACCCACCTGGAATATGAATGACCGAACGATGTCCACTGTTCGACTTGACAAAACGAACGGATTTCCGTTAAATCAACATTGCCATTCGTCCCTGCCTTTCGTGTCTCAGTTTTCTTCCGAACAGAAAAGTGATCCTCGTCGCTGAGTAAATTTGCCCTCGAGATCATTTCCTGACGCATTTCCTTTATCGCATTGATACGGCAATCGACTTCCTGCACGTAGGAGAGTCTAATTAAATCGTAGCGCGAATTAATCGGCTTAAAAAACATTAAGCCGCGGGTAGAAAAGCACGGGAACGGTGCCGGGGAAAGCCGAGATTTTTTCTTATAATCTGCCGGGCTGCAGGGGAATGATTTGAAAAGGAGAAAAGATCTTTGGAGTTTGCCCCGGCGATTTAAAATCGTTCCAGCGGTCACCAAAAGCGTAGTCCATAGAATTGTCTGAGATTGGCGAGTGCCAACTCGAGGACCGTTTCAAAGAGTTCACCGCAGTTGTGTGCAGTTTTAGCATTGCAGGGGCTCGGTCACCTGATGAGGTTGGTTAGCATTCACGACAGTACCGTCTAGGGGGCACGTATATTGGATTACAAATCGTGGAAAACCGTAGACTTCCCGTGGGAGGAGCGAAAAGGGAGCTGTGTCCGACAATCTCGCGAGTCAATTGTCCTCCCATCGTTCTCTGTTCGCGCCGATTATGCGGAAGACGGTCGTCTACCGTGTCGAGGGAACTTTCCGTTCGTGATCAGCATGAGATTCATTCAGAGCACATCGTCGATCGTCTAGTTTTCCCGTTAAGGAGAGTGAGAGATGGTAGTTGTGACTTATTTCCCTCCCGTACAGATTAATTTCCCTCCTCTTGGTCGCGGTTGGCCAATCCCCTATTCCTCGGGAGACCAATGAACCATCCGCACCCCTTTCCCTCCGTCGCGATTACCTCATTAGAGCGGAGCAGCGTTTTCTGCGAACTTTGACTACGAGGCTCGTGTCAAGCGAATGCTGAAATAGCCGCGTGTCGTGAAAAGAGCTGCGCTCGATGCAGCGAGTACATTTACACTCTCCGGTGCAGTGTCCTCTGGCTTGCAGAGGCTCGGTGCACGTTCGATATTCTGCCTGCTGTTGCATAGGCGCAGCCGAAGCCTCGGCGAGGATCGGCTTTCCCTGCGGTTGTTTGTAATGTGAAGCGAAGCGACTCGAGACCCAAGCACGGTACATACAATGCGGAACAGGAGTAAGAAAGTAACGAGCGCATGAGGAAAAGTCCTAAGATCGGACCTTCTTGACGGACATAAGGAAACAATAGGCCTCACGCAACGGAGAATTTCCTTAGCTTGCTGAATACTTGAAGGATTTTTCCCATGGCGTTTCTTACTCCCGTTGACGCTGGTCGACGTTGTAATTGGGTCGAGTCGTTTTGGTAGCCGTCGACGGGTCGTCGTCGACGTGCAAAACGACGCACGTCGTATCCTTTATTCATAACAGATGGGAATGGATGAAAAGAGACGCGAAGGCACGTAGCGAACAAACGCCCGACCGGTGAACGTGGAGAAGAGAGAAAAAAAAAGAGGCAGCTCGATTGACAGTAGATAGAGTCGACGCGACACGCTTGAACGGCCAAAAAAGCTCCGATCACCGGTCACGATTGGATACCTCCGTGGATCCCGACGACAACTCCCATCTCGTTCCCGTCCCATCCCTTTATGTCCGACCCTTTCCCCGCGATTCACGAAAACCAGGCCCCATTCCCCTCCGTTCGCACGCGATAAAACCATTTCCCGTACATAGCGAAGACTTTCCCGCGATGACTATCGCCAATAGCGGTAAAGCCCTGCCTCCGAGGCGAAGGTGGAACTTGACATTTTAAAACGCGGATCTCGGGTATCGTGACTGAAGTGATCGGAGATTGTTTGGCCATCTTGACGCGCCTCCACGTATTCGGCTGGTATTCGGGGTAGCAGAGAAGGGTTTGGTGGCTCGTGGTTCTGTGGAATAAGTGTTCTGGTACGTATTCGTCTGGTGACGCGTGTGACGTGCGTGTCTTGTGCGTGTAGATACACAGATACGCCGATATGCGACACATACGTACCGTACGACGAGAGGGAAAGACGGTTTTCTCGCGAAATAGCTCCGAACGCACGAGTCTGCGCGACGAATCAACGATAATTAAAGCGAGCGGCTGTTTTATTGAATCAACGACTGTTCAAAGCACGCTGTAGCCGTGCTTCGTGTATCGAACGACGAGGGATTCGGCTGCAAAAAAAAAGCCTGCATTGTGCAGGCCCGGTGTGAATCGTCGACGGAAGTACGCGATTTAAAAGCTCCGCCACTGTGACGTGACCGGTGGTGAAAACACGTTGGACGATGGAGTGATTAAATTCAGTGAAAACATCAGTGACGATACGTTCTAATATTTACACGATGTCGATGATTGTCACGGCGCGGAGTACAGAGAGTCGCCATCGTTCTGAGTTGCTAATGACCCGATGAAACATGCCCGGCTTTCGTAAAGCGAAAAATGTACATCATTGATTCAAAAAACACTTTTCGCTAATATCAAAGAATGGCCACAGAGACGCGCTAATTTCCTTATTAATGTGACAAACCTTTTGCGCCGGGCAAACCGTGCTTCGTCATTCTTTTATTACGTCTCGTGACCTGAATAAAAATATCAACTCTGACCAGACATTTTCATCGACTATTCAATAATCTTTCTTGACTATCCTTTGGAAAAGTTGACAAGGACGGGAGGTCAGAGAATTGTGTAAAATTTATCGGTTGGCTTAAAGACTCGTCTCGTGCGTTTGGAGCGTCATTACGCGCGTTGGGGGACGAACTAATTAGAAGCTTAGGAATGCGGACGGGGCAGAATGAAAATATGACACGGGGGATGGGGCATGGAAAGTGGCGGAAGAAAGAATCGCAGCAGAAATAATTCTCTCTAATGGCAAATTTTTTCTCTCCGGTTGCTCGACGAGTACTTTCGACAGTCGGAACAATGGCTCCTTAATTTTATTAATTCTGTCTTAGCAATTTACGCGAGACAGAGACTTCGTAAACCCGGTGAAGAGTCGTCTAAAGTATTTATCCACAGCCATTGCTCGGCCAAACTTGGCTAAGCGCACGGTAATCTCTGCTGCGAAGTTTCTTCCGCGAGGAAGACGGGAAACCATTGTACGAGAAGAACCCGGTCGACCGTTCGCGTCGCGAGATGCGATCCTCGCGCAAATAAGTCAGGAGAGTTCCAGCGATGGAAAACGCTTGCCCCGTTCTTCGAATTGAAAGAGTTCCATGAGACAGCGATTCGTGGCATTCTTTTTTACGGTGATAATTTCGCGTCAAAGGGGTGTTTCCGTCGAAGGAAATTGGCGAGTAGGGTAAGCGTTTTTCTCGATGCAACGGGGCGGACGGTGAGGTGTAAGTAAAAGCTGTCGAGTGGAATAGACTGACCTGAGGCAGCCAGGGCGATCGCCGCGATGAGTGGCCAACGTGTCATGTTTGCACGTTATCCGCAGGCGTCCTCCGCTCCACCCCTCTCCTCGTTGGCGCTTCCTTCCCCCTCGCCTGCTCTCTCCTCGTCTTCCCGTGGCCGTCGTCGTCGCTGTGGCACGTGGTTGCAGGCGCGAAGGACAACGGAGCCGGTCGCGGCCAGGTCAGCTGCGAACGGCCACGCTCGATTTCACCCCTCACAGCCAGCAGAGCGTGATTCTACCTGCTGCGTCGGCGAAAAGCCGGGCGCTCGATCAACCCTGTCCTCCGGACAGGTGGTCGATGCCTCAGTCCACCGATTCCAAATTGCACCGACGGAAAATCCCTTGGAAATTCGTTTGCTCCGGAAACTCAGCTCTCGGGTGTCCTTAGGAATATTCCAACGGAACACGGGAGAATGCCAGAAGTTCGCTCGTGCCAAACATAAGGAATTTCGGCATGATACTTTGCCGGACTTGCTGGCGTGCCTCGCGAGGCGTTCAATGGAATTTTCCCAACGTAGCGAGTTGCCAGCGAACAACGGACCGACGGTAACACAGGGACGGTTCTCCTCTGAGCCCTATTGAAGAAGAGAACACGATTCCTTTGACTCTCGTTCTCCTCTGGCCTGTCAGAGGGGTACGTCTTTTTCCGCAAGTGTCTCTCAGGGTCGGCGCAGCTCGGGTCAACGTCCGAACACGACGAGGCTCGGGACGAAGGCGAAACCCTTTGAAGACGAGGCTCAGGGATCCAGCAGGCCGTTCTGCGGCCCTCGTCTCAGGTGCATCCTCCCCGGCAAGACAGGGGCACGTGACCGCGGCCACCAGCACCAGCGACAACGCGCAGCGTGTCCCTGCGTGCACCACGCGCACACACTAAGGCCCCGCTGCGGGGTTCTTCCTCCGCGGCACATCCTGCCGCGCCGAGGACATCGCTCGTCGGTCCTTGCTCCTCCGGCCAACAGTCAGCCGGTCGTCCAGCACTTTGTCCGGCGTTCTTCCTCTTCCACCGACCTTCTGTGCTCAACGATCACTCGGTTCCTCGAGCTTTTGATCCCCTTGGCTCGCGGCTATCCCCTGGAACGGGACTTACGTGCGTTGATCGAGGTCCTCCGCGATCCCCGGCGACGCTATCCGGCTGTCGTGGGAAAATTCTCAGTGGGACTGTCCTCGGTCTGCCGTTTCCAGCGAACGGAGATTGCGATTCCTCATCACCCACGCACACGTCACAGAAGAACCGTCGTGTCCCGACGGTCAGGGCCGATGATCGATCCTCGCGCGGCCGAAAACGACGAACTCCCAGAGTCGGTTCTCTTCTTCCTCTCTTCGTAGGTTTTCCCGTCTTTCCCGGGAGTCCAGGGAATCTAGCAGGTCCGCCCTGAGTACGCCTCGACTGTGGCTTTGCGTTCGACACGTTCCGGTTCTGCGACGTGTCTCTGTCTGAGCGCGATGGCTGCTCAGTGCTCTCTGTCGTCTCGGATTTCCTCTCCCCCAGGATTGCCAGATGCGCCCTCGCCGGCGACCAACGCTGGACTGATTTTCATTTAGCTGCAGCGCCGCGCGGTACCTGCTGCCTTCGGCTCCCTTCGCTTCGCGTACCTACATTCTCTCCCCGTTCGACCCCCTGCCCCTCGTTTTCTCCCTCTCCATCAGCATCCTGCGCCGTCCTGCTCCTCCCCGAGCATCCGCCAGTGTCATTTCTTCTCCTTCCCCGTAGGTTTCTCTCTCTTGCACTTCTTTGCGCTACATAGCCATCCACATCTCTCTCGAGCGCCTTTCGCCGGGTATTCCTGTCTCGTTTCTTCTATTAATCCACCCCCGCCATCTCCCCTCTCTATCGCTGGGCACCCCTTTCCCTTGGTCGGTGTCCCCCCGGTTCGGGCTTCTCGCTCGTTGGATTTCTGATCTCCTCCTTCTGCACGCTCGGCGGAATATTCCGACCTTGTCCATCCGTTACTACGGAGCTTCCCTTTCACCCTGTGCGCGTCGGCCCCTCCATAGGCCCGTACGGCCTCTACCATCGGCAACCCCATCCTCGGCGCTGCTCTATCTCAAGGCAGTTTCTCCTCTTCTCTCTCGTTGGTACGTCGGCGCATCTCCGTCCTTCCACGCGGCCTGCTCCGTCGCTCTAGTCTCGCTACCCCTCGCCCCCCGGCCCGCAAAGTCTCGCTGGGTAGCATGGTATACCATGCGGTATCACCCCCTTCCCCTTTCCTCCCTCTATAGTGCATGCCAACATCGCCGGAGAAGAGAGAATCGTTACTATGGCGAGATCAATATGATAGGACGGCGCATGCCTCGGTATCCTTATACTCCAAGCTCACCCCTCTCGCTTCCACCCTTCCTCGCCATCGTCGTCATCCTCCTACTCGTCCTCCTCCCCGCTGCTCTCGGCAGCCGTTAGAGCGACGTTGACTTTAGTACGTTCAGTCCACACAGGACCACCGACTATGCCGCTGGGCCCTACGCCCCCGCCCCATCCCCACCCTTCCGGAGAAAGTGTTTCGCTTACCGCTATAATCCGCCGCTGAGTACGGTTAATGGCTATCCACTTAATTCCCACGAAATTATCTTCCCCCGAAGAATCACGAAATCGTCGAGTCTTGCTTTTTTTTCGGCCTGAGAGGCCTGGAGAATCGGCGGGAAAGACAAAACACTTGGTTTCCATTGCTTTGCGGATCCTCCTTAGGTTCTTCCTTTAGCTCGCTCGTCTAGCATCTTTGAGCGTTCCTTTTTGACTTTCCTGCCGGCGTTGGGATCGTCGTTTCTTTTTCCTCTTTCCGCCTTCCTTTGCGGAGCTCCCTTCGGTTCTACCCGATTCCAGCGGATTCTAGGAACGTCGGACAATCGCAATCGTCGAGCCGAGCGTTTACACGGCGCTCCGCGGAAGATGGGAGACTCTTTGCCAGCGTTCCAGCACGAGCGACTGTTCTTATATTGACATCCGGCCCTTTGAGGGGGTCTTTTCCTCCAACGAGTCAAAGGCTTTCGACGACGCTGCTTATTGTCTCAGCGACACCCCCCCCCTCCCCCGGATTCATCCAGCTGCGATTTCGCACGGTAAACGCGTAACCGGCGTTGATCGATCACCCGCTCTCCTTGTCTGTCCGATCGGCTGTTGACATCTACTACTTAATTGTGTCGGCCGCCCGACCAATTAGCGACACACTCTACTGATACTGATTGCCGGACGAGTTATCGCCGTGCGCTATTGAATTATATCGCTCGTCTGACTAGATGATGTCACTTACCACTGCGACGCGCAGTTTGCATCGTAGATCGACCGCCGAAGACTATGCAAATTTCTCAGCGACGTTCGCCCGGGAGATTGTCCCGCTATAAAAGCTCGTTTGAAAAGCAATCATAATTTTAATTACGACCCTCCCATTGGTCTTCCCTGCGGGGGACATGGCGAAACTCAACGTCGCTGCTGTGTTTAAAGTCACAATCGTGGGGCAAAGGGAAAGAAAATTACCTCTTATGATGCGATATTCCCTGACGTGAGGTCCAGGAAGTATCGAACATGTATGTGGGTCAGGCGGAACACCTTTGAAATTTTTAGAAAGGGATGTAAAATAACTGAGGGAGTCGATATCGAAAACCGCGCGATGGCAGCTTTCAACTTTAAAGACCGAAATTCAAATACCACGATGTTTAATATTCATCTACATGATAACGGAATATGCATTAAATGCATACAGCTAACGAGCAGGATATGTGGGTCAGACGGGGACATCTTTGAACTTCCGGGAAACACGCGAACGATTTCCAACCCCCTGCCAACGTCCCCTCCCCCCTTCTCTCGTTCTTGCCGTTGGACGAAAAAATGCTTATTAGCCAGCGTCTAGCGGAAGCAGGATTCTAATCTCATTACTGGCGGCTGCGTAATTAGAACTGAGTCAATTTGCCTAGGTTCTTCCGGAACGGAGCTCGTAATGATCCTTCTTACGGCACTCAAAGAAAGTCGAAGCTCTCGAAAGACACCGGCCAGCCGGAAGTCCGGGAAACTGGAGGCCCCCGTTAACGCGAAATTGCGATCTCTGTGTATCTTTCCGAGTGTACACTGGCTCCCATGCTATGCGGCTATTCCCACATCACCGGGGCGAAAACCCTCGGGATTCGAGGGGTAAGTGAGATAGCACCGCGGGGGACCCGCATTTCAACGGTCCCCGGGAAGAGCAGGGAGAAAATTCTAATTCATTGTCGGAGGAATATCGGGGAATGGTAAACAGGTGGACAAACGTCTGACGAGTCGTGGTCCCGTGGCAGATTCCGAAAGATATTTCACGGACACAATGTCGGGCGATGTTGAGCCGACTTGCGCACTACTTCTTCCACGGAATTCCAAGAGAAGCAAGACGCTTTATGGGCCACCAAGCGTCTTGCTTTATGATCGTTAGTAACACATGACAGTACTCCGCAGTGTAGCCGAATAACTTGGCGAAAACTTTTAGCCGTAAATCAATTGAAACGGCGCGCTATGCATTTGCCGTTAAATTCTGCTGACTTTTAGCTGGCCGTCAACGGGAAATAGCCTGTACATTGTTCCCTAATTCGAGGCGCATTTTTTCGGTCCTCGCAAAGACCGTGAACCACGAGTCAACGGTGTTTTTCGTATATCGAGGAATTAGCGAGCCGTTCCCGCGTTATCTGTAATGAAAACGTCGGGGACTCTCTGAGGCGGAATGGTAATTCTCACAATACTTTGAAAGAGTCGAGCAACAACCTGTCGCGCGCGGCAGGCAAGAGGATATTGTATCGGGCGCTTTTAGAAAATTAATCCACTCCGTACAGATGAATCCCGCTGAGATCCTCCTCTTCCTATATGCGCCGCGGATTTGCTTCCCTCGTGTAAAAAAAAAACTGTTGGCGAAAACCACTTCAATTAATCGTTGGGCGAATTAGACGAAAATTAACTCGAGGGTAATTCAACTCCGGGCGAATTATTCGAAGCTAGATTTTCGTGAACTCTCGCGCATCGTTTAGTAATTACACGAAACTGCCTGCTCCATTGTTGGAAATCCAACTCTGTCCATTTTCCTGCTCGATCGATAGTTGCCTGTGGAAAATGCCGCGTATCATCGCGCAGGAAGTTTCATCGACACGTCGCCAACGAAAAAAGCCCGGCAAAGGTCCGATGAAACGGTATCACCGGGTCAAAGTTCGGATTAATTAAAAGCCTGCGGGTCCGACCCATCGTGCTTTCGGCTACGAAGTAATAATATTTCCGAGAACGAAAGATCCGGTTGTGTCGCTAGCCGCGGGATTGGCTGCGTTTATTCCATGATCTACGACGGGGTGAACGGCGATTCATTAAAAACGTACAACACGCTATGACCTCTTTCGCTGGGAAGTTCGCCGGGGGAAACGAACGTGGGCGACGGGCGGCACCATTTCAATCATTCCTCCAATTCATCCATAAGTCAATGGAACGGTCGACGAGCTTTCCAGATTTCCTCGTAACTCTATAAATCCCGCGCTTTCCGGGAATCTTACGACATCGTACTTCCCCATTGCGTTGGCGGATAAAAACGGGGGAAACTCGTTAATCGCGCGTTGACCAGTCCTGCGCGAGTACAAGGCTTCCTTGGTAATTGAATTGGCGGGGGAGAGGAGGAGGTAAGGATGGAGTTTGGAAAGACGAGCCCTTCCTAGCAAGTCCTATGGGGAAGCGCACTGGCAATGAGCGATACTTGTCTGCGAATTAACGGAGATGGAAGGCTGGCTGATGAAGTTGGCCGGCTGATACTCGTCTTAAGGACGTCAGGCGCGTTCGCCAGGGGATTAAATGGGAACTCCGGGTAATCGAATGACGGGGAGGGCGGAGAGTTAACGTTCAAGGAGAAAGAAACGAGAGGCATCGAGGGTTGCAGCGCGGGTGGTCGTGCCGCAACGCGTAACGATCGCGCTTAAGAAGAAAAGGGGGTCGCGTATCGGGGAGCGGCGAATGAAAATGAGGAACCCGAGAGGACCTTCTCCGCCCCAGGAAAATCGTAGTAACGATAAGCCTGGCCCTCCTCGCTGGATTTGGCACGGGGAGAACGTCGGTTAAACCCCTTTCCTCGCGAGTTTTTATGCAAAAGAGCCTTGTTATTAGATTCTTGGCCACGGCATCGTCGGTTCCCGGGACTAACGCTCGCCGCATACCAATGAGAGCCGGTGCGTGCTGTGACGTCACCCTCTGTCGACTTCTCGCCTTATGATCATTCGTTTAAATTAACACGGCAATCCGGGGCAAAGTCTTTAGCGTGGTGAAGTTTCCCCTGTTCCTCAGAATCCGTGATCTCCCGTTCGACGCTCCATAAATCCGACTTCGTTTCTGCGGGGAATCGTGGCTGGGCGCTGCCTTTTATTTCCGTCCCCCTCCTCCAGGAGGACTCGAGAATATATCCACCGGAGGAGCAGACCGCCGGTCGCAGACTCAGAATCTCTTCCTGCCGCTGAATTATTAGCCTCTCTCGACATCCCCGCAGTCAGGAGCAGAACTTAAAGATTCGTCGCCGCGGTTTTACCACTCCCAGGGCCGGTTATACAATACCCGAGGGCGCTCCATCGAATATCCATATGGAATGTGCCACTCCTCCCCACCTACCCCGTCCTACAGTCTTCTCCTTCCCGACGAGCTCTTGCGGCCAACAGCCGTAAATCAGATTCACACGTTATCGCCTTCCCACGGTAACGATAAAACCTTGTCCACGACGGAATTTCTTGCTCCTACGTCGGTCGAAGTCGATCGTCCAAATTCCGCGAATCTTACTTCCTACGTGAGGGTATCTGTTTTCCCGGAAAACGCCCACTCGGAGGTGTACGTGGAATCGGCAAGGAATTGCCCGAATTTCCGCAAATCTCATGCACCCCGCGTCCTGGTTCGGAAATAATGTCGATGAATCGCATTAAACGTCCGTTAATCAAGTCCCCATTGATCGTTATGCGACGGATAATCAGGTCAATTCATTCGATGCATTAAAAAGGCATACAATTTCGGACTATACTCAATCCCCTCTTGAACCTCCACTCCGATTTCCAATTCGGCCGTCTCATTGGTTAACGTAAAAATTCGACCTGCTAGCATTACGATAATCTTGTTAATTAGTTGAAAAACTTTGCTCCAACTCACGAGGATCTGGCTTTCCGCCACGCGCTTGTAATACGGTAAGAGGAACGCATGGGGATAACGCGGGAAAAGGATGTGATAAGGAGCAAACAAGGATCCGGTTCGTAACATTTTCCGGCCGTATTTATCACGCTACTCATTAACAAAGAACACGTTCGCAGTGCCGTAGACACCCGGGAACCTCGTATTTCCCCGAACATCGCGCAGGGAAAACGCAAGCGTGTAATAAACGGCTCGGAAAATCGTATGTAATGTACAACGTGCAGACTTTATGACGGAAAAGTTTGTGGTATCGCCGCTTCCGACCGCAATAATCCCACAGTACGAATCGATCTCGTGTAATTCTTCGCTCGTGATAGAAAACCCCTTTTGATAAACAACGTCCAACGAAACGTTGGCATTTTGTCGGAGGGAAATCTTTCGAGCAATTTGCTGGTGGAGCGAGTGGCTTTCGAATGGATCCTAACGTCGTACGCGATTACTTCTTTCATTGCGACCCGGGCTGTTATCTTTTTTGCTGCGATCCGCAATGTTTTTCCCGGGGTACCGTATCGGTGGCGACGAAGATACGTATATATACGAGCCGTGATAAATAGCCCGTGTATCTCAGTTCTTCGATTGCAAAGAAGTGCCGCGATATTTTTCGCTCGTGGGACGGACTTTTTTATCGGCCCCTTACGACGAGGTCGTGCAAGAATAACGCGGATCGGTGAACGTCCGATATCTGCTTAGCTTTTCTTTGATTTACTTGTTCTTTCCTCGAAAAAAGATCGACCATGACTTATTTTTTAATAAGGCAAAGAGAAGCGCAATTACGCGGAAGAAAGGTAAAATAAAGAGTCCCGCGCCTCGTGTTTCCCGGCGATTGTCACTGGCGCAGCCCGTGATGGATTAATGCGGCGGCTTTCAACATCCATTTCCGCTGGACGCGCCGAATCGGATGTACCCTACGTTATTAAATCTTGATCCAGCGGAGCCTGATGCATCATCCCAGGGCGACTAATGCACGTTGCAATCTACAAAAAGTTCACCCCGTTTTTCCTGACAGTGGGCCATCCACAGTGGACCGGACATAAAATCTGCTTCGCTTTCAATCAGTGATTCACGCGATTGCCCGAATAGGGAAATACGTATTAATGTAATACGTAGGACAGTAGAGGAGCTTCTTAGCGCGGAATTTACAAATGGAACTGCCGGAACGAGCGAAACGAGAAGCATAACGGGCAAACGCCACTCTTAAGAATGTAGAGGGAAACGGCGGAAGTTTAGGGGGAATATTTTTTGAAAGCCATCCAACTTTTCCACTATGCGGGAGTATGAGAATTTTCAGTGAAACTATACGCGGCACTCTCTCTACTCGTTCAACTCTTTCCGCGGTATTCCGTTTATTAGTAATTCCTTTGAAGTCGAATACTCAAACGCACACTCTCGAAATCTTGATGACCAAGGCGCTTATCTCCTCCACCATAAAACTATCTGGCTAACTTCTAAAACTCGTGCACTAAATTGCAGTTTATAAAATCATTATTATCACTTTTTTCTGTCGAGGTAAAAGACTATGAATAATACCGTCGTTAATTAATTAACTTACTTACGGAAAATGCAAAGTAGGGAGACCGCATCTGCACGTGAAAAGTTAAGCACGTATTTTTTAAATCACATTTAACATAAAAGATATTATTAATTATTTAGCTTCACAGTATTAATTTTTAATGCAAATGTAATTCATGCTTTACCATGATAAATGGATCTCAAAGCAATCCATAAGCGCACATTATGGATCATTATATGGAGATCTAATTCGACCAATAAGAAGATGGCCTCTCTCAGAGGCTAGGGGAATTTTTGATATAGGAGATTTTGAGGTTACCAAAGTATAGTTGGTAGTTTTATTCGCAACGCACTTGAGTCGGCAATTTGCGCGTGGTTTTCGTCGAGTGATGCGTAATTCACGGTGCGCATGGAGGTTATAAATGCACTGAAGAAGAGTGACAAAGAGCAGAATGAAAGAAACGAACGCACGCCGCTTCCTATATTTCGTGTATGTACACAGTTCGCGATGATGAACTTGAGTGAATGTCGTTCTACGCTTTTAGTATACTTGCTTTTCTTGTGTCCTGACCGAACTGCATATTAGTGCCAGGTGTGCAGTTAGCGTAGATATAGAATTTATTTTTACGTGACGAACGAATACCGCAACTACAATGGGCTGATTTTTTAGGTAATGTACTGATATTTTCAAGACCCATTTTACACTACAAACACTTTATGAAGCAACGTTTGAAAAAGCAATTGCGTGTAATTACGTGCACTTTTAAGAATTTTTGGTTATGAAAGTACATTTTTGAGTAGTCCATACAAATAATTTTTTACTGTAGACAGTTGGATATTATTTTTAGACTCCAGCTGAATATGTATATGTACATATCATTAGTGTAATACTTTTATCTAATTCTAGTTTTTATACTGAAATGCAACGAGATATATTGCGAACACATGGCAGTCAAAAATACATTGGATTACCATATGCTTTCTACGGACCCCAAAGATGAGACAGAAGACCTTAATGAAAAATTATTGCAGCTATTATCTGCGCAAAAAGTGTCATCACCAATTGAAGCCACTAAACCAAATGTAGGGACTCCATACAGAACTGTAGTAAATAATGCTAGCAGTCCTATGGTAAATGCAAAAACAACAGAATCTCCATTGCAAGGACTTTACCGATATGACCACTGTCTTCCCCACCATGATAGTCCTGTCAAAATATCAGCTGTACCACCATATCTTCCACCTATTGGTGTTTTTTGGGACATTGAAAATTGTCAGGTAAATATGATGTGAAAAGATAAATAATACTGGTGTGTAAAGGATGGAGTTTTATAACATATCATAATCATCAAAACAGGTCCCAAAAGGAAGATCCGCCATAGCTGTTACCCAGGTAATAAGGGACAAATTTTTTGGCAGCTACAGGGAAGCAGAATTTATTGTGGTGTGTGATGTTCAAAAGGAAAATACTCAAGTGATGCAAGAATTAAATGATGCTCAGGTATGAATTATAAATCTGTTGATTATGGATAGTCTAAACAAGTGCTATTTACATTTTTTTTAACTTGTCAGGTAAACCTAATACACGTTGCCGCGACGTGTAAAAATGCTGCCGATGAAAAACTAAAGCAATCCATTAGAAGGTTTGCCGACATTCACGGCAGTCCAGCAGCTATAATTTTAATATCCGGAGATATTAACTTTGCGGCCGATTTAAGCGATCTACGTCATAGGAAAAAAATTCATGTGATACTTTTACACAACAAAAATACCTCTGAGGCACTCATTTTGTGCGCAAATGAACACTACGATTTTATGGAGCTCATGGAACCCTTGCCGTCCAGGACTCCTGCAAAGGTAAATTGCATTCTGTTCTCTTGAAGCGCTTCCGAACGCTGCTTTTTATACCGTCCCTTGTTGGAACATCTTCCAGGTGATGGAGCCTTATGACCTTCTAGTCAGTAATCTTCCCGAAGAGAAAGACGTTACCGTAATTAAACGTCGTCTTAAGCAACTATCTGAAAATTGCGGTGGTCGAGTAATGGAAATTCAGTCCACTACTGCCATTGTACGCTTTACATCGCAGAGCTCTGCTGATAGGTACGTATTAAGTCCTTAGATATTATGGTCATTATAATAATTACAACGCTAGAACGGCATAAACATGGGCAATTTACTGATTCGAATACCCCGCCTTTACTATTACTGCTGTTACACTATTTGATAGCCGAAAGTTCCTATGAAGTAAGAGCAGTCTAACTAGAAATAGTAGGGATGACCATAAATACCAAGAAATTTAAACATCAAGCGGCTATGTAACGAACTTAGTGTTACAGTACACACATCTCGTACAGATTTCGTTTTAAAGTACTGTACTTTTCATACAATTCATATAATTAAGCAATAAAACGAAATCCATATCTTTTACTCTGAAATAATATATCTTTATTATTTATTCTTTTATCTGTTCGTACTGTCATGTGAAATTTCTCTCATGATTGTGTTTTTCTGGGAGGTAAGTTTAAAAAAATGTGCAAGTAGTGAACTAAAATTCTGAAAAAGAGATTTTACTACCGCTTCCCCGTACACAACGACTAATTAATTCGGCAAAATATGTCCTTGTAGACCTTGTATATGTAGAAAACAGCACTGAAATATTTGTGGTTCAACAAATGTCCTATATCCACAACATAATATCTGTTTTCCAGGGCTCAAAAGCGTATGGATGGAGAGTTTGTACTTGGATCAAAAATATCTGTGAAATTTCAAAAAGACAAAGGGAAGCTTATTAACAAAAGCCAAGGTACGTGACTTTCTCATTGACTTTCATTGAATTTTCCTTTTAAAGTCAACAGGTAGAGGCCGTTGATTAGGAACACTTTTTTTCCTCACCGTGTAAATATTATTCTCTGCTGTTGACCTCATACACAATGTACATATTGAGTGACTGATTACATATCGGGAATAGCGTACAATTCGAAAACCACACACTACTACATTGATTTTTTATACGAAAATTTGGATAATGCCATAAAGTCGTTTTCAATAATTCTAGGAGGTATCGTAACTCGTAATCGTGCAGTGAGTGAATCTGAAATAGCGACTAATTCTCCTAGGCAAATGTACAGCGCGAATTCCTCCGTAGCGGGCGCAAGGACCCTGCACGCGCCGCATTATCAATCTACTTCGCCTGTAGTAGGGGCATACTCAGCATGGACAGGAGTTCGCTGTGCCCCGGTCAGCGCACCACCTGGGTAAAATTGCTTTCCTCGTTCAGTTAAACAATAAAATACAGTCGCCTAAAAGTGTGAATGATTATAATTCGAGATGGAGCCCTGGAGTCGCAAGTTGATATTTATTTATCCTTGCCGATTCGGGCGATGAGTCGTAGAAGCTTTGATCTTATATGACACGCTTTATAACAATATATTTCACTTATTCGCCCTTGCCCTTGTTTCACGCTCACACTTTGCGAATTCATTATTTCATAGACTGATTCAACCACCACCAATTTTTGTTGGGAGACCTTATTCGAATAACAACGATATCCCCTTCAATAGGGCTTATAATGAACTGGCGAGGATTCAGTCACCGGCAGTATGGCAGTCTCAACAATTTGGGCACATATGGGAAGAACAGTTTAAGGTATGATTATTTAACATCACGGGCTCATTGTACACATGATTATGAAAACGTGTCCTAAACGAATCAATACAATTTTTTCATCCAAGGTGGAGAAGACGAAAGTTCTCGGCAAAAGAATTCACGTCCCGCAGGTTCGGGATAATAACACTACCAATGGACCGCGTTCACGAACACCTGAAGGGCTCAGACGTATGAGAAGTACGCACAGTTCCTTTAGTCGTCCTGCAGAATGGAATGCGATGAGACAACCGTGCAACGCTTTGGCAGTACCGGCCAACTTCAATGGAAACGGTTAGCATTCAGGTCTACACACTATTAATAATTTTATTAAAGAATCTAATAATTATCTGTGCCTTGTTCTGTAGGGAATTCTCAAACAAATGCTTTCAAACGTCGCAGCCCATCTCCACTGTACGGAACACAAGGCCGAGATCCAAACCAATGGAATGGCCAGGTAAAACATAAACGAAAGGAGGTAGCTACTTGAAGACGGACATGATTGACAATCGTGTGTTCTGAAATTTCCTAATTGGTATTCGTTTTTTAGAATCAACATACAGGTTCTATGCGTAGTACTAGGACACCGTCTCCCTATGAACCTGTTCCATTACAACCTGTGAATCAACAAAATAATCATTCGTTCTATCAACCAAGTGACACGGAGAGTGATGAAATAGAGGTTTGTCCTTTACTTGTCCTTGATACAGTGTTAATAACATAAAGACTCGTAATACAATAGTGGAATATTTTTAGAAGTTTTTCAGCCCTATTGGTCGTTCTGGTAACGGTCCGGCAAATGGTACTTTTACGCCCATTGAACTTCAAGTGACTAATTTAGACCAAAATATTGATCCAAAGGAGATGAAGCGCATTCTTTCGTCGGCATTCATGGAACATGTTGCGGTGATTATATAGTTGGCATTGCTCCAGTGGATCAGTGTTGCAATTTTTAATGTCTTTTCAATCTTACAGGTTTTACATGTTTCCGTATTTGTACAGTCGGATGGTAATTTTGCTGCGAGCGTCAAAGTGCCTTCATTATCAGACGCACAATACGCGATTTCTCAATTGCATCGCCAGAAGATCGGATACAAACGTATTTTAATATCGTATGCTCATAGCGGCGGGCCGAACCCTCAGCTCGTTCGAGCGCAGATCGTTATGCTCCTGCAAGAAGTTCCTGGACACAAGCTACCGTTGTTTAAATTTCGAGAGATGTATGAGAGTCGGTTTATGATATCCATTAGCGTGTCCGAGTTGTACAAAATGAAGGACGTGTGTATCATCAGGGAAGATCCCGGTGGTAGGATGGTTTTGCTTAATCCTGACCATCGTAACACTCCGTCTCCTTGTTTCAGTCAATCGACACAGGTTCGTAAAGGACAGTAATTTCCTCATTGTCATTAGTTATCTTTACCCATCTTGTGATGACATTCGATGCCGAGTCTGAGCGTTTATAACGAAGGTCGAGCTATTTTGTTCCCCTCGTTGTCAAGGGCGGTGATCAATGCTCGAAGCGATTCAATGATAATCTGATAATATCCACATATTTTTTATGATGCCATAAAAGTCTCATTAGATTGCTGAGGGAATGTTTACGATTTTTTTAGGATGGCCACGTGGAGCTACCGTATTGCACTATACATACACCAAAGCCATGGTCCGATAAGGGCTGGGCGGAGCAAGAAATGGCTTCATTACCCGATGTCAAGATTTCATTAAAAATTCTTGCGCCCCGCATACATCAATTGCTGACATCGCATAATGGAAGTCTTCCATTGCCAAGGTTGGCGATTAACAATATGCTATTCATCATGATCTTTTTGATTCCTTGAAGTAATTCATGATATTATTCAATATAGTTTACCCTACTGTTACGAAGCAGAATTCAGTGAACCTTTGCAAGTATTTGAAAATGGTGTTCCCTTAGAACATTTGGTATCATGCTTATCATCCGTGGAATTAAAGCAAGGTCTCGGTAGTGTGAAATATATTACTTGGGCAGGGAACAAAAGTCCAGACGATAGCCACGAAGGTAATTGGAATTTCTAATCTTCGTATTTTGCATTTTATACTTCGTATGCAACTAGAAATCTGAAAATTTTATTTCAGAAAATAAATGCGTGAGTCCACCTCTCGCTAATCAGCTGGCTCTGTTCAGCCGTGAATTGGTCGATCTGCTGAAGACTGCCCCACATTGCCAGTTACCTTTCAATCGATTTATTCCAGCTTATCATCATCATTTTGGAAGGCAATGCAGGGTTGCTGATTATGGCTTTACAAAATTGATAGATCTATTGGAAGCTTTGACTCATACTGTGCAGGTGAGTTAAAATTTACTGTATCGTACTACCCACGGTGAGAGCTCGATCTAATTTTTGGATACTTCAGGTGATGGGGGAAGGAAACAAACGTGTAGTCACCCTATCTCATCGTGCGCAGATACGTCGATTCACTTCAGACTTACTGCGAGTTCTAAAATCGAAAGCAAGCAAACAAGTAGCGCTTTCAGAATTCCCCAGTGTCTATGCTAGAGTGATAGGTAAATATGACAATTCTAAACAACAACCTTTAATAATTCGTACCGGAATTGTGTTGTATATTGTCTAATTTGTTCTATAGCTAAACCTTGGGACATCGTGGACTATGGTGTTTGCGAAATAGAGGACATTCTGGGTGAAGTATCGGAAAACACGGTGGTCGTGACTAACATTAGTGACAATGACAAAATGATAGCCATTCCGAAACGTGAACAAACACCAGAAGAAATCGAGAGGACAAAACAATTTGCTGTGGAGGTACGTTTCACCCATTTCCAGAAGACTATTTTCCTTTAACCTCTAAACTCAAACGTATTTATTTCGCAGGTCGTAGAGTTACTGCAGCACGCACCTCAGTGTAGAATGCTGTTCAATAGATTCGTGCCATCCTATCATCACCACTTTGGTCATCAGTGTCGTGTTTCTGACTATGGATTCACCAAGTTAATCGAATTATTTGAGGCTATTCCGGATGTGGTGAAAATTGAGGACGCGACTGGTGGGGAGAGGCTGATTTGTTTGACCGAAAAGGAAGGTCTTCGAGTTCTCGGCGAACAGGTGTCGAAGCTGATAACACGTACAAGGGGGGGACTGACAGTCTCGAGCATTCCACAAACCTTTCTGCGACAGTTTGGATACGCATTGCGCCCTGAACTGTTTGGTTGTAATTCCGTCTTGCAACTCATGCAGAAACTGGAGGACAGTGTGAGGGTCATTGACTTGGCGACTGGTCCCATAGTCGTTGCTATAGATAAATCTCGCTTGCAACAACTGGCTCTACAGTGTCGACGAGTGTTGATGGATCAGCCGCAGAATAGAAAATCCGTGGAGGAGTTCCAGAGACTTTACGCTCAGTATTACTTTAAACCTTGCAACATTGACGAGCTTAAGAAAGATTTGTCACATGTTGTACGGTTCACGACTGCGAACAACGAGTGGTTTGTCGAGTTGACACCGTTACAATGTTTCGCTTGCAATCTCTACCGCGTCATGATGAATTACGGCGGAACATTGAATTTATCACAGTTCGAAACGGCGTATCTGGGAGTCATAGGTTCGGCTTGCAGGCCTGCTCAATACGGTTTTCAAACCGTCCTTGCGCTTCTACAAGCACTGCCTTGCACAGTAATCATAAAGGACACCCGACACAAAAAGAAAGTGATTTATCTGAACAAGAAGCTAGCGACAGTGGGCATTGCGTTACCATCAGCGTACACCTCTGCCTCATCGCACCACGATACTGACTCGAGCAACGAGTCCTTTGAAAGCGAGACGTCCTCGCGTGCGAATGTGTCGAACCCTTCTACATCGTCCAACGGACTCTGCTGCTGGAAGAGAGAGGGACAGGGCAATGACTTCTGGTCGAAAGAATCCGACACTCATTGGAAGGCTTTGACCAACGCTGAAGGAAAGACTCATCACTGGCCACAGTTGGAAAGTGGCGGGGAGAGTTTCCTCAAGAGTTTAATACGAACACCTATCATGCATAATTTCCCACCTCCTCCGCCCAAACCCGATTCCCCACCGGATGAACACACGAACGAAGAAAGGCATTGGACATGTTCAGTCTGGGCGACTACTACGAACTTTGCGTACACAGACGAAGAACATCCTACGAGCGTGGAAGTACCACCCCTAACTTTACCCAGTTGGAACCAAATGTCGTCGACGGACCCCGCCTCCAACCTACTGTCACCAACGAAAAATTTGCTACCCGCTGCGGCGAATCCATTAAATCCACGAACCTCTCCGTATTTTTCGTCTAAAGTTGTCGCTCCTCATCCATCAGAACTACCGTTACCTTCAATGTCTCTCACGCCTAAAAAGCTCAACCTGCCGGAAGGCTCCACGTCAGAAACGGACGACCGAGATCAGGATGATGATGAGACTGATAAGGATGGAAAGCCAACCAATCAAAATGATAAGACAGCTGAAACGGAGGATACTGCCAGCAGACCCTGTAAGAGAAAAATTCATTTCAGCGTATTGTCAGAGCTTCATCTTCAAAGGACAAGCGTATTAATAAATAGTAATTGATCGGTTTCAGTTTTCACGGCGAAAACCCGTCTTGCTGCTCAATTCAACGAGCCCATGGAATCATGAGCGAGCTCCAACCATAACGTACGAACGTTACACGGCACGAGCCAAGTGGAAAGTCACGTCAGTCTAAACTTCCTCGAGTTTTCTTCTGTGGAAATGGACTTCAAAAGAATTGTGTCACAATAGACTGCAACGTAATGAGACAAATACCTACGCCCTGTTTTCTGGCTGGTAGGTACATTCCGATGCCCACGGGTTTCCAATTTTATACCTCTTGTGGGTTCGATCGCGCACTATCAACGGAGGAGATGAATCGACCGTAAAGGATTTATTTTCGGATAACGTGAAAATACCTATTACGAGAACGTTTGATTATAGTTTCCGGTAGTGTGGAAATGCACGAACACGTAGCGTACGATGTGACTGTGTCGTACGTACAAAAGATCGTCTAGCATTTTTCATACTGTGATATAGAGTAGAAGTGGAGCGTGAAATCGTCAACAATAGAGTAAATACGAGACGAGTCATACGGGGGCATAGGCCAATGTCTTCTAGAATATATTTATATTTTAATTCAATAGTACACTACACACCTAGTTTTCTACGTACAAAACTGTATCCAATGTTTTTACGACCCTTATCTTTGTACTAACTATTAGCGCAAAAGTGATATTTTTCATTATACGTATTAAAAAGTTGGCCTAGTCTTCTCGGTTATCATGTGTTATTTATGTGACAAAAACGCTTTCCCCGCATACTCGTCTACCATGCATCACATTGAGTACAGCGATATCCTTATTTACACTTTTAAATATTGTATTTTTATAGTACATAGTATACATATGATTTTATAATTATATTTTGTTAAAAATGCGTTTCCGGAAGTCTTTAAAAATAATTACTAGAGAGCGGTGAACTAGGATCGCACATTTTACAGCAAATTCGTACGCTAACTCGATGATGATATTTCCAACAACCAATTCATTTCATTGAATATAAGAGAAATAAAGAAAAGACGTTTTTAATGAAAGTAACATTGATAATGTTTAGTACATAATAATGATTATTATTATTCGCAGGAAGAGCGCGTTCCGTGAAAAAAATGAATTTTATCTGTTATCTACAGGACTAGATCATGGAAAATATGTTATTGGCGATATGTATGTATCATGCCATTTTATTCGGAAAAAGACAAGAAAATACGCAAATTACGATGTAATCATGTTTCTGTTAACATCGCTGCTTTTGCCGTCGATATTGGTTCTTCGAACTCTTTTTTTGGTATCTATTTAAAGGAAGACTAAAGAATGGAAGGAAGCATCAGAAATACCATACTAAAAGACCTTAACGATCCCATGGATTATAATGGAGTTCGATCAGTGGAGCATAGCTTTCTCCCTTCTCGATTTAGACCCCGATAATCCGATTGATCTCATGTTTTACTATAAGCTTTGCGAATATTTTATTAGTGGTAAATATGTTGAGGAAAATTCGCAGCCAAGAGGAAGCCGATACGTACATTGCAACATGGCATTGTATAATAGAACTTCATCATTTGCCATTTTATCATCATACTATGAGTTCTGTACATTGCCTATTCGAATCAAAAATGAACGTTAATGAAGTGTCGAATATTAATTATACAAAATTTAGTTCGTTACGTGACAATCAATGAATCAGTGTTATGTGGGGCTTCCTGTTATCCTGCAGTCACAAACGAATTTCTATTTATTTATTCGTATCGCATAATATTTTGTTACATATTTATTGTATAAGAATCGATTCTATAGTGTACTTGAAATTTATGTATTAAGTATAACTACCAGCCGATATTTTCCATTAGTCTTTATTTCTCTTGGAATAAGTATTTATTTTTTGTACTTTGTAGAGATCTAGAAACGTTATCGATATCTACCGAACAGCTGAAATAGCTTTCGGTAGCTTTCGGTAATAGCTTAGCGTGATTTCCGTAAGGTTTGCATACGGCGAACAATTTACTTTGTCATTCCGACTAATGGATAAGTAATCTGGCCCAAATGCGTAATACGTTAGGATACGGAACATCCCGACGCAAATAATCTCCCGATTTTACTGTAATAACGAATGCAAACAAATTGTAAAGTATATACGTGTACAATAGGTATCTACGATTTTTATATATTGTACAGTGAACCAAAAAATCTATAAGAAGCAATAACGTCATTGAGTAATAAAGGTATCGGTTGTGTTATGCAATCATTTTTTGTCAATTTATTATTTCATGAAAATCGAAGGGTATAAATCTAGAAGGTGAAATTTATGTAAACAACTGTTTTGGACAATGTTTTATTTCATTATAATAGCAACTGTACATTCTCTTAATTACATAGGGCTATGGATTAGCCCTAAATCAAATTTCCTACAAAAGCCAATAGGGCTCTAATCAAGTGTGTATTTATCACCTTTCATACCACTGCCTATTTTCCCATGTCTTCTTTCCCAGACCATGCGATGTTTTTGCTTCATGTATGCCCTTCTTGCAGTCAATAAAACTCCTAAATCTCCATCTATACAAAATGATAAGACTCAAATATAGGAAATATAAATACTAACACATTGTGTCATTATGTTTAATATGGCTTACATTTTGAAAACCAATTGGCAGCATTTTCATTGTAAATTCTTTCAAGTTCAGCGCAACGCTCCGTGGAATCGTCGAAACCATAATAAAGATTACAATGCTCGAAACGGGATCGCAGAATGCCTAAAATCTGATCATCGACCAGTCTGTAAATAATGGAAATCCGTCTATTAAATCTGCTATAACTGGCAGGTATCACATAGTGACTGACAATACTATAAAATCGTTTGATCAATTATAACGAACATTTTCTAATAATGTTAATGGAAATATTAGAAATGGTAGAAAACGAAATTACTTTTCGCGTAGAAGTTGCGCATCTGCTTCAGCACAGCAGACTACATCATCCGTATAACATTCATCAATCGTTGGAATTTGACGAAATTTTTCATGATACCATGGGTATTTCTGTTGATTCGGCAGGACGATTTTCTCTGTGAACAATACCGAAAATTCCTTTCAACAACCTCATATAGAAATACCTATACATAGAATACTAATATACATCTATCAAGTAACATAACCATCAGAAAGATTAGGTAATACCTCGAAAAAAGGTGACTGGAGCATCGAGCGTATTATAAACTGACATCATAAATTTATAAAAAGAATTCTCCTGGGCACCCATTCTGTACGCCTTTTAATCAATCAAAAAACCAGCACACTTCCCTCAACTTTCGTGAGAAAAATCCTTTTAATCACCAGTGGAGGTTAGCAGCGGTTTGCTATATTTTTCTTGTATATATTGTTCGTGTCAGGTAGGTCATAGATCATGATCGTTGTAGATGATTTGCCTCCAGGAAAGTCTCGATAGCCTTATCGGTGCGCAGAAGAAACGGCGGTAAACTTAAATTAGGGAATACGTTCGCCAGGTTGCTAAGCAACAATTCTATCCACAATGCTGTCGTGTCAAGTAAAAGGCGTGAGCACGTCAGTTTTCTGTGCAAAATAACAATCCATATGTACCTTTGATTAGTGTAATGAGGTGTAATGTAATGAATAAATAATACAATATAATCTGGAATCGTTGTTTCTTAGTGTTCTCCCTTACAGATTTGTACAGCATGTTGCTGAAGTATTTAGGGGCTGTTATGCCGGCGCAAGTGAGTTTAATGTTTGTGATGTTCAGAAGTTTAGAGAAAGAAGCTTAACATTGTATAAATTTCATTTCTAGAACACCGAAAACCGTGTAGTTGACATAGCATGGTCACCGAATAATTTAAAACTAGCTGTCGCATCTTCTGACCGATCAATATATCTTTTTGATGAAAAGGGTACTAAAAAAGACCGATTCTCGACTAAACCGGTTGATCCTAAATTCGGCAAAAAGAGTTACATGGTCAGAGGAATAGCTTTTTCCCAAGACTCAACAAAAATAGCTGTGGGTCAAACAGATTGTATAGTTTACGTTTATAAAATTGGTGAGGAATGGTAGGAAAACTCTTTAGTTCCATCTTGTGTGGTACACGTTTTCCTAACTCTTCAAGGTCAAATAACAGAGAATCTTCTGTAGGGGAGAGAAGAAGGTCATATGTAATAAATTCCGCCAGAATTCGCCGGTGACCTGTGTGATTTGGCCATCGGAAGGGCCAATAATTATCGGTTTAGCTGATGGCAAAGTTCGAGCAGCTCTCATCAAGTCCCACAAGGTTCACACGCTCTACTCCGCTGATACAATGACGATTGCATTAGCTTCAAAGTAATTTTCTTTTCTAGTCATACGAAGGGTTCATTCTATCGAGAAACAACGGAGCTATTTCTTTTTCCTCAGCGTTCGAGGCAGTGGGTTCTTGTCCAGCCACGCTGATGGCAGTATCATACGATACTACATATCCGACGACGGAAACATGGAACCATCGGGTCGTATCTGCACGCACAACGTTCCAGTCTACGCTCTGGCTTGGCCCCAATCTCACATCCTAGCAGCAGGTTGCGACAAGAAGATAACGCTCTATGATTCTCGCGGAAAGGTCGCCAAGATTTTCGACTACAGTCGCGAGAGCGACGAGAAGGAGATGACCGTTGCTTGTTGCAGTCCAAGTGGTCAGAGTGTAGCCGTAGGTTCTTGGAACAAAATACGCATATTCGATTGGACCCCGCGTAGATCGCTTTGGGAAGAGGCGAAGATTCGCGAGTTACCAAATTTCTACAGCGTGACAGCTTTGTCTTGGCGGAAGGACGGCTCTAAATTGACTGCTGGTGGTCTAAGTGGAGCAGTTGAGCTTTTCGAGACAGTCTTAAAGAGGACTCTGGTCAGAGGAAGTCACGAAGTGGCTTACGTTGGTCCTAGCCAGGTCGTTGTTCGTCCTTTAAACGGAACAAATCGTCCTGTGATTATTAGGTCGCAAACAGGTGGCCAGATTGAAGACTTGAGAGTCTTAGGGCGACGTGATAACAATATTGTTGCTCGCACAGCCTCGTCCTTACTCGTCAGCGATATCGAATTGAATCTAATATCGGAAATACCCTGGGAAGACCGGGGAGGTAACGAGAAATTTTTCTTCGAGTACCCTGGAGTCTGTCTAATCTTCTCTTCCGGTGAACTGGCAATTGTCGAGTATGGAAAGAACGAAATCTTAGGTTCCGTGAGAACTGAGGCAGTGAATCCACATGTCGTCAGTGTCAGAATTAACGAGAGACTAGTACCAGGTTCACCAGAAAATAAGCGACTCGCCTACCTTTTGGATCCGCGAACGGTTCGGGTGATCGATTTCCTAACAAGCGCGACAATTTGCGTAATCAACCACGATGTTAGAGTAGACTGGTTGGAGCTTAGCGAAACGGGCCATCGTCTTTTATCCCGGGATAAACGTGGAAGGCTTTGGCTTAGCGATGACCAAGGGAGTAAAACGCTTCTACTAACTGGAGTGAGCTTTGCTTCTTGGGTTCCTGGGAGCGATGTGGTAGTTGCCCAAACTGGACACACCCTCGCAGTCTGGTAGGGTCGTCTTCATTCAATCAGCTTATCAAGTCTAAATAGGGCTTCAAAACTTCTTTCGTCCTTCAGGTATAATGTTGACGCCCCAGAAGCTACAACTTTGATGCCAATTCGAGGCGATGCTGTTGATATTGTCCGTGAGAACGGTCAAACGTCTGTGATGGTAGAAGAAACGGGCGGGAAAGTGGCCTACTTTCTAGATGAAGGCCTCATAGAATTTGGCACTGCCCTGCACGATAACGACTTTGGAAGGGTCGTGCTATTTCTTGAAGAATTAGGGGACCAACCGCAAGCGGAAGCCATGTGGGAAAATGTTGCACGAAACGCGATGGCTGCGAGACAACTGCTGGTCGCAGCAAGGTGCTACGCTGCTCTAGGAGACGTAGCATGTTCAAGGTGAACAATAAAAGCTACCAAAAGGCAGTTTTTCCTAATGAAACAAATGTTCGAACAATATTATTTTCATCAGGTTCATCAAGGAGATTGTTGAGGTCGGAGAAAAGTATGCTAAAGAGTCGGGGAACGATCCCCTGGCGAGTCCTGACTGCTGGGCAAAACTGGCGATATTAAATGGCGAGTTGAAGACAGCCGAGGCAATTTACCTTGAGCAAAACGAGTTGGACGAGGCTCTAGACATGTACCAGAAGTATTGGCACTGGGAGGATGCTTTAGCTTTGGCGCAGAATCGTGGCTGGTCGAGGCTAGCTGAACTGCGAGACAAACACTTGAATTGGCTGCTCGAGAGCGGCCAAGCAGCTCGTGCGGCTGCAATAATGGAAACTGAAAATCCTCAGCGAGCAGTAAAACTTTACCTGGAAGCCCGTCGGCCTGGACGAGCTGCCAGATTGCTTCTGGCTGATCCTGAACTGCTCACTGACAATTCAATCGTTGACGAAGTTGTCAGAGCCGCCAAAGCAAGCGATCTTATGGAACTCGCTGGTGAAATTTTAGAAAAAACCTCTGAGCCTCTGGAGGCTATAAAGTGTTATTCTCAGGCTGGTGTTTTCGCCAGAGCCTTGGAACTAGCACGAAAGGTCGATCCGACCTCGGTAGTGGAACTTGAGGGGGAATGGGGTCGGCATTTGACTAACAGCGGACATTACGACGCTGCGATTAATCATTTCATAGAAGCTGGCGAAACTACGCTGGCTTTGAATGCGGCGATCAACGCGAAACAATGGAGAAAAGCTCTGCAAATAATACAAGTACGTATTCCATTTAGTCTATGCCGAAGAGGGAAGATGCTGATGGTTGGATATGTCTAACGAATTGTAGGTAATTGAGGACGATGATCCAGAGATTCGAAAGCACTGTATCAAATTGGGAGAGTACTTTGCCTCAATCGGTGACAGGAGTTTAGCTGAAAACTTGTTCCTCAAGGCAGGGGATGCGAAACGAGCTGTTGAGAATCACGTGCAATCCGGAGACTGGAGTCGTGCTCACCAAATTGCCCAGGAATACATGTCTGCTGAAGAAGCAAACGAGGTGCTCGCCAAGCATGCGGAGAATTTACGCGAAGCCGGTGACCTACGACACGCTGAAGCTCTGTACATTGCCATCGGAGACTACGACTCAGCTATAGCGATGTACAGAAAAGCAGGCAATCGTGGGGACATGGTGAGGCTTGTTGCTAAATACAGGCCGGATCTTCTGGAAACCACGCACGCACATTTGGCGCGAGAACTGCTTGCTGCTGGAAAACCGCGAGAAGCTGAAGAACATTTCTTGGGAGCTGGGGATTGGAGGGCTGCGGTGACGGCTTACACGTCGGAGAATATGTGGGAGGACGCTTTGAGAGTAGCCAAGCAAGCTTCCGGAGAAAAAGCTGCTCAACAGGTAGGCCTTGACCTACAGATCTGATCATTTACATGACCTTGAGCTTAACCTTGACCTATATGACCTCGATGGCTTTGTACAGGTCGCATTAATGTGGGCCCGCGCGTTAGCTCCTGAATTAGGGGCCAGACTGCTTCAGCGGATGAACTATTTGGACCCATGTCTTCAGCTCGCTTGCGAAGCTGGTTTCTTTGACTGGGCACTGGAAATCGCAAAGTACGGCAGCGCGGAGCAAAGGAACGAAGTTCATTATAGGCATGCGATGGCTTTGGAGGATGAAGGTCGGTTTTCCGAGGCGGAGAAGGAATTCATCCTTGCCGGGAAAGCAATGGAGGCTGTGCAGATGTACATACACAATCATGACTGGGAAGCTGCTGAGGATGTCGCTCAAGGACATGGACAAGAAGCGGTAGCCCAGGTACTTGTTGCTCGGGCAGCGGAAGCTGCTAAGATACAGGACTACGGCCTAGCGGAAACTCTTCTGCTGAGAGCACACAAGCCGGAGATGATAATAGATCATTACAAGGTAACTTGGCATGTGTATGATATCTCTGACAAGGCTGCTCATTCTTTCTGTGTAATTCGTAGAAAGCTGGAATGTGGTCGGAAGCCCTACGAGTCTGCAGAGAATATCTGCCTAGCCAAGAAGCCGCTCTGCGACGAGAACTGGGCCAGAGAAGTGCGAGCGTTGACGGTGTGAATGCCCTGGAGGAAGCTAGGAAGTGGCTAGAAGTGGGTGAGGTTCGACCGGCTTTGGATGTCCTTATCCTAGATCCTCAGGCACCCAGGGCGTCGCTTATTCGTGCTGCTGACATCCTACTACATCACGCTGATACCAATATTGCTATGGAAGTAGGAGGGGACTTGGGGGCTCGGTTATTCGCTGTTGGAGAACACGCCCTAGCCGCACAGGTACTCCTTCAAGCACTACGATAAAAACAAAGTAATAGGAAGGGCAGAACCCCAAGATTGTATACGGTTCCAGGTGTTCCTCCAAGCGGACAGATTAAAGGACGCAGTAAACGCTTTGGCTGCCGTAGGCGAATGGGAAAGGGCGAAACGCATCGTACAGGAACTTGCGCCAGACTTGGAGCCCTATCTCGAAGAGAAGTACAAGGAAACTATGATAAAGGAAGGACAAATGGACAGGTTGGTAGAAATCGATACGGATGCTGCTTTGGAGATGCTCGCACGCAAAGGGCAATGGAACCAACTCTTCGAGGCTGCCAGTAGTCGCAGCGTAGATCTTCTTCATAAATACGTAGCCCAGCGGGCTGCACAACTACTGAAATCCAACTCACCCATAGAAGCCTTGCAGCTTTACTTACGCTACGGTACACCACCAATCGCACAGAATTTTAATCTTTACTACCAACTATCCGAAAGAGTCCTCAATTCTGACGAGTCGTACAACGAGTACAGGTACATACATTTTGTACAAAGATTTAATGCGTAGAAAAATTTTGTAATTATTCCTTTTTAATACAGATACCTTGCACAGCTACGGTCCGTCTTATTGGATCTCTGGAAGAGTTTAAAATCATCCTCCTCAGGAGTGAAGGATAAGTTTGAAAAATTATTAGAGGCAACGCACTACTCTGCGGTGAGATACGGCTGTAGGTCTTTCCCAACCGTTACTTTCCTTGCTAGGAAGGCCTCAACGAGTTTGCTACGCTATTCTGATATTCTATTACCTGACCGTTGTTATTACGAAGCCGGAATCGATGCGCGAGCTGCGGGACTTAACAGCGAAGCCTTCGTCTTCCTCAATCATTTTCTAGATCTTGAGGAATGCATAGAGGAAGGCGATGGTAATATGCTAGACGTTGAAGATCTCAGAGTAACGGACTTTCCCCTGGAGGTTCCGCTCCCCGCAAATTTGAGCTTGTCGAGTGAGCAACGAGAGGAAGTCAGGGAGTGGGTTCTGGCTATATCGATGGACCAAAAGGTCGATCAGGGTCTGCCCACCGACGAACGCGGAATTTACGTCGGTTCTCTCACTAGTCCTGTGAATTCCTCGAATCCATTGCCAGCATGCGTTCTGACGGGCTATCCTGTACGTGGATCGGTTACTCATTTCGAGAATAGCGAACAAATAGCCGATCGAGATGATTGGAACAGATTGGTCGGTGCTGCAAGGCAAGCACCGCCCGATTCAGTGCTCAATGATATTCTTGCTTTTATACAAGAATGGTGCGGAGCCACGCCGACCTATAGCTTTTAGGAAGGGAAGTGATTAGACAGGGCACTCATTTCTATCGAATTTATTTCTATAAGGCTGACTCATGGAAACAACGAACATAAATTACTTAAGCCTAAATAATCTAGTGGCCTGGCGCGAATTTACACGAGTTTTATGCGGTTTCACTTGCGCCTGAGATATCATTTACACCTTCTACGTATAATAGTGGGGCGCGTTCAGAAATGGCGGCAAGGTGATTTCGTAAAATTAGGTGAAATTGTTCGTCTGTTGTTAAAACCGTTATCAGATGACATCGGTTTCGTTTTGTTTCCAACATTACAACGTTTCGATTAACCAAGGGTAATTTCAAAACGCGTCCCGATACTACCATCTAATTATAAAGAATGGCTAGATTCTACCTGCTCACACGCCTATCCGTAATCAATACTTATATGGCTACGTCGTCGACTATGTATAGCGTATGTATATATAATGTGTATACACGTATAATAATAATACAAGTTACAAAGTACACCGTGACTGTGATTTACAGCGAATTACATTACAATTCTACTGCTGTGTGATCCTGAAGACCGGTCCGATCCTAAGGAAGAATCTCCGAAGGACGGATCGCAATTCGGGTTTGAGGTCGAAGCACATAACTTCGCAGAGTAGGGGGTAGCAGCTAGAAGCATGCACCGCGAAACGATTGTCGTTCATCTTGAGGATTCTGGTGAGAAGAAGCAGTAAAATCGGCGTCCAGGCCTCCCTGTGCGGCTCGTTTGAAAGCTCGAGGAAATATTCGAGAGCCTCGCAAGCAACTTCCACCAGCCGGGCCTCGACCTTCGACCAATCGTTTCTATGCGCCTCATCGCTGTACATCTTGAAGAGAATGCGAAGGGCACAGGCCAATGATTGAGTTTCCTGCTTTAGAAGGTTGGGCTTGGCGTTACCGCGAAAGCCTGCTTTCCAGAGGGTATTTCGTTGCTCGTTGTTAGAGTTGAAGCTCTTGGCGAACCGATGTGACTTGAGCAGACATTCGACCAATTGTAGAAGGTGTGCGGTGGTTAGGGCGCAGTACATGCCTTGCTCTTCCTTTTGCTGATCCCCGCCTGCCTTCGCTCCCAGTTCAGATGACTTACCGTTCAACATATCGGCCTGGGCCAAAGCGAGATTCTCCTGGTCTTCCTTCCTCGAAGTCGCAGGGTAAAATACGACATTATCGATCGTCTGGATCAATTCCAACTGCACTACGCACTTAATGAGTAGGGCCGAAAAAGTTTTATTCTTCACATTCTCCCCATTCGCTAGACTTTGAGTACTGTTGCTGCGCTTCAAGATACCAATGTGACCATCAGCCTCTCCGGTGATGACATCTAAGTCCGATTCTTTGTTGGCCGCCTGCGGTTTCCATGTTAACAAGGCTGAGGGCAAAGTACTCTCGAAAATATCGAGGACGCACCGACAGGTCTTTTCCCATGTCTGTTCATCGAATTTGATGCCGTTGCTGATCACCAAATTCTCTAAACAGTTGGTTCCTGATCGTGCAAGCTGCTCATTATCCTGTTGAACACACCACAAAAGCTGTGAATATAATTGCTCTAGTAGTAGTGGCCCCAAGGTGTCGTAGAATTGCGAGAAGACGTCAACGATGGCGTACAACGCGTGGTTGCAGGTTGTCGTCATCCACTCTGCCTTCTGTAAAAAAATGACTCGATTGAATAGTTGGATGAGAATGCCTTTAATTCGAATGGAATTGGATTGCAAACCTCCGTATGTTGCTCTGGGAGTTTCATATTGTCAAAAATTCGGAAGAGCACCTGGAAAAGGTCCTTCCACCAATGAGGTTTAAATGATGCACCGTGTGTTTTTACGACATCAAACAGAACTGTGAGGGCCCGAGTTCTGACATCCAGTTTACATCTGCTGACCACGCAGGACAGTTCGAATAATAGAGGAAACCATCCTCTGACCTAATAGATTTTATTTCATTAAGTTAAGTGTCCAGAATGTTGATTACAATCCCTTCGATGCAGATACTTACCCACGCTCTATCTTCCTCTGAAACCATTCCACTGTCGTCCATCATACCTTCGGCAAATAGATTAGGATTCGCGTCTATGTAAGAGGCACAGGAACGTATTAGCCGTATCGCTTCCATGCTAGTGTCGGGGAAGGAAGCGTTACACGCGAATTCGCTTAGGCACTTGACGGCATCTTGGAAGGAGTCGACCATAATACTGAAGTCCTCTGCGTACAGCTCGTCTAAAGTAAAATGCCCTTCATAAAGCACCCAAGATCATGCCGTGAGTCAACTGGGAATATTCTAGAGCAGCTTACTTATGATCTTTCCTGTCATTGAGAAGGCCAGCTCGACCACCGATTCGTCTCGATCGCTAGCCGCATGATGGAACACGCTGAAGATATTTTTCCAACCAGAGCGTATATTAGGAGCTTGAGAGTGCACGATCTGCGCTACACACCGAACCACCATGTCTCTAATAACCGGAGATCTATTTTTCTTCATGATATGCTCGAACGGCCGGAGGAAGTCTTTTTGGAACCTGGAAGGGAAACAAGGAACGACCTTTGCTTAGATCCAAGGTTATACAAACATTGTGTATCTGTGAGGAATGGAAGGTTAGTCAAATCAACTGACCTGAAATTCGCGAACTCTCCTTTCTCGATAAACTTGGTAGCGAGTTGTCTAAGAGAATCAACCGCAAAAAACGATATATCCTGCCTAGGGCTGCAACCAACCCTATCGAAATGATCTCCAATCACCTGCCAGATTCTTGACCACTGCAGTCTTATACGACCCATATTGTAATAGGAAATCTCTACGATTTTCGTCAAAGAGAACATGCGTGGTTGGGCGGGGTGGGCTAATTCCTCCAACGAAACTTGACAGAGGGCCTTAACGAATTCGACGATGGCATCTCCGTCCAGTCTAGTCGATCCGGTGAAAATTCTATCAACAGCCACAACAACGCTCTGCGAACTCGTCTCTCCGATTGACTCTTTAACGCTTGCTGGAAATAAAAGGAGAAGATTTGCAACAAAGCCATGGTTGATGATGACGGTGACACCAGTAAATCAGACTTACGATCCAAAGAGCTAAGATTCAGGCCGTTGTTCTGATGAGAATTATTATGAGTCAAATTTGTAAAGTTTGCAAGGGGGGAAGGGAAGTGTGGTTTAGACGGAGGTCCAAGAAGTTGAGGTCGGACGCCAGTGCCGATGAGCTGAGCGAGTTCTAACTGTGAAATACACTTGACGACATCGAGCCACGAGCTGCCAAGATAGTTGCCATCAGTATGAGCAACGGTAATAAGTGTCTTTATCGTGTCGATATTCTTCGCTTTCATTTCCGTTATCGGAGAGTTAGCTGTCAGAAGAGTAAACCTTGCCAACGCTTGGACATAAGCATCTCGCTCCAACTATAGTTGTTAAAAATCTGATGTAGCCACTGAACTCTGAGGTTAATGTTAACGCCATTACTCACCGTCATGTGGAATATGCAAGCAATGCGAATCGCACATCGAATACCGTCCAGACACAACGAAGCGATTTCTGGATCGTCGCAGTCCTGTAGCCCTACGCTGAAGGCAGCTAAAAATGGTGTCCACGCGATTTTGAACATGGGACGGACGTGTTCCAAGTGTTTTGCTGTAGTAAACGGTGCTTGCACGTGACTCACTGACTCCATCAAGTTCTTTGCGGCTGTTGAGATGACTTCCATCTCCATATTCCATAGTAGTCGTCGTTTTTTCTCGCTGGATATAACTGTTCAACACGTAAGAAAAACATGGCGTACTCTTCATGTAAATAAACATTGAAGTTTACTCGACGTACCTTGTTTTCCAGGACGATTAGGATTCGACTTCATTTTGATCTCATTGCCAGCTATTTCATCGTATATTTTTGATAAGTACTCTTCTGGCAAGTCTTCATTATCGCTGATGCGACGATTTAGTTTGATATACTGCTCCTTCGTCATTTTGTTCTTTACTTGCGGGGAGTGAAGATCAGTGGTGAGCATGATAATCGAGAAACCTAACACGTAGGCGGTGTCTGCACTCGTGAATAGCCCATTACTGTAACAAATATTATATCCCTTGGTAATGGACCAAAACTATCAAACTTAAATATCATCGCAGAATGTCCTTACTTTGGATTACATTCGCAGTAACGACTGGCGAACTTTTCCATCAACCGATCAATTTTCTGAGCTTCACCGGGCAGTCTGAAGCCTTCGAGAAAATATCGGAGAGCCGTGACCAAGTCGCGATCGGCGAAGTTCATTTGATCAATGTAATTGTACATCACTTGGTTGTGATTATGATCGCCGAGAAAATCACCGACCGCGGTCTTGTCGAGACGTTCGTCCATATGGAGCCATCGTGCCACATCTTCCGAGGAAGTACCAAGCAATCCCTGTTCTTGTAGATATTGCACTCCCTTACTTGGTTTTCTATTAAAGCTGTTGCCAGAAAAATAATCATTGTCAGTTACTAATATGCAAGGGAGTACGTTGTGATGTAAAGCACATACATCTCGATACCAGCTTCCCAGACTTCCTTCTGCTGCTTCTGCACCTCGTACTGTTCCGGAGAGTCCGGTACTTCCTTATTTCCTACAAGACTAGAATTGGCTGAGGACAAGCTACCGGCGCTACCATAACGCGGTAGCGCCGGTTCCAGAGGTGGATCCGGCGGTTCGGTCGGCAACTGTTGATCAGCAGGAACGCTAGGGTTTACGTATAAGTCTCTGCTCCATTCGACCATGCATTTTAGAATAGAAACTAAACACTCCAGACCCCTTATGCGCATTGACTTCTCCTGATTTGGAGAGGCACCCAATTCTAAAGCTTGTCGCCCTTGTGCTATCTTGGACAAATCGTTGACGAGTCTACAGGAACATTAAGTATACATGAATTGTTAATGTCTGCTATGAATGTCAACTGACTTTTCGCGTCAATTTACCTCTCGAATAAATTAGCTGCTGAAAGGTCGCAATCATAATTTACGTATATATCGACGACACTTTGCGCGTCCGCACAGATTCGAGTCAAGGCGTGAATGACCATCCATTTGTGCTCGAACGAACTACTAGAAGTCTCCAGTATATTCATAAATATCTCCTTAAAGAACACTTCTATCTGCATTTTTAAGTGCACTTTAAAACGAGCTAATAAAGCCAAGAATAAGGCCAGCGACAATTCGAATACTTCAGGAACTGAAGATACGCCATTCTTGGAAAGAGCTACACATAAATATTGTTTTATCGCAATCACGAACATTTCGTTAGAACGTAACACAGGACCGGCATTCTGAAGAATGCCCAAAAGTAGCTGCAGTGAAAGTATCTTTGACCTTAACTCGTGCGATCTAGAAAGGAAGTAAATATTTTTCAATACTTCTTAATACTTCTTAATGCTACGCGTTGTTGTGATTCGACGTTGTGTGACTTACTTTGGATCCGGAGTACCATCCGGAAGTGGCTTCATTGATAGTTTACATAGTGCTCTAAATACTAAAAACGCGTCTTTTTGTAAAACGTGCGTAAATTTAGCTGTAACCATGTTATCGCTTTCGGCTACTGCTTCATCAGTGTTATCGTCAGTAGGCATTTGATCCAAGCTTGCCTCTTCGGAAGCTGGTGCATTAACCGGATCTTCCGGCACAACGGCATTGACTACATCGTCTAGGATTCCTTTAACTATTAGACGTGCTTCGCAAACATTCTCGGATGAAACTTGTTCATTATTTACAGGCTCGCTTTCGGTTTCACCCCCCGAAGTACCCGACGTATCATGCTGGTCTGATTCTGTTCTAACATGATCCTCCTCCTGTAATAGGAGAAGAAAATTATGGAATTCGAACGACAATCGTGTGATGGGATTTTATTCATTTTCAAGCTATCAGGGATAAGATAATACCGCTTGTGTTTCCATGCGGGCAAAAATGACATTGATCATCTGTGTCAGTGTTGCCCTTGCTGTAGTTTGATTGACTAAATTCTTTGATGCCAAGTACACATTGTAAACAGTACGTATAGTCAAAAGTACAGTTCCTTCATGAACCTCCACATGTTGGCTTGTCATGACTGTCAAGAGAGCCTTTATAATTTGCAACTGGACTCCCTCGTCTGTCTGAGGTCCCATGAAGCAGCCACATATTGTTTCCACAATACGAACAATTAAAAGCTTATTCGGTTCTGTGGAATCTGGTACATTTCCAGTTAAATGACCATATGCAATTAATTTTTGCAAACAGTCAAGTGCTGTGACAACAATCCTGGGTGATTTACTCTGACAAGCCAGCTCAAAGGGTAGAAAATATTTCTCTGCTGAAATGACATTGGAATCGCTCTTGGGTTGAGGAAGAGCATTGGAGGTCACCTCTTCACGCTGATCAGTTGGAACATCTTTCATCTCATTTCGGAGGTCCTCTGTGTATCAAATACAAATCAAAACTGCGTTACAATACATACATCAAGATAGAATGATGCAATAAAATTCTCTTTATGAAATAAATATCCTTTTTGTGTTGTTATATTAAATGCTGAATTAGAATTCGGTACATTGACTTACCGAGTGCAGACTCACACGATTTTCTGAGTTGCGAAAGATGTGACCGTTTGACATCTTTGTCAGCTAAAATTTTTTCAAGAGCTCTAACGATAAACATCTCTCTGGTTTTGGAATTATTTTGCATCGTCACAACAACTCACGCGGTTGTTCAAAAATTTCAGTGTTTATTTCTCGCTAATCTGACATTAGTGTTGTGTACTGTGGTGAAGAGGTTTACGAGGTTAAATATGTGAGGCCGATTTGCTATTTGCATTTTCGTGCAATCCTTGACTGCAATCGTGAAACTCCTGCAACCGCATTGCGCGCTAAAGGTTAATTATAATTTCCTATCGAGGATCGTGAGGGACCGTCAACCTGCTCAGGTACCTACGTGGAAAGTCAAAAGCGAGCACTGCTGGCAGGATGACAGCCACATTGGATTTTTACACTACTGTGGCATATATACAAATGACAAAGGTGAACATGTGACGATAACACCGCCACCTTACGGAAAGGTATGATATCGTAGTATGAAATATAATTTTTTATTTTTCATTTTACAAAAAATACATTTTAAAGTTTACGCGCGAAAGTCATATATTTACTATATTACAGAAGAACATGACGAATACTATTCCATTATGAATCAGTGACATCTTGCACAACTGATGACAACTGTCTCCATCGTATATCACTGCCTGATATAAAATGACAACATTTGTTTTGGAGTGATATAATAATCACGTCAGTATATAAAACGACAGTCACGCGAATTCTGTTATGCGCGCTATCTGTCAAACGACTGAAGGCTTTTGATCGTCTTTCATTTCCACCATGCTTTCGATTGGATTCTTAATCGTGCTTGTTGTGCATCGAACAATCAGCTGATTGTATATTGTTACTCCGTGTGATAACATTGTTACTCCATTATAAACTTATTATAATAAGTAAACACTATGGAAAATACACCGTTGACACCACCACCACCTTATTCCGCTACAGTAAATTCAAAAGGTAAGCCGATAATCAATCTTTTAGGTTATACATTATATACTAATGTTTTTATTGTAGTTTTTATGAAGTCTGATGTAATATTTTGTTGATTTACAGTTATGCATAGAGTAAATTTCGATGTAAATCACACACAAAGTCCACTTGTAAAAAGAGTGCAATCGTGTATTTCTGTTATTCATATTATCTACAGGCTAAGATAAGATATGATCATTGATCTGTGTTAGTGACTAATATTTCCCTCTATAACTTATTTTCAGTCTCCATATTTTACTCCAAAGTCATATAAGAAATAACACTTAGTTTTTGTATTGTTCGTGACTCTCCATTGATTGAGAGTTAATATATTTGCTTATAACCCTCAACAACAATAATGTTTAACAATCATGTAGGAAGCTCATCTTGGCAACCACCTCCTGGATATTATCCAACAAACCAAACAGGTAGCTACCCAGGATGTGCTGTGCCAATTCATAATGCTTCACGTCAAGGGACCTATGGCCCATCATATGGCTCAACACATTCAACAACAATTATTGTACCAGAAATTGTATTTGTAGGTGCCTGTCCAGCCTGCAGGGTAAGTTTCTCGCTGTTTGTAAACAGTGTTGTATTTATTATATCCTAGCTGTTATTCTAAACACATGTGTTTCTAACATAGGTGGGTGTACTGGAAGATGATTATACATGCCTTGGTCTCCTGTGTGCGATTTTATTTTTCCCCATTGGTATACTATGCTGCTTACTTCTAAAAACCCGACGGTGTTCGAACTGCGGCGCATACTTCGGTTAACATCCGATATTCGGCATTAAAGGTTTATTTTACATGAGATATTTTCATGAAAGTTTAAGAGAATTATAGTCGCGATAATGTGATATATTTCTTCGTAACAACGATCGATTGTTTCATACAGAATGTTGGAAGAAATTGTTGATTATATAAAGTACATGTAGATTCAAAATTTGTTATGCAATATTATAAGTTTAGTTTGTTGTTACTTGATTGGTACATAAAATTGGCGAATGATAAGTGAATCTCAAAAGGTGCTCTTTTTCCGAAATATTATCGGCCTCATTCCACTTTTGTAGAATTCTCTAAAGCCAGAAATGTATTTTTGTAGTATATAATATGAAGGGATAGTATAAAAATAGACATAAAGAGATGCGGTGCCGAGAATGAAGAATATTTTTGTAAGCTATAGACTTTGATACTGCAAGGTCTTTAAATAATGTCGATAGTTTTTAATATCAAACAATTATCTATAAAATAATGATGAATGCTATGTTCATATTAGATGATTATATAAACAGCACGTATTTTTAGAAATTCATTGTATGTATTCTTTCTCATATGTCGAGGGAATAAAATATACATATCTGCGTTAATGAGAAACTGTGTTGTCCGTTAAACTACCCTTCATGGAACATTTCCATGCCCCAAGCGACCTTTGTCCTGTGTATAATACTGTAGTACGAATATTGAGTAGAAATTCGTAGTTGTCGGTGGCAAAAAATTATGTGAAAATCAACCGAAGCCAGCATAGAAATCGAAGTAATTCAGCGGCAATGTGTTGTCTGTGCAAGGACGGGACCGTGGATATTCGAGACGAAGTAAAAACGTTAAACGATGGCCGTTCTAATGCGCGCGGATACGTAAAGCGTCCCGAAGGTTGACATTGTAAGTCGGTACAATGTCACTTTCGTCTTTACGATCTTGAGGTCTTTCATACGACTTTTATTTGCCCGTCGGCGAACGCCGTAAAACCATGCAACGTCAATGAGACAAGTACTATCGATTTCTACTTCGTACATATTTAAGGAAATGTGACGCCGGAAAGTTCTATCGCGTAAAACGATCTCAGGTTTCCGAGAAATCATCGTCACAATGGTCAAACTTCAAATGTAACTAATTACTCAAATGTCCACTGGTAGTTCGCATTACACTTTGCGGAATTCGCGCGTGTTCATGCATTAAACGCGTGACTAAGTCTAGTGATCTATTAAATGATCTATTAAATCTTTACGAATGTAAGCTCGGAAAGGGGAGGAAACGAAATCAATTTTTTAAACTGATCAAGCAATAAATTCCTTGATGACGCGTTAGTTCTATTATCTGGAAAATATCTGTGACCGCAACCAGTGGAGGAATCTACAGTTACATTTGCGTTTATCTTCTAATAGTTTCGGTTAGTCTAATCGCCGCTGTAATTGCAAAATGGACTGTCTAATTGAAGAATCGACTTACCAGCGATCTTTTCGGTTGATCGCCATATGCGCTTGAAATTATAGTACGACGTGCGCAGTTGATTGCTGTCCAGTATCATAACTATCAACTACCGGTGTACTGCTTTTAGTAATGATTACTGATCTCTAGATGATCTTCTGGATTCTACCAGAAGGTCGACGAAGGAGAAGTCTTAACGAACCGTCTCGATAACAGTACGTTGCACTTTCGTAAGAGGATAACTCAGTTAAGGAAACATCAGCCTACACGGTGCAATCGGTTCGAAAGACTTTTTTTTGTAAGGGGGAGAAGAAAAGGAGAGAATCGCTGTTCCTAGAAGCCTCTCGCGGAAAATCGTGGCGACGAATCCGCGGCCGCAGGCGCGTTGTTCCCCACCGAGTTGGAGGGAGGCATAGATCTTGTCCTTGGAGGCAAGACTTAAATATGCATAAAGGAAGCAGTAGCTGGTGTTGTGGGACCAGAACGAGAAAAGCTTCGTTCGAAACCATGCCAGCCAACAACGAGGACACCCTAACTCAGTCCTTTGACCGGTCGATACAAATACAACCGGGATACGAAGACCCACAAGCCAACCGCATCGACACAACCAACACAGTTTCCGATTTCTCGAGGATGATCACCGACGCTCAAGGGATTTCCACGGTTCCCGGGGTTGCTCGATCGATGAACAACTTCAGAAAATCCCAGGACAATGAGCACGAACGACCGTCTTATCGCAGTTTACCGAATCGCGACAGCCATGAGAAATTCATCAGGGACTTTTTCGAAATCGTCCTGGAAGAGGCAGTTTTCGAGGTGAGAGTCACGTTAAGTTCGCTTTTCGAGTGACATTCGTGAGGTTCCCCAATGTCGCCCGTCGGTTTTTCGATCCGAAAGAGAGTGGACCGCGCGACAATGAAATACGCCTAGTGTTCGGAGTGACAGTCGTCATTATGAGGAAATCGCGACAGGAATTTCACGAGGTGATTTACTGTTTTATTCATTAATTTGTCACCTGTCGTGAATTAAAAATCTATGTGTTCCGTGGACAGTTTGACACGTGAATGCTGATTTATCGAAATATTTGGGTACCTCGGTTAGTGAGCACAATTAAATGAAAATTAATTGACCGAATAATTGATTCCTTTGTAAAGAATGTATGCGTGTCTCGCATCGGAAAAAAAGGTAATTTACTTCGGGCAAAGACAACAAATTTCGTCAAACTCGATCGGCACGTTTTCCGTTTATTTAGAGAACAACTAAAGGAACAATGAAACCGTCGGGGAAAGCAGACAGTCAGGTGGGTAAATAGCATTGGGAAAACAGTAAAAACGACTGGTCTTCGGAAATTTACCTTTTCGATAACGAGGTCTATCGATAATTTCGTTGGCAATGTCAAAGCTCCTTTCACAAAAGGAAAGTATCGGTATTTCCGATCACCATAGAAATGAATCCTTGAAACCCTGAAAAATGGAAATCGTGAGAACCGCGGGGATATCGCACCTTGTATCTGACCGAAATACATAGAATATTTATTAATCCAGGGTCTCCGGAGTCACCATCGACAAATTACGACGTAATGTTCCAGGCATTACCCTCGCTAATTGCATGGTGATTAAATTGCAATACTCGTTCCAATTTCAAAAACCTGCTCGCCAAGTAGTTATCTCGAATTGCTTTCATGTAGTATGCGTGAGACACGCATGTATGTGTACATTTTTTTTCGTCATTGTGCTAACGTGTGCTTTCAATAGTCCAAGTAGGAACGGCTAATTAACGGATAGTGGCTTGAGATATTACGCGTTGTGTTTCATTATCATACAGATTATATTGCCAGTTACCATTTGATTACACATCGGCACGTTGCAGCGAACTGGCAACGCACAATCGGAAATTGTTGCGTTGTCGTCGATGAATGAATCAATGTGTTCGGTGAGCGTATATCGATCCTTCAATGAAACAAAGGCCATGGACCGTTAGCCTCGGGAATCTAGGAGGATTAACGTGTCACTGTCACAACAATGTTGCCGCTGACCTACAAACAAGTAGGCTTTTACAATGATCGATCGTCATTTTCAGGGAACGTCAAGAAAAAACAAGGTCGTGGAATGGGTCGACCCATCGGAACTCAGTTCTATCGTGGACCTGAAGATTTTGAGGGACGGACAATCGCATGAGGAATTGCTGTCCCTTGCTCAGCTGGTTATCAAGTACAGCGTGAAGACCGGTCACCCGCGTTTTATTAATCAGCTATACTCCAGCGTGGATCCTTACGGCCTGGTTGGTCAATGGCTGACTGATGCATTGAACCCATCAGTCTATACATACGAGGTTTCCCCGGTCTTCTCACTGATGGAGGAAGAGGTCCTTCGTGAAATGAGGAAAATAGTTGGTTGGAAGGACGGCCGAGGTGATGGGATTTTCTGCCCGGGGGGTTCCATGGCGAATGGCTACGCCATCAACTTAGCTCGCCACTACCGGTTTCCCGAGATCAAGGAGTCGGGTTTGTCCCACGCGTCAAGGCTCATTGTCTTCACGTCGGAGGACGCTCACTACTCCGTAAAAAAGCTTGCGTCCTTCCTAGGAATCGGCGGGAACAACGTTAAATGCGTCAGAGTGGACGCACGAGGAAAGATGCGAATGGACGACTTGAACGACAAGATCGAGCTGGCACTTAAGGAAGGTGCTGTGCCCCTGATGGTATCTGCCACCGCTGGGACCACCGTTCTGGGAGCCTTCGATCCTCTCAGAGACATCGCCGCCGTCTGCAAGAAACACAACATGTGGTTCCACGTGGACGCAGCTTGGGGTGGCGGTGCTTTGATGTCCAACAACTACAGGACACTTCTTGACGGCGTTGAACTCGCTGACTCCATCACCTGGAACCCGCACAAGCTGCTCACGGCTCCTCAGCAATGTTCAACCTTGCTATTACGACACGAAGGTCTACTACAATCTGCCCACGCGTGCAAAGCAGCCTACCTCTTCCAGCCCGATAAATTCTACGACACCTCTTACGATTTCGGGGACAAGCACATCCAATGTGGTCGCAGGGCGGACGTCCTGAAATTTTGGTTCATGTGGAAAGCTAAAGGAACGACCGGTTTGGAGAAACACGTCGAGAGAGTGTTCGAACTTTCCAAATATTTCGTCGAGCTGATCAGAAAGCGGGAGGGATGGAAGCTTTTACTGGAACCCGAATGCACCAACGTCTGCTTCTGGTACGTCCCGCCTTCGAAACGTCATTTACAGGGAGAGGAATTGTCACGGGTATTGCACAAAATCGCGCCAATCGTTAAAGAACGCATGGTACGCAAGGGATCCATGCTTATCACCTACCAACCCCTACGCGGTCTACCGAACTTCTTCAGGCTGGTCCTTCAAAATTCTGGACTAACGGAAGGCGACATGCAGTTCATCGTAGAAGAAATCGAAAGATTGTCCGACGATCTCCCGGACGTAGAAAATCTTTAATAGATTAAAGCAGATATCTTTAACTTCCCTTCGGTGACCGTTGCAATGAAATATCTTAAGTCGCGAGGGAACATGTATATACTTGTATATTCCAATAACAATTCAAGTACTCAATAACGAAATGAAGAACAAATATTTAAACATTTAAATCGTTCTTTATGTTGACATTCCATTCGTGTTTACCGTGCTTACACATTCGCGGAACGTGTACACTAATACACGGTATATTTTCGTTATCTTTGTTGCTTCGCGAAATTCGATCGGTACATAGTCACGTGTAAACACGTTATAATAAAATTACAACATTGCTTTATTTACAATTCCGCTTAATGATAAACATCGTACAGACGCGCGTTGTTAAGCTACCCTTTCAGAATCTCGTGAATCACAATTTTCAATAATCTCGTTCGATATTTCGATCAGTCTGAGCAACGATTTTAGACGCGTCGCTCTTAACTGTACTCCTCGAGGAACTTTATGTGGAACTTCTTGAGACTATCGAGCATAGTTTTAATCTTCTCCTTCTGAGGTAAGATAGTAGTCCTGAAGTGATATGTTCCAGGTTTCTGACCGAAGCCTGAACCGGCGATAACACAAATGCCTGTCGATTCTAGGAGCTTAAAGGCGTAAAAGACGTCAGGTGCCTGACCTTTAGCTTTGGCCGCTTCTATCGCCTTCTTCGGGAGTTCAAATTGAGGGAAAACATACATGGCCCCCATAGCTGGATTTGCCTATGAACACAAGTTTGTCCGATTTAGTCGCTGAGCGTTCTGTTCAACGAACACTGCTTAACTTACCTTAAAACCAGGAATACTGTTCAACGTGTCCACTACTAGCTGTGACCTCTCTGCGAGGGATCGTAACGTTTCGGTCTTTTCTTTCTGGAATTGCTGGTAGGATGGTTCGTTTGGTTTCGGTGTGTTCACCACGACATCCATGACGACCTGACCCAACACAGTGGGACACAACATTGCCGAGATTGACTTCATCAAGACGGCCATTACATTAGGATCCATGTTAATAATTTCGGAATAGCCTCCACGAATTCCACACTCGCCCATGTACCCTACAATTCATTGTTATTTTAGTCCTAAGAACTACGATTAATCCTATTGATTCGCACCTTTGGAGATAGACATGAAAGACGCCAGTTCCATTTTCGAGTACGGCTCGCCCATTTCCACCATGACTTTCTTAAACGAATGGAAACAACATTCCTTGTGATAAATATTGTCTTGGTAGACCTCGTCGGCCAATAAGAACAGATGATTCTTGTGTGCAAAGCGAATGATGTCTTCGATGTTGGATCTGGACAGAACCTGACCAGTAGGATTTCCCGGATTGATTACAACCAAGACACGAGGGTTGCAGGTTTTTTTAGCCTCTTCCAGAGACCTTTCTAGTTCGCTCACATCCAAGGACCACTTGTTCTCCTCGTTCAGGTAATACCCGACTTGAGCGAGACCGAATTCCGACAAAGTCGCGGAGTAGAGGGGATACTGAGGAATCGGTATCATCACGCCAGATGGTCTGCCGTTGATCTTTTCATTGAACAGCTTGAGGAAAGACTGAAATTAAGATACTCCAGTTAATCCCTGTCGCGGATTATTGAAAGGTGGAAGAAATCATTTGCACACTTTGATTCCATCGGAGGCTCCGTTCGAGAGAATGATGTTCCTGTAATCCGTTGGTATTCCGTCTCTCTCCTGGATATACTGTGCCACGTGTTTCCTTATGATCTCTATCCCGGCGGATTCTGAGTAGGATCCGACGCTGCCGCCCTTGCAACCTTCAAGAATTGTCTTGGCTCTAATCTTTGCGTCCTCTGGATAACTCGGATCGTTCAACAAATGAGGCGATACCGTTAAAGTTAATACTTGTCGGAGGAAGGTGATGGGTTGTTGGCCCATGGCGTGCGCATCTCCTACGTTCGCTTTAATCACCTCGTTAAACGGCTTTTTTGCGCCCTGCGAACAGGAAATGTAACAATTGTTACGATTGCCCGATAACAGGCGCATGCGAATGATGCAAGGTCGTACGCATTAAATTTCGTTGTGTGCGTAACCGCAGTCGGTTTTCAACTCTATTTCGATTACGTGACTGGCAGATATCCTATTCATTGCTAGCGAGTTTTCTCGACGAAAACACCAATGTACCGTCTTCGATTACGAGCGAATTTTAAAAAGCTGACGTGCCACGTTGTGATTAATTCTCACGCGACGACAGGAAGTGATCAATTTATAGGAGTGCGCACCACAACGGTGCGATTCTATTATGACATCAGTTGCATCAATTACGAAAGGCATTTTTTACGGCAATGTTTTCGAAAGCTGCGCGTAATATCAACCATGGAAACGTTTGCCAGTCGGCCATACGTTTCATTAATGTACAACGTTGAGTTTCATGGTATTGGTAAAAACTAGCACAGATAAGGCGAGGCATGATATTACTACCGAGACATGCAACATGTCCTCTACGTCACATAGTGCATGGAAGAATGTTAATTTTTCAATACAAAGTACGGCTGATAGGGCAATCTTCATCGCATTTTTTTCATTATTCTCGCTGGGGCGATTAAAAAATTGCGATAAAAAACAAAGATCGTTCTGAATCGAACTGGTAAACATTTTGGTCTTGGCAAGGAAACACGATGGTATGTTAAAAATATTCGAATACGCGTAATGAGTCTCGAATATCATCAAGAACATTGCTCATTCGACAACGCCCGTGATCAGCTGATGTTTCGTTAACACCGCGGATACGCCATTCTATTTTTAGTTCTGGACGATGAGTCGCTTTGAGCAACTTTATGCCGTACTTTTGAATATCACTTGTAACGATCTGTAGAGAGTACACGACTTCCCCGACTTTGGCGTCGTATCAGTCCATTTGTAATACAGAGATAACGTTGGGACATCGATTGTGAAATTCAGGGATAAGTGAAACGTTCTCTGAAGGGACTGTCATACGATTCCAAAGAACCGAAACCGGTTTGTCAGCCACGGAAGCATATGGTGTAATCTTGTTAAAGTGCTGGACTTTCGGTTCTCCAGGACTTTGTCAACAAATTAGTCAGCGCATCTTTTCATTTTTCGTGGTTCATCTTTGCTGAACCGTAGCTATAACGCTCATCCCACGCGTTTTCAAGAATGGAATGTCAAGTACGTCAATAAAAAAAGCGACGCTACCGCCGGTGTTTCTCATAAAAACACGTAGAATCATCCGCTTACGGTTCATTCATTTTTCTGACCCGCAACAAATGGTTTCCACGTGAACGCTTTGCACTAGGAGCAAAACATGTTCACGCAGAAGTGGGGAAAGTCACCGCGGAACGATCGAACCAAACGTGATGTGAATTTTTTTATCGCCTTATCTGTGCTACTGTCACGAATCTGATAAGCGCGGGTAGAGTACACGGATCTAGGAATTTTGTTTTAACGTCAACAACATTGTTTTTAATCAACAATATCTGCGAAGAGAAAAACAATATCCCCACTGTTTTCCTCTCTGAACGATAATACCTGTCGGTAACTCCTCTTGCTCCAATCTTATCAACGTTATGACGTTAATATGTTCAACAATTGGAGGGCTTAGGGAAGCTTGTATTTGATGAGGCTTACCTTCTGCAATTCCTTCTCGATTTCGATAGCCCTCATGAGGAGCGGACCTCGGACGGCGTACTCCATTTTCCTGAGGTTTTCGAAGACATTGTCCTCGGTGAGGACTTTGCGTGCGGGTGTCGCGCTGGCCATGCCTCTTCGTTGCGTCCTGTCAATGATTGCCGGTGCGACTGGCGCTGTTGTGAAAGTTGCTAGCCGCGTAGATCTTCCAACGCTGGCACCGCTGAAGCCGCTGGCACCGTTGAGCCCACACCGAGCAACTGCCGTTCCGGCGTACGGCCCTGCCCCTACCCCCGTTCCTACCCCCGTCCCCGCCCTGGACCAGCCGCTCGCGATTACGGCCTTCCTTAGACGTGTGTGCGACATTTTACAACGTTGCGTGGATCGGCCGTTCTACCACTCGAGTCCTTCCCTACTTCACGACCTTGTTAATCCCCCTGTTTAGTCGACCCAACGAGACCCTCTGATTCCTACTGAGGCCGGTTATTCGTCGCCACGTTCCACGCTTGCCAATCGTAGCACTGGCTTTCGTGGCTATCACTTCCGCTTCCGTTATTCAGTCTTTCTGTACTCGGATATAGGTGCGCTTAGCGATTGAGAGCTGCTCTATTCGACGCTCCGACCACTAGATAGCCTTTGGTGTCGTTATCTGTCTCTTCCTCGACGACGCCGGTGGATTGGCCAGCGCGCACCCCTCGGGTCAATCGATAGGGTTGCGTTTACCCGAACGTCACGGCACGGGGTGGTTGTCTAGGGGCTGGAACCTTTCGGCTGGGGGGATGCGATGCAACAACGGTTCAATTCGCGCCACGCAGAGTCTTGGAGGACCGCTGATGGCGAGCTTGCTGCCACCTAGAGACCGTCGTTGATCGCCACCCTCGAGACCGCCCTTACCCCTCCGGGGTCAAAGTACGACCGCACCGCTCCGTTTTTCTCCACCCTCTTCGATTCTTCCCCTCGACTTCTCGTAACTCTGCGGGCAAGACCACTTTTTACTCGATACACAGATGTAAGAAATGTGATTATTCGTTTGTTCGGTGTTTAGTGAGCAAACATCAACCGATGCCTTCGATAACGGAACATGAGGAATATTGATGAAGACCTCTCGCCACTGACAATCGTGGAGAATAATGCAGTAGTGTCATTCTGTCAATTGAAAGGGTATAGTTAACATAATAAATGAGCAAATCATTCACAGCACTAATGCTCCGTTTGTCGCGAGTGAAACGAAAATAAAATTAAAACTGGCAGTCTTTAGTTTTTCTCCGATAAGTGGCCGTTGACCCCGTGGTTACACAAGCGCAATATGAAAAACATACTCGAAGAAATAAGAAAAAGGACAATTGGATTATGCCTACAGAACCGAAATTATCGACGTCATACCTTGTCCAAACTGCCTGGCTGAAGTATTACTATTTTCTTGATAAACTTATGACGAAAACGATCGCAGGTTCGTCGTCGAAAGACGTAAGAACTAACGATAAGAAAAGTAGTGGCGGTTTATCTCGAGTCTCCTCTAGAAACACGGAAGATGCGACACTAACTTTGATAACTCAGTGACTTGTTTTTTTGGGAAGACCAGAGATAACCCGCGCACGTTGCTCGCGCTGCAAGCACTGCAGAATGGAGTATGCGCAGCATGTGTACCGCTGCGAGAAGAATCAGATTATACAATTATTTTCCATTACGAAGTCGGTGCAATCGCGGTGGGTCTCGCCCTTTGTACCGTGAACTCCGTGAATTACAAAGTATCAGAGAATACAGTATCGCGCAGTGTTATAATTGTATTTTCTATTTATGAATTTTCCATGATTCCTCCTTTTTCAGGCTTTCCAATCTGCCGTTTACGTAACGAAGCGAAGAAGCGCGTATTGCTGAAATATTTCTCCTTGCTCCAATTCATACGGAGCTCCATTGCCTACCACAATGTGACGGGTTGGTAATATTTATTTTCGGCAAAACGCCAAGCTGTTGGACGGCTTAACATGTATTTACTTATTGTCAAATTCCTCAACCCAAAAATTGCTCAATGTTAGCGTCACCTTAGTTGCGAAGGAAAAATTCGCACGTACGCAAAAAAACAAGTCTTAGTTATTCATAGACGCTGAGGAGCTTGAGTTGGCAGAGATATAGAGTCCACAGTTTTTCACGTAAAAATAAAATAGATGGGTGATATCGTACTAAGTGTCTGACATTATTCAAATGGTATCAAGCACGTTGCGTTAGTTGTATACATCTTTTTACAACCGTCTTCATTGAATTTATACAGCATGTAATAAGCGTCGGCGCTAAGATAAATCGGGGTCAAAATACTTTCGTTGGAAAATAGTCGCTTGAGCAACGTCTCCTTTGCTGTTAAACGATACAATATTTTTCTTATCTCTTAATTCGTATTTTCGAAATCCGCGGCGAAAAAGTTTTTGGAGATTCGCGTTAATTTAGATGAGGATTAAAAAAAACATTTGTCTCACGATAGCGTGACGGTTCGAAAAGACGATTTAAATTCAAGAATGCTGTTTTAAGCTTCGCAAACAACTGTGCAAATATAAAAGAACCATCAACGTAAACCAAGTAACGTAAAAATGCGGAGTAGAGGTGTACGTCAGAAGTAAGACTCTGGCGGGCGAACGGGCAATTCCGGAGGAATGAGGTAGTCACGAAGAGAACGTGCTTGTTTCACATGGCAAGCTCTCATGTTAAGTTAGGTCGAATGAGGGAATTCTAGGTTATACGTGCTATGAAAGCGGTGTTATGAATTCTGATGGCTTTTAAGCACTTGCTGAATACGCACGATGAGATAATAGGGCTACCTTGAACCGCCCTCTTTGGGGTCCTTTGTATCGTCTCACCGGACGATCGTCTTTTGACGCACTTAACAATTGATTATCATCAAAGTACTTCAAACTCTCGTCGTTTATAATCAATTTACCGTAATCTTAATCTTCAAATACGTCGGATATTTTTATTTGTAAATTCAAGGTTTACCTGAGTCGTACGAACGTAAACTCCCAGCGATCAGAATGAGTTACTCCGAAGTTAAACTCTTGGTCTGACAGATTGGACGCGACACGAATTCTCAATGCGTTCGAATCTGTCTTGAAACACGCACTGACGAACTCCGCGAGTAAGGTCCCCCATATTTATAGAATATTATATAAGAGAGCCCCGCGCACGAAGATGGTCGAGCGACCACGGCGAAGACGATCCTTTGTAATTCACAATTTCCTTATCACTCTGGCCGACGTAATAATATTTATGTCTTTCACAAGAATTAAATATAATGTACATTAATGCATACCTCCAGTTTTAATAATTATCGGTGCTGTCTGAAATAAATTTCAAATACCTTCCAGCGTGTGCGTTTATAATTGAACATTTATTGCAAACTACTGTTTCTTTTCGGTATCCCAAAGTTCTATTTCTGTACACGAATTTACGGGTATAAGGACAATCTTAATTTCGAGCCTTAAAATTTATTCTTGGACGGTATCCGTTTGATAATCGCACAATATATTAACAATTATTATCATTCTGACAACTCGTTAAAAAATACACAAAATACTGATATATTATATAATATTATTAGGAGACTCTGGATCCCTGCCCAGGTCAAAGTCCATTGCAACAAAACAGATGTATATATATATTTATTTATATATCTTTGCATATAATTATCTGTATGGAGAGTGTGTCAGCGTTTTGTGTTTTCTTCCAATCGTAAGCTTAATATGTACAATCTTCCTTTCAAGAGCATTCGTGAGTCCGGGTGCATTTCAAAGAATTCATTATACAGCCGAAACAATGGATACATTTGCATTAAAGAGCTTTCTTTCTATCCTCGTTAATCTCTGAATTGCAATCACAGGTGTGGTAGAAGAAAAACTACACTGACGTACCCTGTGTAATCTAAGCTGAAATGTACAACAACCGACGATGTGGCCGACCAAACATTCTGAGCACTGATTGCTTAAAAAGACACATTTATTTATATATAATATAATCAATTGTTTTGTATAACATCCGTTATAATTAATAATGCTTAACAGAGCGCACTATATAAAATATCCACGCGATCGTAGCTTTCGATTTCGTCGAGAGAATCCATTCACCATAAAAAATACACGACGTCGCGTTTAGAGATTGGCCACTTTATGTTCAGTATAAAATCTCCCATGTCTTATCACGTTCTTTCTATAAAAATACTCATTTAAAAATACACCGTGTTGGTCCAATATGCGTATACGTCTATGTGCACGCACCGAATATGACGCACGCAGATACACGTATAGACAGTCCCACGCACATACATATACTCCGTACTTAATAAAAATATTGCGTTATCACTATACCTCAAGCGTACTTGAGTGGAAGAGAAAGAGAAAGAGAGAGAATGGAATGTGTTGCGCTTTTATGGTACACGGATAACATGAAAATAATATTTCATAGCAATTATATTTACAAGACTTACAAATCACACCTAAGACAATGACACAATCGGAACGTGCCTATTGCAATTGGATCTCGATTCACGTTCGTATACGTGATTAAAGGAGAGTACCGATTCTAAAAGTGCCGCTCCCGAGCATCGACCGCTCGTTCAGACTGACAGAAGGCCCATTCATTAACTTTCCTTCATAAATAAGTTATTTCAGACAAGAAGAACTCGAGCGATCTGATGTCGAGGGCAGCAGGTACGTTCTACGCTTGAGCGCCAATCGTTTTTTTAAAATCTTAATTTACGTCGTTAATAAATACGTCCGTGATTAAAATTTGAAACTCGTTAAAAATTGGTTCGCTCGAGATCAAAGTACAATAGGTGTGAAAGCATCTCTGCGTACTGGAGACAGACTACCTAGCATTCGGACTTGTCTTCTTCAACCAATTGCTGGGTGTCCTTGCCCGAATCAACGGGCGTGGGATCGAGTTCCCTCCTCTTGAGATGTAGCTGCGGGGGTTCCTTATGTTGGACACTGGAGGGCTTCATTTCGGCCGGCATTTCGTACATGTTACTTCCACTCGTGCCGTTCGTTGTTCCGCTTTCTAAATTCACCGCGTCGTACATAGGATTACTGAAGTCTCTGTTCTTGGTGCTGACGTCGCTGAGATTGTACTCGACGTCAAGAGGTTCCTTTGGAAAGAAAGATGACTTGAGCATTCCTGGGCCAGGAGTGGGAATATACCTAATGATTCCTAGACTTACCATTCGTTCGTGGGTTGTCCCACCGAACTCGACGTTACTTCCCTGTCTGAAGGACACACTTTGAGCACCAGTTAGGCTGCCGAGACCACCCGGTTTACCGCTGTAAATAGAATCCCCTCGGTTAGTGATAACAAACTACCGTCAGGGTGAATCCGTAATGTCTGACGGTACTTACAATGGTCGTTTCTTCAGGACCATAACTATGGCTACCGCGGCAAAGAGTACCAAAATGGCGACGACAATTGGGATGACAATAGCGGCCGTGGAACTTCCGGCTCTAGCTGCGGCCAAGCCCTCTTCACAGTATTGCCCATGGAAACCAAATTGGCAGGAGCATTCAAGTTCATAATTCTGAGCCTCCTGACAAACTCCGCCATTCTGGCAAGGACATATCCTGGGGGCAGGTCTTGGTCTCTCGTTCGTTGCGTCGCATTGTCTTTCGCTGGCAGTTGCTTCCCTAGGTCCAGCGCTATCCGGACACAAACAACGATGGCCACCAGGAACAGCCACGCAGAGATGCGTGCACTCCGCGTTGTGGCAAGGATCCCTCAGAGTGGTATTGTATCTCAATGGATGATAAACTTTCACTCCTGTTACGCTGGTAACGTCCGTGACTAACGTTACTGGCACACCCCTACCGAACTTATCCTGTGTCACAATGTCGAAGGTCATCCCTTGGAGCCAGTACAAGTTGCTCTCGAAGACGTCGAGTGAAAGAGGCGCTCCTGCATTCCTCAGAATGATTCTACGGTTCGAACCGTCCAAACGTACGGACTCGATAGTGCTGAGTTTGCTGTCGACCCAGTAAAGCGTGTGATTCATTCCGTAATCAATTGTCAGACCAGTTGGTGCTCCCAGTCTGTCTGTGACTAGCTGTCTCCGCCTACTTCCATCCATCCAGATCATCTCGATCTTTGGCTCACGAAGGCTTCCGGTGTCCGACCAAATGGCCCTACCGATCTGAGGATCCAGCACGATCGACTCTGGAATTTCTACGCCAATCGTCACTAAACTTCGACGGTACCGTCCGTCGGCTTTGGAGACCATAATTCGACCTGACGGTTTGTCGCTCTTATAGTCCACTTCCGTCCAGTACAAGTTTCCGGAGATCCAATCGATGGCCAAACTCAACGGCTTGAAGTCACCTGGAAAACCATTACATTCGGATTAAGTATACGTTTTAGGAATGGCAGAGGACCCTGAAAATTCATTATAATTACTTTGCATGTGAAGATCTTGCGCGTAGCCAATTTTCACTTGACCATCCTTGGCGTCGACCATGTAAGATCTCTTGATTGTCATATTATGATCGTCGATCCAGTAGACGTACTCTTCCTTAGGATCGAAATCAATAGCCTTGACTCTCGCCTCATTGACTACCACTTCGAGTATCTCTCTCTTCCTCAGATCGTACGCTCTAATATCCTCAGCATTTCCAAATATGAGTTTCGTGTCAACGTCGAGAGCACGGCAGACCCCGCTACGCTGATCGGACAGCTCAAATCCTTGGCGACAGGAGCAGGAGTAGGTACCGTTAAGATTCGTGCAGATCTGCGAGCAGTGATGTTGACCTGTGGCGCATTCATCGACGTCGTCGCAGTGTTTCTTATTATCCTGCGATATAATATAGCCTGGGTAACAGGCACAGATGTATCCTTCTCCGCTGGTGATGTTGTGACAGTAATGAGAACAGCCACCTTTATTGCTATCCAGGCAGAGCTTGTTATGATCTGGAATACAAAGACAAGTAATCGAATTGGATCCAATTTTGGGATATCATTGTTTCCAAAACAAAGTACACTATTGTTCGTCATAAACTTACGACATCCCAGTTCATCGGAGGAATCACCGCAGTCATCGGCAAAGTCGCAGAGCTTCGTGAGGTCAACGCATTTCTTGTTGGCACACTGGTACTCGGTGATGGGATCACAGGGTCGTACTCTGGCAGCACACATGGTCATGTTGTTCTCGTCAGACCCGTCTCCGCAGTTGTCGATTCCATCGCAGAGCTGATACTTGGCGATACACTTCCTGTTGGCACACTGGAACCTCCTGGACGAGTCGCAATTGAAGTCGATGCACAAGGACGGTGCCTCATCGGAGCCGTCGCCGCAGTCGTCACTTCCGTCGCACCTGTCCGAGAGTGAAACGCAGAGATTGTTGTCGCACTGGAATCGCGAGGACGGGCAGTACCGTCCACCGGGGTATCTCGGTGGACAACCGATTTCGTCGCTCATGTCTCGGCAATCCCTTGCTCCGTCGCAGCGCAGGAACGAAGCGATACAGTGGCCACTGGCGCATTGGAAGGTATCGTTCTGTCGTCATAAATTGCGTTAATTAATCCCCAATGACGTACTTGAAAACCTACTCTGTTTGAAAGTAATATTCTACGGATGAATAAGGTACCTTGCAGACGAATTTCTGACATTCTATCTCATCGCTGTTGTCTCCACAGTCGTCCTCGTTATCGCATCTCCATCTAGACGCTATGCACTTGCCGTTCTTGCACCGGAATTCGGATTCCGAGCACTCCCTGTACTTGTCCTTGCACATGGACTCAGCCTCATCGGAGCCATCGCCACAATCGTCGGCGAAATCACAGAGCCATTGTTTCGGCACGCATCTGTTGTTGCCGCACTTGAAGTCCATCTGAGGGTCGCATTTCGGGCAACTCTCGGCTCGTTCGTCCGAACCGTCTCTACAGTCGTCCTTGCCGTCGCAGAAGAGCCATTTGGGAATACAACGGTAATTGGCATGACCCGGGCAACGTTGCCAGCCGGTGGGACAACTCTTCTGACGACAGAGGTAAGCGGGCTCATCACTGTCGTCTCCGCAATCGTTATCCGAATCGCAGTACCACAATTTCGGTATGCACTTGCCATTCTTGCAGCTGAACTCGGTGTTGGGGTCGCAGGTTCTGTTGTCTGAAAACAGGAAACCAGGCCAATGTAAATATTCGTACCTCTGACACTCCTTGACCTTCCTGAGGTAAAATACTTACGACAGATTTGTGGATCTTCGTCGCTGCCGTCCTTACAGTCCTCATCACCGTCACATTTCCAAGAATCGTGTATGCAACGACCGTTCGACTTGCACTTGAACTCCAGTGCTGAGCATTCAAGGTCACAGTTGGCTTCGTCGCTCCTGTCTCCACAATCATCGGCCCCGTCACACACCGAGATGCTTGTCGTGCAGTTGCCATTTGCGCACTGGAAGAGACTGGCTCGACAGGTACGCGGAGGGCAGGCAGGTGACTCGTCCGATCCATCTTTGCAGTCTTTCTCGCCATCGCATCTCCAGAACCAAGGAATGCACTTCTCGTCGGGTGGTCCGCATCGGTGCTGACCAGCGGTGCAGTTGGCGATGCAGGTCTTGCCGTCCTTGTCCAGAATGAACTGATTGGGACAGGCACATTTGAAGGACGTGACTCCGGGCTGACCGTATCCCTCGAGAAGGTAGGAACTCGCGGGAGGGGCGATAAGGCAGAGATGCGAGCATCCCCCGTTGTTCTCCGCACAGGGATTATCGTAGGGAAGTTGCCGGAGGGGATGATAGACGTGAATATCGTAAGGCCTGTGTGTGGTGTTCCTCAGAACGGTCAGGTTCTTGCCGGAGAACTTCTCGGCCTTGCTGATGGCCTTGAGGTTCCAGTCGGTCCAGTAGATGAAGTCGTCGAAGACAGTGATGGCAAAAACGTGGGGTACAGCATCTCCACTGAGGACAATGCGTCGATTATGACCTTCCAGATCAGCGAAAGCGATGTAGTCGAGGTGAGCATCAGCCCAGAATATTCGATCGGTGAAGTAATCTATCGTCAAGGCATTGGGCCAAGCAATATCATCTTCCCAGGTCAAGATCCTCGTGAAATTACTACCATCCATTCCCATTTTCCCGATGTAGGCCTGCAGGTGCCAGGAAGTGAAGTACAAGTGCCCAGTTCCCGGATGAACGACGATGGCTCGTGGGTCAGCTATTCCACTTTGAAGAGTCTTTCTATTGGTACCGTCGAGCTCTGAAACGTCCAAGTGTTTGGCGTGTCTGTCCAGCCAATAAAGTTTGCGTCCGACCCAATCAATAGCGATGCCCTCCAAACCGAGACTATCATGATGAATAATAGGTTCCTTCTCCCCGCCGTTCACCGGCGCTCTGTATATCGTCTTAGCCGTAACATCACAGAAGTAGAGCATTTGTTGTGCATAGTCAGCGTCAAGAGCAACTACGTTTACGAGGTCCTGGTGCATGAGATTGTAAACGCTGGCATTCGTTGACATGTTCCTCACGTAATATTTGTTGGTAAATACTATCCACGGCTCGATCCTGTCGCGTCTCTTACAGGTATGATCATCGTACCATCGGACGTAGTATCGATCGTTACATTTACAATAATACCCTCCGGGAGTGTTCTCGCACTGTTGACTGCAAACTTCTGGGGTTTCTATACACTCGTCAATGTCCGCGCAGGCCTTGCCGTCGTCGAGGAGTTTGTAGCCAGGGTTGCACTCGCAGTAGAATCCTGTTGGCGTATCGACACACTTGTGTCCGCACTGATTCATCTCGATTCTCGCGCATTCGTTGACGTTGCAATGCGGTGGCTCGTCGCTCTCGTCCGAGCAGTCAGGTTCCTTGTTACAAACCAGTTGTTGATCTATGCAATTTCCATTGGCGCATCTAAACTCGTTCGGATTTGGACAAGTAACGTTCTTGGCTTTAGAAGGACAGTCATCTTCGTCCGAATGATCTCCGCAATCGTCCTGTCCGTCGCAGTGGAACTGTTTCCTGATACACTTGAAGTTTCGACATGCGAACTCTTGGGCCGAACATTTCTTATACTGACTGTTGCAGAATTTCCCTTCGTCGCTACCGTCCCCACAATCATTGTCATGATCGCAGAGCCAGCTTTTGTTCAGACACCGTCCGTTGTTGCAGGTGAACTGAGTGTCCGCGCAAGGTCTCGGCGCTGGACAATGATGAAGAGTAACATTCTCGTCCGCACCATCTACGCAATCTGGGTCTCCATCGCAGAGCCATTTCTTCGGGATACACTGAGCGCGGTTCCAAGCTTTGTTGGCCGTGCAAGTGAACTCAGTTTCTTCGTCGCACTTCCTGTCGTTACATTGATGCCGTTCGTCTTCATCGGAATTATCCAAACAATCATTATCACCGTCGCAAATGTATATCCTGGGTATGCAGTTGCCGTTGTCGCAGGTGAACAGATCTCCGAAGCACGTTCTGCTCTCGGATCGACAATAATCTGGTGGCTCGTCGCTGTTGTCCATACAATCGTTATCTCCGTCGCAGTGCCAGGTGGCTGGGATACATCGATGATTTGGGCACCGGAAACTGTTTGGCGGGCATGTCCTCTGAGCGCAATGTAAAGGATTCTCGTCACTGTTGTCGCCGCAATCGTTGTCTCCGTCACACAGCCAATACGGTTCAACACAGATGTTGGTGTTCTCACATTTCAAATAGTTCGGGGGACAAGTCGTGTTATTCGGGCATCGTTCGTGAGTCTCGTCGGACGTGACGTTGTCCTTGCAGTCGTTCACACCGTTGCAGACCTGGGACTGCGGGATACACCGATAATTGGCACAGGTAAATTCTCCGAGAGCGCAGGGAGGGTACACGCAACCTTCCTCGTCGCTGCCATCACGACAATCGTTCTCGTGATCGCATTTCCACGTCTTAAAGATACAACGGCCATTGTTGCAACGGAACTCGTTAGGACTGCACGAATGATGAGCTGTGAAAAGAACAAATTTGTACAAATTATTCATTGTCTTTGAGGTAAGGTAAAGATGTGCCTTGAGAAAAATACTCACAGCAATAGGTCTCATTTTCGTCAGTGCCGTCTCCGCAGTCATCGTCGCCATCGCAGGCCCACATACGCGAGATACATCTTCCGTTTTTGCAGGCGAATTTGTTGCTATCGCAGGTGACATTTTTAGGGACACACATTCTACCTTCATTGACCACTTTGCTATTCTCATCACACTTGCATTCCGCCGTACCGTTGAGACCTGGATGACAGGACTGTTCGCAGCCTCCGTTATTGATGGTACAAGGATTAACCTTGCACTGTTGTCTCGCAGGAGAATACACATGCAGATCCCTCGGGGAATCGTCCAGACGTTTTACCAGTTCGATTCTGTTCGCACCTGTGTGTTTCTCAGCGCGGTAAACTCCCCGCAGTTGCAAGTCGGTCCAGTAAATGTGTTCTCGGAATACGGTGATGGCGAAGGGATAAATGGTCGCTGAGATAAGAACTTGCCGATTCTTTCCGTCCAAATCTGATCTTTCGATTTGTTCGCGCACTGCGTCTGTCCAGTACAACATTCCGTCGTCGTAATCAATAGCCAATCCGCTGGGCTGCGACAGATCCTTGTCAATTATAGCTTTCTTCAGAGATCCAGCCATGGTCGTCCGGAAGATCTTTCCCGATGTTCCGAATCGACCCCAGTCGGTGTAATACAAGGTTCCGTTACATGGATCGACAACGATCGCTCGAGGTCTGTCGACTCGCGCGATCATCACGAGATCCGAACCGTCCATGATGTTCATCGAGTAGATACTGTTGTTCGAGGAGTCGGTCCAGTAGACCTTCTTCTGAGTCCAATCGTAAGAGATACCTACAAAGATTAAATGATTAGTACTTTTGCGTTACACTTACGAAAAACTGGGACAAAGGAACCTTACCTTCGGGATTAATATTTTTGCCAATGATGGTGTGGATTTCGGACCACACAGGTTTGTCAGCTGGCACCCAGGCTATCTTGGCCCAAGGGCGAATTTGAGTGAACAGTAATTTCTTCTCCTCGTAATCGAAGTCCACGCCCACGACGTTCGTGAGGTTCTTGATAGGTTTGAAGGGCGGACTTGTGTTGGACGGATCGAGACTGATCGCTCTGATATCTGTTCTGGTGGCGAATACGAGATATTCGTCAACGTTTTCGCACTTCTTGCCATCAGCTGCTAATTTTCCAACTGCGCAGTCGCATTTGAAAGGCTTCTCCTTCGGGAAAGCGAAACACAGTTGCTCGCATCCACCGTTATCCTGACCACAAGGGTTTGAGTCGTCGGAAGGTTGACTGCTTTGGTCGAATATGGCAATGTCCCTGAGTTTAGGAAGGTTGGTCCTCACAGTCTCCGGAAGACTCGTATTTCCGACGAATTTGCTGGCCTTGAAGACGGTCTCGAGGTTCCTGTCGACCCAGTAAACCTCGTTACCGTAAATGGCCAAGCCCATGGGGTTCGGCAAGTTGCGTCGTATGATCTGCCTGTTGGTGCCGAGATAAGAAACTTTCTGTATGGTGTCGAGCTTAGAATCAACCCAGTAGACGTCGTGGGTAACAGGGTCGATGGTCAAATCCCTCGGAGTACTAATACCCGACGTTACGATCGAACTCCATCCGGTACCGTCCAGGAAGGCCTTCCCTATTCGCGGGTACTGTCCATAATCGATCCAATAAAGCAATTTCTTGAGAGGATTCACCGCCAGTTCCCGGGGAGAGTCGGTCGTTGTCTTCACTAGAACCTTCCTGTGTTTTCCATCGAGTCGACAGACCTCGATGTAATTGTCATGAGGGAAAACGTTACTGAAGTAAAGATTTCCGGCTATCCAGTCGATGGTCAAGCCTCGAATTCCATTAGAACCAATTCCATCTCGTACGAGAAGCTGAAGATCCGACACGTTCGGCCGAATTCTGTAAATTCCATTCCAACTGAGTCGAGTGAACTCCGCCCAGTAGATCCAATTGCCTTTGACGAATACGTCAAGATGAAGAATATGATGTTGAGCACCGGCTATGGGAACCATTGCTTCTTTAGAATCCTTCAAACTGTAGCCTCGGATGACGTCGAGCTGAGTGACAACCGCGTAAGTCTTGAACGGTGCGCATCCAGTATCGCTGACTTTGCGGTAGTGCATTCCGCAAGCGCAGACTCTACGACCCCCGGTGGATGGCAAACAGAGTTGCTCGCAACCTCCGTTGTTGACGAGACAAGGATGAGCACCGGTGGCTCGTTTTTTATAGATCGTCATTGTTTTCAGCTCGGAGTCATTGTCAATGAGAGTGACAGGATTGTTTCCGTCAGGTAGATCGAATCGTTCGATTTTGTCGTACTTGGGATCAAGGACGTACAACTTGGAATCGTGTACCGCGAGGGCTTTCGGCAGGGCTATATTATGAGTTGCTGTCAATATGGTGTTCACTCCGTCCCCGTTCGTCGACATGGACATTACAAACGTTGGATACTGTGTGCTGAAGTACAGAGTCTTTGTCCCTATATCAATGGTGATAGCTTCGAGTCTTGGATTGTTTTCGTTGAGAATTATAGGGTCCGTACCGTCCATGTTGACTCTGCCTATTTTCGTGGGGACCCCGAAGCCTCCTTCATCGACCCAGAAAACGTGACCTTCTATCGGATCAACACACATGGATTTGGGCCTAGCTACGGATGTTTTATTTCCGTCATTGGTAAGGACGATGCTCCTGTAATTGACCTTGCCGTCTAACTTAATAGCTTCGATGTTCGAGGCGTACTTATTGGCGATGAACATGTTTCTTCCCAGCCAATCGAAGGCCATAGCTGAGGGTGCTCCAACGATTCCACTGAACAACGGCATATCTGATGGGTCAGGGAATTCTGTTCTGTTTCCTCCAACCAGAGGAATGGAGTATATCGTGCCGTTCTCATCATCGGCATCCTTTCCTTGCAACCAATAGATCATCTTGTCTCGTCTGTCGTAGTCGAGGAACAGGCCGTTCTCCACACCAACCACAGGAGTGATATAACCATTTTTCATGTCGCCAGGTTGAAGAGAAATGTCGACGATTTGCGAACCTCGCAGAACCATGAGATAAGGAGTTTCCTCCTCCATACACCGGCCACCTGGTCGAAGTTTGAAACCGACCTGGCACTTACAATTGTAACCCGCGGGATTGCTCGGGGATAGTAGGCAAATGTGTTCGCAAGTGGCACTGGCACAGGGATTGGGATAAATCGGTTGAAGAACAGGGTGGTGGACGTGGACGGACAACGGTTGGGAGATCAAATGAGAAACGACAGTTTGATTGGTGCCGTAAAATTTGTGCGCCGCAAGGACCCTATTGAGCTGTCTGTCAGTCCAGAACATGTAGTCCTCGAATAAGGTCAGCGAATGAGGATGGAGGAGGTAGTGGGAGCTGGCTAGAACTTGGATCCTCTTGCTACCGTCATAGAGGCAACTGTCGATGAAATCCAATTTGCTGTCAGCGAAGTAGATCCTCTTCGTAGCGATATCGAGGGCCAGGCCATTGGGCCAATAGATTTTCGTGTTGATGATTGTCGACCGATTGGTCCCATCGAGTCCGATTCTTTCGATTCGCGGATTCTCCCCCCAGTCTGTCCAGAAGAGCCAACGAGCATCTGGACTGGGATCCAGACACATACCCCGCGGTTGCGTAATGTTCTCCTTGACGAGCACCATTCTGTTGGCGCCAGTTTCCTTCGCCACTTCGATGCTATTCAATTTCGAATCGAGCCAATATATGTTCTGACCGATCCAGTCGTAGGCGAGGCCTTCGACCAAATCGAGCCCTGTGGATATCACGTCCTGAGGGTCGCTTCCCCTGTCGAGTCGAGAAATTTTCTTCAGCTTCATGTCCGACCAGAATATCGTACCAGTGTGCATGTTACTCGCGGTAGCCACTACGTTCTCAACGCTAATTGGGACTCTTTCAAGCGCCTGTTCCGCTAGATCAGCTATGAGAATCGTATGTCGATTGGAGATTATGAGGAAGGCGGTACTGTGATTGAAGGCTTTGCAACTGTGTTTGTCTGGTTCCAGCGTGTAACCGTCGACGCAGCCGCAGTAGTAGCTTCCCTTCTGATTCACGCAAATTTGGGAACATCTTCCGGGTGGATCGCATTCGTCAACGTCCTGGCAGGTCGACATATCGCTCGGACTGAGTTCCTCTCCAGGTGGGCAGGTACACTGAGCTCCAAGAGGCGTGGACATGCAACCGTTGCTACAATAACCGCCGTGATGTTGGCACTCAGCCAAATCACAACCTGGCCCCTCGTCAGCGCCATTGGGACAGTCAGGTTTACCGTCACAGACGCTGGTAGCATTGACACACCTATCAAAAGATCATCATAAATTTTAGACTCAGGAGACAACAAGTTTGCTCGAAGACAAAGCAAATACTGTACCTGTTGGTGACATTGGGACAGAGCCATTGGCCAGCATCGCATTTGAAGGGGGGAGGACCACAAGCATGGAGGACTCTATCTTCGTCAGATCCATCACCACAGTCGTCCTTTCCGTCGCAGATGTACGCCTTGAAGACACACTTGGCATTCTGGCACTTGAAGTATCCTGGTTGACAATCAATCTGTCCGCAAGTTGCTGGTTCGTCTGATTTGTCCGGACAATCGGCGGTTCCGTCGCAGTACCAGCTACGTGGTATACAAATGGCCGAGCTGACGCATTGGAATTGCTTCTCGTTGTTGCACTGATCCGGTCCAATGGATGGACAGTCTACCTCGTCGCTGCCGTCGTTACAATCCGATATGCCGTCGCACTTGTAGGATTCAAGGACGCACATCTTTTTGTCGGCACAGGTGAATTGCGTGCTGAGACAAGTGACCGGAGGGCAATCCATTTCGTCTTGTTGATCGAAACAGTCGTTGTCGCCGTCGCAGACCCAGGATTGCGGAATACAGTGACCTGATCGTGGACAGGTGAATTGGAAGTACGAGCAGGTCTTGGCCGCGCAGAATTCACCTTCGTCCGAGCTATCACCGCAGTCATTTTCGGAGTCGCACTTCCACGTTGCTGGTATACAACGATTGTTCTCGCAGGCGAACTGGCTGGCACTGCAGGTGACGTTTGGGCAATTAGCTTCGTCGCTGTAGTCCCCGCAGTCATTCTCAGAGTCACAGCGGAAGTTCCCTGGGACACATCTGCCGGATTTACATTGGAATTCTGTCGGTCCGCAGGTGGGTTTCGTGCAGTTCTGCATCTCGTCGCTGTTGTCAAGGCAATCGTTTTCACCGTCACAGACCCAGGACTGGGGTACGCATCTTTGATTGGCGCAGGTGAAGTCCCAGGCGTTGGGACAAGCTTGCACGGGTGGTTCAGCCTCTGGATCCGATGCGCAAGTTCTTTCGTCCGGTTGAAGACGTTCACCGTAGGGACAACCACATACCCGGGTCAACGGAAGTTCACTGCTGCTGTACGTCACGTTCTGAGGTACAGCGAAGCAGAGTTTCTCGCAGCCGCCATTGTTGAGGACACACGGATGGAACGGAACGAGGGTTTGAATGTCTCTGCTGAAGACTTTCACTCCGTAGAGTCTGTTACTCGAAGGTTCGCGCACGAGGATGGCTTCCTGTTCACCGGTCTCTTTGTGCAACCGGAAAATGGCATCCAACCGCCAGTCGGTGATGTACATCCATTGTTCGTGAATGGCGATGCTGAAGGGATGCCTGATTAGCCTGGAATTAACTGTGCGGACGTCGGATCCATCGAGATCCGAATGTTGCACGTGATCCAACAGGGCGTCACACCAGTAGAGTCTGTCTTTGGTAAAATCAATGGCCAAGCCATTGGGCCATCCGAGCGTTAAGTTCTTGAAGACCGTGAGATTCGAGCCGTCCGCGTGAGCCCTGCTGATGTTAGCCGGCCTGTCCCACTCGGAGAAGAAGATATATCCGTGATTAGGATGAATAACGATTGCTCGGGGTCGTTTGAGGTTCTTCAACAATGTCCTACGATAAGTAACGTTCCGTGTGCTGAGCACGTTCAACGTTCCCTTGCGCGAATCGATGTAGTAAAGATTCTTCGCTGCCCAATCGACTGCCAACCCTTCCACACCCTCGTTTTGACTAGCAAGGACTATCTCCCTGCCGGTAGAATTCTGGTGAACTCGGTAGATGACATCCTGCAGAACGTCGCTGTAATAGATGTACTGATCGTAGGCGTCGTAATCAAGGCCGACAAATCTCGCTCGTCTGGAGACTACTGGGAGTATAGCGTCGCTGAACCCTTCCATGACTGGATCAAGAACACGACCCTTGATGAACCTCTGCTGACTGTACATGAGGAATTCCTGAACCAAGTTGCAGTTCCTCAGGTCGCTGGATAGTCGCCAACCGATTTCGCAAGCACATCGATACCCAAGGCCATATTCTCGACCACCAGCAGCGGTGACGATGCACATATGTTGACAGCCGCCATTGTTGTTGCCACAGGGATTAGAAACTTTCGTCTGTACCAGTGGATGTAGGGCCTTCACGGCCTTGGCGTCCCTGATCTTGAATATATTCTGAATGGATCGGTCTCCTTCTGTCTTGTCGACGCTCATGAGAGACTGCTTCGTGCTGTCTGTCCAGAAAATCTTATTCTCAAAGAGCGTTAGTCTCATCGGCGATGGTACGTGAGATCCCCTGAGGATCATCACTCGATTGTGTCCCATGTAATCCGCGGTTTCGATGTAATCGAGCAAGGAATCACACCAGTAAATCCTTCGGGCAATTATGTCAGCCGCTATGCCTGAGACTTTGTACGCAGCTTCGGAAACGACTGGGAAGGCGTTGGTACCATCCATGTTCGCCCTTAGCACCTGTTTCGCGTCGGCGACGAACATGATACCGACCGTAGGATCTAGAGCAATGTCCGCGGGGTTTGTAAGGTTTGAACCGAGAGCAATTCCATGATGACGACCGTCCAACTCGAAGACGTCGACCTTCTGCACCGCGGAATCCACGACATAAAGCTTCTCGCCGATCCAATCAACGGCGATCGCCACTGGGAGCCATGAGCCCGGCATGTAAATGTACTCCATCATGATATCTATCGACTCGTTGCCCAAGCTGGCAGAGTAGACTCTCTTCGTCTTCACGTCGCTCCAGAATATGAGATTCCGCGCGTAGTAGTAGTCAATTCCTGTAGCACCTGTCGTGCTGGCAATCAATTTTCGATCTTCTCCTGTAGCTGACATTCTCCAGACAGCCCGATCTTGAGCTAGCAACAGTTCCAAGGCAGATCTGTTTTCTGCGAGACATTTGCCGTTGCGCTGAAGAACGTACCCTGGGACGCAGCTGCAGACGTAGGAACCGGGGGTGTTCCGGCAGATCTGCTCGCAGAATCCCCACTCGGAGCACTCGTCCCTGTCTATAATAAAAGAACCAATGAAACATCAAGGCTAACCTTGAACAGTCGAAAGCTGTATACATCTACTTACCTATACAAGTTCTCGAATCGTTGGCCAGGACTTTGCCCTCTGGACAATAGCAAACTCCGCCCGTGGGAGAGCCTTGACAGGTGTACTCACAGCCCAAGGTGCTGCACATGCTCTTCGCTGTAAATATTAGGTTGATAAGTGTCAAGTAAGCTTCTAGGACTAGCTAGAAAAGTTGTCCTATTGGCTTACAGCAGGCTGCCCCCTCGTCGTTGCCATCTTCACAGTCGTTATTGCCATCACAGAGCTGAGACCTGTTGATACAGAGTGGTTTCCCGCCAGAGCCACCCCTGGGACACATGAATTTGTTACCCGGGCAAACCATGATCGCGCAACCCTTCTCGTCGGAGCCATCCTCGCAATCTCTGTACCCGTCGCACTGGTAAAGCAGGGGAATGCAGAGCGCATTGGCGCAACGGAATTGGTTCATACTGCATGGTTCAAAATCTGAAGAAAATACGAGCGCCGATGAATGACGCGTTCGCGGAATAATTCATGAGACGGGATTCACGCCGATTCATTAGAAATCATCGAGCAACGTTGATGAGCTCGACTTAACGATCAATTTATCGAGATGCTCGAATGCAAGTCAATGAGGCGGTATAATTATAGCCATGACTGTTTTATTGCTGAAATTAATGGAATTTCGGGGAATTCGATTGGAGCTGGAGACTCACTGCAGTGTTCTTCGTCGCTGTTGTCGCCGCAGTCGTCCTTGTGGTTGCACCTGGCGCTCTGCTCGATGCACCTTTGTGTGGTGTTACACCTGAACTGGTCGAGTCTGCAGGCAGGTCTCGTTGTGTCGCACCTCTCCTCGTCCTTGCCATTTCGACAGTCCAGGTAACCATCGCACCTCTTCTCCTTCGGGATGCAAAGCTCCGGAGTGGTGTTGCCGCACCGGAAATCGTCGGGTTGGCATTTTCTGTAATCTGCAGCCAAAGAGGACGTTCATTTCGACGGATCCAAGTTCGTACGATTGATGGTCACGTGGACCGCCACGTGCGGTGTTTTCATTTGCGAGCGTCAACGATGAAGACGAATACGATCCCCTCTTTCTCCCCCTATTCTCGCTTTAACAACCGGAAGTTATTACCGGGCACAACGCCGACACTATACAAGACAATGTTGCCCAAAGGAAAGCGAAGGACGCAAAAATACGCCTACCTATTCGAAAAATTTCACCTGTTCCAATAGCAACACTGTTTGTGCAGACATTATTTGACATCAACACCAAGGAATGAGGATCAGCGTCGAACAATCCAATGAGATAACCGAATGGCTATGGTACATAATCCCGGACATACGAAAACAATGCCGGCTCGGATGGTATTGTTGCATTTGTATGATTTATGTGTAGGCATAAGGCATGTTTTGTTTCCCGAGGAAAATATACTCCGACGAAAAGAGACAAAGGAGCCAAATACTCTTTTTCCGCCGTTAAATATTATTCCGAATATTTAGCATTTTTAGACAACAGATGAGCCGGTTTATTGTAAAGCGCGAGGTTACAAAGAACTTCGCACACAGGAAACTCGCTGTAGAATTTCGAAAAAATGTGCGATCGGGCGGATCGTTTTAACGATCGCACAAATGCAGCATGGATTGCGTGAGAAGCACGTTTAAAAGCTTCGCCTTTGGAGACAAGTCGATGTAGCGAGGCTCGAGGCGACGCAGAAAAAGCGATGATCCCTCAAACTCGATTCTAACTCGAGGAGAACCTGTTTCTCATCTGCATAAGTGCCGACGGCCTCGAGTTCCGGCACCGATTCCCTCGTCGTCAGGCCCCGAGTAATCTCCCGATAAATCCGCACATCATCTCCATGACTCTACGCTCCCGTTTACATTTTACTTTTGGACATCGAGCGAGGGTATTCGGTCATCGCCGTTCATCGAGTCAGCTAATTCCCAAGTGTCATGTTTCATTGCCTATCTGTAATGAGAGCGGTACTTACTGCAGCCGTCTTCGTCGGTGCCGTCGACACAATCAACGGTCATGTCGCATCGTTGATGAGGTGGTATGCAGTATGTCTTATTGAATACGTACTGCCCGCAGCTGATTTGTCCGATGTCGCAGTCGGGCGGTGCTAGAAAATAAGAAAATCCCATTAAAGGGACGGTACTGTGAAGGAAATAAGTTGTTGCAGCCCAGGACTTTCGGCTAAAGGAAGATTCCTAAGTACTGAAGAATATTCTTTGCTGTTTATGGTGCTTTTGCTTTCTCATGGGAGGAGCTTAAAACAAATCTCGCGTGCCGGAAGCGTGTCTTGTTCGACGAGAAATCGCGGCTTCCTCGCGGATCATCCTGCCTTTTATTCGGTGGCTTATTTGTTCCGCCGGTTGATTGGGAGCTACGATTTCGTCGCTTTTGTAAAGGCGTTTCTCGTCGACGGCCGTGCGTGAAAACCCGGAAGCGCTGTCAGATTATAACGAACGAACAATCGCCGCGCTGACGTTAGGTAATCGCTGAACATGACGGTCCCGGGCTGCCACGATTTCGATCTCGATTTTCAGAAAAAAAAAATATTGCACGAGGATCGCCGAGTAGGACGAGTAGAACGATTTCATTGCTTTGATGAGCTAATTTCGCTGAGCAGCGGTAGTTTGGCGCGTCGTGCTCGAACAAGAAGGTCGTTCAATCTTTGCGTAACAAACAGCGACTGTATTAAGCCATCCATATTAGCGATCGATAATTTCGATGACTGTGAACGTGGACATTAGGGGGACTCTCGAAAGCTCATTTGAATAAGTATCATCTGCCTCGTGCCGCGGAATATTTTATTGAATGGACCTTCCCTCCGTGAAGAATCGGATATAAAGATAAGACGCGCAGGGAGGGCACACAATACGATTGTTCGTCAAGTGTGTATTGTAGCGGTCCGGAGAAAGGACGTGGAGTAGTGAATGAAGCCGATAGCTCCATTCTCGAGGTTCTTTCACCGTCCTCGGGGCATAATTCGCCTGAACGAGGCCGAAGAACCGACGCACTTGCTCCCGGAGCAGGGAATAAACGGGGGAGGGAGTAGGTGTACGCGGGTATATCGCTCTCTATTACTTAACGAACCGACCAGGGATCATTAATTATTTATCGGCGCGAACGATTCCGCGAATAGCTTCGCGAGAGACCCGGCGCTCTCAAGGATTTCCTTTCCATTCGTCGTTCGAGAGACGTTTAAGGAGGAAGATCGCGATTCTACGGGTCCCTCGCGACCTCGTCTGCTCATCGCCTTCAAGCATAAAAAAAAAGTCGACATATCGGAGGATCCGCGACAACGGTAAGACGTGGCTCTCGAGATTCCCCGTCGCGATAGCCGCCGTACCGTAATCATCGAATTCGCTTCCTTTTCGAGCTGATACATTCTGCCGATTAGTCGGAAAAGAGAAAACATCTCGGGGGCTTTATTAAAGCCGCCGATCTAACGGGAACAATGGCTGCTTTTTTAAGGGGGCCAATTAGGTAGGAAATGTCGATCTACATAAGTGGATTTCGTGAGTCTGAAAAGGGCATGCGGATACTTACGACACGATTGGAACTCATCCTCGGCATTCTCGCAGTCCTTCTGGTAGTTGCACACCCAGACAGCCGGTATGCACTTTCCTTCGCTGCATTTGAACATGCCATTCCCGCAGTCGTGGGTGCCTTCGCCGCCTGCAACACAGACAGTGGGATACGCGTTCTTTAGAGTGGAATCGGTAACCCGTGGAACAATATTACTGGCGTGATAGGTGAAAGGTTCAATGCCTGACTGCCCGGGGAATGTGTTTGTGGGCTTAACATCTCTCTCTCTCTCTCTCTCTCTCTGTCTGTCTGTCTATCCGTGTACACATTGAATAAACGAGCCTTAGGATTCGTGGGATGATCTTTCGGTCCGTCTGACTTTCAGCCGACTCCGGACGTTCTCCTCGACTGCCACGTGTAGGGAAAGAAGGACGGGGATAGCCCGGGGGAAAAGGAGATAGGGATTCATCGATATACCATCTTATGCAATTATTACACGAGAGCTTTTCCCTCGACCGCGAGGCCCCAAGCCCCCTTCCTCTGGCCGAATCATAAGGAACAATCGGGATCGAGCGAGGTCGAAGGTAACGGGTCGTTGCTCATCAACCGGAGGATTCGTCGAGCATGGCGATTAGCCTCAAAGGAGAATAAACGTCGTATTTTCCCCTTCTCGGATTGACACTGTTGCGTACCTATGACGATTCTTTCGTGTCAGGTGGTTGATAAGGTTGGAAGTTTATGGCTGTTTCAACGAGATTCGCGCTGCTGCGCTTCGTTTAACCGATGTTACGAGGAGCGAGGACTCCGGTTGGCTCGGATTGTTCAACAACGACACGGGGATCGGCGTGAAAGAGCCGATAAAACCGCACGGAATGGATCCGTCAGTGGCGAGATACTCGGCGATTAGCGGACCGTCAAGCGCGAAACAAAGTTTTCTCCGATTTTCCTCGGAAACGATTAAACGAAGAGGAGACTCTTCCCCATGAATTTCCTTCTCTCTCTCTCTCTCGTGTCCTGTGCAGGGGCAATTAGCCGAGCGTTTCGCAAGGATCAGCGGCGTGTCGCGTGAAGGATTCTCAGGGATTTCTTAATGCGTAGCCGCGCTGGGTCGTTCCTCGCGAAACATTTCCGTGAGTCCCCGACAAGTCGTTATGCAAATCCCGTGGCGCTGTTTAACGCGCGAGGATTCCGTCATCCGGCCGTGCAGCGAGACGAGTAGCTGGCAGAAACGATCTTCTCCGGCGGCGCATGACCGATCGATACGAGAAATCATTCGTTTAACCGCCGCCCAGACAAAAGAACACTCGTGCAAATAAAAACCCGGTGTATTTTTATTGCCGTACTTAGCTGTTTGCGGAAAATGCATGAGAAACGACAAGAGTTAGATAAGCGCGAGATGTTTTACGATGGCCCACGTTCTCGGGAGTCACACGTTCCGCGAGAATCACGTTTAAGTAAGCTCGCGTAAACGTTTTTCTCGTCATCATGCGCGCGTGTTTGTGCACCGTCGATTGGCAAATAAATACGTGGCCTGAGAAAGGATTTACGTAGGGAGCGACCGAACAACCCCCTTTCTCCGGGCGTCTTTTCGTTCCGCTTAGTTTTCCATCGTGACCATTTTCAGAGTCCCCGCCGTGCTCCATTCGAGCAGAACGCTCTGGCCACGCCGGTATTACGATCCTACACGGCCAGTCGTGCCGGCATTACGACTCTTCCTACGTATGCAGAACAGTTAATGCCAACTTGGAGCGAGGAGGGGTTCTCCATTGTTGCGCACATGCCCTTCTGTCTTTAAATTCGACCAACCCGAGCGACCGTGCGGCTCCTCTCGTCCATCCCATTTTCTAGGATCGTCAACGGTTAACTTTTTGCCGTCACCATCGCACTTTCCATCGACTTAGGATGCCTCGGATGAGAAAGCGATCCTTTCGTCGTCGTACAGTCGGTCTGTGCAACGCCTCAGGCTCGAGGGTATCCGCGGCGATGTCGAAAGAGCAATTTTTTCAGCTGGTGGAAAGAAATGGACAATGCAGAAATTCGTGTGTGTCGTTGCGACGGGAAGGAAAGTGAGGTAGACGGAGGTGAGTGGATGGACTTTTACGTAGGTGTGTGTCCCCCGTGCGTGCAATAGGTGCGACAGTTGCAGTCCTCGGAGTGAGGGAAGCGGGGCGGAGAAGGAGGAGAGGAGGTGACTCGGTCTTGGAAGTGCAGCGTTCGTGCCAGGCCGTGCGGCCTGGTACCACTGCAGAGAGCCGGCGAGCTCCGGTGCAGTCGGGAGGAGGGAATGCACACCGAGAGGAGGGCGAGAACAGGAGAGCACGCGGTGCACTCTCCGCTTTGCTAGTTCACCTGCCCTCCCCTCCCCCACTCGACAATCCCGATAACTCCTCGGACGTGCTGCGAAACGACTTAGCGAAGCGATGCAACGTCCGCGTAAACATAAAGCTCTCTTACGTTTCATTTTTCCACGGAAGAGCTTGAATATCTCATCGGCTGTTTGAAATACCCGGAACATTGGCCAATGCGAGGAAATTACGCGGCTTGTCGAAATAAAGTATCCGCGGAATTTTGTTTAAAGTATTCGCCCGGTGCTTCGTTTACTTAGGCGTTTATTTCCGTAAAGATTCGCCGACTTTTCAAACCGTTTCAAACGGATAGCCGGGTCTGTTTGTTGGACGAGGGGCAGGGAGACGGGGGGGGAGGGGGACAAAGAGAAACTACGGAGGTTTCCCAGGCCTCCGAAGAACCTCCGCTGGAGACCGCGATTGTTTTTATAGACGAACGAGAATGTACCTATGATTATTTGGGAAACGCTTCCCCCGAGGTAGGAGGGGCACTCCCCGTTGCTTTGAATTCGAGGGAAAGAACGAGACTCAGGGTGGGGGTGGGGGGAGGGGGCGGTCAGGTGAGTTTCCCAGACCACAATGGAATGTCTAATTGCTCGTAAAATTCATTAAAAGCGGCAGGTACGCGCGAGCCATTTGGACAGGCACGCGATTGCTGACAAATCCGTTTAGCCGTTTCCCAAATCAGGAGCCAGGCTATTCTTTAGTCTTTCGAACAAAAACCATGAAGATCCAGGATCCTCCTCCATCTATGACGAAATTGACAGTTCTTCGAAAGAGGGGAACGACGGTCGCTTAGAGATGAATTATGTCCCGCTGTTTTGCCCGCGAGGAGGACAAACGAGACGTCGATGGAAAAATCCGTTGTTTGTTAGTTTCGACCGACATCCTGCGCCGAGTTCCAAAAAGAGCAAAGGGGACACCAACGGCTCCGAAATGTGTTCGGTCCAGTCGCGGTCTACCTGTTTCCCCGACGGGTAAAACGTAATACAGGCTGGACGACGTCGGCACGTTCGTTCAGGAGAGCGTAGACCGACAATGACGTCACGTCGCCGACAATTTTACCCGTGGCACACGTTCCTGTTTGCACGGTCTACGTGTGCATCTCCACTTGCACGGAAACTGTCGCTAATGCAACGACGCAAACCGATGTTTCGACGGTAAACCGAAATTACACGATCGACAAGGTCCTACGTGAGGGTTTGCGGGATGGCGTTTATCTCGGATTAAAATTGCGTTTCGGAGTGCAACGGGGAGGCGGACGACCCTGTCCCGATTCTTATCCGCTCGGATGGTCTAGCGAAGAAATGACGATCTACTGGAACATTCGCCCTCGAAGATCGAAACGAGGTGCGAACGTGCGGCCTTAATTTCGAGCCATTCCTCGGTCAGTGCAATTGCCCGGGGCTACGTCTCGTTCATTAGAATCGATCAAACGATCGAGCTCACATACGGTACAAGGTCACTGTCGATCTACTCATGAATATAAATACTGAACCGGGTCACCGGAGTAGCAGAAATTTAATGTTCAATTACCGCTAATTTCGAATACTCGCTATCCTTGTCGTAATGTCGGTCGCATCAGCTTACCCAGCGGTGGATCTTCAAAGGTAGAGATTACCTAATGCCGGGGCTATTAGTGATAACATCGAGAAAAACCAATCTGCCATTCGAGTGGAATAGCCGCGATGGTCCGTGCATGCATGGCTTATTTCCACTGAAGATAAATCGTCCCTCGCGGTTACCTTTCCATTTTTATCTCTCCGCATTCTTCCCTGCTAGTGACGCAACAGGTGTGCAACGGCGTAATTGCGAACCGTAGGCAACAACCCCCGGTGAGTCGGCCGGATGAAAATATTCTCGATTTTCGCATCGATTCGCCGATTGATCGACGCAATCCCTGTGCAGGGAACCGCATTCCCTGCGCTCCGTCTTTGAGGAGGTCAGGAGAACATCCGCTGACTCGGCCGATCCTCCGCAGTGGAGGATTATTTCGCGGAAACGGGGAACCAGTTTGCCGAACGGCACATTAGACTCGTGGAACGATGCGCCGGTCTGCGCGTGTCTGCGTTCTTCCTCGGCCAATTCCAGATTACCGTCGACACGTTCCCGCCATGAAATCCGCAAGGCCACACCTTTACGCGGCGCGATTGCACATCGCAATGGTCGACAGATAAATTTAGACGGTCGAAAGGAAAGCCGCGTGGCTGAGGAACGACGAGGAACGTCTTCGAACGTTCCTCGTCTATTGACCGTTCGTTTGTCGTTGCTCAGGGCTAAATCACGAAGAGCAACGATATGTGTGCCGTATGTGGCGTTCGTTGATCCGACTGATCCAATTAGCCGCGGACGATCAGCCTCGGACCTTGAATTTACCCAGCGGTTCGTCGAATCGCTGCATTTTTCATAGCCGTCTGCGTCATGCTGTTTCGCCACGGGTACTCACAGCCATAAATCTCCTCCAATTAGTAATTGCACCGTCAGCGAGCTACTATAAACCCACTCATTACGAGAATACCAGGCGGAATTTACACCTTGCAGGATTCTTCGTGAAAACGTTGTGGAAAACTCGGAGAATACCCGAAACCTATCATCCTTCGAATACCATGATATTCGAATACCTCGGTGCTCGTAATAGAGACGATGATTCGAGTTATCAGCGCATTTAACTACCGTCTATAATTTATCGCAAACGATAGGCCAAGAATGGTGCAACAACTTGTACCTGGCTGTACCTCTCGGCGCGTCTTCAACGTCATCGTGATTCACCATTGTTGTGAGGTTGGCCTAGATGACCATATTTTAACCAATGAGGTCTTATTGTAAGGTTGTTCTAATTCCAGCCATCATAGAATGAACACTGTCGTCCACTTCCTTTCGACGACGTGTTTGTGCGCCGCGGTATTTCGTCAATTGTCTCCTAGCTAACGTCGATCGTCGGTTTTATTGACGGGAAATCGTCCTAGTCTTACGCGCGTATCACAGCCTCAAAGACTGGCCGAGATATCGGGCTGGTTTTACTTAGCCACTCGTCGATTCAATGATAATGACAATTTTCGTCAAGAATCGTCGACTTCCTCGGAGAGGCACGCATTCATCGGTAAGTGGGTACGTGCGTCGAACGGTCATACGCGGCAGATGGGAAGGGTGTGTCCGCGGCGGGGAGGAGGAATAATTGGCAGGTAGTAATCGCATTGGCATTGCCAAGTGGCACAGAAATGAAGTAAGGTCAATGACTCGCGCGAGCGCCACACGAAATTCGAGCGAGCGCCGACTCGGCAGTGAATGCCGATCGTACCGGGTGTCTAGCTTCAAACTGATTACCGGCTCAATCTCATCCCCTCTGAAATAACAGACAAGAGTCCAAGGGGTGGGGACTTGAGGCAAACTGACCTCGTGTACCTCGGGGCGAGGAGACTCAAACTACTCCCTCTGATAACTCGGGAGAAACCCGCGACAAAATTGACGCTACTGGTGAAATTCGTGACGCGCATAGACGATGACTGTCGCGAATTGTGGGTCAACGTGGCCGCGAGAACCCATTTGTGGGTTTGCGGCTGACTCGAATCGAAGCACCCTGTATATGGGCGACAATGCTCTTGGAGACGAGCGAGCAGCGGTCAAAGACTACGACGATCAGCGGATTCTTCATGCCCCCGTGGCAGACGGTGGACGTCGTGTGCACGCTTCTGCGTTCCCACACGCTCGAGTTAGACAATAAATATACGGTACACACGTAGCCCCGTGGCTTGCACGTGAATGAGTTACCAGGCATGGATTTCTTCTCGTCGTTAGGTGCCTACGAAACGAGTGCTCGACTTCCATTGCTTTCCGCCTATTTTTCTCCTCGACCAATGTGCCGATGTAAAGCTCTTTCTTCTCACAATTCATCCTCACGTCTGTTAATGACGATCGTATTAATCACTCGATAAGCGGCCCCTGGCGCCAAAGTAATCGAGTACTTTTATTGCACCGTTAATGCCAGGTAGAAGTTTGCGGCGAGCTATGAAATTGCGCTTTCATTCATCGGGAGGTGATCTCTACGCAACATTCACCGAATGCCAGAGACTCATGTAGGGCTCGTTCGCAGACGCATATTCGCGCTTATGGTCTCCGTTTTTGCGGCATTCTGAGGAGCATTTTCTTGTGTCTCGCGATCGACACGTGTTTCGCATTAGTGCACTTAGTCGAAATGTAACAGCACCTTTAGAGCGGGTGAATGAATTCAGCGGGACTGGGGCCGTTAGGACGGTTACGGCATCATTCATCGTATCGAGACATGCGGTTGATTTTAATAAGATGATACGACCTAACGCACGGCTCCTCATTGATCCGATGTTATTGTCTGGTCACTTTTATTGCACGAGAAAACGCACGTACGGGCAGCGTTAGACGAGTATTCCGCTGCAGCCAGTTATATAGAGACACGCAGGCCGCTATTGATATTGAAGATGATTCGAGTTAAACGAGCGTAATTTACGTGCTTCCCCCTGCTTACCTCTCGGTAGGCCCACTTCCGAGAGTGACGCATAGGCATTAATTACGCGTAAATGGCGAACATGGATATCCCAGGTGAAGGGAAAACGGTGGCCAATGAAAAATTCCTCCTTCGTCCCAAGTAGGACGAAAAAGAGCGGGATGTTACCGCGCTCGACAAAGAAAAATCCGCGGCCACGACTGCCATATGAGGAGATTCGGGGGGACCCGGAGGGAGCCGGAGGGAGCCGGAGGGAGCCAATATCCCCCGTGGGAAACTTCAACTTTCACCCATGAGACCGCCAGCGAATTCAACCTCCGTGAACGTGAAATTGACGGCTCTCGTCGCTCTCTTGACCGTTTTGCCGGGGACTCCAATTGTCTGGCATATTCCCCACTTAGCGAAACAGGGAGGAAAATTAGCGGTAAACCTGCGCAGACTTTGGAGCAGGAAAAATACTCCAACGAATGGGCAAACAATGCACCGTTGCTGATGAAATATTTCTCATGAGAGTATGGCTTTGGGTGGGGAATGTTGAACGCAGTTATGGCCGATCGACAGAAAACATGGTGGTAAGCTCAGTGGATAATTTAATTAAATCGTCGGCTGTTCCTCGACGATGCGAGAGTGAGTTGTCATCATCGGAGCAGCACTCTCGACCGTAGACCCCGTTATAAATAACCGGGTGATCGTGTCAGCGAGGCAAACAGAGAAATGCCTTATTACCCCGCCGGCCGGAAGAGCGAACAATCGCCGGACTGTAACCGGCGATCAATTAATCGCGAATCACAGAAACGTGCCGTACGGACAAAAGGAAGAGTGATAACCCAGTGGAAAAAATGATCGATTCAAGTGGGAGGAATTTCACGTAATCGCCTAGCAAATCGGCTGTTCTGACACGGTCAGCGGATCCTTTCTCTTCCTTGGCCTGTTACCATGTAAAAAAGTAGCCAACAACCCGCGCGGAATATGCGGGTTATCGCTGCAGGCGTGCAAGAACGCAATTAAATCTCAAGTATCTACAGTGGACGGACCTTAACGACCTCCTTAAACGAACCGTTCATCGGAAGGGGCATTTCCTCAGTCTGACTCTCGGAGTTACGTCGGCGGTTAATTAACGGAAGTCACAATTATTTCAAGACGAAAGCACGGCTAGGGCGGGACGCAAAAATAACGCGATAATCGAAAAACACAAAGTTCCGAGTATTATTTCGTCCCGTCGACCACCGAACAGAACGAAACGAAGCCCATTAATTCTCCGCGCAAATTCTCCGTTCGCTCGAAATGTACGCTCCCGTAACGACCTTCGGTCCAGCCGGAAATCCGCATGGAATTGATGAATCTGCGACTGGTAACGCTGTATTTGCATAAGCACGCGACTGGAGAAAAAGCGGGCATAATTTGCTTGGTGCTGTTAGCGGGTATTCGCTTATTTTCGCACGTATGTAAGTCGATAGGTGCGTACTAGCCGGCATAACGTTCGGTTCGCACGTGCGTCAATGCACCGCGGCGGCAGTTTGCTCCACGTGAAACACATAAAGAGGGCCGAGTGTATACAGAACGGCACCGGCATGAACAAGCCAGGGTTATCATTTGACATGGAGTACGGCCATGCAAGTCGCGCACGGCGAGCTGAATTGTCAACCGATCGTCCACGTACCGGGTGGTCCGAGCGAAACGAATCCCCCGATCCCCGGCTAGACGCGTAGCAATGCCGATTCTGCGCACCGACGACAAATGGAGAATAATGACACGTGCGCTCGTGGGTGTAGGTAAATTCGAGGGCTCATGAGAACTCCGATGACAGGGGAACGGGGGGAAGGGATGATCGAAGATGGTCGGCGGAAGCTGCCCACGTATGAATTATAATTAATTTGAAAAAACAGCGCCACTGGGTTAGAGATAATGACAGTGGGTAGAGTGTACGCGTCGTGTACGGTTTATACAGGGAGGTACGATCAGACGGGACCATTGGAGAGCCAGGGTCCCGCTATCCGGTCGCCCGCTAGGCTGAGGTGAATGAACCTCAGCCCGCCTACTGACTTTACCTGCCAGCCTCGTACCTGGCTATCTCCGAGAAGACGAAGAACCACAGGAGAAAGAAGGAGATACGCTCGGAGAACAGCCGGTCTCACTCTCCGTATCCTTCTATTTCTATCCTTTTAATAAATACACTTATACTCCACGTCTGTTGCTCACGCCTTCTCGCCGTCACTCCTTCTACCCTCGAAAGAAATGTGCGTTGATTAAACCCTTGGGTGACTTTTGAAAATACGGTCGACCTTTCGTTCAATTGCCGAGGATTATCGGCATCAGCAATGGAACGTAACGCAATTACAATTCACCCATTACCGTTGTCATTATCCTATTTGCCCGGGAGTTCCGTTTCTCCCGAGTCTTGGCCACTCTTTGGCCTCTTTCCCCTTGTGGCATGAAAGATATTTTTCTCCGCTGGGAATTCCATCTGCCGCGAGGAGTCAAGCCCCCTGACCTCGTCGCCGGGGCACGGCTTGTTCACCATCCCGGCGGATCTACGTAACTACAACTCCGGCGTGGCGTTTAAATCGCGCCACGTGTACGGCTCGTCGGAAAGCAGTCGACGGGAACCATCCTACCTGTCGCCGTGCAGCGACAGCTTCGTTTGTCGGATTTTCTCGTTGCCGGAGAACCCGTCGATCGCACCTTCCAACGCAGTTCTTTACTCCGGGACGCTTTGGGTCTTTTGAAATTCGGTCGTTCGTTACGTGGCGCGTTGATTGGCGATCGGTCATTACGAGATCGATGCTGGGGCCGTTAAGGAGCGAGGATTCTTGTGAAACGATTGGTCGGAGCATTCCCTCGATCGGTGATCGACCATGCGCGCCGTGCTCACGTAGAACGGTGGAGGAATAAACCGAGGAGAGAAATAGTCGAGCAAAAAGTATTACAATAATGCCGGGAACGTGGGCTGAAATGCCGCTCGTCCTGGTCCCGGGAGATCCCTTCTTTTCTTCCAACGGTTATCGTTCCGCCGATGTATCTGCATTACGTGACTGCAAATAGCAGCAAAGCCTCGTGACGCTTCTTTATCGAATCTACAACAAAGCCGTCCTCGCGTTCGCTCCCGATGCGGAATTACGACACGCAGGGGAACGGCAGACCGTCGTAATTTTCGAATTACGTTGCTAAGTGCGGGGACGGCGCTGAGGCTACGAACCGAGCGCTCGCTCGTAGCCGGTGAATTTCTTTTTGAGGACGAAGGAAACGACGGCCCGTGCATACAGAGAAGCGTCTTCCGTGAGGCTTTCGTCGAGCGCCCGGAGAAAGCTGCTATCGTTCACGGAAAAAGAAGCAAGGAGTCTACGTCTTCCGAAATCCCGATTCTAATGGTAGGACTGCTTTCCAGGCTCGGCTCCATTCTTAGCGATAATTAGGAAGCTAATGAGAGCAGCTGAAGTACGTTGATGAATCCCTTCCAGCTGGAATGCGCGAGATATTTTTACCCTGGCGAAATCATCCGGTATCCGTGCGATCGCGTGCTTGCGAATCCAAAGCCGGGGAAGAACTTTCTCGCCTTTCATGTAGCCCGGCGGAATCAGAGCTTGCGAACTTCGCCGAGCGTGCTCTCGAGTGCGAAGGTCGTTTCATTGACCCACTGATTCGTTCCACTTCCGCCTTGCACCCGGGAATGAGAAGTCGTAGGAGTCGTCGCGAGTCGTTCCCCGGGAATGGAGATTCGTCTGATGTTGGGGAACGTGGAAGGATCGTAAAACTGAGGATCGTACGGCTAGAGCTCTAATCACGTAGGTCGCCGGTAATCGGCCATTCTCGCCAGCCGTTCTTTCTTAATGCTCAATAAGCCGGTGTTAAGCGCAGACGAGACGCCATAAATCAGCGTATTTTTAACGTTCGAACGCCTTCCTCGGAGTCTCTCTGGCTCGAGAGTTTCCGAGCATCGAGCGAATAAATCCGCGCGAGTCAATGCCGTCATTCGGAGCGGTGGATTTTGGCGTAAGCGCGAAGTCCTTCTTTTTATAGCGAGCCTGGACGGCCGTCGGTGTTTTCGGTGGAGCCGGGCAAACAACTTTTTTCCTTGCTCGTTCGTGGGGTATCGCGGCTGCACTCGACATCTGCTGAAGAAGCCAAGGTCCAGGAAGAAGCCGACCACTTACGCGCCGGTCCGACGACTTACGCCAACCTGCCAGATCCAGTCACGCCCGAGCGCCTTCAGATCGCCCTGTATATCTGCTACATGCAAAACGTCCAGCAGGAAAAAGACCGGAGATCGGAGCCCGCTGGAGAACGGTCCGCCTAAGGTGATTCGTTCCGCGGACTTGATTCTCAGCGATTAACGCTCACGGGCAAATTAATAAGACGCGCGAAAAGCCACCGAGGAAGAAGAGAACGCTGGCTAAACATCCTACGATTCTTTGTTTCAAGGAAACATTCGACTATAAACTTGCTTAATTTTGTTTCGAGCCACCGGCACGAACACCGACGAACAACCACTGAATAATTGTATTTACATGATTAACAAGAACTTTATCGCAATGTTGTCGCTGTAAGCACAAAGATAACGATGATATGTCACGCACCTGATATCCTCAAGGTGTAATTTCGTGTAAAATTGCATGCATGCGCGTGAATTCAAAGAGAACGTCGGGTTAATGCGATGATACGTGATTCATTCATGAGGACAAACCGATTGTCCACGGCAGGTGTGTGCACGTCAAGTTCGAGCATTTCACTACCAAATATTTGCCCTGTTTCAAACGTCTCTATGAATGGATCACACCTGCTAGCCGGTTCACAATTATTTCGTCGACGAGCAACTAGATGTCTTCATCGTTGGCCGGAGTCGAGTTTGCCGACGTTTCTATCGGCGCATGAAATTTAAATAAGAATCAGAGATCGTACTCCCTTCCACGAGATGTCCCGTTTCAACTCGTAAACCTAGGAATAGCGAAATTTCCATTATAATTCGTCCCCCTCTTCTACTTCGCAGGTTCGGTTGAAAATTGAACAACTCTTTTTCCCCGGCGTGACGTTACGTCGCGTTCTGGATCCATGCAAGCAGACTTCGCTGAATATTAATTTCGGATTGCATATTTATTGGCATTTGTCGAGCGTTTCTCTGTCCGAACTGCGCAGTACACCGCGGAGCTAAACACTTGCAGAAACAAGCTGGGAGGAAAATAATCTCCCGCAAACGATGCCGCTCGATAAGAAAGGCTATTTTTCATTCAAATGGTATCTGTTTGGATCACGCGGAATTCGTCGTAGTTCAACAAAGGCATTTCCTCCTGGTGTTGCGCGGGTCCGCGAGATAACGAGACAATCTCCTTCCCGTGCCTTATTTGTCCGTCCTCCTGGATTATGAAATCCTTCGACGTGGACGATTGAATTTTTTATTTCCCGACGTCGCTCAAAGGTTTTTTCCTGCGTAAGCGCAAAAACCCCGGAGAACAGAGATCCGTCGAAATTCCATCGAGGAGGGTTCATCGTAAGATTTAAACCGTGAACGTATGACGAAAGCAAACGTACGTCGATGGACGTACCTGGCGGTCCAACGGAACCAAGGTCAAAAGTGTGTTGTCTCCTTTCCCCCCTTTCTCAGTTGTATCGGATATACCGTGCAGCAGACTGGTCCACGGATCGGAGGATCCGTGCAATGGGTTACGCTTACTCCTCTTTTTCTCTTCCTCGTAATGCCTTCTCCGGGGCCGGCTCAACCGGTTTCCGTCGCGGAGGAGAGACGACGTGTAAACACGAGGGATACACACACCTGTGCACCGTCTAACCCACACATCGACGGCATGGATTACCAACGATTCTACACAAGCATTTCCCAGATACGAGACGGATTTCGGAGCCGGCTCGATTCCACACGAATCTACGCCAAAAGCAAATTCTCGGGATCCGTTTGGTTTTCCCGAGGAACCTCGCGGTTCGTCGGTTTGCTCGAAGGGAAGGAAACGTAGGGATAAAGGGAGGGAAGCCGGGGAGAGAGATAGAAAGATCCTAGAAAGAAACGCGGCACTCTGCACGGTGGTTAAACATCGGGCTCCTAAATGGCCATAGGAATCCTCGGGGAAACCGGTTCTCTCTCTACCTCCACGACGAAGTGTAGCATTCGTGTAAACCGATTACGATCTTTCGGCCCTACGCACCCAAACGAGAGGTCTCTCTTTCCCCTTTCAAAGCGTACATTCAAAGATCCAGCCGTGCACGTGGCTTTTCCGTGACGCTCGAGCAGCATTTAAATCGAAATCTGGGAATTCTCAGACGAAGAATGCAGTAGCCGAGCGTGATCGAACGGCAAATGCCCCGATCAGGCCCGTAATTGGTAAAATCGGCGAAAGGCCTTCGTCGTATACGTCCCGGCTATTCTAATCGTCCAACTATTTTCATTTCGTTCATTGGAAACGAGCGACTCTCCACCGTTTCATTCCCTGCCCTCACGATTATTGCTCTAATTTCACTTTAATTGCAGCCAGAATAAATTTCGTCGCCGGCGATAAGACGATTATTGTACGTACGGTCTTCTCTTTCAGCAAATTTCGTCGCAACGTCTGGTCTACGGTACAATGGAAACTGAGGTCAAAGATTTCTCTCGCGTGACTATACAAACGCGCGCACATCGGGACATGCATAATTCAGCGTTTCAATTAGTCAATTGTTTTTAGCATACTCGCTTCAAGAGCAAAGTGGAAAAAATGCAATGAATGCATGATTGCTAAATTGCTCTCTAAAAATTTGGAAAAAAACAGCGATGAAAGAAGGGGGACACGTCTTTCGCAATTGCATGATGAAAAATGACGATACGCTCGTGCCTCGAGTAATTGTCAACGTTGATTCATTACACCGTTCCTGGTTGGCTAATTAAAGACCCGGAGGAATCGAATAATGAATAAGCATCGTCCGTCGCGTTATCGTCGGTGCATGAAAAATTCCTGTTGCGTGATAACTTGATTGAACCATCGCCCATGGGTTCCCAAGGAATTTGCGGGAACGGGACTGCTGATAGTGACCTTCGAGGTTGTTAATTAAGACCGTCAATGGGACGTACGATGCGGCCCGCCTAATTGCGTTACGGTCGTTGAAAAACGGATGGAGAAGAGCAACGACAGCTAGTCAGCCATGAAAACGTTACGGCGAATGCCTGAAATACCTCTGGCTACCCCGCAGGAATTCACGGTGTATTATGCGGGAAAAGCAGGCGGTTTATTCCAATTTCCGTGGCACTAATAAACGGGATCGACATTAGAGGAATCCTTTTCCGCCACGAGCAACAATGCACCGTGGATCGTGTTCCCTTTTCTCCTGTCAACAAAAACGCATAGCCAGCGGGTGAAAGAGACGAAGGGAGAGCATGAGATGAGGACAGAAAGAGAGAAACCCGCTTTTCCCAGGCACTGACTTCTACCCACTGTCACACGCCGAAAGGTGAATAAACCGTAGCCGGCTCGAAGCTTCTTTCGCTTTGCCTCGCTGGTTTGCATAACCAAAGCGACGATGACTCCTCCGAAAACCCAAGCGTCAAGTACCACCTCGTCCGCTGCTCCAAAATCCTTGGCGCATTTGCATTTGAAATCGCCGATGACTTCAATGCCGTTATCAATATTCAACGACGGGGAAATTCAACGTCTAGCCATGCTAATGCGTGAAATATTTCGCATACAGAAGACCGTTGCAGTTGGATCTATTGAAACCATCCCCCTTTGACCTTTGCACCTCGCTGATTTCGGAGCAACACCGTCTTGAGCGATTCTGCGCGATTTCTCCGTTGAGAATGTTGTCTCTGGCTAGGAATTTACGAGAGATCGTTGGCTTCGTTGAAACCAGCGAGTTTCGAGTGTCTTGTACGTCCGCGGCCATTTGAAAACAAGGTTTACAGACACATACAATGACACGATGTCAACTTACCAAGCCTAATAGCGGCGGTGATGGCTAGGAGTTGAGCGATGAGGAAAAGGGCCACGAGCCCGGCACCGTTCAGGCCCTGCCGAGTTCTTGGACCTCGTGAGTCCTCGGAAGCACTTCCGGAAGCACGTTCACCACCGGAAGGAACGGTGCGCGGCCGCCGGCGTGGCTCCGCAGCCACCGCCATCGCGCACCACCGTGTCCCTCGTTCTTTTCACTGCACTGCCGAGCACACAAGCACTTTCGAGCGAGACAAACCTTTGCCGATGAGGACGGGGTCGTTCATAAAACGTCGCGCTCCTTCTACCACCCCGAACTCCTTGCTCCTTTTCTCTATCTTTCTATCTCTCTGAGTTTCAGCCCTCCGGCTACCCTCGAGCTGTCTCTGCCGCCCCTCGCCGGGGGATCCGGAGGAAATCGGGGGTCGTTAAGGGTGGGTGTGAACGTAAAAAAAAAATGTCGCGAGAAACTAAGCGGCACGAACGGCGGAGATGGTTTTCCGAGCTCCTTCTGGTCAGTTCATGGCTCTTGCATGCGACGTTTACCCGGTCGCGGTCAGCAGGCGACTGCCGGAGCCGTCCTCGCGATCCAATCCTCCTCCATCATGGCGGCGCCCCCGTCGGTTTACTAGGCCCGTGTACCCTGGTCCAACCAATCGCGATTCATCTTTCACCGCCTCCAACTAGTCCCGAAGCCTTCGGGTCTGATCGCCGCGACGTACACCGCGCCAACGTCCCCGGAGCCTGGCCCATATCTTCCCTAGACTCACGAAAAACCACCCCCAAGGCGCCCCCGTTGGCCGTTACCTTGGTCCCCGGTGAAAAAGATTGGGAATCGATAGCCCCGGGGACGAGGTAAGTGTGGTACGATGGAGAACGATCGTCGGGACCGATCGGGCCCATTTCTATGACGTCTTACGTGGCCTTCAGCCACTCGACGGGGCCCGGAAATGGTTCAGCGGGAAGCAATAAAAATGATTGAATTAGTGCCTTGTTGTTTCAACAGAGTCCTCGAGAAAATCACGGGAAAAGCCAAGTTTCTTCCATACTGTTGCGATCATTACCGTTGCACCTGCAGGTTCAGCCGATAGAACCCTCTTCAGTATCATAAAATATATTGTTTCTGTGTAGACTGATGGGGTGGGAATGAAGGGGTGGAAACTGTAAAGACGAAATTCTTCAAGTTCCAATAGTGAGAGCATATCGGTTTATCGATGCAGTTGCAAGGAACGTCGGAAAGAAGCGATGATATGCTAAACGGTCTGCGAACACGAGTGCTGCGGCCGTGCATACCTTCTGTTCGATAATTGGCACACGACACGCTGGAATGAACAATACGCGCTATGCGATTCTCGCGACTACCTGTCTCGCGTAAGTATTTAACAGATATAGTACACCGAAAACGAGCGCTTTTACGATAGGTCGGCCCGTCTACGAGTTTCTCTGGTTCAACAGGTGTAAATCGAGATCTACGTCTAGGAAATCTTGCATAGTCTGTAGAAAATTTCTTGACCTTTAAGGATTTTTCAATTTAATGTTGTAGACCAGGGTTTACGAGACTGTCTGACTTGCTCCGAAATCGTTGCTGAGAAATTATTGGCCCAAATTCATGCTCATTGCCCACGCGGTAGAAAATTCTGTTGACTAATTAATATTTCTGCCGATTCGACAAAAATGTGCGCAAGTTAATGCCATTCGTTGATTGTATCAATTTCAACAATTTCAAGCAACCATTCTCAGCAGTAGAGAAAGCATTTCGGAGTATGGATTATCATGGAGATCGTGATACTTGTTTCGAGCTCGCGTCTTACTAATTCGAATCGCGTTCTTATTCACTGCCGACCTTCATAATGACACGTACCGTTAATACGATGACGTTTTGTCGTGGCAAGCTACAGCCACGTCGCTACCGAAGAAAATAAAAATCTACCGTGGCGACACGCGAGCAGATCAAGCTGAACGTTCACCAGAGATATACGGATTTTTTTTTACAGAAGACTCTTGGTATATCGATCTATAGCTTGGCGTAGCTTCGACCGGCCAGTATTTACATTTCATGACCGGAAACGTCAGTCTTGAAAATCTGCTTGGTCATCTGAATAAGCAAGCCAAAGGACCTAGGATTTTTTATATCTTTGGCGAACGATTGCACGGTAAGAGGAAATTACGTTTTCGATCTCAAGAAGATCTAACGCGCGATGCTATTCATTCTAATCCGACAGATCTCGTTGGCGCTCAAGTTCATGACAACTGATAGTTAGGTGGGAGGAAGATGTGCAATTTTCAGTTGCATCGTGGAATTTTCCAAATCCGCGTAGGACGTCTATAGTCGTAGGAACTACGATAGCTCATGACACGTGCGGCAGATACCATGCGCGAATATCGCGCACAGAATGCATGCGCGGTCGAGCAATTTGAATGTTTCCTTCGTGTCGCAGCGTATGCAATTATCATTCCCCGTATAAGCACTCGGTGGAGGATTAGTGTTTGACGCAGAGAGCTCGCGGATCGTGTCCGAACTTTATTTAATAGGCGCGACGAGTCATGTCGTTCCCCGGGGGGAATTATGCAGAAGCCAGGAAGATTCACCTGCAGATGAACGCACGAAACGAAAGTCCTTGTGAGCGCCGCCGATGGAATTTAATGCTACCCCGACTGTATTTCGTACGACTATCTCCGACTTATATGGAAAACAATTTCCGTGAAAACTTTCACACGTATACCGGCGAGCGCGATGACTGCAAAACGAGTTGGCAGTGAGTTGCCACGTGAGAATTCCTCCCGTTCCATCCCGGCGTGGCTTTATAAAGGCGCCACATAAACGCAGCAAACGAAAGAACCTCATTTATTTATGCCCATCGAACCGTTTAACGGCGCAGAAACGACGTCCATCAGTCAGCTGGTGTTGAAAGAGGCCAGCAGTAATACGCCACGTATCCCTTTGCACGAGTCGCGAAGAAAAGGTGACTCGCAAAAACTTCGACCACCCCGGTGGTTTCCCTCGTCAGCGAAATTTATTGCTTTCGCGTAATCTTCCGAAAAGTCAGGCATTTACGTGTGAGGGGGAGAAATCTTCAGTAGGACGACGATTCGATGGCGAGGCATAATCGCATAGGGGAACGGACAAAAGCGAAAGGGATTGGAACATCGCGCGGCGGTGCAACCTTCAATCTCGATGAATGGAATGTTGATCGGTTGATGGTCGGATATTTTTCCAGCTAGAAACAGAAATTGCTCGGCTGTGCTTAGAGCCGTTACAAGCCGACTTGTCACTAACGATCCGGATCATTCGTAACAATTTGGAGCGACACTCTAAACATGTAATGATTTCCGACCGAGCTACGGTGATAGCCTATTTCGCATCTCCGCCGTAGCGCTTTGACGACGAATCCCACGTGAACAAAAATTCAGGGTGCTGATCCTTGAAGTTATTTACGTCAGCTGAAAGAAATAACAAGCGCTTCGCGGAACCGACACGGTTCTACTGCAAGACAAAGCCGCTCGTTTCGACGTCCATCTAATTTGTCATCCATCCGTGTAATAAACGAGCGGAGGAAGTGAAGGTTTAAAAAAAAGGAAGAAAATGCCTCGGAAAAAAACCAGTCGAGCGGTCTTCGCTGCAATGGTTTCTAATTCGCGACATCGCGCCTTGTTCGTTTACGTTGCAGGACAATGGAAAAGGTCGTGCCGGGCTCTGTGGCATTTGCCACGACTAATAAACGCGTTCACGAGAAGATCCGCCACGAGTTCTACAGCGCCGGATCCACTCCGACATCGTGGGTTAAAAGAGTAGGCGCAGCTTTAAACGCGCTAAGCGCAGAGTCTTAACCGCAGATTGCGGCGCTCAGAAAAATCTACCACAGGGCCATTAAAAATGATCCTTGGTTAAAAATAAATCCTTGGTTTCCTCTTTGGAGCTCCTTCAGCAGGATAGGCCTTTCAAGTCTTCAGGCTTCGCGCCATGTTGTAAGGGCTGAAAAGGGTGCGCCGTGAACTATGGAGCACGTGTGCGGGTGCACATGTTTGAAGGTGGGTAAGAGGTCTGCGGGGAAACTCAGTCGAGGAGATGGCACTTTGTTATTTTGCCTGGCGCGTGAGTGTTGCGTGTATTCGTGTCGATGGGATTGGGCGTGGAGTTGTATGCGCGCTGGCTGGCACGGCCAGGTACCAAATGCCACAAGGTCACGACTCGTGCGAGTAGCAGAGAGCGCTGCATGGCTCTAGCGGCCTCTCCTCTGCGATCCAGGACTCGATGTATCCATGAAGCTCGACGTTCTTCTTCTTCTTCGCATGCGATCACTCGCCAATTGGAACGCTGCTCTTCCGTAACAAGAAAAGTCATACTCCCTTTGCAAAATGATCCACAACTTGGTCCCCTCCTTTGCGGTCGTCGATCCAAAACCGGAAGAATCGGCATAGTTGGACCAATCGAAAGTTATTCTCCTTCTTCTCCTATCGTAACCCTGATACTTGAAATTTGCTCCCCTTTGCCCTGAGCTTCCACGAACAATCGCATTTCCATGTGCCCAATCAGTGGTTCCGCCTGGTCAAGCACGCCCGTCGTAGGCCCTGAGGAGTCATCTCGTTTGACTGGCGCGTCGTTTAATCAAGTAATAACGCGGATACGCGTCAACGCATTTCGTGAGAAAAGATCGGGTAAAAGGATATATGAATGAGTCTATACTGACGCGGGACAAGCAGACGGCGAATACCTCATTGAATGTCACGAGGTTGGTCCAGACGGGATGCATAGCGGCGCGGCTAAAACATGAAAGTGAAAAGAGACGTTATAGCGCGGTCGATGGAAAGTTAGGAGCGGGCAGACAATTTAAAGTTCATGTAGTATTAGCTTGGGATAAAATTACTAAAAAGGATTATATGTCGTACAATCGAAACGGCAAAGCCTCTGGGAATCTTCATCTTGCGGTTTTTGCACTGGGAATAAGTGACTGTTTCTTTAATGACGTCAAAGTGAGTGGTACGAAATGGTACCTTAACATTCTCACGTTGGATGATCTTTGCTCTTTCTTCCAAGCCTTCACGTTTGTTTTTAGATGAAACGTTACGAGATAACGCATGAACTTTCACTAGCGCGTAAACAATTCCTTCGCCAAGCCAAGTTTATAAATGAATTAAATAGGAAGCCTAATGTATTTTATTAACATTAACATTTGCAGAATGTTTCATGTTTTTTAACTTACCACAGACGTGGATGAAGAAATAGCTATAATTTACACTTATACAAGTAAACAAGATATTAATAATACTCATGACATAAGGAGCGTTATTGTGGGTGCTACAACTAACACATTGAATCTCGCGCGATTTTATCATTCTTCACGGATTCCACAAGAGGGCACTATTTTACAGACATCAAATACCTCATTCTTCGACATTGTAAAATGTTTCTCGTTAATCTATTAATGCAACGTGCTCTGAAATTATACTATTTATCGTGAAGAGATAAGCATTTGTCGAAAAAAAATATTTACGAGAAATTTCTTGTTCGTTCTACGACTGGTAAAGCAGGTTGGTAGCACGAACCTCATTGTTTCCCACTGACATCTATCTTTTCCATATACAATGCCTCTCATCAAACGTGTGACGTAACGAAACTTCTAGTTCGGTTTTCTCAGTGGCCATTTTGTTTTCAACAGCAGGGCTGATACAGGTATTGGATAATAAAGATAATTTGCGTAATCTTAGGAGAATTAGGTGGCCAACACGGCTTAGAAATAATTGGAAAATTGGGAGACAATCGCATAAATTTCCGTGGAAAAATATTTCGGTAAAAGTACAACTTTCCACGATTTTCCTCAAACGTTTCGTACCTGTATATCTAAGTATCTCAACATTCGCTTAGTTTTGCAGAAATATACGTAACCATTTTATAATCTGTTCTCAGTCTTATGATCGATTTGGATTTTCTCATGGTATATTTAATTTTACCGAAAAAATCTTTAGACGTATGTTTTACTGACGGAATGAGCATTGACGTATTTGTGAACCATTTTATGAAATTCATAAAAATTTACAATAATTACGAAAATAGATTCAAAATTTCGATTATATTCGTATGAAATATATGTCAATAGAGTTCGAACATTGATATTTCAAGTTTTTCATAACGTTGAAAGTGGGTTTGAGGTTATAATATTTTACACCGACGAAATAATCTCGACATGTAATTTGTCACATTTTGTACCATATATTGTGAAATATGTAGTACACAACAAATTGGTCAGCACTGATCTTGAAAGTGGGCAACACATGATTTGGATCAAAGCTGGATAAAATTTAGTTCAACATATCTAATATCGTTTAAATAATGACATGATATATGTAATTTAAAAATGATTGTCGTTAAATACTTTATTAACTTATTAATTGAATGGTGTTAATATATTTAACCATTTTGTATTATGTAATACAAGTTCAGGTGTATGTCCATCTCTGATTCAATGATGAATAACATTAGAACTGAGGATAAATTATAAACTGTTTCTTACTCTCGCTCTCAGTCTGTTTGTCTCTTGCAAATGAGTACTTAATGAAAAACAAATGAAGGCGTAACCAGTGAGAATGAGCTATGTACTCATAGAAGGCAGTTTCTATCCTTATAGGTATCGGTCTATCCCTTCAGCCTGGCCAACGAGGCACTTAAAGAGTGTCATCATGGACTCAAAACGACACGAACGCAGCAACAGGTCAAATGCCGAATCTTCGCCTGAGCCACCTTCGCCTCCTATATACAGTTACTCCATACACGACAGCTACAAAAGTAGATCGTCAACGCGGCGCACACCGTCACCGACCGACCACAGAAGCAGACCTTCGAGGAACGAATCTCCACAGGAGAGACGTAGAAGAAGACGTAGTGGTTCAAGATCGCCGACGCGTTCGTACAGACGTTCGCGATCCAGCGAAAGAGACAGAGACAGAGATCGGGATCGCGATAGAGACCGGGACAGAGACAGAGACAGAGAAAGGTCGAGGAAATATGCGAGGAGGGATAGGTCTAGATCAAGATCTAGAGGAAGGTCACGTTCAAGAGACAGAAAGCGTAGTCGTAGTCGTAACAGAAGTCGGGACAGACAAAGGCACAGAGAAAGTCGGAGGCATCATCGAGCACCCTCCTACGAATCAGATCACCTAGAAGGAGAAATTGACAATGCAGTACAGCAACCAGTTGTTCCTCCGCAACCCAATGCTTTCAAGAACGACGGTAGCTTTATGGAAATGTTCAAAAAGATGCAAGAACAAATGCAGCCTCAAGAGAAACCAACTACTTCCGTTTTAGAGGAGAAGCCTGTGGCTCCACCGCCTTTAATGGTTGGAAAGAGACGCGGTGGGAGGATATTAAAAACCGGCATGGTTGCAAAACCTAAGACCGAACAAACTGTAGAGCAGCCAAAAGACGCTTGGTCCTTGTATATGGCAGAAGTGAAAAAATATCGCGAAGTTTGTTGCCAAGAGGAGGATAATACCAGACCATTGGTCAAATAGCTCATTACACTCATTCTACCTCCTCTTATTTGCTCATTCTTTTTCGTAAAGTACTGTTAACACCTCTGGGCTGTACTGTATCTGTTACACACTATGATCGTATAAAGATAGTAAAAAGATACGATTCTTGTAAATTATAAACATCGCTATTCGAGTAATCCTGTAGGTGCGGGCTGTTGCCGCTTCTATTACTTCGCAAACGCTTTACTCGTACGAGCAGGAAAATTCTTCATTCCTTTAAGCATATTTTTAAGTAGGTGTAAGGAATTGGTACGCGTCTAGTATAATAAATTTACCACTTCTAAGTAGCGAATATCAATTTAACACCAAGAATTTCATAATTGGAAGAGATAACGGTAAACTATCTCGATGATTACCCTCACATTTGTGTTAATATTAAGTGCGGCAAGAGACAAACGAGACTTGAGCGAGATAAGAACATATAATTCCTAATTAGAAAGAGTAAGAAATAAAAGTATTATGTTGTTGAAAAGGCGAGTCGTAATACATAACTAACTTCGTGAACTGTTAAACAGTCTTCTACACAGCTACTAAAATGACGGCTAAAGCTATTCAACCAAGTGATGTTAAAACGGCCCCTTTCGATCCAAGGTTTCCCAACCAGAATCAGACAAGGTAATTATGTACGGGAAAATAATACTTACAATTACCTTCATTTTGAATGTTGGATTGTATCGAACGTTCAGTAATTATGCTAACATATCACCAAAATTGTAGGTATTGTTTCGTGAGCTATCTTGATTTTCATCGGTGCTCAAAGAAACACGGCGAAAATTATGATGCTTGCCAATACTTCAAAAGGGTTTACCAATCGATTTGTCCAAACAACTGGGTGAGCAAGTGGGATTCGCAAATTGAAGAGGGCAAGTTTCCCGGAAATATATAATGTTTTTTTTTTTGAGACTGTACATAGTATTGTCCCTGTCTAGTGAAGTTCTACAAATAGCAGAACTTTGTGAAAGATCTTAATGCTGTTTGTAAACTACTTGATATTCAATAAATGAAATATCTTATCAGTTATGCAAGTCTTTTGCTTTATTCCCAAAATTATTGAAAACTACTAATGTTATTTTGTACTTTTATTACTTGATCCTAGTTCTACAAAGGTCAAATTGTAATTACAAGAGTTATGAATGAGGGTAGGTAGGTAATAGCTTACAATGTATACTCCGTACTCTACGCTATATTTACTTGAGCACGTCGTGGGTTATGTTGTGTCGGGTAAATTCATTACAATCTCGTAAACGACGTTTTTTGAAATTCCAAGACACATAGGATTAATAAAAGTAATATCTGTGACTTTTACGGAATGAGAAAAATTGATTTGACTTTGCCAATGAGATAAGGATATTATGATATGACTACAGAGTCACGTCAGAGGACCTCGTACTAACCTAGCATTTTATGATCTTCGATCATTTTATTACGATTTATAGAAGTTTATTACTAGTGGTATAATGTTTACCATACTGAGGATAATATTTTTAAACCTTCTGGTTACAAATGTTATTCTGGGTGGCCCGGAAGAGGAGCAAGGGGTTAAATATGCCAGTAAATGCGAAGGTAATGAACGATCTGTCATTCTCACCCAGCGGCGGTGTTAATTGCTTTAATTGTTACAGTGTGCAAAGTGGTAGCAACTGAATTACAGGCAAGATTAGAAGAAACGGGGAAGGTACACGATGTATTAGAAATAGGATATTTGATAGATGATGTTGCTCCAAAAAAGAAAACGGAGTACAAAAAATCGTGAGTGCCACAATTTTTATTAGATAAATTGCTTTGTGATTAAACATGTAAGGTTTCTAATTCGAGTTATTTTCAGAGAATTACGGCTAGTTGACTCTTTAGAAAATGTATGTGACCGTATTTTGGAGTACAATATACACAAAGAGCGTTCAGATAGCACAAGGTTTGCAAAGGGAATGAGTCAAACTTTCAAAACTCTTCATGGACTTGTGTACGATATACACCTTCAGTTACATCATATTAATTATTATATTCCTCTCTCTACAATGTTGTTATTTATAGGAACAAAGGGATCAAAGTTGAACTAGGGATACCTTATGAATTATGGGATAAACCATCTGTAGAGATCACTACACTCAAAACACAATGTGAGAATTTGATTGAGAATCATGAATCTGACATTGAAGAGTGGTACTACCATCATCAAGAAAAATCTCCTCTTATACAGTAATTTTACTTTTAAATACATATATAGTGTTTACAAATATTTAATAAGAATAACTTATCTACTGTTATCCTTCTTTAAGGTACTTATGCACGGACAGAGCATTAGAAAATGATAGCAAGGAATGCCTCCATGAAAAGGGAGAAACTGGTGTAAATGGAACAACAAGTGCAAAGCAGAAGAAGAAGAAACAGAAAGAATCAGAAGAAAAAGGGCAACAAAAGACAAACAACAAGAATGATGAACTTTAGGACTGAACTGTTAAACGCAATGCAGGGTGTTTTTCAACTGTTTATACATACATGACAAATATATTGTAATTACTGTTAAGGACAGAAGGTCCTACTTACCTACTCGAATTTCATATGTGCCATATTAAGTTTACAAAACCTTATTTTCAATCGTAAATAAATGATTTTGCACGTAACTCATGACAAAGCCCCTCATCCACAAGTTTAAAAAAGTCGGTCTTCGCTACTGCGGTATAATGTGAAGATGGTTTTGAAACATGAGAAACACAGTCTAAGGGTGTCAACACAGATCGAATATGTCAAAATTGATCTTTCTCTTGGTAGCGATAAGTTTCAAAGAATGCGGAAGTACATTTCTAAAGGGTAAAAGAGCGGTTGATGGGCAGTTTCCTTGGCTAGTTCAATTTCAAACGATTGCTCCTTGCGGCGGAGTACTGTTGGCTCCGGATTGGGTTTTAACCGCGGCTCAGTGTGCTCTAGATAAAAGAAATGTAAGCTGTTTCCTTGTACTCTACATTTCTGGAATATTATTGTATAGTTTTCTTTGACCTCAGTCCATCCTCCTATACGCGACTGGGCTAAACGGTACCAAATCTGGGCAGACCGTCAGCGTAAAGGCCACTTACTTCTATCCACGATACGAAGCTTATGCTACAATTCACGATCATGATCATAACATAGCTCTATTGAAACTGGCTCAACCCTTCGATATGTGCGATCCCAAGATTACTCTGATGGATATCGCGCCTATTAGATATGATTACAACTACTATCAATCTTGTCTCATATTTGGTTGGCAAAGTTATGTTGCCCCGTCATTCAAAGTTCTGGCGAAACCTATTCAATATAGCGAAGTGATCCTCAGCGTGTGGAAATTCTGCACGCACATGCACAAAGTAAACGCTAGCTACGCTAACGTTTTTTGTACGATGATCGAATCGGACGTTGGACTTAAAGCCTGCGGTGGAAACCCTGGATCGCCCGTAGTATGTACTGATCAGTATCAGAGGACATTTCTAATCGGAGTCGCATCGTGGACCAATTATTCTTTGGATTGCGGTGACCTACCGACCTACCTCAGTGTCAGTCCCTTTAGGTATTAGATGAAATTGTTTATCATTTAGTCTCAATAAATATACGACTACTGCATTATGCAAGGACATGGATGTACGAGCTCATAACAAGCAGGGATAATGAACCCGTGGTTGGGGCATGTGTGGATGGAAAAATTGGAAATAATAGAAATGGAAACAAACTGCAAAGCTACCTAACCGGTGGCTTTCCCAGGGACGATGGATATACAGTCTTACAGAGGTCAAGAAAAGAACCCGGGGGCGAATCTACGCTACGTATGAAGAATTCTTCACCGTACAGGGAGTACGACGCTCCGTTTTTAGATATGGTAAATGGACGTCGGGATTTTTTAAAGCAATATCACGAAATCGGACGGGATAAAAGCGCAAGTGAGAAGAAGGATGACATCGTTGCTTTACCCGCGGAACATACTAACTTAAACTACTTAGCTAAACCTTCAACTGAAGATGACCGAACGGAGAATCCGGATGATTTCGAATTAATAATGCCCTTTGGATTTGAAGAAAGCAATAACTCATGTTCACTGGATTCTTCTATACAAGTTGTTTACTTTTTACTTGCGTTTTTATGTGCAAGTTTGTAAGATTACTTACATCTAATTTTCGAAATACATTAGAAAATTTTTACAATTTTTGATAAGTAAAATTATGTTGGTTTTATTTCTTAAATTGTTCCTTGTGTCTGGCAAGAATTTCTTGCAACCTATCTCCTTTACCACGGAGAACCCTCATACGTTCACATTCTTCCTTGAAGTCCTCATGTTCATCTCTAAAGAGACCATAGAGACGCAAGTTTTTCATCAGCTGGTTCGTTTCCCAATGGCGTGGATAATAATTAACGATTTCATCTCGCTTGTTGACCGGTTTTGCGCTGAACAATTTTACTACTTTCATTGACTTTTGATTAGTTGGTCTGACAACTTCACCGAAAATGCGATTGCTCAAACGATTCATACGAATAGCATAATTGCTACCCACGTTCGCCAAATTTACATATTTGTTACTCATTTTTGCAAATAATAGGCACTTGCCGCTTCAATGGGTTACCTTTGTGAACTATTCAGCCCTTTTCCTCTGTCCTAGAGATAGGTTAAATTGTAGAGGTTAAGAAATGTCCTTTTTGTTGAATTATATGATTGCTTCATCAGTTGAAAGAGTGTTATGCAGAACAATTAGAGTAACATTATGTATTCACCTGTACTCGATGCGATTAAATATAAAAACTGTATAATGAAAAAAAGGATTATTCTTTAATCGACAATAACAATCTACTACTTCTAATGAACCAGGGATGAGCACGTGGTTTCACGCATGCGCAGTGAAGAAAAACACATGGCGCGAATATTAGGACGCTGATTTAAATATACAAATTAGTAGGACTTTGCCGTTTTTATAGTTTTATCACTTTTGTCAATAAAAAGTTAATTGATTCTTTCACAATGATACTTGAAATTCACCATAATACGATCAACCGAATCGAACAACTAACTGGCCAATAAAGAACAACCAAATTGCCGAAAAAATTTAATAAGTCTGAATTGTACCTGAATTGTAATAATTTTCTGTATTATGGGATACCATAGCAATCACAGTTACGCAATTTACGTTTTAGCGAATCAAATTTCTCATACTGTAAATCATTCGTGCTGGAATATTCTGCAAAAACGTTGATTCTAGGTACATGTCAGTATGGGCAGCGAAATTACCGTTTAATTAGATTACCATGTTCTGACGGGGCTTCCGTAAGCGAATCGAGAAGCCCATCAAGAGTCTCCTCTCCTCAGAATTCCTCCGATCGTCGATAAGGTGAGTACTACACCAATCGGGCTGGTTCACCCCAATTTTAAAGGACACGTGTGTGATTTATTTTTTGGTAAGTATCGTAAATTTATCTGTTCTTAAAATATTTAAACGTATGTTAAATGTAAGATTGTGAACATAAAAGCTTGGTGTGACTTTAAAGCAACGCAATGGAGTATTTGGAGAAGGATTAATCATTAAGGAAACGTTCGTTCGTTCGCTTATTTTATTTACTGAGTATTCGGTTCTACGAGTATGGATAAGATTATTGAATAATAAATCTAATCATCAAACGAGATATAGAAGTTGAGGAGGGTTCCCCTTTCTCAACGTGAATTTTCCAACAAGACATCTATTCATAATCACTTTCTATATGTCTATACGCTCTCGGAATTCCCCGTCGCTTGGTATCAAGGGTTGGATGATAATTCTTATGATAACTTGAACTATTGAACTCATCCGTACTGGTATAAAATGGGAGTTCCTCGGCTCGTTTGCAGTACTGTTTTACTGAACTGTGCGTAGTTCATTGGAAAGACATGTTTAAGTATCTACTAGTTTTCTTCGCGTTTGCGACTGTGTTTAAATCCGATGTTTCGGCCCAGTCGGACACAACTGTGGTTTTACCAACAGGACTATGGTCACTTCTTATGAATCCCAGCCGCTCTGCAAGTAAATAAAATATTTTTTAATTATACGACAGCTTGCTTTAGATTGTGGACGTGGAACGATAGAGTTCAATAAGAATTCAATTGAAAGTTACGTTTTCTTCAGTAAATTCGCATTACTTTTTTCCCACGGTAGTCGAGTCGAAATTTTGAATCTGAACTGTTGTTCACACTAGACAACGTGGCCCGTAATTTTTAGACGATACCAATGCAACAGTGGTCACCAGGATGAATGAGCAGCGTGATTTCGTTCCGATCTATCCAATATTTTTCATGCCACAGACTTGGAAGGTACAGAACATTAAAAATGCTCTAGGCAAATTCAGCAGCGACTATCTTGTGACACCCGGCATCGGAGCGCATAAACTGCACATTCGCAAGCTGACATGGAACAAAGCTCGCAAGCACTGCATCGAGGAAGGGGGTACGTGTTTGCAGTTCCTTCGACTGCGAATTAAGGGGACATTTCGTTTCAATTGGTTCGATTTTCTTCAGGCCAGCTAGCCGTGCTCAATTCAATTTCCGAGGAGAAGATTCTCACGCGGATACTGGAGGAGAATAAAGTGGATCGAGTTTGGCTGGGAATTCACGACCTCTACGAGGAAGGGGATTGGGTCACCGTGACAGGCCAGTCCATTGAAGCAATCGGTTACGACACATGGAGCAAGAAATATGCGGTTAATCCTGATAATTACAATAACCGACAAAATTGTGGCTCGCTCGAGCCCACGGGCATGGATGACGTCGACTGTGGCTCTGTTCTTCCGTTTTTCTGCGAAATCCCAGTGTAATACCACGATCGGAGGTCAACCAGAAATCCAGCAGAATACGTTAAGATCGAGCAAGATCGAACCTCGACATTTCTTACAGGATCCATTAGGATGCGGAGCCTGTTGCTTCGGTTTAAAAGTCTGTGCTTCATACCTCGCCAGCGATATAGGTCCTACGTCAATACAGGACGAAGCCATTATTCTATTTACTGACAATACCGCCCAACCAACCGATATTAATCCCTTACACACCGGTCGGAGGAGCATAGAAATATCGATTTCTCGCTTGAAACAGGCTAATTCTTTTAACTCTATTTTTACTACGGAAATTCATCGCTCGTAGAACCGAATTCTCCATTAGATATACATTTTCCGGGTGCAATCTTCACCCTGCGGTTCGTTGACACTCCTATAATTCGTGCAACGAACGAACGTTGGGGGGGAAAGAGCAGACGAGGGCCTAGGAGATAAGTATATCCCCGTTGTAAAGACGGACTCGGGTATTATTGATCTCTCCCCGACAGGCGCAGGCGCTATCTCGTTCGACACAGCGACAAGGGGGGTGCGGCTGTTACCATGGATCCCAGTGTACTCGCCACCATGGACAAGGACGCACTGAAGAAGCAAATCGAGAACATGAAGTACCAGGCTTCTATGGAACGGTGGCCCCTGTCCAAGAGCATTGCGGCGTAAGTGCATCGCGAGACCCCTAAAAAATTCATCTAGTGTTTACCGCGACGATCTGACTTTGTTGATTTTCGAGGAAGGCAATTCTCAAGTATCTGCGCCAATTATCCTTCGTCCGCCGATCGGCCGATGATCCATTCACGCATCGTCGGTCCATTGTTCAAGATCCTCTTGGCTGGTCGACTGTCAGGTGGTTGTCGGAAAGTCCCTCCGACTGGCACCTGCTTGATAATTGAGGCACTTACCTTAGCATTCCGAGCGCGGAATTTCAGCTGAAAAAGCCTAGCGATGAGCTTAGCGTATTTAGAGCAACGTTGACGGTAGTTTCTAGCTATTATAGTGACGTGTGAGGAATGATACGTAGGCTAATGGTTCGATCGAAATCGAGAAGATTACGTCAGTGCTCCGTCTGATTTATGGCCATCGTTTCTACTTTGCTTTTCCCATCGATATTTCAGACATAACGTGTGATTCGTTCTACCCAATCTTCCATACCTGTATTCTACTTTATGTTACCGTATTATTTTTATGTATTACCATTTTATGTTTCGCTTCATTTTGCCTTGTGTTTACTGTACGTTTTTGTAAAACATGTATGCTTTTTTTGTAACTGTAATACATTGATGTAAAAACCAAGTATGCTTTCAGTCCATCGCACCACACGATATTAGGAATTCCATCTGTTCTTCCTCATCCTCCTTCTCGGTATCCGTAGTGTTACGTTATTTATTTTTCCAATCATTCCTCGCAACATGCGTAAGGTCTTTTGGATCGTAGAAGTTGGTTTAAATTCGTCTTTACAGGTCCTTCCTTCCACTCACTTTTATCCCTCCGTGTTTTCTTAAGCGCATTCACCATCCTCCTTTCGACTCTATTATACAAAGACTCTCTCACTTTCGTCCTCGTTTTTCTTCGTCTAAAATATGACTTCCTCGTGATTCCTTTTGGCTCGAGACTCTTTTTCATCCCCGCCCACGACTTCCACGGCAAAACCATTGACATTTCACCGCCGAAAAGACCTGTTTCGATAGTGAACGTTCGCGCCAATTAATCCGACTATTTTTAGCGGCGGGCAAGAGCGCGTGTTTTTTTTCCTCGGATTCCGTAAAAAGTGCGAAGAATCGAGAACGGCTTGGTAGTACAATCGACCGAGGAGAGGCTGGACACAAAGCGATGTAGGTGTGTTCCCCGTGCGTTGACAGTCAAGGCTGAATTACAGACTCGCGTGTTCTCATATCATGCGACGGAGGGACAGGATCTCCTTGGGACGCGGAACGTTGGAGCTTTTTTTCACAGAACGAACGCTCCCCCGTCGCACGAAAGATAAACGGCCGTAGAACAAGAGTGTCTTCAGGGACGGATAGAATTCTATCCGGTAGTCGAAAAACCGGCGATTTCTCCGGACTGATAATTTCGAGCGATCGATCTGTCTCTCCCGAGGTTCCGATCTCATTCCCACTGGTTCTGTATCCACTTGGATTTCAAGAAGAAGTACCGCGCGAGCCAATTAAAGTGCTATTCATCAGTTGCCCGGTACTCTGGCGCGTTGCAATCTGGGGAAGACGAGAATCTGCATCTCGAGGATGACGCAGTAAGATAAACGGCGACGATCGTGTTAATCGGCGCGATCCGATCATCTAACGGGCCTTTATGTAATTCCTCGGCTGTTTCGTCACCGCGGGGAAAATAAAGCGCGCTCGCGCGCTCTATTTTGCCGGCGATTAGTCTCGTCGGCCAGGGTAATTACACACTTGCCAGTCTAATCACGTAGCAAAACGGCGAATAGCCGTCTAGTTCTCGGGATCCTAGCTTTTTTTTTTACTGAACGTTGTAACGGAGTCAGCGGAGTGCAAAGCCACGTCGGATTCCGACTGGCTGGACATTAGCTCCGTTTCTCTGGTCTCTCGGGCTCTGAGTAATCCACTGAGTCGGGCGACAATCAAGCTCGCGTGCATTTTCTCGTCGGAAAAGTTCCCTCCGTTCTACGGTTACTCGGGTAGATCGAAAGGATAGTTGCACCGCGAGAAAAGTACCCTTCGGCTACGACGACCGGTTTCCTGCGCGTTCTAGCCGTGAAAGACAAGTAACAGGTGCGGCGCTCGCAAAGGCCTCCACGAAATTCAACAGCCCCGAAATCGTAGTTCGCGCTTTGCGCTGCGCAGTTCCTCGCCGAGGGAAAATAAGTCGAGGATTCGAAAGGCGTAACACCCCGACTTTTCTACGCTCGACGAAGCTCCGGGGAGTGGCGTTCTTCGCGAGAATCGGACGGTTCTTGGTTCCGTACGCGGAACCGCATTTAACGGCGACGATTCTGTGGTTTTTCGAAGCGAAACCCGCGCGAAAGCAACGAGTTTCCGCGGTCTCCCGGCAGCTCGTGAACGCCGAGTGAAAGGCACCAGCGGGCGTATTTTTTCCCCCCCTTGGCCCCTCTTCCGCGGCGATTCGACTAATCTGCCGATAACGCCCAATATTTCCTCCTGCGCTCGTTTTCCTCAAACTCTTCTATTCCGCGAATCTCCCATTTTCCTCGTCTTCCGAGCCCTTACTCTTTTTCCTTCCTCCTCCCTGCTGTGACACCGCGAAGGTATGGTAATTTTCGGCGCGTTCCATAGAAACTGGAAATACTGGAATGCCAATCTCGCGAATCTGTGACAAGCGTAGTTTCACTCGTCCGGGCAGAGCGGATATTTGTAAATTCAGGAGGCAATTTCGGAAGTTTACTTTCCGTAAGTCGAGAAGGCGACCTACTGCTGTTGTCCCGCGAGGGCCTCGAGCTGCCTAGAAAGTATGAAAAAGTTGATTAGCGCGCACCAACGACCCCGATCGAACCACGACTGACCGCGCCGTCGACGTTCTATATTACTGCTTTGATGGGCCGATATACATACATAAACGATTAGAGAAAGTCGTGCGTTGATAATGTTTAATCGACTGGGACGGTTTTTTGGGCAGTTCGGTCGAATCTGGATCGCCGGTGATTTTCGATAATTCCTTCCTAAGTGGTTCTCTTGGAGATCGCATCGTTCGATACATAATTCTCCTTGAACGCAAAATCGGCTCGTGCGGCGAGCACGGTAGGCGCGGGTTCCTTTCACCGGGCCGTTCAGGGCGAAACAAGGCAGCTGGCCGATTGGCCCGCGTCCCTCGGCAGCCTCGTTCCTTGGCCGCTGCAACGATTTGCAGCGAGCCGCAACGACGCGTACAAAGCGGGACGCTTCGAGAGAAAATCAACGGAACCAGCCAGGGATTTACGCGTACGAACCAACGGGTTACCTCCCCCGCGCGGGACTCCCCACCTTCTTTGGCCCGAGCGAGTGACCGCTCGGTTGGTTGGGGAGTAACGAAATGAGATTGGACACGTTCTTTCTTTGCAGGATGAGGGAGTACGTGGAGGAGAACGAGAAGAACGACCCGCTGATACACGCGCCCGACAAGAAGAACAATCCCTGGGCCGAGAAAGGCAAGTGCATAATCATGTAATCGGGCCAGAGTGGTAGAGAGGGAAGGCAAGGGACGGCGGAGGAGGGGCTGCGACGATCAAACTCAGAAGTGGAAGAGGAAGGAAGGAAGAGCCCGGAGGAAAATCCCTCCTCCTCGTATTCCGCTACAGCGGCTTCGCCAAGTGCCAAACGGAGGGGAAAGGGAAAGACGGGGACGAAGAGGACAGGAAGCGAATTCCCGCGGAAGTCGAGCAATCCAATTCTTCGTGCCTTTCGCTGAGAAGATCTCGTCGATTAATCGTTCCTCACGTGGCTCGGCCAATCGACAATTAACGAAGATAACGAAGGGGGAATAACGGTTGGCCCTCTCTTTTTCTCCGGCGTGCAGCGAGAAAAGCGATTAAAATTAAAATTCGATCGATCGGTCAAACTTTCACCTCGTCTCGCCGTGCGGCCCGTTCAAAGTCAATAGCCGGCGGTTGATTTTTCGTCCCGGTGTCTCTCCGCGATGTCCTCCGAAGCCGACGAAGAAAGATCGAGAGAGGCGGCAGACGAAAGGTCCAATTATTAATCGAGCCGTTTCGTCAGCGTAATCGGGCCATCGCGATGAATCGCTCGCCGAGGAGAGGAAGACGATAAGGGAGAAATCGAGGGGGAGGGAGCTGAGAGAAGAGGAACCAGGAGGAAGGATAAAGTAATCTTCGGCGGGATTCGTGTGGACTTCCGCCTTTGGTCGAGCACCGCCCTTCGCCCCCTCCGGTACGTGCCGTGGCGATTTAAAGTCGATCAACGCGAAGAGTCAATCACCGTCGTCGTGCATCTCTGACGTAAGCGGACCACGTGCAGCCTGCAACCTGCGCCGAGAGTCATCGCATCGATTCATCCCCACGCCGTTATTTATCGATCGACCGCCGTGCGAACTCTCTTTTTCGATCATCCAGCATCCACGACGCAACCCTATGAACATGTTCTAATCTAACGTTATTAAGTGCATACGTCTTACATTAATTCTACCTATGTCGAGCGACAAACTTTATGTATATTCGGGCGAATTTCTTACGAAAATAATAACGTATCCGGAGAAGGAGTGAAGAAACCAAGCGTCGGCCGTTCATTCCGCCCACGCGCGGCATTCACCCGAAACGATTTTTGCGGAAACCTTTGCAGAAGAAAGAAAGAAAGAAAGAAAGAACCAATCTCCCCGCAGGTGCGTCACTGCTTCATTCGTCCTTTTCCCAACGAATTTCAGGGTTTTTGCCTCGACTCGGCCTCGCCGAGATCTACTCTCCTGCGCCTACGACATTCTGTTCCAGTTCCGTCGATGTCGTCCGACCACTCGTTAAGCGTTTCCATTTGCCGATCGCCGCCGGCCAGCAGCTTGGCTCGCACGCGGCACAATGCAACCGAGCCATGGATCTTTGCAATTGGATCATAGGCTTTTCCCCTCTTCCCTCGCGTTAATCCTGCTGGAATGTTTATGTGGCTAATCATTGCGATCGTTGCGAGGTTGGCTATCGGTCTGGGAGCATTAGCGTGTAGCAGGAGTAAAGTATCTTTCGAAATGCTACATAGTGTCACGACGGGCGATTACGCAGGCACGATCGTGCCTGGGCGACCGGTGAACGGCGAGTGTTATTAATTATTATTCTTCCTGGCGTACAATGCGGCGAAACACGGCAGTGTCTCCGAATGGACTTGCAGCAACACCCTCGGAGTGTTGCGATCCTAGGCGAGTAAATCACCGCGTCTCGTAGGACGTTCAGAAGCGATCCTAGACACGATTCGAGGAGCTCGCCGGCCACGAAGAATCGCGTTTCACTCTCGCGTTCCCATTTAGCAGGCGGCTGATTTCGCGGAGAACTATCGCAATCCCTCAATTCTATCGCGATTGTAGTTTCCTTCATTTTATTGGGAGTATCTAGAATGGACCTCTACGTAATCGGTCGATCGGTCGAGCTTTTCCCGTCGCTGTGGGCCCCAATTATGCTGACAAGTCGTTTAATTGACCGTTAACCGGCTGTCCCTGTTACGTGAGAGATCGACACCTCCGTGGACGGTTTTGGCCGACTATTAGGCCTCTGATCAAGCGAGTGAGGTTTTCACCTAACGACTCGCGGGTCCAGCGATCTTCCGATCTATCAGCCGCGGGTCGGCTGGCCATGCCGATTGACTGACTGGTCAACCGGCTCTGACCGGTATATAGCGCGAGAGCCCTGACTATACACAAAATGAAAGGCGGCTTTAATTGCCGTCGCGATCGTCGCCGTCGACGTCGTCCACGGGTATCGGTCGGCGAAAATGTACGACGCAGAGCAGAGCGAGCGAGAGAGCCTTCCAGGGTGCTCAAGGAGGTGCAGGGGATGGCGAGGGAGGTGGTGGGAAGGCAGGTATACAACGAGGGAAGGAGAAAAGGAGACGTCCGAGGCCAATGCCGGCAGAGAAAAAGAGAAAGCAAGGGCCAGAGCGAGAGCTCGGACTTGCCCAAGAGAGACAGGCATAATCCGAGAGAAGGAGAGACGGAGAGAATGACAGTAGGATCTCGTTCACTCCCAGTCAGTGTTTCCCGAACTGCTGTCAGTGACAGTTCCGCGGATATACGTTCCTCGATCATGTGGCGCCCGATCCTCGATCATTGAACCGCAAACCGTTTTCTCGTCTTGAGAAATTCGCGACAGTCCGCATATCAACCCCCCTCACCTTTTTTTTTTCGCTCCCCGTTCCCGCGAATCTACGCTCCCCCGCGTGACTGTTGGTGGTGCAGTTCAAGTTCCCGCAGGGCCACGGAAGTTCGTCATCGAGGAAGGACCATGGTAAGAGGAAGGAATTAATCCGCGCGGGAATAAACAGTCAATGGCACTGAGGATCGCGATTCTCACTGTCATCGATTTAGAACTGATTTTTGTTTAGAGCCATAAAGATCGGTATTGGCTGAAGCTTTGTTCGTGTCGCGTATCGACTTCCAGGCGCGTCTCGTTTCTTCCTTTTTCCCGGCGGACGACATTACATCACACGTGGGATTCATGTAAGACCGCCGGGCGGAACCGGTCTGAAAAAAGAGATCGATTCGCGGAGGGTATCGGGTGCGAGACACGGAGACTCGAGCGAGACTCTCGGTTTCTTCTTTTTTCCTTCTCGTCTGCCGTTTCTTTCCGGCGGACAATCGGCAGAGGTGCGCCACTTGTGAACCTCCAGGTGGGTCACGGTCGACTTTGAAAAGCCGCGGATGAGCCCGGGAGTTGGCCGAAACGTGAGGAGAATCTTTATCGAACCAACGTCGTCTTTCTCTGCTTTTCGGCAACAGACTTTGCCATTGGGGTGGTCTATTAAACCAATAGAATCGCCGAACGTTCACGATCGAAGTTCCAGCTGGTCAGCGTTTGCCCGTCTCGGTCCAAGGATTAACTTTCGATCGGTATGACGTTATCCGGTGCGTTATCGATCGCTCGGGGCCCCTGTCGATGGATAAATATCGCGGACCTTCGAGGTTCGGCCAGTAGCGCGTAGAACGAGTTTCCGTCCTTCCGGGTTTTCTGCGGCCCTCTCACTTTCGTCGATCGACGACCTCGTCGACGACGGCACCGTCGATTCGCGAACGGGCTCGGACCAATCCGAAACAATTTCGACGTGGGCGGCCCGGCGATTTTTTGTCCACTCCACTGGAGCCCCAGGGGGAAAAAGAAAGAGTTCCAAAATACGTAACGTGTTCCGGCAGCGCTCGGTTATGAGAGCCACTCGAACCCGTTTGACATAAGAAGTCCAATGAAAAGTGAAAATCCCCGGAGGTGGGGAAATCGTATGACATAAAAGAAAAATGAGGGGGTGCGATAGGTCTGGTGGGAAGGGTAAATCACGGGCCCGAGGTAATGGCGTAGAACGAGGTAATCTTGAGCGCGGAGGAAAAAGTGAAAAGATCGGTCGTTAGTGCGATAATATCGTCGGCGAAGAAGCGGCTTATAACGATCCGTTAAAGGCATTGAACTGTCGGCGGTTTAATGGGTTCCCTGACGCTCGCAGAAAATCCAACGTGACGTTTGAGCGGGATTGCGCGATAGGACAGGACGATCGGATCTCTCGTTGCCTTTGGCCGAGCTTCACGGGATGCAATAGATCTTGCTGAATTATTAATGAACACCGGGACGGCCGCTAATCGTGACTCGTGGCGAGCGTTCTCGACATAACGGTAAAGACAAAGAGAAAAGTCGGTTTTTGTGCGAGCCTCGCCGCGGTGAAACTCTCGGTCGTCGTGCCTTTTCTGCCGTTGAGGACTTGGACGAGCGATGTATGCCATCTCGTCGTCCATTCGAGCACGGAAATTCCTCGCGATTAAATTCCGAGGGGAGACTCGGTGAAAAGGTCTGCGGTCGTTTCGAGCCGCACAATTGTCTAGCGCGCGGTTTTCCCGAAGAACGGCCATTCCCACGTTAAGTCCGTCGGAGGTTTTGTCGACGGAGAAATAAAAGTGGCCGCGCAGGAAACGTCGCTGGAAGTTTCATAAGCATGAAACGGAGGGCCCCTAAGGCCCGGCATGCGCCGGAAGTCGGGTGAAAACGGTTTGCAAACGTGCGTAGCCTGAAAACGAATCGACCGACGCACGGCATTCAACGTATCTCTTTCTCACCGATTCATTTCATTCCTCTTTGTCCATTCGCGTTTCTTCTTCGACTTCGCCCGTCCAATTTTTGCCGAGCCGTGTCGTTTTCCTGTCTAAACGAATCGTTCCTCGACCTGCCCGCCTGGTCTTGTCCTTACGTAAGTCCACGGAAATACAGGCATATAAACTCGAGCACACCTAGCTCGTGATCCTCGGTAGGAATTCCTTACCGAGGGTCGGTCTTCGCGGAGGAAAGACTCGGTCTCAATGTCAAAGAACCGTGATACCTGATCTTACGACCGAAGAAATTAGACGATTCGTATAATTTATATTAGAAAGCGAGCCGTCTTACTCGTGTCTCCGTAAATTCTCGCTTGGCCGTGTTAGCTCAGCCGCGCTGTCACCGAAGGGAAACGCTGGATCGGCTTGACCCGGGTCAAAACCCACGTGTTCGCCGTAAAAACGATCCCCCCAAGAAAGACGTAAAACCGTTAAAGGAAAGGTGCATTAGAAAATGAGTCAGACAAGGAGATCTTCCGTTGGAAAGAAATTTATCGTAGGAGATCGTTATTGTATAGGAAGAGTCGGGGAACCGAGACGATCGGGCAACGCGTCGCTCGATAAAAATCTCAACGAGAACGTCGAAGTTCAGGAAGCAGCGGGAGGATTGAAAATACGAGGGGGAGGGGCATGGGCGGATTTTACATAAACGCTTTTCTCCGTACTTCCGCCGAATTGGAGCACGCCGACTGCAAAACTCGGCCATCGTCCTCGTTGGAGCGTGGAGAATGCATCAAAGGCCCCTTACGCGCTCGTTTAATACTCATTTCTTTTGGATCTAATCTGCTCGGTTCAGGAATTCTATTGGTTCATTAATTGACAGCTGATTTGTGTCCCTACCGAATCCGTCGTCGAGCCAATTCGTTGTAGGACGATTAGAGAGAATTCGATCGGCTTCCTTGCGGCTCGGACTTTCACCTGAACCTGAATTAGAACTTAATCGATCGCCAGCGAATGCACGGCGTTCTTGAGTGCCGTAAAAAAACCTACATAAGCCCGTAAATCTAATATTTTATAGCGGTCGTACGACACGACGACCTGGATTAACTTGAGTTCCACGCAATCGAAAAACCTCAGCCTTAGGAGAAAAAACGACTTCGAAGCTGGAAGTTGCTACATACGTTGTAACGAGTCGGATTAGCACAGCTTCATTAATAACTCAGTTGCATCCCCTCTGCTTAATTACTATGTTTTCGATAACGGTAATTTCACCATGCGATGCGACGGAAGTAATTAGAGGATGATAATACTTTTTAGCACGAGGAACTTTCTCCGCTGCAGACGTTCAATGTTAATTAACCGTGGACGTAGGTACGACAAAATTCCGTGGCGCACGGAAAAAAGGTTCTAATTATTCTTCATGCGTGCTGGAGAAAGCTGGGAAAAGAGTGAGCAGCAAATTAGAAGTAATCGGAGGTGGGTCATCGGCGCGGGAAGCGGTCCAACGGTTCGTCACCTGTCGACTAACGAGACAATTGGACCCGTGGGGAGAGGGGAAACGAGGGAAAGGCGTCGACCTCGGGATCCCCTTATAAACTAGGCCCAAAATCGCCGGGGAGCATTAACGACTGTCGTTTATATTACACGGTTCACGGCGATTATTACATCAGCGGTTCACGCGTAAATTATGGTTAACGTGTGGAATGACAATCAGAGCTGTGCCTTTACACCTTTTCGCCCTGGCGAAACCACTTGTCCGTTGTTTTTCGCAAGAGTTCCGGAATAAGTTGAGTCGCTTCAATTGCCTTCCTCCGGTCAGTTTTTCGTCGGGCGTGTCGCAATGATCTCGTCATGTCTGATCTCGATGGTTATCAGCCAGAGAAGTCCGTTGTCGTCGTCATCGTCATCGTTGCCGGGGAACGACATGATGGGAAGTCGAGCCCCTGGGGGGGGGGGGGGGGGGGGCAGAATGGAGAGCGCTGCGGAAAAGGAGCGCAAGGCTCTCGAGAGCCGTGCAAACGAGGTAAACGTAACGAAAGACAAGGAGTTGCGATTGCCGAGCAAACTGCGCCGGAAAGCCAGCCGAATCGGCCGATTATTCCGACGATGGAATTTTGCAGCTCCTCGGCTATTACCCTGCGCGCGTGCAGCTGCTTCGTCGATCGTTCAGGATGACGTAAGAATTCTCCGCACGCGCGGTACGAGCGTTAAGCCAATATCCCGTAGAAAGTGCAGCCGCGAAGGGTAAACCTGTCGTCGGTATTTGCGGCGATCGGCGGGATAAATAATAGGTGAATTTCAGGTAAACGCTCGATCACTGGCAGCGCGGTTTCCTCGGCCCTCGGCTCACTGTTTTCTTAACCGCAACTGAGTCTCGACGAAACGGGACGTAAAACATAACGGTCGAAGCCGCTTTTCCACGCACGGTGTTTCCAAAAAAGGACAAAGAAAGTTTAATTATCCGAAGTTCAGGAACCTGCTTATGGCGTGCCGCGAGAATCGCCATTGTTCTTGGCGCGAGGAAAACGGTGCGTGAATGAGTTTACAGCCGCTCTAAAACTACTGGCATATAAATTCCCATTGGTCGGACGATCCTCGTGTTTTCCTCGACGCAATAAACCAATGGGGACGGATATTACTGTCCCCTATCATTAGACGAATTTCACTGGACGTGATCGTAAAAAGTTTCACTCGAATGAAATGATTTATCGCACGGTAGCGCTCGCGATGATAACAGAACGCGGGGCAGGAAAGCCAAAAGAAATGGGGAAATGGCACGGTACTCCCGGGTACCGCCTTCGTATCTGTATAATCGCGGGAATAATTGCGGCGTTGCCCTAATAGGCGATCTTGGGAATCGATTTCTCCTGTCACCGGAGGGAGTCGACAATAAGACGTTCGTGCGTACGGTAGGTGTACATGCTGAACTAGCAATAAAAGAAGCTGCTGCCCGGCTTTCGAAAATCCCGGACGAACGGATACAAGCTGGCAAACTGGCCAACGGAGTCAGTGAAATCGTCACGGACGGTCGGGTGTCATGATCTAGAATCCGCCGCAGGATCGTATCTCCATCCCCCCTTACCCCTTCTTCTATTCCGCTGGATCCCAACGCCAGGAGGTTTCCTGTGACCCGCGCGAAAACGTCGACGTCAGATTTCTTCTCTCTTCAAACCATAGTCAAAGCATAGATTCTCGCATAATTGTTTTAACGATCGCAGTCACGAGAGATTCCTTCTTGGTTCTCGCGTTAAATGGCAAACGCTGAGGAGGCTAGAGAAAATTGTCGGAAATTTTGTCGTCGTGACTAGACGCGGATGCTTAGCGGTCCGTGGCAAAGGAGCAATTCTGACGGACCGTATAGAAATCGGGCGCTCTCTCTGACTGCAACAGCATCAGTAGTCAATGCTAGGGAAACCATAATTCGTTTTTGAGCGTGCACAAACCGCTGACAATGGGCAACGTCTTCGGAAGATAGGACGACGTTTTACTGCCCATTGAGCGGCCGTTCAGCTGTCCGCTGGCCTTCTGTCTGAAAATAATATGACGTTCGGACAATCGCGAGACGAGAAGATTCCTCGACGCTAATGGAAAGATGACAAAGTGAAACCGCAAGTACGTTATTTCGAACGTCCGACTACCATTTCACTTTATCACTCGGCCGACACGCCCATGGCATGTAAATAGGAATTGCAACTTTCATTGCGTTTTCACTTTGTCGCGCCTTCGCGTATCTTAATTACACGGATGTGCGAATGCGAGTGTAGGCCATGGGGTTCGGCCTTTATCGAAATTCGCTATTTATTTATTAGCCATCGCGAAAGAGCGTCTCGGGTTTTCGAGGCCACGGCCGTCCGGAGTGTTTGCCTGCTTTGCCAAGAGACGCATTACCCTATCCGCGAGTCTGGAAAGTTCCTCACCTCGTAAACCCAGCGGCCATCGCGTGCCATTACGACCCGCTGATCGAGAACCTTTCGATTTCTGCGGCGCTGCAAAAATATCTATAAAAAGTAGAAAGTGTCGACAATGAGCGGACCGTGGAAGTTACGCGAAACTGCTTTGCAACGGCCAGGGAGACATTAAACCGCGAAGAGAAGCAACGAGAGTCCGACGATCCTCGTTATCACTGTCGAACCGTACGGTAATCGGCAAGATTGCGTGGTCGGGCTTTAACGTTTGCGCAGCAAACGACTTTCGCCTCTGTCAGATACCAAAGAGAGCGTCGTGCGTTGTTCCCTCCTCTGGCTAGCATTGCGGTGGGTCTCGTCATCGGTTCGATCTCCACGGAGGCTCGCGAGGTTGCCGTGTAAACGTCAAAACAGAATCGATCCTCTCCTTACGATACGGACAGCATTAAAAATTTAAATCATCAAAAACGATGAATTATCGGATCACGCCATCTGCCCACTGATATTTCTGTCCGGTTTCACTGAAATTCCAATGTCGCGGATTACTTCATGCTTTACCTTTACCATTTTGGATGCTTACATTTTTTTCTCACCCTTTGGCAGGTGTCGACCGGCAAGACGACTCGTGGACTGCTGTTCGTCTGCCTGGCAGTTCTGTTAGTGAGCCTACTCGATCATGCAGAAGGTAATTCTCGACTAATTCGTGATCGTAGAAGCTCGTGAAATACGAGGGAACGATGGTCATAGATATTCCGCTAATGGATTAACGATATTTATGCGTGGAATTGCGTATGTTTAACTTACCGAAAAACTGTTGACACTCAGGGTCTACGCAACACACTTAATGAATAATTTGGTTGTATAACGCCTCGTATATTATACAATAACTACGGGAAAAAGGTAAAAAGGGCGAGTGAAAGCTAACGATTTCTTTGCAACGACAAAACTGTCGCTGATGAGGCAAAGAATAAAAAGTAGTAAGATGGATCGATGGATCATCTCCTCTTGCGATCTGCAGGTGCGAGGAAAAGATTCCGCAGGCCGACGACCGCGGCTCCGTCAATCAGCAACGACCAGGAGGTCTCAGCGAGTGTCAACAGGTTCAAGCTCACGCGGAACCGTGTGAGCAACAAGAATACGAAAAATGAGATTCAAACGGGCAAGACTAATGATTACAAGGTACGTGGCCTCTGTCATCATCGCACTGACGGTCCTAGAAAACTAAGAAACCTTAATTAAGCAATGATAGATGTAACTTCGTCCGTTGAATAAGTCGTAACGTGTCGTGGACGAAAAATTCCTCGAGTGGCCAGCTGGTCGGAAGAATGGTTACACAATACGTTATGTGTCGATGGCAGGTCGTTTGTTACTACACCAACTGGTCACAGTACCGGACGAAAATCGGGAAATTCATGCCGGAGGACATTCAGCCGGACCTCTGCACACATGTGATTTTCGCCTTCGGATGGCTGAAGAAGAATAAGCTGACGAGTTTCGAGTCGAACGACGAGACTAAAGATGGCAAGGTGGGTTTGTACGAGAGGATCGTCAACCTGAAAAAGGCCAACCCGTCCTTGAAGATACTCCTCGCTATCGGTGAGTTTGACCATTCGAAGACGCCTCCGCTTCCTCTTGGAATCGCTCGTTCATCTTCCTAAACCTTTATGCCTTTGAGTAATGACGCGTCGTGACTTTTGCTCGATGTCTTCCCAACAGGTGGCTGGTCCTTTGGAACCCAGAAGTTCAAGGACATGTCCTCCACGAGGTACGCACGGCAGACGTTCATCTACAGCGCAATACCGTATCTCCGGGACCGAGATTTCGACGGCCTTGACATCGACTGGGAGTACCCGAAGGGAGGGGATGACAAGAAGAATTATGTCCTCTTATTAAAAGGTAACTGTCGCCTGAACCTTTGCGGTTCAGTGGCTCCGCGATTTCGTCAGCTCTTTTTTATCCTCTTTTTACGCCGATTGTCTTCAGAGCTGAGGGAAGCCTTTGAGGCTGAGGCTCAGGAGAGGAAGAAGGCAAGACTTCTACTCACTGCCGCAGTTCCAGTGGGTCCTGACAATGTCAAGAGTGGATACGATGTTCCAGCCGTTGCCAGGTAGGCCCGAAAAAAAAATTGAAATTTATCTGATGACTGACGTATTCCTTCCCCTTGCAGTTACCTGGACTTCATCAACTTGATGGCCTACGATTTCCACGGTAAATGGGAACGCGAGACTGGGCACAACGCTCCTCTGTACGCCTCGTCGTTGGATTCGGAATGGCAGAAGCAACTCAGCGTGGAGAATGCTGCCTCGATGTGGGTGAGACTGGGCGCGCCTAAGGAAAAGATGATAATCGGTATGCCGACCTACGGCAGGTCCTTCACTCTCTCCAATCCTTCCAACTTCCGGGTCCACTCTGCAGCCAGCGGCGGAGGCAAGGCGGGAGAGTACACCAAGGAGTCTGGTTTCCTCGCCTACTACGAGGTATTTCCCCCTTGAACCCGCCCCAAGGGTTGTCCTAGAAGCTTTTTCTCAACCTTGAGATTTTCCACAGATTTGCGAGATGCTTCACAACGGAGCAGCCTACGTGTGGGACGATGAAATGAAGGTTCCTTACTTGGTGGACAACGACCAATGGGTGGGCTTCGACGACGAGAGATCCATCAGAGGGAAAATGCACTGGCTCAAGGAGAAGGGCTATGGAGGGGCTATGGTCTGGACGGTTGACATGGACGACTTCAATGGCACCGTCTGTGGGGGTAATGTGAGGTACCCCTTGATCGGAGCAATGAGGGAGGAACTGCTGGGTATTCCTCGAGGGAACAACGCAAAGGACGTCGACTGGAGCGCAGTAGCAACGACCATCAGCGAGACGATCGTAAAGAAACCAGAACCTTACAAGATTGCCGTGTCGGAGGTGCTGAGCAAGGCGAAGAAGATCCAAAAACCGTCGAGCCAGTTGGTCATCAGCTCGCCGACGAACGGTACGGTTCAAAGGACAGTGTCGACTGTATTGGGAGCATTGTCGCTACCGTCAAAGGCCGGAAAGACCCCGTCGACCTACCTTTCCTATCCCACCTCGAGAATGGAGGTCATCGTATTTTACAAATGACTGCGTCACGTTCATGTGGACTTTCTACTTTTTTTTCGCCGTGGGTTCTTGAGTCACTGACCTTTCTTTCCGACCTTCTGCCACAGAGAGAGAGGCCCAGACGATATGTTACCTGACGAACTGGTCGCACAAGAGGCCCGGAATGGGAAAATTCATGCCGGAGGATATCGACCCGACTCTCTGCACGCACGTGGTCTACGCTTTCGCCACCTTGAAGGACCACCTGCTCAGCGAGGGTAGCGAGAAGGACGTTGACATGTACCAGAGGCTCATCGCTCTTCGCGAAAAGAATCCAGACTTAAAGGTACACGCGGCAAGGTCCAAGTTTCGTGCTTTCTAAATCGTTCCGAATGGTATACATTAAAGCTACGTTTCAGATACTACTGGCCATTGGCGGCTGGGCCTTTGGATCGACGCCCTTCAAGGAACTCACCAGCAACACTTTCCGCATGAACCAGTTCGTTTACGAGGCGATAGAATTCCTGCGAGAGTACAAGTTCGACGGCCTTGACGTCGACTGGGAATATCCGCGGTAGGAAAAAACGTTGAATTCGCTGCAACCAGTTGTCGTAGGTATTTTCCAATGCTAACGGTACTCTTTTTTAATTACATACAGCGGCGCCGACGACAGGACGGCTTATGTAAATCTTCTGAAAGAACTCCGACTGGCTTTCGAGGGCGAAGCTAAGAGTTCTGGCCAACCGAAGCTCATCCTCTCGGCGGCGGTGCCTGCCAGTTTCGAGGCCATCGCTGCGGGGTAAAATATTCTGCACATTATGCAAAGATTTCCTGTATTCATAGCTTAACGATCGGTTCGTCGTCGCAGCTACGACGTGCCGGAGATATCCAAGTATCTGGACTTCATTAACATCATGACGTACGACTTCCACGGCCAGTGGGAGAGGCAGGTCGGTCACAACAGTCCCCTCTTCCCCCTGGAAAGCGCAACGAGTTATCAGAAGAAGTTGACAGTGGTAAGCATCGGTCTACGTCATTCACGGTGACGAGATTCACACTGGAGATGTATAATTACGATAAATCGTTTCCTCAAGGATTACAGTGCTCGCGAGTGGGTAAAACAAGGAGCCCCGAAGGAGAAACTGATGATTGGAATGCCGACGTACGGCAGGTCCTTCACGCTTGTCGATAAGGATAAATTCGATATCGGAGCACCAGCTTCTGGCGGTGGAATCGCCGGAAATTATACCAACGAGCCAGGATTCTTGTCCTACTATGAGGTCCCAGCAAAATTCCTTTTGAATAATCCTGCCTGCTAATGACTTTGAGAAATTCTCAAGACTTCCTTATTTGGCACAGGTCTGCAGTTTCTTGAACGAGGATAACACGACTCTGGTGTGGGACAGTGAACAACAAGTACCTTTCGCCTACAGAGAGGATCAGTGGGTCGGATTCGACGACGAAAGGAGCCTCGTGAATAAGGTGACAGTTCTACCATTACTCACAGAATGAACAGGCCTTCCGAAGAGAATTCAAAAGCTTACTGGTTTCTAATTTTCTAGATGCAATGGCTCAAGGATGAAGGTTTCGGCGGAGTGATGATCTGGTCCGTCGACATGGATGATTTCAAAGGATCCTGCGGATCAGGGAGGTACCCACTGATCAAGGCGATGAAGAAGGAATTGCAAGAGTACAAGGTCAAACTGGAATACGACGGTCCCTACGAGACTTCTTTCAGGAGCGGAAAATACACTACGAAGGACCGTGAGTTGATCTTTCCAAATATTTCTTTATTTACTGTCGTTTAAATTCTTAAGACCGATTGATCCAACAGCCAACGAAGTGACCTGCGACGAGGAAGACAACCACATATCTTACCACCCTGACAAGAACGACTGCACGATGTACTACATGTGCGAAGGCGAACGCAAACACCACATGCCCTGCCCGACCAACCTGGTCTTCAATCCCAATGAGAACGTGTGCGACTGGCCGGAGAATGTTGAGGGTTGCTTGCACCACACGCAGGCACCGCCTGTGTAAAAAGGAGAACGTCGACACGACGGGAAAGGTCACACCTTCTTGCACGCTGTGTAAAATAACGGGGAATAACGAAAATCCTAGGAGGCGTATTAACGATAAGAAATTTAATGTTATATAAATTGCGTTATATCATTTGTCGCGCGTACGGACGACGAGGACCGCCCCATTCCACACTCTTCTCTTCCATCTCCCATCTTTCCATCCTCGCATCGCGCGCATTCTGTTTCTACCCCTCGTCATTTGTATAAAGCACGATTGAAATCATGCCAATTTAACGTGTAAATAAAGAGAAGTTTTCTGGAAAACGGTAGGACGTTTGTCCGGTAGGAAAAGGCTCGGTCGTCGATGTCTCCATGTCAATCGTGATATGTTTTATTGATCATTTTGTTTACATAAAAAAATTGCTTGTAGCTCCTCGCCAACATTTCTGTCCTCCTCCTTCCACTACGGTTGATTACTTCGAAATGCTAGGTCGCGATGGCAATGAGGATGAAGAATTCCAATAGCGCAAGCCACGCCCTGGCCAATCTCTCGTAATTTCCGGAACTCAGGGCTGAGGCCTGACAGGCAGTGTGGGGGGTGCCAAGTGTCAGCAGGACTTTGTCCGACGAATAAGAAGGGGTAGTTTCCGTGCAAACCGCCCTCCCAGCTATTGTCCTTAGTTGTCTCGCGTCCGACTGGGAGGCAGTGTGAATTTGACGAGCTTCGCGTAACCATCGTCGTAGCCAGAGACTCAACCAGGCAATCTCGCAGTCGCATTCCAATGGGTTGCCTGACACTTGTAGTCCACCTGGAACGAAGATGTCAAGGAGATTAGATATCAACGAAGTGTTTAAAAGTTGGGAAGAAAGAAGAGTACTGACCGGCCACCATGTTGGTCCCAACGGTCTCCCAAGACAGGTTCCCATAAATCACGGATGGACTAAGCTCGTTGATATGATTGTTCCTAAGGTCCAGGGTGAGTTGTGACAATCGTTTCGTGAGGGACAGGAAAATGTCGGACTGGAATCGACGGACGTGAGTGTCCTTGATCCTGAGGACCAATTCTCCCCCTTCGATGGTGGAGAAGGCTTCCGAGGATATCACCTCGAGATCGCTGCCAGTGATGGTCAGTTCTCTGAGTTGCTTGGTAAACGCATTCTGTATCTGATGCTTGAGCGAATGCTCAGTCATTTGAATCTCCACGGTTCGCAATGGCAAACCGGAGAGCAACTGACGAAGGTGGAAGCCATCAGCCTGTGGCCATGTTTGTAGTCTCAGATGCTTCAAGTACTTGAAAACTCGAAGACAATCTTTGTCCACCAGGCGAGTTCGATTCAGGTTCATCATGTTTAGCTTCTCGAGTCTAGGGTATCCCAGGAACCTTTCCTTCGTTATTTCCTGTGGAGTAGAATACTTACAAGACGTATTACTTGGTTTAGAAAAATAGATTGACTTGATGAGCTAAGAATTACCTCGATAGGATTTCCAGAAACATCGAGTTCTCGGAGCAGATTCAATCTGACACTTGGCATAGAGGTCAGCGAGTTATTCATCATTAAAAGCACCTTGAGGTTGTGCAAAAACTGAAAATCCTTGTCGGAGATCGTGTCTATACTGTTCAGCGAGAGGTCTAGGATGTTCAAGGTTATCAGAGGAAGTGGTGGTACGGTTTTGAGACCACAATTAGCCATGTAAAGTTGTCTGAGGTCCGGTAAATAGTGGAAGAGTTCCTTGTAGTTTGCTTGAAGACTATTGTGAGATACATTGAGGCTGATCAGTTTCCCCAATGAGACAAAAGAATTATCCGGCAATATAGTGAGCCGATTTCTAGCGAGATTTAGGGAAACCAGTTGGGATGTGGGAAATGCAGTGGAGTCAAGATGGTCAAGAAAATTGTCAGCCATATTCAAGTCCCTCAGGGTGTAGCCTACTTCGAGAAAAGAAGGTGAAGGCGCAACGACAAACTTATTGCCGCTCAAGTCTAGAATTTCCAGTCTGGTGCCTTCGAAAACGTCCCTTGATAAGGATCGTATTTTATTGCCAGACAAATTGAGAATTCTCAGGTTCTTCAAATTGCGAAATTGTTCAGTGGATAACTGCATGATTTCGTTGTCGCTCAGATCCAACTGTTGAAGAGACTCCAGGCCATGAAGAGACTGTTTCCGTAGAGACGTTAGCTTGTTGTTCCGCAGGTTCAAAGTTTCTAGGTGTCTCAGTGCGAAAGTTCCTGGTTCGATGCTGGTGATGCTGTTCTCCCGAAGATCTAAGCTTCGTAAATCTGGAGTTCCGTAGAACGTATCGGCGGGCACATGAGTTATATTATTGCAGCCTAGATCCAATCTTGTCAGATTTGTCATGGACGATCCAGGATCGATAAAAGTGATTGCGTTGTAGGAAACGTTGAGAGCGAATTCCGGTCCACCGATTTCGGCAATTGCGTCCATGTCGAGCACCGTTAGTCTGTTAAATTCCAAATGAAGAAAACGCAGACTGGACAATCCATAGAAAGCATTTTGTTCGATCTTCTGTATCCAGTTGTAAGCGAGAGATATGGTAACCAATCTTGGACAATCGAGGATCGAGTCGGCGGCCAAGACTTTAATACGATTTCCGGTGAGATCGAGGGACCGTAATTCCGTGAGATTGTGGAAGGTCGATTCGGGAATCGCCTCGAGGAAATTGTAGCCAAGCTTGACGTCCTTCAGCTCTGGATGGACGCTGGACAGGAAGATCCTCTCGGGAAGATAGTGCAGTCGGTTCGACTCCAAATTAACGTACCGCAGCTGCTGGAAAGAGTAGAAGGCCGTGGCCTCGATCGTCTGGAAATTATTGTTATCCAGCACGAGCCACAATAAATTTCTCAAAGGTCTAAGAGCTTTCTGAGGAAAGACGTCAGTGGCGAAGGCAAAGCTCAGCTCCAAAATGTCCAAGCTTTCTTCGATTCCAACGAAACAATCGTCGTCCAGTTCCGTCAAATGGTTGAACGACAGGCTCAACTCCTTCAGTTTCCCTGAAATAAATCCTGATTTGAGTAATTATTTGAAAAAGTTAGAACGGAGTTTGTTACTACGGCGAAAGATTGCTCGACAAAGTCGAATGACTTGTTTGAACGTATTTAGACGCGCACTCGGCGATCAATTATTCCGCGATTAATCATCCGGTGATCATTGAGGCGGGATCCATTATATCTCTTTGTGCGTAGTGCGCGGCTACGGTGGGAGGAGAAAGTACCTGCTCCTTTAAAAGTTTCAGCCTTGAGTTTCGTCAAGATATTATTTCGGAGCAGCAGGATCTCCAGCTCATCGGCCCACTCAAAGTCCCCTGGTTCCACGTGGGAAATTTTGTTGTAGCCGAGATTCAGATGCAACAGATTCTGACACCTTGTTAAGATTAAAAGATATGAAGTTCTCCAGTATAGATTTATTTACAGATTTTTATAATCGTACCCTGAGAGAGCAGCAACGGGAACCGAGTCCAGACTGTTGGTGGCGAGAGACAGGGCTTTGAGATTTTCAGCAAACTCCTGGAAACCGTCGCCGGAAATGTTCCTGATATCGTTGTTAGCGAGATAGAGATACGACAACCTTTTCATTCGACCAACCGCGACAGGTACACCTGGAAGATCATTGTTCTCCAAATTCAGATATTCCAAGCTGTCCTCCAAGCCTCGGAAAGCGTCGTCGTCGACATTCTTAATGCCATTGGAAGAGAGATGAATGCGTCTGCTGTCGAGACCGTCGAAAATTCCAGCGGGCAGGGACGAGAGTTTGTTGCCATCGAGATTAAAGTCCTTTATTCTGAGTGTACGGTTGCCAGAGACAGACATGCGGATTTTCTCGATGGAATTTTCGCTGAGGTCGATTAGTTCGAGCCCAGCCGTCTGGAAATCCGGGAATTCCAGATACCCGATATCATTTCCCCTCATGTACAACCACGTGAGGGCCTTCAGAGATCCGAGGGACTGTGGGAAGGTCTTTAGCAAATTGCTGTTGATGCTCAGCGTGTGCATATTCGGTGGTAAACACTCCTCCGTGATTTCCTCGACATTGTTGTTATCCAGGTTCAGCCACACCAGGGAATCGAAGGTAGAGAAGCTCTTAGGAATTTCGGTAATCGAATTGTCCCCGAAGAATCCGCTGGCCAGACTGTCGCTCAGGTAACCCCAATCACCGTCGAGTGACGTCAAATGGTTGCTAATAATCGATCAGAAATCTACGTAAAATGTCGTAGAAATTTCAAGGACGACTGGGGGAAATTAGCATACGTGAAATAACATGTATACGATCGTAGGAATGACGGAATTTCCCTCATACCTGTGCATGTTCAGCCAATTTAATTTCCTGAGATCCCGTAGAGCCCTGAATGGCATTTCCTCAAGTGAATTGTAACTCAAATCCAAGGAACGTAAGCTGTCGCCAATGCCTCTGTTGAGAAGACAAAAAAATAATTCGAGGCATGACGATAAAAGCGAGATAAATTTCTGGTACTAACTGGAGGGATTTTTCTCCGATACTCGAGAGTCGATTGCTCATTAATCCTAATGCTTCGACTCCCGAGGAACTGGCGAGTGCATCATTGTCGAGCATTAACATTCCCGATCCAACGATATCCAGCTGCGCCACGTAACTCACCGAAACGTCTGAAACAAGTCAGAGGATCATGAAGAGTGCTTCGATTTCTACGTTAAAAACGGTCATCGTACCGGGGAACCTCGCGAAAGGAATTCCCATGCAGCTAATGTCCATCTTGGTAAAATCCGCGTCGTCCTGCACCCAGCACATGCACATCGTGTTAAAGGTGCAGGGAACATTGTAGGAATGCACCTTGGGGAAATTCCAGAGGACGAAGAGAACACCGACTATGCCGGCCTTCATTCTGCCTGAGGGGAAAAAAATCCAGGCTCTCATTGTGTTTCCCGGTGGAGAGATATCTAAGCAGGATCATTAGGGATCATTACACGCAATTAACTTAATCGGACGTCTATCTGATTGGCCGAAACAAAAGCAGCGGCAAACCTTTCACCGTGGCCGAACTCTCGTTATTCGCGAGGCTTCGTTACGAAAGTCGGCGAGTGTTTAATCGGCTCCGTCGACAGCGAACCATCTCAATGGAAACCGAGTTCTCCTCAGGTTGCAAGCACTTCATGTCCCATTCGTCCTCCGGTGCAACGCGTGTCTTTTATACGTGGGATTCCTGACAACCCCTGCTTGGATTCTTCATGGTTCTTCGACAACTGCCGGGTCAGAGGTTTGAGCATTCAGACAGGAAGTCTCGCAGCTCCTCGAACGCGTGAATAAGAGAGCGCAAGCACCGGCTTTTCGAAGGGCGCAAGCGCTTTGAACGGCAGGCTTTATGGATCGCGGAGCAAGTCGGCCCGCAGCCCTTTCCGATCGAAATTCCAAAAAACTCTTGCGGCTAAAGACCCTAATAGCCGCTACTAAATAATCGATGAAGCCGAGGAACCTTATGACTAAATATCGGGAATCAATCCCATCGGACCACATGTGTCCCGGCAAAGTTGTATCCGTTATTTACAGCAATATTTTATAAAGCCCGTACGACGTGTAGTTTACATGTATAAGATTATTATCATTAAAAACCAGTTTGTAATCAATCGTCTGACGTAGCGGACATATATTAATGGTCCCGTGGGTATGGTAATTCTCGGGCTTACTTCTTGTGTTTACTTTCGGTCGGTTTGTATTTGTTCCCCGCGTGTTTCGCGAGTGACAATGTTGATGAAGACGTGGAGAGACATTTACAAAGCGATAGAGGCGTCATTAGCGTAGTACGGGGACCCCCCTTCCCGTGGATTTACGCAATGTACGCTTTCCGAAAGTTCGTGAAACGTTCACGAGGAACATCCCGTTTGCGGCCGGCTCGAATTCACATAGATGGAAAAAATAAGCGTGCGAGGGGACGACGAGACGGCGAGGGGGGCACGTCGGGGAGCCTCTATCAAAAAGTGAAAGGTTGTCCGTATCTTTATCCCCACGCTGGATCTGGATCGACATCGAGAAGCCATCTCTCCCCCTCATTTGTCAGTGCCCACCACCAACACAACCTCATCGCCATCGTCGTCGTCGTCGTCGTCGTCGTCGTCGTCGTCGTCGTCGTTGTTGTCGTTGTCGTCGTCGTCATCGTCACCTCGCATTTCGATTTTCATTCAAGACTTCCTCTCCGCCTCGTGCGCCGATCGCGTCTCCAGCCAGTCTCTCTTATTCTCTGCCCTTCTCTACAACCTCGAGGAACGCGCAAGGAGAAGACGAAGATGCGGCCGAGAATCGGCTCATTTGCCACCTGATCGTATCGCATTTTCGTGCTCGTTTATCCTATCGGTTTTTTGAAAAAAGAAGGATTGAAGGCGCGCGCGTTCGCGCGTGTCAGTGCCGAAGGAATCGGAAGTGCAGGATGCAGGACAAGATGAGTTGCATGGAGGAGGAGTGCCTGATCGAGAGGAGGAGGGCCGCAACCCTGAAGGAATGCTCGGAAATCCTCGCCGAGGATGTTACCGGACGTTACAGCAAGGAATCCTTCAGGAGATTTTTCCAGGACCAGGTAAATTCACTGAACATTAATTTAGCCTTCGTGAATACCTGCAAGCGCAACTTAAAAGAACTGGAAATATTTAATTACTACCTTCGCGCGATATGTCAATTATTTACTAGGATTCACGATTAGTCGAGTCCTCCTTTAAATCACTGGAAGAAGATACTTAAACATCTGCTGACGTGGTAGCAATTAATTAGCAGTAGTAGATGTATCGTTCGAAATTCCAGTATCCGGCTGTTGAGGTAACGTGGATTGGTTTCCCTCGCTTGATCGACAGCCGGCTGTTCTGCGTGTCTGGGCGGGGATCTCAATTACTTGTACAAAACGTGCGTGAAATCGGCAAATGAAACGTGCAAACACAGGACTGGCTCGTACAAATTGTCCGTGCGACCTCGAGTTCCTGGTCTAGCGTGTAGAAACGGGCACCTGGCTGATTTTCTCGAGAATCCGTGGATTCTCCGTGATTCGAGTCGGCTGAAAAAAAAGGACGACACCCGAGGCGTTGCTGACTCCGGCATTACACATAGTAAGGCGCGAGATCTCGATGGAAACGAGGGATCTATCGAGCGGCTTCCCTTGCTATGCATTCGATCAAGGCGACCAAGTGCCTCGGGCTACGAGGCACCTTGGTGCCTCGAGCGTCGCCTGCCAGGCCTTCCATTCGATACCTTTTTCTATTTTAATTGGTAAAACCGCGGCCGCGATTACGCCAATGAAATGTCGAGCAGCCGCTGATCCCCCCTGGTATCGCCGGGTTTCCGTCGGAATTACGTCCTCCTTCTCGGCCTCGTGCCGTAATTACCTCGGTATTTGGCGTTTTCACTTTCGTCAGCCGGCCGAGCCGGAGATCCCTGCGCGCAAAAATTCACCACGATCCTCGCCGCGAAATTTCTAACTAACGCCGGGCTTGCGTAATCCAATGGACCAATTCACGGGGCCCTACAGCGGTCCAAACGGATGACGATCCATCACTGAGGAATTGCATTCAATCGGCTGCAGTCTGCAGGGGCTGAAACGAACGCAGGAGGTCCCTGTCGAAAGGGGAAACTGCGAAATTCGTAGCCCCGGGCCTCAAGGAGCGTGTTTGCCGAGAGTAAAGCTTCGGGCGACGTGGGCTAAGTGCAATAAAAAAAATCACGTAGGTGGGTAGGACGTCGTGGAGAGTTGGAAAGGAGCTCAGGACTGTGTAGTAGGACGGCGGGTTTGAGAAAGGGCTCGCTCGGTGATCGCCCGTGACATTGACCCGTTTTTCAATGATCGAGAATAAATAACGCACGTGTGTGTCGCGCACGTCTTGCGTTTCTCTGTGTTTCTCTCCCGCGCGATCGCCCGATAATGAGATCGAAGATAGCGCCTCGTAATCGACGTATCCGGCTGCCCGTTGTCACGTACACCACGATTTATTATCCTCCTCGCTACGAGAAGCCCACCCCGATTTCGCGTTTCAAGCACGACGTCATCGCAGCGGGAACGATTTCATTTTGCAGACGATTTTGCTCAAGTTGTTCGTGCTGTTGGATCAGGACCGAGATGAATCGCTCAAGCAGGATGAATGGATCGAATTCCTCAAGGGCCGACTCACGTGAGTAATACTTCTGGAATCCGAGGAGATCTGGGCTTTGCTCGATTCGTTCATTGATCGTTCGATCCCCCCCTAGACATGAGAAACACAACGATTTCATCGACCAAATCGAGAGCGCGGCGTATGAACTTTGCGGAGACAGGCCGGTCGGCCTCAATGACTTTCAGCAAATTTTCCACGCCAAAGGGGTAAGATCTTCGCTAATTCTGATGATCAGAAATCAAGCTTTCTCATCTCCCCTCGATCGTAGGTGATAGACAAACTCTTTCGCATGATCGACGTGGAGAATTCCGGTTTCGTGACGTCCGCGCAAATCATGGAATTTCTTACGAGTGTCAGTAACACGAGGTAATGTTTGTAAAGCCGCCAGTCGGAATATCAACACGTTCGAACGCAATGGAATGAAAAACCGCGGTTGTTGATTTTTGCAGGTCGCGAGCAGGGTTCGATAAAGGCAGTCTAGAAAGATTGGAGAAGATCTTCAAGGAAACGGTGGGCAATGAGAGGGAGATTCGCCGGGAGGAATTCAAGAATATCGTTACATCGAAGAACGTAGGCAGGAGGCATAAGTACTCTTCTATTTAAGACCCAGGATTCTCCTCATCCTCGATTCTTGTATTATTCTTCCCCTAAAATCCTCAACCAAGATGATCCTTTACTCCCTTTTTTCGATTGCAGCCGTTCTTCACGGAGAGAGTCTTCCAGATCTTCGACAAAGACAATTCCGGGACTATATCTCTTCAGGAATTCCTCGACGCCATGCACCAATTCGCCGGCAAGTCGCCGGACGACAAGATCAAATTCCTCTTCAAGGTTTACGACATAGATGGTAATCGCACAACGAATTACTCAATACCCTGTCGAAAAGTCGATGGTAAACTTGCTGTTGTCTTCATCGTCGAGAGGCGATGGTCTGATTCAGCTTCGCGAGTTGGAACACGTGATGCGGGCCTGCATGGAGGAGAATGGCATGAAGTTCAGCGACGAGCAGATCGAGGACCTCGCGGTTGCCCTCTTCGAGGACGCTGATCAGGGCAATCGTGGGGCCATCACCTTCGAGGCCTTGAAAAGGCAGCTGGAGAAACACGATGGTCTGCTGGAGAATCTGTCCATCAGGTGAGGAAATATTTCTAATCGGTGAGAGAAAGGAAGACGAGTAGATGTTATCTACAATCGCGATGACCGTCGGCGTGGAATAAAGTGATGAAATAAACAAGCTACTGATCGTAGCATAGATCGATGGCTGGTGCCCCCGAAACCGGATCCACCGCGTAAATCCTTCCTGGGATTTCTGCCTTCCCTTCGTCCCTACCAGCTGACGAAGCCCTACATGAAGAACAACTACGTCTTCATCGCCTTTTGCTCGCTGTTTTTCCTCATCAACATCGTCCTTTTCGTGTCGAGACTCTATCAATACCGAGAATCCAACGGCTACGTCATGCTAGCACGAGCTTGTGGTAAGCTATTGGCTCCAACTTCCTAAGAAACAATTTCTAAATTTTTCTGGCATTAGGTCAGTGCCTGAACTTCGACTGCACCTTCATCCTTGTGCTGATGCTGCGCCAGTGTATCACGTTTCTCAGGACCCACGGATTCAACTCGATATTACCGCTGGATCATCACATCTACCTTCACAAAATGACTGGTGTACTGATAGGCATCTTCAGCGCCGTTCACACCTTGATGCACCTTCTCAATTTTGGTAATATCACGAGAATAGGAAGAACGTTCGAATATTCCATCGACGGTGTATTAATTCTAGGCACGATCGTTGTGAATGACAAGTATCTGAACAGTGCGAATTACACGATGTCGGAGTGGTTGCTGACAAGTCGACCTCGACTCTTCGGATTGGTAGCCGGCGGGGCTAATCCAACCGGAGTGGCTCTCGTCATCATTCTCCTCATCATGACGGTCTGTTCAATGCCATTCGTTCGTCGTGGGGGATGTTTCGAGGTAAAGAAAGTAATGATAGCAGACAATAAAGCAGATCTAAGGAAACCCTGCGACCTTGTCCTTTGGTTCGCAGATATTTTATTGGTCCCACCTGCTGTACATTCCCTTCTGGGTGTTGACTATCTTCCACGGGCCGAATTTCTGGAAGTGGTTCGTGATACCCGGGCTGATATACTTGATCGAAAGGAGCCGTCGATTAGCCTGGTTACGCTCGCAACGTGGGAAAACTTATATTAGCTCCGGGTTGCTGTTGCCTTCAAAGGTCACCCATTTGGTCATCAAAAGACCTCCTCACTTCTACTTTCATCCAGGCGATTACGTCTTCGTCAACGTTCCCGTCATAGCCGGGTACGAGTGGCATCCTTTCACCATCAGCAGTGCACCAGAACAGGAAGGTATGACCTTCAAAACTTGTTAAAAGAAAAATTAACTCATTACACTTTCTTCTTCCCTGTTGCAGACTACATCTGGCTACATATTCGAGCAGTCGGTGAATGGACGAACAGTCTCTACTCGTATTTCGAGAGGGAACAGATGAGACTTCATCGAGGAGAAGTTGCCCCAGTGGAAGGTTGCTCCAAGATTGACCTCTGCAGGAAACGATCGTAAGTGATATACCTTCGACACACGAGACAAATAAATAAACCCTATTTATTCGATCAAAGGTTGTCCACTGCACGTAGAATCATGACCGCTAGGCAAACTCCATTGATTGCGGAAAAGGAATCGTCAACCGAATCTCTCAGCGTTCCTTCAGGAATCGACAACCCAGTTTTCACGTCTGAGAGCACAACGAAAACCTCATCCTCGACTCCTGCGATCTCAACGCCTGCTACGTATATAACGCCGGCAGGACGTAAGGAATTCAAATCCATTGATGATGTCAAGGGCATCATTGAGTAAAAGTTGTATGTTTAAATAGGTACGACCGATGCTGGGAGGATAACGCGAGAACGTAAACTTCATCATCTGCTTCTCGGCAGCAAAATGCCACTGGAAAAATCCTTCTCCGTGCCGGACATGCAGACGAGGAATAAGAAGAGGGAACGTCTTATGGCGTAAGATCCGTTTACTCGACGCATTAATTAGGTAGGTGGTGATTTCAATGCCGCTGTTTTAGGCTTCGCGATTACATGAGATCGGAGTCTGAGAGAAGCTTCGACGAATGCCAAATACGACGTGCACGTCTCAAATCGCTTGGCTTGGCTTATCTGAGTCCACAGAACAAATCATTAGCTCAGAGCTTCCGGTACATGAGGATGAAGCCTACAATCATTGCCTTCAAGACACCCAGCATGGAGAACTGCGAATATGCCAAGCCAAATTCTCCCAGTGGTAAGGAAAATCCTCGAACTCAACTACCATTCATACATGTATCTCTTCTACACAAATTTCTTCCATTTTCTAGCATCATCGGGGATCTCAACTGGCAACAATACGGCCTCAGCCAGTTCCGGTAGCTTACAAGCAGCAGCGGAAGAAGGGAGATTAGAAAAGCGGTTTACGGAGGATGACAGAAGCAGAAGTAATGCTGTGGGACCTAAATACAGCGTTAATTCTCATCCAGCTATGAATTACCCTGTGGGAAAACCACTAGAGGCGAGTCTTGTTACATTCTACACAATTTGTAAAACAATGTTTATTTGACATTAGGCTTGAAGGGTGATGGTAACTGTGATCGTAGATCTACTTGGATGGTCCATACGGGGCACCTTCCAGTCACATATTCCAAGCTCAACACGCGGTTCTGATCGCCACGGGAATTGGTGTGACCCCCTTTGCCTCGATCCTCCAATCCATCATGCACAGGTACTGGAAGGCGAGACATACCTGCCCGAAATGCGAATTTTCTTGGGCTTGCGAAATTCCACCGACCGTCATGCACCTCAGGAAGGTCCGTACATAATTGACGTCTTTCAGTGGGGGGCTTTAAACTGACCCTGGTCTGTCGTCTAATGGTTTAGGTGGACTTCTTCTGGATTAACCGAGACCAACGGTCTTTCGAGTGGTTCGTAAATTTGCTTTCCCAGCTGGAAATGGAGCAAGCTGAGCTGGGTATCGCCATGGAACGTTTCCTCGAGATGCACATGTACATTACAAGTGCATTGCAGAAAAATGACATGAAAGCCGTTGGCCTGCAGCTGGCGATGGATCTTCTGCACGAAAAGGTTCAATGTCATACCGGTCATTTTCTGCTGATTTTGGAGTACATTTAGCGAAAGAATTCTTTCATCTTCCAGGAGAAACGAGACCTTATAACAGGTCTCAAGACGAGAACCAACGCTGGTCGACCGAATTGGGATAAGGTCTTCAAGCAACTTCAGGATAGGAAGAAGGGAAAAGTGACGGTCTTTTACTGCGGCCCACCGCAATTGGCGAAAATTTTACGATACAAATGCGACCAGTTTGGTTTCAATTTCAGGAAGGAATCCTTTTAATTAGTCACCGGGAAATGTCCCTCCTGGGGGCCAAATGTCACACTGCCAATGATTGCACGATGCTCGATATTTTTATTATTTTAGACCTATGATATTGATTTTATTCTGATAATAAATTACCTACTTTTTCTTGATGAATCTGAGTGATTTTTATTTCATTTCCCTCATCATCCTCGCTGATTCATGCATCAACCAAACGGTCATTAGAATGAGGAGAAAATTGACCTGTCGTTCAGTCATGACCCCTAATTTTTATACGAATTAGCTCCCCTCGGTTCAGATAACGACGGTGATTGTCAATGATGATCGGAATTGTATAATATTATTCGATAAAAACAAGTTTTTCTAGTGTTATGTCTGACGTAATCGCGCCACATTTCAGTGGACTTGATCCCCATACGTATGCAATGCAAAACGTGGAGGATAATGGAAACGGATGGACGGTGAATGATAGAAATCAAGTAGTCGCAGGAAATAGAAAATAAATTACGGAGCCATATATTTTTCACAGAACATGTTACAAGTATGTCATCAATAAATTAAACTGCAATACAAACACTGTTTGTAAAAAGTACGATGTGTATACAGTTTATGTTCAAGGAATAACGATGACTAGGTACATCCTTCAAGCCATATAAACATTTCTTATATCATCACAATGTGATCATAAAATATACATTTACATAGAAAATTTTAAATATCTATAGCTTGGAACGTTCTCTTTGGAAAATTGTTTCTTTGGAAAATAAGTCACACTATCGTGGATGACTATATTTTGGCATCATTTTAATAATCGGTATTGATGAGTACCGAGGCTTGGTCACAGTAAGTTACGTTAAACTCGCAGGGAAGTTGGTACGAGGGCTCGCCATCGATTTGCATAGCGCACGGTTTCAATAATTTGATCTAAACATACAAAAAAAATTATATGTTTTTCATATGTAAAGGAATGTGGAAATGGGGTTTTTGTGACACCCACTTTCACCGTTTTAGCCTGTCCTATTCGAAGGGGTTGAGAAAGCCCAACTTGGAGCTGTGCCATGTGGAATGACGAATACAGGGCAACGACCTCTAACTTTCCGTCGTCGATTCTTTGTTCCCCTAATCCTTCCTGACCTGTTAAATAACCAGATGGTAAAAGAAAGTCAATACAAGTATCATAGGAGAAAAGACAATGAACCTTCTGCACCCATGGACCAGAGGTTGACACCCGCTGCCCAGGATGGAATGTTAAGTACAACAATACTTTCGATAGATGGCAAGTCTATTTTCATGTCATCCAAATAAAGCTCTAATCTTTTGTCAAGATCTTTGCACTCCCTTTCCACAATTTGTTGCGTGCCGAAACACAAATACAGCAACTACGGGAATATATTTTTCTTTAATTATCACGTTACTATCCAATCTTTACGATGTAGAGTAATGACGCAAGTACCTTGTTAAATATTCTATGGCTGAAGAAGTAGAACCGGCTTTCTCGAGTTCGATGAAAACTCAATGTCACCTGAGCGTCTACGCCTACGCTCAGGTAATTATACATGAAGAAGGATTGATTGGATCCCCTAAATCCTAAACCGCCCAGAGACTTTAGTGTTACTGCCCATCTATACAGAGCATCAGATATGATTGCATGTTGATCGTTTTACATTCAATGTTCGGATTTCAATATGTATATACCTATCGAGCGGAGCTTTGCGTGCCATTTGTATACGATGCAGAATGTCTGCTGGATCCATGTCAGAATCATGTTCCTTCCCCCATCCTAGTACCCTTGATAAATCATTCCCTGTACCCAAGGGGAGTACTGCTATGGATGGAACCGGCTGCGGAATAATAAGTTCATATTTCGAAAATATCCTACAATATCTTAAGATACTACAAATACCTTTAGTCCGAGTTTAGAAATTGCACTAAGCAGCCATGCGATTGTACCATCCCCACCGGCAACGAGTACGTTGCACGGCACATCTCCAAGTAACCGACACCACTCCAGTGCGGCAACGGGATCTCGTTCCGCTAAATCTACGACCTGCGCAGGATTTAATAACCTTCGGAATAACGATAAGATCTCCGCACCATCGTTGTTCCCAGACTTCCTATTTGCTAAAATGAAAACCATGTCCTTCATAAAATATCATAAACGGAGTATGCACATAAATATTTACCAACAACAATAAGGGGATTCCAGTCAGGCCAATTAGGTGGTAGTACCGATCGAAGTTGTAATCTTCGTCTCATTGTACTCCGTTTATTTACTACCTCCAAGCTTCCAGGTGGGATTATCATTGATTTAAATTTGCCAAAGTCACATATCTATCATTGTGAAATAATTCATTGTCATCATAACTTTTAGAGCCTTGTTAAAGTTATGCTAACAGTATAGTCATTTCAACTATACCTCATTGAGTTTAGGTTTACAAGAATCATGAATACATCTTTGGCACCAGCAACACCACCAGTCACTGAGGCCCGGTTCTACATCACATTCTTCTTCACAGATTTCACACGTAGCAGTCAGTGGCAGGTTACCTTGCGATAAAAGAAAGAGTCATCAAAATTCTTATGTGAAGTGAATAAGAAATTATTTTTATTACACTTACCTTTGATCCAGTGGTGTTTCATTTGTTGATTATTGGGTAGAGTAATTGCTTTACACTTAAGTTTTTTATCTGCAGTTTTAATGCAAGCACGATCAGCATAAATGCCACAAGAATCACAAAATACACCATCAACATTTAATAACAAAGCTTCACAAATGCTGCAGCAATAAGCCTGAAATCCACATGATATTTAAATACTTCTTTTTTAAACTTTCCACAGTCTTGATATTACCTTCTTGATTTTTAACAGAGGTTGCCAATTGTGTTGTTTGGTTGCATCCCTTATATGAATGTGTGGAGCACCCATGAGGTACCTGAAGAAGTTTATAGTAAATACAAACAGTATCATTGTAGATACTGTTGGCACAATAACTGTACTCAGCTCTTCTTCCCACATTATTAATGTTTTATATTACACTTTGACATCAAAGATTTTCTGAAACGAAAATAGTGAGTTAGTGATACGAATTGGAGTAGGATACTATAATCACTTCAAACAATTGATACAAATAATGTCAGTTACCGTGACAGAAAGAGTAAATACAGCGAAAGTTTTGCGATGTATTTTGCATTAATGGAACGACGAGGAGTGATTTTAAACTACAGATCTTTGGTTGAAACAGATGCTCGAAATTTCTTGAAGCTAATGCCATTTGAATCTCGTATGTTCGTGCATGTCATCGCTCGTCAGCTGTACGTAATAGTTTTTTGATGACTCGAAGTGAGCCGTGCATTGGTAATCTGAAATTGCCGAGTATCGAATCGATGAACGATCATAATCGAGTTAAAAGTCCTCACGTCGGCAGTAGTTTGAAAGAAACAAACCTGTTTGGACACCCCCTCGTCTAGTTTGTACTTCATTTAACACGGGCGATAGGCCTTTGAAGGGAATGCAGAGTGCATCGGAGAGATGGATCAATATTGAAAAGCGAAAGAAATCTATCCAGCAGATGTCGCGAAGAGCTTTGGAAAAGGGCGGCTGGCCGGTGAGTAGGCGCGTTGCGTGCCAAGCGAGAAGTGTGGAGAAGGCAAAGCGAAAGAAGATGGATGCATCAGGGACATGCCGGGTGTTGGTGAGATTTCGTGTTTGAAACGGGCGAAGGTGCGCGCGTGGTGGTGCGTAATGCGGATCGATAAAACAGAGCGGGCGCCACGGGGGGAAGGGTAAAGTAGGGAACGGCGAAGGGTGGGCGGAGTGGGCGGTGGTGGTCAGGCGGCAAGCATAAAGAGGATAGGATAATATCGCGCGCGCGTCCTCCTTCTCCGCGACGGTGGTGTCGTGCAGCTTCCGAATTCGCCGCTTTAATAACCGGCGGACCCAGGACGATGTAGTTATGCCGAAGAAAAGTACGAGGCATGTGAAGGTGCCGGGGTTAACGCGAAGAACTCATCACACAACGAGCTGTCCGGACGTCAAAGCGAACCACTTTCGCGGCAGTGCCGTGAACATCGGCGCCGCGAATGCCAAACGCTGGCTAGCTCTACGGAACTGCCTTGGCCTCGGCACGGACGAGGACTTCGCTGCTTATCTATTGGACCTCGCGGATTCTATCGTCAGGTACGTATTTCCCCCCAAAATCCTCCGAGGGCTGACATCATTTACCCCCGCATGTCCTACCTTTCTCACAGGGCTCTGTAAAAATTCCTAACTCGTTTCTGCCATGAAAGGAACCTCGCCAGTTGCTTTATTCCCTCTTTCTTCCTACTTTTCGTACCACATGGGGATAGCTGTCACTCTGGCGGGGCTTCCCCTGTACTGTCACCGAATGTTTCGTCGAATCGCCATCTTGCGGGGACGGGAATCTACTCCCCCCTTGGTACAAGAAGAGATCGATATGAGCGATTCGTTGCGCGGGATATTTCCGCTTCTTTGATGAACTTCAAAATCATAATCAATGTCGATCGAACATTTACTTTGGCGACTGATTTCTACGAAATTTCTATCGACCAGTTGTCACGCTCTACGATAATATATTCTTAAAAATATTTTAGGCAAGATGGAAACTGCAATAGCACGGAGGAGTGGAAAACTGATAGAAACGAAGAGAATGAAGCGGAAGTTGTCAAGTCTGAGGGAACATTACCGGATGTTGAAGACTCGACGGATCAGAGTATCACAAAAGGAAGCACCTCCGAGTCTCTGGACTCAGAAATACCTCCAGCTGATGCTGAACAAACAGAGCAGTCAGAGACTATCGAAAATCCTATCAGACTGCATGTACGACGAAGCTCAAGATCGAAACACCATAAAAATAAAACTAAACACCACAAAGATAAACGTAAAAAGAAAAAACATTTAAAAAACACGGACACCGTTTGCCTTTTGGAGACGGTCGAACACAATGGTTTTTCTTCGCCAGTAGATGAAGAGAGGGATCCTGTAGAAAATGACGATGAAAATATCTGCAACGACGAGGCAGACGGGGATGCGGATGCAAGATCGAAATTAGACGTAGCGACCTTCGAACCCGCGACAAATGAAGACGAATCTGTTTTGACAAAGACTGAGCATATAGATAAAGTAGGATTTGTAGAACATGTAAATAGTAAAAAGGACGAGTTCAGGGACATCGCCGAGGAGAGTAACGACTTCATTCGGGAGGGGGATGTTCAAAGGGACTGTAAACCTACGAAACACCAACTTGCTGACCTTGTAGTAGAGCCTGTAGAGAAGGTCACAACTAAGGAAACACCACCCGAAGATATAAACGACGCGTTTAGTGCAGACTCCATCGGCAATGCACAAATTACTGATATTCTTGAGAAGGAAAATAGAATGGATAATGATGCTTGCGAAAATACTCAGGAAAATAACAGTCTGGTTTCCAACATCCTTGGCGATGTCCCAGATGCAAAGGATACGGAGGATCGGAAGTCGAGAAAACGGAGAAAACGGTCGCGTCACGAAGAGGAGGAAGTTAACGCAACGGAGAATTGCTCGGAAGACCTTGCGGACGAAGGGGTGCACAAACATCGTCGGAAAAAGCACAAACACGCTGGCGAGCACAAAAATAAAAAACACCACGATGTGAGAAAAGCACCGCAAGATGGAATCATAATACAGGAAGAAGCTCAAGAGCAGTGTCCTGTTTCAAATGAATCGGTGCCTGTAGCAGACAAGGCACAGGTGGATACGACATTAGAGGGTGTTATTTCGGAACCACACAGACTTGCGATAAAAATAAAACTTTGTCAGGATTGTAATAGTCGGCATTTACAAGATGCGTGTCCTTTAAACACCCCCCAGTACGTAATCCAGGACTCTCTGTCCTACGAAGATTGGGTAAGCAAGCACAAAAATAACGGCGACGTTGTGAAAGCTCTGAAACCGAATGACCCGATGTCCGAAGGGTATGGAAGAAGTCCTGAAGACGGGTTCGAGTCGGACGAGGACTCAGCTTCCACGGATCACAAATCTAAAACGAAAGCGCAAAGAGAAGAAAAGCAATTGCACGTGGACAATAATCGTCCGTTGTACGCCAGAGAATCTCTGCCCGATTGCTTCGAATTGAAAATTACCAATTCTGAACACGGCCTTGGTATATACGCTAAGAGTCCCCTCCCTATGTACGCCAAATTGGGTCCACTCATTGGTAGTTCAGTAAGGGAAATGGATATCCCAGATGATTTCTCCATGAGACACATTTGGGAGGTGGAAAATAACGGCAAAACTTCGTATATCAGCACCACCAATCCATTGAAGAGCAATTGGATTCGTTACATGAGGCCAGCCGAAACGAAGGAAGAAAGGAGCGTAGCCGTAATTACGAAACAGGGCGAATTACATCTCGTTACCACCCAGGAGATCACAACGGGGATGGAACTTACGTATTGGGCGGATTCGCAGTCTTCCGTGTGGACCAGGAAAAACAAGATAGACAAGACGAGTGAGTAGATTGGTGCAAAACTATTACCCTTATTAAATCTTAGGTAATACGAATTCGACTTTCAGATTGCGGTGGGTGTAATTTAAATTTTGCCCATCCAATTTATTATCGTCTCCACTGCTGTATCTTTCACGACACCAATTACAGCCTAACCATACGGAAGTATCACTGTAAGGTAGCGTATCGTCAATGGAAATAAGCACCACGCTTTTTTTGCGTGAGTTAATTATACATTGCGTAGGTCTGCGGGGCTGCTGTTTTGGGGAAAGATAATATCATGAAGCACGCGGCAGAGCTACACGCGGGGCGTGGGGCATACCAGTGTCAGTACTGTAAAAAATTCTTCTTAAGACTGAATTACCTTGAAATGCACAGGACGTATGGCTGTGCGCAAAATCCACAACGTTCTAGGCCTCTCTGCGACTTTTGCGGACGCAAGTTCTGTCAACCGCAGAAACTGAAAGTCCACATCAAAAGAATGCACAGCGGTAGGCATTGACGTTCTGTCTTTTCTCCTATGAACATATCGAGATGCATGGTAGTAAATGCAATCTTATTTTATGCAGACATGTCCGAAGTTCTACGAGAATTTCAGTGTAAGCTTTGTTTAAAACTCTTGGGGTCGCGCGCTGCTCTTCAGCGGCACATGAAAGAAGTTCATCATAAAGACGTGGTGGGTGCAGCGACATGTGATCGTTGCGGTAAAATGTTTCAGAATAAAAGTAACTTGAAAATACACATGTTAACACACAGCGGGGTAAAGCCGTTCAAGTATGTTTTGGTCTTAATTCGTTCTCACATGTGTGTTGATTATCGCCTAAAAATACACACACGGTGATTCTTACAGATGCAAAGAGAATGGTTGCAAAGCGGCGTTTACCACGAAGCAGTGTTTACAATTTCACTATAAAAAGGTACACTGCCTCACCGAAGAAATGATGCCGAAAATAGAAAGATCAGTGGCGTATACCTTTGACGCGTATAGTGGTGGTTTGGTTGAAGACGTGGGCCGTGGGAAGACTCCACGTTTGAGTAGAAGAAATTCTCAGGTGAGCAACAAACATTTATAGCATTCAAAATGATCAATCGTTCCGTGATATAGGGTATATATTTTATTGTGTCTTTGCAGCAGGACAACAGCAACAGCCTGCCATCATTGGATGACTGCAGCTCCGAGAGCAGTCTGAAAATCGATCCTCCAATGAATACGACACATCCCGCGATGATTGAACTTCAGAACGGTTCGAACCCAGCGTCGAAATACAAGTTGGAACACAATTCGAGCATACCAACCCCGCCTCCTCAGGCGCCTCAACCGTTGTCGAGTGGGATGGATCCTACGACCGACAAGATCAGAACAGAGGTAGATCTATATTCTGCTTCGAAAGTACAAAGTAAGGGCAGCAAGAAATGGATGGGGGAATATAATCCACCAGTCTCATCCGAGATATCCGTGTCACATTTACCAACACCGTCGGCAACGCCCGATGTATACGATTTCGAAGATAATAGGAAAGAGGAGGAGGATAAAGCTGCGGTTAGCGCGACCACTCAGAACATGATGGATGGGAGCAAACTGGGTATCAGCGTGTATAGAAGAACAGAGAGTGCTAATGCCAGTCTGCTAGTGGAAGCCGCATTAGACGCAGCTGAGAGGGATATCGGTGCTGTTTCAAGCCCCATTCTCGAGGATAATGATCGTGACGCGAATTTATACTCGATTTCTACTCAGCTACAATCACCGATGCCTCAGAGATCTCCGACCCATCTCGAATCGTATATCCAACAGCAGGACGAGTTGATATCGCCTGCCCCAACGCCTGACAATCGACATACTCCTCCTAGTCACTTGCACGTAGATTACCATCTCCATCGACCCGTTGAATATATCAATACATCTCGGACGCATAGCATCGAGCAGTACCTTCACCACGAAGATCTTCCTCGGGTCTCCTCCCCAAATAACTACATTCACATGCAGCAAGAAGAGCTGGTCTCCCCATCGGCTACCCCGAATCCGCGTTATCAAGATGTTCATCATCACCATCATCATCACCACCATCAGGTCAGCGATGCTACCAATTTCTTAACATTCGTCTTAACGATTTTCCTGCTTACGAAAAATGTTCACATTGTCCCTTCACATCCCAGGTACCCACGGATAATCTGTCGAGCGACGAAGGGGATTCGGTGGCTCAGAATCTAAGCTTGTCCGTCAAGGAGAAGGCCTTACAACTGGACCTTTCGACCTCCTACAAGTATGACCCTCTCGAGCAAGACTTTAATCGCGAGAGAACGAACTTTGAGCCTCTGATACTTAACGGCGGAGAGCTCCAGGGTCTCGACATGTCTGCAAGAGGGTTCCATCACAGTTTCGGCGCGCAGGTGCAGAATACTCGATATCATCATCATCACTTGTACGAGATGACGGAGAGGCAGAGCGTTGACCTAAGCAGAACTGGTGGTTACTCGATGTCACCACCTCCGCCACCTCCCCCACCACCACCGTATCCCCACGGTGACGTTCTGAGGGTCGTGAGTTTGGACCTGACGCCAGGAGGCAGACACAGCGTCGATCTCAGCCTCTCGAGATCTCATCACTTGCACGGAACCGGCGCCCGAGTCATCACGAGCCCACAGCAGCCCGGTTCATCGACGCATCACGTAGTACCTGATACGGTCGAGGGACGAATTCTGTCTCCGCCTCCTCCACCTCTCCAAGGATACAATCCGACCTACCCAGTGAGTCCTGCAGCATACCATCCACCCAGACCAGGGTACCATCATTATTCTGGTTACTATTGAAGGTAAATCAAATTGGGTTCACTCAATGTCTTTCGAGAAGCGTCATTAATCCGCGTGTGATGAACGTCAAGTATGTATAACTGTGCAAGAAAAGGTTTCGACATTAGAAGGTGAACAGAATCTGATGTATGTGGACCAGACAAAGTATTCGTTTCCTCTTCTACTTCAACGCAAATCTATATGAATCAGTAGAATTCTCCATCAATAATGCCCATCAAACGAAATTAGTCACAATACTTCCACCCCAGATTGTCAAGCCTCGTGTTCAAAAAAACGAAATAATTATGACCTTTAAGGTGCACAAAATAAAATGGTATTGCGATGAACTAATCGTGCAATACGATATTCGGTATACAAGTTTTCATTAAACATGTATGATATAAGAAGAAGTGTATGTGATGCGTCTGCTTCGAAATCAAATAATGTTATTTTTTTAATATCTTATTGAATAATGAAAATTACCGAGCAGGTTCGTTGTTTTCTAAAATATGTAATCATGATGAAGTATTTGAATGATTTATTTCTCGTAGGTCACACGACTGTGAAGATTATTTATTCTAGTTTTGTTTATCAAGTCGATATATATGATACACACGCAATGGAAATCCGTAATATCATAATCCATTGCGACGTCCGTGATAATTGCTATGTTTAAAAAAAATTGTTATTTAGCTCCTAGCTTATATTCTTCTATTACGTATACTCCAAATGAATTAAAATACTCCGTGTAACATGACTTTAGTCATAAACGTAATTTCATAAGTGATCATCCCAGATAACTGCACGAGCAATATCGACAAGTATCTACCACATTCAAAATACGAATTTTTCTCGAAAGCGTCTTCGATTATATTTAAACCTCATGCATTTAGATCGTTGTCTGGGATTTAAAAGTTAACAAGATAATTCAATCAGGATGCCTAATGGTAGTTGTAAGGTTCGAGATCGTAATATTCATTTCTATTCTAGTCATTATTTGTATGTAACGTTTATAATAGCTATGTAACGAATTTCATGGAAACTGCAAATGAGTGCAAGAAAAAATGATAAATGGATACGAGAGATCAATGGATTTTCATGCTCGATTCATCTTCGAAGACAGACTATTTTACTGTAAGTTCTAACTTAATAAATCAGCCGGAAAGAAATTAACTAGTCGTTTATACTCATTTGCAAGTTCCACGCTTCATACGGGGTAGCTTCCAGTTTCTTAGAATCCTATTCACTAGCCATTTATTACAACCAAAGATCTAAAATATTGTAACTTTTGTGCCAAACTATGAGGCGCTCATTGTTATGTATGCAGTTCTAATTAAAGTAGTCATTACTTTGTAAATCGAAGCAGTAGGTATGTAAGATTCATCGCTGGATGGCAGATTTTATCAATTTTTTAACGTCTCTTTTGTGATTACTTAATGTTACTTATACAAATCTGTTTAAAGCGTACGACGTTTATAGGGCATAATTTATACGCACGGATTGTGTTTACTTTTAAAAGAATTTGAAAATCAAATTCGTTTTACCATCGTATTACCATGTACGTTCCGTTTAGATTAGATCCTTTCCGATGGTATTTTGTATATTAAGCATAATAATGAAATGAAAGCTTAGGGAAAAAACGAAATGTATTTCTCAAGAAACTATTATTGATACAAAATTCAAAAGAATAATATTCACGAGTACAAATGTGGCACAGAATATATTTGTATCAGGTTTATTAATTGTAAGTGAAGCTGATAGAAAACGGTGATTATTATCATAAAAGACCAAAATAATATTCTCTCCCGAGTATTTCAAGTCTTATTACTGCCTTCCCCTTCGTTCAAATTGTCCGCCAGTACTGCGCAATGCTGTGAAGAAAATTCATTGGTTTACTCATCCAGTATCTCACACGTCTTTGCTCTGCACGATTTGGCCAGAGCTTCTGCTTAACCCTGTCCTTCAGGAGAAGCACGAAAAATGGCTTGTTCCGCTGTGCGATCACCACTGCTGCGTAATCCTGCAGTAAGTAAACTGCAGCATCTTCGTTTACGTTAAAGAAACACTCTAACATCGGTTAATTTACAAGATTATGGCAACTTTGAGGCCATCGAGATATCGGATATGTCTGTTCGGAAGGTGTTATGTAAATCAACGCTCTATCCTACATGTCAATAGTTCGTACCGTAATTCCTGTACAAAAAACTATTAAAGTGTATGAATTATGATGAGAGCCTATTTCAGGAGCTTGTATATTGTTATAAATGAATGAAATATTTATTTTTTGTTCTCGTACTCCGAAAGGTCATAATGCCTTGTATTCCATAATTGCTGATTGTCGATTAAATAATCATTTTCATGACGGAAAGCCTTTGATATTATCGTAATAAATGGAATAATTAATATTCCTGTAGTACCGTTATGACATGTTACCACTGTCTACTATCCTAATGTTAGACATTTCTCATAGGTTAGGCACTATGCAGCTGCTGCGGCTGCTCAACAGTGTTCAGCAGTAGCAAACCCTGAATATCAAGTTTTAGGCAATAAAGTAGCAGTTGCAGCCCTTGATAACAACAGCCCAATTGCCCAAATTTCCATTGTGTTCAGGTAGAATACACATCATTTATACTTTTATGTATACAATTGATTCAATATGAAACTGAACACAATATATTTCAGGGCTGGTTCTCGTAATGAGACTTATGACAACCAAGGTGTTACTCATCATCTCCGCATAGCAGCTGGTTTAGGAACAAAGCGAGCTAGTTGCTTTGGCATCACCAGGAACATTCAGCAGCTTGGGGGAATTTTGACTGCTGTTTCTGATAGAGAAACATTTTCATATACCTTGCAGATAACACGTGATAAACTGTAAGATGTTCTGTCTACATATGTCTAAGTTACTGTGAATCAATCTAATTTTAATTGTTGTATGACATCAGGGATAAGGCATTGACCTTCCTGGAAGATGTTGCCACGAAGCAAGCATTCAAACCATGGGAAGTATCAGACCAGATCCCGCGTTTGCGTTATGAACTTTCTATGATTCCCGAGACCACACGTGTGGTTGAGCTGCTCCATAAAATCGCCTATCGCCGAGGGCTAGGATACTCCTTGTATTCTCCTAAGCGTCAACTCGGAAAAATCAATTCAGAGACTGTACGTTTTGCATGTATAACAGGCAGATCAATTTAGGAAGAAGAAAATGATAACGACACTTCGTTTGCTTGTTGATTACAGTTACAGCATTTCGTAAATAGTCACTGCACAAATACGAGATGCGCAGTCGTTGGTACTGGCATCCCGTTATCCGAAGTCTCCGCCTTCGCTCAGAACTTAGACATCTGTGCTGGAGAAGGATCCGCTACTGAAACTGCCAAGTACTACGGAGGTGAACTTCGTAAAGATCGTAATTCCCCCTTGGCCACTGTAGCCGTTGCTGTAGAAGGCACGGGCTTGAATAAAGAGAAGGACGCTCTGGCATTCGCCGTTCTACAGCGCGCTGCTGGTTCAGGCCCTCGTGTAAAGTGGGGATGTTCCAACAGTCCGTTAAACAAAGCCGTCGCCTCGGCTGCCGGTTCCGATCCCTTCGCTGTCGCCGCCTTTAACGCCAGCTACACGGATTCCGGACTGTTCGGATTTGTGTTGGCCGCGCCTTCCCATAACGCAGGAGCGGTATGTATCATGAAATTATACATTAAGCTGCGATGGAAGCAAATCAAACATACAAGCGTAAAATACTATGCCGTTTTTCAGACTACCAAAGCTGCAGTTAAGTGGCTTCGGTCACCGAACTTGTCCGATGCCGATATTACTCGGGGTAAAGCCGATTTAAAGGCTGCGATTTTGTACGGTGCTGACAATGTTCCCCTCACGCTCGAAAATATCGCTCAACAAGCAATTCTGAAAGGTCGGGTTTTATCAACGCAGGCCCTCGTCGCAGAAGTAGATAAAATATCTGCGTCCGATGTTAAATCGGTAAGTAATTCGTATGCTGATAAGATGGACAAGATGATCACGTCTGCTTTTGTTTTACAGGTCACTAGTAAACTTAGTAGCGCAAAGTTATCAGTAGCAGCAATTGGTGACTTGGGCAACGTTCCGTACCTTGAAGACCTGTAGACACATGAAATAATCATTCCGATGTCCTTAGGACTCGGTCGTTGAATCGTCTTGAGTACATTCTTGTTATTTAACACGATATTAGCTGTTCAGTCAGCGTTTGTAATACGTGTTCCATTGCAATTCTCGCAATTGTGTACATATTAAATAAAACGTGAAAGAAGGAAGATAAATTGTTTTTTTTCATGTACCCTGTTGTTGCGTTGTATAACTTAACAGGTGTTTACACAGTCGACGATCAAAATATTAGAAAAATTCTATATTACATGAATGATAAAAACATTATGTACACGAGGAATTGACATTGGACAATGACATTTACGACCTAAGAAACATTCTTCAATCGTTAATACAGTTTGATCTCTTCTATAGAATAAAATTTGTTGCGGTGTTTGGGAGAAGGCTTCAAGGACATTCCATTCATCGTTCTCTGTAACATCGGTCTTAAGTTTTCCAAATCTTTGAGTAGTTGACACTGAAAATATACAACGTTTGATTAATTTCTGTATCGTTTCTTTTAAGATCAGATAGGACATGATTGTAATACTTACATGATCCTCTAGTGCGGAACTTAATTTGTTCAATAGAGTCAGGACTTCCGCGTCTTGCGACAGTATGTATTGTTGATAGTGAGAGTCAAGCAAAAGATTTGCCAATTCAAACAGCTGTTTATCGCTGGGTGATGAGAAAGTTTCCAACGAATCTTCCTCTGCACTCAACTTTTCTATGAGGTAGTTCAATAGTTTTATCGTTTCGTCGAAGTTCAGCCTCGTTTTAAGGTGCGACAATAAGCAAACATCCGAGTAGCTAGTACTAACTATTTTATCTAAAAATGTATCTCTCATAGAATTAGTTGTTTTCGAACTACTATTGGTAGTTCCATTCTGTAGGGTGGCAAAGGTTTTATCAGGTGTCTTTAATGCGAATATTAAAAGGTCGGTTAAAAGCTTCTCGGGTAAGTCTTTGAATGTATCCAAGCACCAGACAATCGTCGGGACGTCCTTGGATTCTATTAGTTGTGGAATTAATATTTGTTGTATGGCCGCATCACTTAAACCTTCATTAATGAAGGTCGATATTCGCTTAGCGATACTACGTGGGACCCCGCTGGTTGGAAGCTTCGGTATTTTTATATCATTTTCTTCCCAATCCGCTATGGTTGATTCCTGAATCACCATTATTTCGTCCTCATCCGTTTCCTTCTTCTGAGATTTGAAATGTAAGGAGGAACCAAGCATAGCTTCTATTCTTTGTGGGGCCAAATGATAGGGGGCTACGGCTAAATGCCTATTTGCAGCGAGGAGCAATTTATCCTCCACCTTCCATAATTTCGCGTCTCTAGTATAAAGTTTTAACTTTTGGGCGGCCTGCACTAATTTGAATTGCACATTATATATCATTAGTATCGCACCCTCTTCTGAAATATCGGCCCCATATACGGCTATCGTTGTTTCATTCAACGTAATCATGACGACTGGGTGTTTTGTATTAATGTTTGTTATTACACTAACTAACGTACTCGTTCCTGGATCAGTAGGTGCCCCTGTTAAAAGGTGACTATACAATCTGCCATGTGACCCTGGAAATAACAGTTAAAAAAAATTAGCTTCAAAGCCCAGAATAATGTATTTATCTTTCTTCTGTATACACTTACACAAGGTGAGAAGATATGCATTATTTTTGCTCTGCATAACAACATAACTAACAAGCTCTTCTGAAGTACGTTTCAATTCAATTCTCTTGATATGATCTTTTTCATCTAAGAATGTTTGATCTTCAAGTTTTGCTACAATGTAGTTATATGTTTCTTCTATCTTTGTTAAAGCACAGAGACTTGTTTTGCCATTGACATGTGCTAATTGGCAATCTAAAAGTTTTTCATTGGCTTTCAGAATTCCTGTACTGGCCCATGTTTTTCTATTCTCTAGGGCCCATGCTAAAGAAGCAGTGGCTCCATTCTGCTGAACTAAAACTGGAGGTAGATCACCATGGGTGATAATGGAATGAAATGGCTGTTTAAACTTATATGGCTTCACATTATTTAAATCTGTTTCATGTTGTGACCAAACACGAATCTTCTTTTCATTGAAAACTGCTGCATACTGACAGGATGTCCTGTCATAAATAACTTGTGTAGTAAGGCGTTCATTACTAGACCAACTGCTGATCTGCTTCAAATCTTGTAACTAAAAATATTCGTACGTTAAATAAGAACTACCAATGGAAAATATACATAGAGAAAGCACGTTGTAAACAGATGAACCTAACCTTATATCGTATCACGATATTTCGTCCAAGGGTAACGATGGCACATCCTGGATCTGAATCCTTTTCAACACCGAGTAAATTTTGCTGGTCGATTAATGGGCACAATGTGTAATACGAACTGAGTTTAGCCATTCTATAAAAAATAAATAACTTTAAAGGTTACGTTTTGCAAGCACCCAACGTGCTGCAGCGAACACGTTTCGACATTGTGTTTGGTCGCGTCGATATGAAGTTCTCTGCATTATCGACAAAATTATTTTTTACCCTATAACTTTTGAAAAAAGATTTTAAAAAATTTGTCACAAATATGTTTCTTTATTTGCGATTCGAAAAAAGTGAGTTTTCATTCATATCTTTGTAGAATCGTATTACTGAAAAAAATTACTTAATGCCTACACAAACCATGTACAACGAAATAAAAATTTAATAAAAAATTATCGAGTCTCATCATATTTCAAAGTTTCATTTTTATTATAAAGTAGGATTATTATTGTAACATCAGAGGAGTTCTTGAATGTTCGGTTTTTCTGGCCGCATGTGGCACGCACGGAGGTCTACAAGAGGCGTGCGTGAATAGGTGAAAAAGGCAATGTAGGAGTCACAACAATGATCCCGATTACATCGTCGGGGCGAAATCAATTTTCCTTAAACGACCGTTAAATTCTGCGGGGAGTGCAGATGTTTTTTTCCTCTTCCCCCCGGGGGCAAGCTGTGGCCTCCCCCGACCACCCAGCCAGTGAGATTTCTCAATCTGCTGCCGTCCGCTCGTTTGAGAAAACTCTAGAAAAGCCTGGAAAATCCGGCGAGGACAATGCGCCCGGGGGCGCCGACAATGGACGTGTATCCTTTATCCTGGCACCTTTTACCTCCGGTATAAAGTCGTCCGTCCGTCCATCCGGCTGATGCATTGTTCCCCTCCGTCGTGGCTGGTCTTTGCATAACATCTCTGTTAGGCAGCCAGGTACAATGTAAGCCACGGATGTGCACGTCGAAGGGCATGCGAAATCTCAGTCCCTGGAAATAAGTGGCAGGGGAATTCGCATCCTGTAATGATCCTTCCAATTGAAGAATTTCTTGGCGCGCGATGGAGAATATCTTCCTACATCTCAAACCTTTTAACAACGCAACGTCCGGAATTTCTCCAGGATGATATTCCTGCTGTAAAGATAAAGGACTAGCGGTAAAAGTGAAGTGATTTTTTCTTTATAATCTTCGACATCCTAGACGGGGGTACATTTGCACAGGTAGATAGGGCGCGGTTATCTCGTGAGGATGGGCTCATCAGGAGACCGTCTTCCCGGGAGAAGAAGGGAGACAGGAAGGAATTGTAGGTCCGGTGGCTCAGTGGGACACTCAAAATACGGTATGTATAAATCTACAAAGCGATGGGTCCCTCGCAGCGGGAACAGCGTCGAGGGACATACTCGTTCGAACGAACAGAGAATTTCTAGCTACGGGCCCCTACAGACCCCCCATTTTTCTTTTTCTCTGCAACGTCCCGGGGTCCATCCATCCGAAGGCCCGTTGTGGAGGGGGCGAAGCTATATAGGCTCTTCTTGGGGTAGGTCGGCCAAGAGTCGCGCGTTCGCCTGAGCTCGAAGGGAAACGCAAACAGTGTCGCGGCTACCGCGGAGGATCATCGTGCTTAGTGTGTGTCAAGTTTAAGTGCAGTTTACTACGTGCAGAAAAATGGTGAAACTTATCTTGGCTGTCCTTCACGGGTATCTGCTCATAGGTAAAATCATCATAGTAAAATTCTCAAATTTTCTAAGATTGAGTTCTGATCAATTTTTTTTATCAATTTATGTTCTTATGATATTCTCTGATGTTGAAAGACATTGCTTCGTAAACTACGTTTTTTGTAATTTCCAAGAAGAGGAGGAGTCTCGAGGGCGGAAGTTGTTGTATTTTATTTACGTCTTAAAGTATGAGTCGAGCCATCGGTGACCGTCGGTCTACGTAAAAGAAAAAAATGATTAAGGGAAGGAAGTGGAGAACACGTGCTTGCGACTTGGCGACTGTCGCTGCACATGGTCCACATTTTATCTTAACTAATCGGCGTCAGCGCCGCACGTGTAGCTCCAAAACAGAAAGGCTATACATTCTCGTAATTAATAGTTACCACTTTTCTACGAGCTACAGTTCCTTGAAAACGGGAGAAAGATTCTATCGATAACGATGGAGGTATCTACTCGCGAGGAGTTTCAATTATAACTGGCGAATGAGAAAAAATTGCTGGTCGATCGAATGATTGCATAGCTGCACGATCGGCTGTATTCCACGTAGTCGTTGTAGTTGTTCGATGCCCGATTCGACTGGAATACCAATTGAAACGATAGCAATAACAGTAGCATGGCGATGTCGAAGGGTCTGCGGGGCGTGTGGCACGGGGGAGGAAACGGGGACGAGAGTGCAATCGAATATCAAGCAGTCGTGGGAATAGGACGCTCCCTCTCGTATTTCTCCTGTTCGCTGGAAGAGAGCCACGTGCGATGCATATCCCGATTTCCCTCCGTTGCTAGAGCACGGCCCATCTCATTATTCCTCTATCGAAAAATTATAATAAGAATGCCGGTAGTATAGCCATCCCAGCCGAGGTATATTGATACTCCCATCTCTGAATTTCATAAGGGTAGTTAAAATGTTGAAGGATTTTGCCTTAATCGAATATACCCCGGTTCAATATTTTCTTAGCCTGGCAATGTTTTTCTGTGAGGGTTGAAAATACAATGGTTTCCTCTGCAGACTGGGTCAGTGTTTGTCTTCCTGATCGGTCTATCCTGCTGGAGTACGGGGAACCCTGCATCCTGCAGGGTAATCCTAGAACAAAAAGGGGCGCGCATCATCGATCTTCGTTCGATTCTGTTATGTACACATGTGTCTGAATGCTTTTACGGGTCATTCGGCTTTTTGATCTGCCCTGTGTCTTTGTAAATGACTCTGAAAGAATCTACGGTACCCTTGGTTCCCAGGATATTTTTGAATTAGTTCACAAACTGTGTCTTCTGATAGTCGGCGGATCAAACATTTTCGTCCTTCATTCTCTGGATAAAGAGAATTTAACGAAAGAGTAAATTTCTTTGGGCCTGCCATTGTGAATTAAATGGAAGAACTTTTTTTACCCCACGAATCGATATCCCGAGGGCCAGTCAGGTTGAGGAAAAAGATTCCATCGAGAATCTTTTTCAAATTCTGTCCTGCTTCCCTGTGATGAGTGCGGATCAAAGGACAATCCTTAAAGCGAGGGACGAAATTCGAAAGCGTTCAATCTCGTGGATAAAGATCTGAGTTTGTCACCTGGAGGGCCGAAGGGTCAGGAGTGCATCTCTCCTGGTGGATCCAGGTAGTAGCAGGGGATGGATCGCAAGGTCTGAGAGAGAAAAAGATAATCCAATACAGACGGGACCATTCGTCTTACAGGATCCGTCGGGCCCCGCGGGTGGGCCTTCTCTCCTTACTACGAGAACTCTTCGTAGAGATCTACGTTGCTCTCCATTGACGCAGCATCCGCAATTTGCCGTCCGACCCATTGGCATTGCCCCTTCACGCCCTACCTTTAGTTGAAGAACTAGAGGTGGGCCGATCTTGACCCAAAAAGCCGTGAAGCTTTCGAATGGCCCTAAATGAGCGTTTGTCACGGTCGATTGTTTTTCAAAAGAAAGGGATACTGGAGGAAACGAATGCTACGCCTTTGGTACCTGTGAAAGGGTGGAAGGTGGACCACATGAGGAGGTCCTGTAGATATGACACGGAATTTATTTATCGTAGCGTTCATCTCCCACGCATTGCGCCCTATAGAGAGTACCTGCCGTTCAGAGCCCCTTTGTTTCTGTTTGTAGGGCTTTGCCGCGCTGGTCTTTGGGGTCAGGAGAGAACCGGAGACCAATGCGACACTTATATCAGGGAAACAGCACTGGAGGATCGAGCAACCGTCGCTGACGACTCGCCGACAAGATTGCAAGCCACCTGGCTATCTCAACAGTGAGTATAAGAATATTCGAATAAAACAATAACGAGCGCGCGACAGAGATTTCAATTCTCTTCCGAACGTAAGACGTAGAAGACAGGACGGGTATCTAACTGGGCCATCTGGACGTGAAATGAATTTATGAATTTTATAGTCTCGGCCGGGTGTGCAGCGTCGATCGGTCCATTAGCCGTTTCATAATCGATCTTAAAGCTTTGTGCGTCGGTTGGCCGTATTGAACGAAACGAATGATCGGTGAATGCTCACACGGACAATACGTGTCGCGGGCAGCTGGTCCAGGTACCTTGGAGAATCCGAACGTGGCACAATGCTCCTTCTTGTCCGTCCGCTGAGAATTAAGAATTCCGCCATTCAAGGGAAGCGGACACGGTTGGTGCTCGAGTTTTCCCTCGGACTTGGGAAAAGGGTCCACTTGTCAGATGGAGAGTGAAATTTCGCAGGAGCCCGAATCGTTCCCTAATCTCGGAACGACAGAGCTCTCCATTTAGACAGTCCTGACGTGCACTCCAACTGGCCCCTGCACAGACTCAGCATTTTTTGTGAAAACCTTAGATCGTTAGTCTGTCTTCGAAGTGTCTAGCGGGGAAACACTCGAGGACATTCTTCTGTTCTTAGCGATAAAGACCAGTTAGGTCGTAGAAGAAGTTCTGTAACGACGAGACCCGTTTTCGAGTCGATCCTTTGTCCGTCACGTACGAAACGTATTTTGTATTTGTAGGTGCGAGGTGCGGGCCGGCCCGGAGTACATAATCAGAAAGTACACGTTCTTCGAGAACGGGACGTTCTTGTTGCTGCGCCATCATTATGCGGAGGAGTCGTGCAGCATCGCGACGCATACCGTCACGGCGAGGGGCTTCATCAAGCTTCTCTCGTCGTCCACCCAATCCTCCGGTATCACCGAGGCGAAGTTTCAATTGGAGTCGGTGCACGTCGTGCCGTTGAATCGACAGGTACGAACTAATCTCGTGCGACGTAAAAGCTGTGCTTAAGTCGTCAAGCGAGACTCGTCGAACAAATGTTTTATCGTCGAATCCCCTTAGATTTCGATCAGTAAAGTAAAACCAATTTTCTGTGTACAGGTAGCACACAAATTTGGACACAGACTGAACGCCACGTGCAGCCCTCAGCCTAAATGGCGACCATACGTGTCGCAGCTAATTTACGAGCCTAGTCCCCTACGTCGGCCGAACATGTGGCAAAGTCCTCGATATAATTCCCTTCAGGATCGTCCGCCAATGAGAAAATCCCACGGAATGGACTGCCTCGAGTCCCTGGGTGTTGATTTTAGCGAGCTTAGATTGGTCAGGGTGCAAAAAAGGCCATCCAGTTCTAGGTCCTTGGCCTTGGGCATTGACGGTAGAGCCAGGGTTGAACTTTACCTTGGAAACCTTCCCCCGAACGTCCATGCCAGGTGGAATCATCGACCAACTTTCCTACAAGCCACCGCCCTGCTCCGCTCTGATACGGTAAACATTTACAACAGGTACTTGACCTGAAATCGGATTGGTTTTTGTTAACGAAAGGTATGTCTATTTACAGGTGAGTGGTTGTCCAATTTGTGGGAGTATTTCCCGCGGAACTGAGTACAGTCCCCCACTTCTACATGAAGTGGCCGCCCTTCCGGCGCTTATTGGAGGTTTTTGGACCGATACCGGCTGCGAGAGCATCGACGGTGGCTTCTGGATGAAACGAAAACTTGAGATCCACTCGGGGGACAAACTCTGGTCCGGCAGGTGGGATTACTACATCGATTCCAAGTGTTCTCTCTTCTCCTACGCGATTACCGCCGCGGGAAGCTACCTCCAACGAGCCGGTAGGCAAAGAAGACAAGAAAATTTTGAGGGAAGTGACATCGATCCGCAGGAATACGCAGGGGACAGGACAAACAGTTTCGAAAGACGAGTCTACAAACGCAGTTTGATTTGGTGGAATATGCAACAGGACGTCGACATGAAAGTGCCAGAAAAAGACGATTTGTTCGACCACACGAAGAAGGACCTAGCAGAGTGGATGACTCCGCAACTGGCTCGTAAGATTGTAGACCTGTACGGCTTGAAGAAGGAGGAACTAGCTGCTATGTTGCCGAGTAAGGAGGAGATGGATGAAGCAGCAGGGAGAGTAGGGGACAATGAGGAAGGACAATCTTTGACGACAGCATTGGACGAGGTTAAACAAAGAGGGCCGGAGAAGGCAGCCAATACTATCGATTCTACAACAATGGATAAAGACAGGAGGCAGAAACGAAGTTCCGACGAGAACGATTATCGTCATCTTCTGCAAAATACCAAACCCTCATTGGCCGACTCGTTCACGGCAATGCTGAGGGGCAATCAGCGATACGAGGATACGACGAGAAGACCCCTCACTTCCCCCTTGCCGTCGGGAACGACAGAACTCGATCTCCACGTTGCTGAGAGTCTTCTGATACCCGGGGATCTGTCGATATCGGCTCGTTGCGGTGGCCAACGGGGGAGAGCTTTGTCTTCCTGGCCGAGGAACTGCGTTCCCAGGGAAATCTGGGCTCCTTCCACGTTGAGCTTGAAGGCCAAGGTCGGGGTTAGTTGGGCCGGACAGTACACGTTGCTGTTAGGTCCCAGAGAAGTTAACATCTGGGAAGCTCCTCTTCAACAGTGTGGACCGACTTCCACTTACAATCCTGTCCTCAGGGCTCATCTGAGAGCAAGCCTGGGCATCAAATACGGTCTCTTCACTTCCTCAACTTCTGTCTCATATGACCTTACGTCGAGCCTTCTCCTGCAACTTATCTGTTTATGTCTATATCCTTTATTACGGTGATAGTAAGCTGGGTCACATTCATCAGATTGAACCTCATGGCCCTCAACAGTCGCAGTATTAAAAGAATGTTTTTAGCTAGTTTTAAGTAGGTGTACATATTTCCAATGACTTGCTATATCGTTGTACATGTTTGTATATATTAGAATTTATCGTTAGTAACAGCCCTCTTTGTAGTTAGATTATTATTGTAAGGTAGATATAAGTATGCTAATATTTATGGGACAACAGTCTACCAGTGAATACTCTTCGTTGCTGAAGAAATCACCCGCCGCACGATCTGCTAAATTATTTGTAAAGATGTAAATTAGGATAGTAATTTTAGTGTAAGATAGGTTTAAGACATTTTTGGTGTAATTCTAAGAATATGGGATAAAACCCCAGTGAATTGGAACCTATCGGTGTGATCGATCGAAGTCTGCCAATGACTCGAGTGCCGAACAACTTGATATTTTAAATTACCAGCCGTAAGGTAGATACTACATAAGTCTTGTAAATATAATTAAGGACCGTGTTATCGTTAAGAAGTATCCAATTAGCGTTGACGCCTGCCGCGCACTGGATGCCATTGAAGAGTAAATAAATTATCCTACTTGTAACGATGTGGTAGAAAAATTGAAATTCTATGGAAAACCGCCCCGCTGGAATAGCACCCCTCGGTCCTTATCGATTAACAGGCGCATGCGCTGGTCCATTTCATCGGCAGCTGTCGAGGAATCCCGCTTTTATTCGCGGTCGCAGTGCCGTGTGAAAAGGCCACCCTTGGTCCCGCATTATTCTCGCTCGTCGAGAGAATTAGGGCCAATCGTATCGATAGGATCGCCGCAGAGGATTGGAAAATGCCGACACGTCCTCAGGTAGAAAGTGGATGGTCTTGCAGGGGTTTAGTGTGGATCATTGGGAGGGTGAGGAACGTGGAGGGTGACTGGGAAGGGTGATTCGAGCCTGCGAACCTTCGGCTCGACTCGCTCGGGGGTGGCTGGGCGTCCACGGGGTTGAGGCGACCGCGCCTACACGTGGGACGATTGCCTCGACCGAGTCTCGGCCAGGCTACAACACGATCAACAAGTACGCAACGGAACGCGTAAGCGGCTGGATAAAACTGCGACTTCCGGTCGTTCTGACATTCCTATCGCAGCCATCGATTCGAGACGATAATCACTCCTCGTCGAACCTGTTCCGCTCGGCGTGGAATAATTTCCCGAGAAAAGGAGCGAGTCTAAGTGCGCGGGGCGATCTAATTTTCCTGACGGTCATATCGGTCTACGTCTGCCAGCGGAAGTCCGATGAATCTTTCAGTGCAATGCATAAGGGATGGAGGCAGTATCAACAAGTACAATTGCTACGTTAAGCATTCTCAGCGGCATATTCCTGGATTGAATCAAGTACGGATGATATGCATTTTTTATCCTTCAATCTGCGAAGGAGTTGCTGCTCAATTATAGAAGGGCAAGAAAGTGGCGTGCAAGTATCGTAAAAGCAATATAACTCGTGGTTCTAATACCGGAAGGAACATCCCCCGAGCGACGTAAGCGTGTACGTTACAGGCAGAGACCTTTGCCAGGAATAGCAAAAAAAGGTGAAGACGGTGTGAGTTGGTCGGTGGAAAAAGGACGATGGAAACTGAGTCACTGGTCGGTCGGGAGGGCGAGAAAGAAATGTGCAGTCGGCCGACGATGACTCCTCTCGAGCGTCGCGTGCAACGAGCCATCGTCGTGTCGACGTAGAAACCGTCGGAAGAGCTGAGAGTCGACGATGCTTTTTACGCGATCAGACGGCAGTTCCCGCTGCGATCCTCTCGGTGGTGCCTCGCCTCTCCGTCGGAGGACGAAGATGAAGATCTCTCGCCATCAGATCCCACGACACGCCGCCGAGGAATCGTCCGTACCAGCGAGGAGTTTGAGGGGATGAAGATAATACGGTGCATTCCAGTGGTCCGTCGAGGTAGATGGGCGGTGGAACAACCTGAGACGGATCACCTGACACATGGGAAACGCGGCTAAGGAGATGATAAGGTTTCCAAGTGTAGAGATGCAGCGCGATGAGCACATCAGACTCGGACAATGACGTCCCTTGTCCACAGAAGCCTCGTGGGACTGACGATTCTCGCGACAGTCGTCACTGTGGCCATCCTCACTGGCAAGAAATTCAGTCTGGAAGCCCGGAAGAACGAACGACGTCTCCTCGAGATGATCGCCAACGTGAGTAGCGGCCTCGACAGGCTGGACGCCGGCCTCGAGGAAGTCTCCACGCAGACGGAAGTGGTGAAGAGCCGGCTCAAGGAATTCATCGCCATTCACCGTGAAAATCTCGCCGCTTGCGCGACACTCAGACAGATGCAGGTCAAGAAATCGGGGAAAAACGTCAAAAGTAAAAACCGTGATACCGGTCAAAGCGAAAACTCCAGCTGAACTTCCCATCGGCCGTTACGACCATCCGAGTGATGTATAATTTTCAAAATATCGGGCGTAGGTGTTCGCATAGTTTTGCGACAGGATTTTGGCCGAGGCATGTCGTAAATTTCTCGAGGAACGCGCGGAGAAAGAGGTGAAGGCCGAGCCGACGAGTTGAACGCTATTTATCGTGAAATCGTGGCCGTGCGAGTCGGTGTTGGTGTATGCAGAGTTGAATCTAAGAAACGGATGGACAAAAGGCCCTCGAGAGGCCGAGGAAGTGATCCATTGAACGCGTAAGAAAGATGTAATGCGACGGACGAAACTTCAAGCAATAATCGACGTCAGCTAGATTGACAACCTCGATGCTGATTATAGATGTATAGTATTTTAATATCCCTGCGAAGAACAACTTCGTTTATCGATGTATCCCGGGTATGAAAGAGAGTATTATCATTTTTCCGGAAGCCCTACGTAGTTTCCTGCGAAAAAAATTATCGAGACAATCATTGGAATTACCTATTTTTCGTTTAAAGAAAGTCTATGAAAGAAAAATATTGACCTATAAATGGAGTTTAAGAAAGTTGCGAATTAAAAAAAAGGGGCCAAAATGACAAACTGCTGAGAGAAATATATCCTTTGATCTGCGATGAAAGTAAATACTCAAACATAAACATCTATCACGCCCATTCAGCTATTTCAATTGTGAAGACAGAAAGTGCGATTCGATTTCGTAAATGTTCATCCCAGAAAATTCGAAAGTATAAATAAAATGCCATTACCAAAAAAGACCAAAGACTCTAGTGCCATTCATTTATTAACTTCATAAATACATACATGTATGTTAGACTAGAAAATGTTCAGCAAAATAATCATTATGATACTGTGCAAAAAAGTTTGTTGCGGGTTTATTGAGGAATTGAAACACCCAATTGTGTCAGACATCAAATGATTTCAAAGGTATTACTTTATATTGTATTGTAAACCTAATTATTTTTGTAATGTTATCCACAGAGATTAATAAACTATTTGCGTGAAAATATATACATGGATGAGAATATCCCTTTCCTGTGACGTGACGAAAATCGACGCAGGCCCCTTCATACTTGAAATGTTTCTGCTTTGACCGTCGAGAGTCGTATGACTACCGTAAAGTTTCCACGTTTATTTTTGGACATAAACGAAAACAGAAAACTGAATTCGCAAAGGGAACGATCAGTTACGGCGCCACGGCCATTTAGCGACTTGAGGAAGAAATTGTTCTTTCGGTTTATTACCTCATCAGTATTAAAACATCTATTTAGTGATCTGTCGAACAGATATGAGGTACCTCGGGACGATAACAATCAATGTTTACAGTTCGTACGATGACTTTCGATACGTTGCTGGTTACATAACATGATAAGTAATTTGTAGAAATTAATGAACAGACAAGTAAGTCGAGGTGAAAGGGCCTGAAGAACGACAATTACGGTACTGACACGATGATAAGTACTATCGGCCAGACACGCATATGTTGACAAGACAGATAACAATTCAGAAGTGAATTGTTAAGTCCGGTTTGAACACCGGTGTCTAGAAGCTGAGCAACGGTCAAGGCCAACTCTCGTTAAACCGGTAAAGCGGATTTAAAAAAACGAGACATCGCCTGGCGAATTCTCCGCTTCATTCAGTCAAGCCGGAATCGCCATCTCCATCGTCACGACTTTGTCAGAGAGCTCGTTTCCGCTTTAACTGCTCGCCAGGCGTGTTAGAACTTTTTCTGGCTATTACTCTCAGCCCCCCGTCCTCTCGAACATGGCTGAAAAACGAGGTGAGTATTTTTAACGGTAGAATAATTACAAATGCAAGTGTTTGTACCGCGTGTGAAATGAACTGAGCACTTTCTAGCAATATACTTCGGTTCGTTAAAAATTAAATGAGAAACCGGTGATTTTCAGCTTGCTCATCATGCGGCCCAGGATACAAGAGTCCCAAAACAGCGATGCTTGAGGGCCCACGAGAGAAACTGATGTATGTTGTGTGCATACACACGGATCCACAGAAACCGGATGTCCTGTCCACCGTTGACATCGACCCCGATAGTCCGACGTACTGTCAGGTGAGTGTCGATCGATTTCCCCGATCATACACCTCCGGTCTCTTTGGAATCATGCGCGAATATTTTTATCACGAGTTCTTCATCTTGTTCCACGAATATTCGACCTTTCATTATCGATGAACTTGCCTTTTAAAGTAGAAGGTAAAATGCTAAAGTTAATCCGATCGATTCGACGTTTCTCGCGTTTTAACAAGAATACAAACACTCCTCATTAAATCTCTTAATACATCCGTTACTTTTAACATGCATCGATTTTTCAGATTATCCATAAGCTAAGGATGCTGGCAGTCGGTGATGAATTGCACCATTCTGGCTGGAACATTTGCAGCAGTTGTCACGAATCATCCCGAAAACGCGATACTTTGGTATTGCCATGCTTGATGTCGGACAGAATTTATTTTGTCGACGTGAGCAACGAAAAAGCACCGGCCATTAAGAAAGTGAGCTTTCAAATTCTTAGGTCATGATCTACACAAACAACAAGGTTTATCTGGCGTAGACTTTCTTCACCGATACGTGAACCAAATATGTTTTGGTACTTTTATCTAATCACTAATATTTTACGAAATTTATTGAACACTTTAATTCAATAACAATGTTCATCATGAAATTGTGTAAAGTATGCAGCAATGATGAGATTCAATCGACTTTGTTTCCAAGGTCATAGAACCGGAAGAAATGCACAAACACGGAGTGTCAACACCGCATACTTCGCATTGCGCGCCTACAGGAGACATAATGATCTCCACAATGGGAAAGCCAAACGGCGATGCTCAGGGTGAATTTCTCTGCATTGACAGTGAAACCCTCGAAGTGAAAGGCACTTGGACGAAGGGGCAGAAGAAAGCGGCCTTTGGCTATGATTTTTGGTATCAGCCGTATCAGGATGTTCTCATCGCGACAGAATGGGGCGTTCCTCGAGTCTTCAAGAAAGGATACGCCACCACCGACGGGCCAAACCCTGGTCAGAAATCATGACAAAAGCAAGCGCAAAGCCCTTTGTCTCCGAGTAACTCTATTGTAATTGTTTGCTGCAGTGCTCTATGGAAGGAGCTTGAACGTTTATTCCTGGAGCGAAAGAAAGCTGCTTCAGGTCATAAATATGAACGGTGAGGGCATTGCTCCCCTGGAAATCAGATTCTTGCACGAACCGACAGCGAGTGAAGGATACGTTGGCTGCGCGGTGACATCAAAAGTGTTCAGATTCTTCAAAGCGGAGGACGGTACCTGGAAGGCCGAGAAGGCCATCGAGATTCCCTTCAAGAAGGTCCAAGGGTGGATAGCCCCGTTAATGTCAGGTAAGCATGTTTTTTCGACTGTGACAACTACGAACGCCCTTCCTTTCGACGTTAATTATTCACCGCAAACGCTAGGGATGATAACCGACATTCTTCTGAGTCTCGACGACAAGTATCTCTACCTGTCGAACTGGCTGCATGGTGACGTCAGGCAGTACGACATAACGAATCGACGAAACCCAAAGCTGACGGGTCAGATCTTCCTTGGGGGTTCGATATTGAAGGACTCGAATGTCCGTGTGCTGGAAGATCCGGAGCTGGACGGACAACCGGATCCTGTTTACGTCAAGGGTCGCAGATTGTACGGATCGCCGCAGATGTTGCAATTGAGTCTCGACGGACGTCGCCTTTACGTGACGTCGTCGATCTTTAAACCCTGGGACAAGCAATTCTATCCCGACCATGTCAAGTATGTCGCAGATGTCAATTTAAATGAAAGATTTGTGTTTATCATATGTAAGCTTAAATCAAATTTACGACGTATATTAGGAATGGATCAACGATGGTGAAGGTCGATATCGACGTTGAGAACGGAGGAATGAAATTAGATGAACAATTCCTTGTTGATTTCGGAGCGGACAAGGATGACATTTTACTGGCGCACGAAATGAGGTAATTACCCTCTGAAATTAATTATCACAACTTATAAATTAAATCTTTTCTATTCTGTTCAAATAAATAGATACCCTGGAGGAGACTGCACTTCTGATATCTGGCTTCCCGAAAAACAGTAAATAAATATCCATGGAAAATAATAGACTGTAATTATCAATATTTTTATATCAGTACAGTGAACGCAAAATAAAGAACTATATCGAAACTATCGTTTCAAAAACACTATGAATTTCCTTTCCTAGTAGTTTTTTTATAATTATTTGAAGGGCGTGTATATTAATCAATCAGAATTAAATTTGAACTTTCGCTCCTTTTTTGTGAGGAGCGATGGAGGGGGATAAATGTGCGTGCGCAACTTAGTGATGTTTGGTTAGGTTATGTGTCATTCAGCTATACCAAGCTATACCAAGCTATACCAAGCTATACCAAGCTATACGCGGTGATGCATCGTTGCGTCTAGTTTGTCGAGAGTTTTTATTTCCATTTGTATTGAAGATTAATCGAAGCATACAGTATGCCAAAAGTGCGGAGAAGCAAGAAACCTCCGCCTGATGGTTGGGAATTAATTGAACCAACACTCGAAGAATTGGAACAGAAAATGCGTGAAGGTACTGATAGTAACTTTGAGGTTATATTTCTTATATCTCGACAACCCGAAGTACTTATTATTTATTCGTTTATCGTAGCTGAAACTGAACCCCACGAAGGTAAACGTAAGCAAGAATCTCTCTGGCCGATATTCAAAATCCATCATCAAAAATCACGTTACATCTACGACCTGTTTTACAGACGAAAAGCCATTAGTCGTGGTAAGTTTTTTCATTCCAAAAATTTAGTGATGATTATCTCTGCACTGCAGAACGTGAATTTTGATTTTGTTCTTTCAGAATTATATGATTACTGCTTAAATGAGAATATAGCAGATAGGAACCTTATTGCCAAATGGAAGAAAGTTGGCTATGAGAATCTGTGTTGCTTACGGTGTATACAAACGAGGGACACAAACTTTGGTACCAACTGTATCTGCAGAGTACCTAAGGGCAAGTTAGAAGAAGGCAGGATAGTAGAATGTATTCACTGTGGGTGCAGAGGATGTTCAGGTTAAAATTAAGACCAATTTCCTTACAATGTAAGGCACAGTTTTTATTTAAAAACTTATCATAAGTAATGTGTAAATAAGCGTACTTTCGATTGCTCATTTGACCATCAAGTTCCACTTGTTGTACTCTGTGAAGCGGGCAGCAAAATGCAGAGGTGTTTGCACTGTCCAATCGTACGTTACAACTTTGTCTGCACATTCAATGTTGACTCTTAAACTATCAGCGTCTTTACGAACAGCGTTGAAGACGACTTTTGTGCCGAATCGAAATCTCGGCAGTCGCATCAGCTTTTCTTCACCGTCCATGAAGATTTTACCGTTCGGGGTAATCAAGAGAGAACCAGCTCTCTTCAAAGTGTCTTCATGACCTTCCGGTTTTAAGACCAATGCGATTCCTTCGTCATCTCTTGCATCTTGCCAGGTTTCCAAAAACTGTGTAAAAAAGATCAAATAATCATGTTCCAAAATTGAATTAAAATATAGTCAGTGATAAGTGGCTAAATCTGTGTACCTTAAATTCGATAACGTGATTAGCATCAAATTGAGGTCCGTCTGATAATAAGGTGCTCGTGACGTCTGTAATTTTTGCAGCAATTTTACCTTCGTTCGTAATAATGTAATTATTATTGTTGACCTCCCACCCTGCAAGAATGTTAGAGGATTGACTTCCGGATAATCCATATTTGTAAGGTCGTTCTGTGAAAATAAATCAATTTGAAGATAATATTAAACCTTGTTACTTACTGTAAGGTGGTATAGTTGTCCATCCTATTCGATGCACACTCCAAGCCGCATTAACTCCTTGTATTCCTACTCTAAGCGTTACTGGATGATCGACGGCTAAATCTCTGACGAAACAGCACATTTCGGGTCCTTGATATACGGTCTCAAACCTGTCGGAAGTCGAATCTGAAACTTCACCGGTTGCCTTTTGTACGACGAACATTTGTTCTTCTCCAGAGAATTCGGGATCGATAACGACCCACTTCACGAATAATGAACCCGGTCTCTCAAAAATATCGACTATCTGCGCGGGGCCAGTGCGAAGAACGCAACCTAATTCCGATATCTTCTCCAGAATTTCTTCCTTCGTCGAATTTAGCGGAGGATGGAACTTCACATACTGAAGTTCTTCAAGATTCGGTACCGCCGGTATCCTTGTTTAACGAGAATAAGCATAAAGGTAGAATAGAAAATAAAACCATTCCAGAACATAGACATACGCCTAGTCATCATTCTTACCTGCCGATATTATTACTTGCATTAATAATTTTTCCCAGTCTTTCTCGATTAAACGTATGTGGATATTTTAGCATACTTTCGATGGAGTCGATGAGACATTTAGTACCTCGTATTTGTGTCTTAATTTCTTCTCTGCAAGCATTGAGTGGAACCAGTCCCTCGGCTTTGCAAACTTGTGTTTCAAGACGAAGTAGATCTCGTTTCCTATTGATCTCGTTACAAATCTCATCCATAAGTATCTGGTACGTCTCATCAATTTCTTTTAGAGTCTTTACCGTGCTATTCTCTATCTACAGGAAAAGCGGGATCGATTTAATTAATGGATTTAAATTCACGCAGGGAATTAAAATATGTAGTACGTGCCTCCTGGTCAGCAATTCCTAAATCTCCCAATTGTTCTTCCAATTTAGCTATATAATCTTGCGCAGATAGCACGATTCCTTTAATATTCTCCTCGACATGTTGCGGCAATTTCGCGTCCTTCACGGTAAAGTTATCGCTGATATTGGGTATTGAGGTATCTAATTGCGAACGCGTGACTTTCGTTTCCTCACATAGATTTAATTTTCGCCTGGCACAATTCAACCGGTTGATAAGTTCATTCCGCTTTGACCCGTCGTTAATTTTAGTAGCATGAATATTCAATGGATTTGGTTTTAGTGGTTCTGCCTGTTCTCCGCTTGCCAGGTTTACTCCAATCTCATCGTCTATTTCCGTTTGGTCCGTTGAATTTGGAATAGCCTTAATTACTCTCGCCATCATTATGTATATGTGAAGAAAGCAATATTCTGGTACTTTAGGACTCGTCACTTTCTCATTTTCGTCGAATTAGTACCTTTATCAAAAGCGTCCTTTGGGTTGCTGAAAATTTTCATCGGCATTACGCTCGATTCGCGTTTGATTTTCACGTTGCATGAATAAATTAGTCATTAAATTAACAGTTAATTGCTCTATTTAACAGATATTACAAGTATCGTTTAGTTAAATTCTCCCACGAGAATTTCGCTTGACAATTTGTAAAGTCGGTCTGATTTTTTTTCGTCGCGATAGTTTGCGTACATTGATTATGCAATATTATATAGTCCTTTCCATTCTTTCGTGCGATTGTTTGTTTAGAATTACGTGACTCAAGTCCACTTTGATACGCGTTAGGAATTAGCAGTTTTCCATTCCAATAATCGGCTTGGCGAGGATCGTCCAACGTCTGTGTACTCCTGCCAATTATTTGCCAGGAATATTTTCTCCCGCATCTGTAAGCATCCTCGGAGCGATCGTAGACCTGTGCGTTCTCCCGCAATAAATCGTCCAGTAAAATTCGAGAGGTTTGGGAAGCCATGCCTATCACCTGCCACGAATATTTTATTTTACATTCGAGGCTGGTTTCCCCCTTATCACGGGCATCTCTCCTCCTCTGGGAAGGCGGCACCCAATTACAGATATCCTCCCATGAGTATTTCGTACGCTTAGATTTCATTGCATCGTCTTTCCGGACATTGACATCGGGAATCACCCTTTGCAGTAGATGTTCAATGGAATTGGAATACTTGATATTCCTGCGCGAATCATTGGTGCCCCACGTGCTAACGCTTGAGTACGAATTCCGTAAAGTCATATCCCCCGTTTTCGAGACAGCGTCGCTCTCGTAATTCAAGACATTTATTTGTTCACTGAAAACCGAGCGCAGACCGTCCCTCGTCGTGTCGTTTTCTACTTCCACGATGTAAGGGTTGTGAATGGCCGTCTGACGGGGCATTCCATTATCCACTTTTAATTCCAAAATCGCGAAGAGAGCTTTTGCTAATTGCTCGTTAGGTATCGTGACTTTAGAACCACCCTTTACAGCTGCCCTAGTTTTAGTTCTATCCTTCACCCTCTTTAACGCGCTTTGCTTAGTGGGGTAAGCGGCTATTTTTTCTTCCCTGTATAAAGTGCAGTACGAGGGCATTGGCACACGTGGGGTGCCGTCTAAATCGAACCTTTTATCATACGGGATCGTCTCGTCCACGTTCCTAGGCTCCGAGCGCCATTCTTCAAGTCTTACTTCCCCACGTGAATTGCCCAAGTCCTTGCCTTGAGAACGTTTATCTCTTCGCGGAACCAATACGTTCTGCGGCGGAGGTATCATATTGGGAAAGGGTAATTCGTTATCTCTTTTTCTCCTGACAAGCTTTCTCGCTTGATAAAATCGCTCCAAGGTAGGAGAGACTCGCTGCTCCGTCTTTTTGCGTTTCGATTTTTCGAGCAAGGGGTTGTAAACCTGAGGTAGGGAATAATGCAGGGTAAGAAGAAAATGAGGAGGAGTTGGGAGGATCCAAAATACTTGGAATTTATGAAGATTAGTTGGAAACCTCGAATGACTTCCTTCCCCGACCCTCAGGAACATTCGAGGGCGGTACTAGGAAGGACGAAACTGCTTTATTCGTGTGCTTTGGGGCTCTGATAATTTGTGGTTTTTGCGACAGACTCGAGTATATCGGGAAAAGTCTCTTGGGTGCGTCCTTCATTACGGGGACCGTACTTTGAGTATTCAAAATCATGTCAGGCTCGATCGCCATACTTTCCCTCTGAGCGATCTTTTCTCTTCTATATTTGCTCCCGGTCAGGATCGTGTAACCCATTTTCAATGACCTCTACATCGATTGGTATGTAATTATAATACTTCCTCCTCGTGGAAGGGCTTTTAACGACAAGCTTACGACTTACAAAGCTCTACAGATCGCTCCGTACTCCAAATTATCGTAAAGTTATTTTTTAAGAATGCCACAGGCAATAACATGCCTCTGGATAAGAGAACGTCTTGCGAATAGCCTCTTATCTTTTTTGCTCTTGTTATCGATGAGTTATCGAAGGAGGAAAGAAGCGTGGTAAATATTTGTCGTGCAAAGCGTCAAACGAAGGGAACACCTTACCACAAGGATATATTAGAGTGTGAGAGTATTTTATTTGCGGCGTGAATCATACCGTGATTACACACAAGGTTAGAAGACGTACAAATTCGCATAACATGTAAGGATCATTCTGGGGCTTTAGAGGGACGGGAAAAAGATCGTAGGCCACTTTCCAGGTTTATAACATTTGATACTTACACGAAGTAATTATGGCAAATGATAAGAGAGACGTGGCAAGAGGTGCATACGTATTACAATCTTGCAATATTTAAGATCCGGTAAGTAGAACGCGGAGAATATTTACTCGATAATTTAGACGTCCGCGAAATAGATGCACCTGCGAATCAGCGCATCTTGATTTACCTTAACATCTTTCCAATTTAGAAACGATTATGTCATTTAATCGAATGTTTATTCCGTGACTCCATCGTGATTTTATAGTACAATTTTAATCTTTAGAGGGCGTAGAATGAAATCCTCAACCGCGTCGTTTGAATCCGCCATCAAGGCATTCCTTCCGTTAAAACAGTCCTTCACAAATTTCACGCAAAATAGTGTTAATATAAATGAAGAAATTTTAGGAACTGAATTATTTAACTCGTAGGGATGAATTAAGCATTGAAAAACTATTTTATTATAGTAGTGGACAGTGTATTGAACATGAAAAGTCGTAGAGTATTATGAGGACACTATATTGGTTCCTTCGTCAAGAGCCTCATCGCTAGGTCGTAAATGAGTCGTCTGTAAATGATTGGATTCACGTTCTGAGCTAATTGATAGAGCAGGAACCAGTCACCAAAATGAAAGTCTTTGACAATCCGTGTAATATGATTGGCAGACAGGGTCTGTTGAGTGATGGCTCGGAGAAGATAGATCCTTGCCCAAGGTTGAGAAAAAACGATGACCCTGAAAGAATGCTGGCTTTAGGACATCGTCGCACTATTTGAGAATTTTTCAAGTGGCTTAATTTACCTGTAGATTAGGGCTATTGCGCTGATTCCCGAGAGAAAGACCAGCCAGAACCAAACGAAGACGAAGACCTTTTCGTTGACGACGTTGAGGGGCAAAACGCAAAGGGCGTCGTGAGTTTGAACCGACCCTGACGATCCGAAGGTGTGGATCGTGCATTTAGTTACTTTGGGGAATAGTCGAGCCATGGGGTCGACCCTGTCGAAGGGATTTGTGTCGACCGCAAAGGCAGCCACTGCTGGCCCGTATCCGGTGAACTGTCCCTCAAGAAACACGTCGAGCAAGTAAATCTGGCTTACCTGAGTGTCGTAATAATTCATTTCCATGAGATAAGATTCCAAGTGTATCCTAGGGATCTACTAAATAACTCACGGCGTTTATAAAATTGATCATCTCGCAGACGAAGAAGCGGAAGGCGTAGAAGTTGTGACTGTGGAGGTTCGTGTGGGCGAAATATTCGACGAACTTGCGTGACTTCTCGGCGGTCCATTCTTCGTGAAAAAATTGAGCGGAGAGATCCGCCGAGAGGGATCTCACGGTTCCTCCCTCCCATATTCCCCATAATGCACGGGGCGTGTAAAATAATACTGCTTGGAGGCCGAGAACGAAGCAAACCTGTTGCGTAAAATTCTCGTTGAAGAGATTCAATACCCTCGGACTCGTTCGGTTCGAAGCTTTCGAACGAAAGCTCGAGATTTTTCGATTCGATCGGACTAACCCACTGATAATAGCGATGATGATGTATGTTATCTTCTGGGGAGGCTGGGCCGACACCAGGATTCGTTATACTGCGTCCAGGAACGCCCTTCAAATGACGGGAAACCGTGAAGGTGCTGTAGATCCAGCAATAGGCGTTTACGGACTCCTTGTCTGCGAAAAATCCGGATTACTTCGTGCGAGCCGATAAGGGGAAAGCGTTAGGTCACTTTGCGGAGATCCGTGCATGATCTGTCGGTTTGTTTTCCGCGGTTGAACGTCGGAATTGCTTTCCGCGAGGACTTGAGGAATTGCATGGCGAATGGAAGGCCGGTGCTGGAGGTAGATGAAAAGGAGCATTGTTGGCCGCGGATGGAACGCGTGACTGGCGCTTTCCGACGCGCGACATTGAGAAGCGGACTCGATCTAAACTCCGAGAAAGGGTCTCTTTGACGCGCGAGAGTGGAAACTGGCGGGCGCAGAGGGACAGGAAGAAGGTACGCCCGGGGAAGAGGACCATCGAGCATCCTCGAGAGCCACCGTTGCTGGTCGTTCTAACCGTCCTCATTGTCTCTCCGACTGTGTGTCTGGCTCGCTCTCAAACGAGGAATCTTTTGTACCCGCGGCCTTGTTTATCTCGCGCTCGCAGCTGCCACTCTCGAGGACCTCGAGTTCTCTGGCTGCTCGCGACTCGCGTTGGAAAACTGTCGCCTCGAGATCGTCCTACCCGCGTGTTCCGTCATTCAAGTGTGTCGACGTTGGTCCGTACCCTCGGCGCTTTGACATCTTCATCGCTGGAAATGCAACCAGGGGATAAAAGCAACGAACCGACATAGGGAAAAAATGCAGTGCCTCTGGGTCGTAGAAAGATCTCAGCTTCATTCTCGTCGGGTGGAAAGGAGACGGCAATTGAGGCTGTCGATACGGGCTGACGTGCTTTTCACGGAATAAAGTCTATTTGTCCAAACGAACCCATTATGTAATTACATACATTTTTCTTCGTTCGCCCGTACAATGGGCCCTGGAAAATCGCCCGAAGGACCGTGAAGAATCGAATTCCGATAAGCGCTGCTTCCCTGAATTTTCGCTTGGCCGCGAGAGGGGGTGATTCGGAAGGGCGGGGAAAGAGCGAGCTAGAGGCTACGACGTGTTTATGCGATAGGACGGGAACAAAGACGGCGGAGGGACGAGGGGGGGAAGGGGAAGAAGAATGACACTTGAATTTAAAAGCCTCCTGGGTATTTGCTCGGCGTGTTTTCCTTGGCGCGAGTCAGGAGACGCCCTCCAGATCGACTCTCTCTCGGTTTACTGACGACACTTCCACGGTAATTTAAAGACAAACACCGGCGTTTCTCCTTGTCCCTCGTTCCTCTGTCATCGCCGAAGCACCGTTCCTCCCCTTCGGTCTTCGTCAGTTCTCTTCCGTCCTGCTTCCCGCCCCGTCCGCCACCTCCCTCCGCGGGCACCTGAAAAATCGAATCTCCATCGTATCGGAATAAATTCGACAAACATCGCGCGAAATTCCGCGCGTTTGCCGTAGAATCTAGGCGAGTATCAAATTCAGCCTGCTGCCGGGGGGAAAGCAATCCCTCGGCTCGACGAGCGACCAACTATCGCTACTTTCTTTTATCCTTCTATCATTTTTAATCGATACTTTTTCCAACCATTGCTTTAGCTCTTTCCACTTTCCGTGCTCGAAGCCCATTCCCTGGCTTTCTGCCTTCCGGCAAAGCGATGAGTATTTTCGATTATTGGAAAACGTTTAGAGGAAGCCGGGCGCGTTAGTGCGCTTCTCGAAAAGCTTGAAATATAATTTCTGCGGGTCTCTGCCGCGGCATAAATAAGCCGTTATATGCGCATACGTTTGCGCCAAGCCGGTATAAGCACTCGACTTCCGGTGTATAAGGATCTGAGTGAAAGCAGGCGAGCTTAATCGACCGGAAGGAAGTCTCGCTCTTCCGTAAGGCACCGAGTCGTCGCTAGAGTACGGTGTTTCCGCCGGTAATCGCATCTTTAAATTCGTTGACGTTAAACCCTGGCTTTCATTACCGAGGAACTGTGATGCCTTTCCTTAACGCGGCTCCTTAGAAACGCTACCCTTAATACGTACGTGATAAAACGAAAACCGATAATTCAGGAAATCTGGGCTACTTAAAAAAGATAATGGTAGAAAAAGAAATGAGATCCTACCGATCGAAGCGTCGGTGAAGCAAGAAATGGGCTCGCCGAAAAATTGTTTGGCGGTAACGAGAATCGCACAGACCGTCAGCAGGAGCACCGTTGCTCGAGAATGAAGTCTGAATACGATGTTGTCGATACGTGCGGGTTCTTCCTGGAGGATACTTCGAACGGGCTTGAAAAGGTCCAACATCCTTCCGGTATCTCAAGACTCGGCAGGGCTGAAGAAGGGAAGGAAAGAGAATTTTTTATTTCCCCGGTGCTTCCTTTTCCTCTTATCGGTTCAGGCAGTTTTCGAGCTTGGGGATCAAAGGGAGGGATCGAGTCGTAAGGATCGAAATATGTGAGTAAAACGGAGCAATCGGAGAAATTCCCTTCAGCTAGCCTAGATTTTCGTAGTTGGAGCGACGTGCCTCGGAGATCCTCTTCGTTATCTATTCTACGCGGCCAATAAAGTCGTTAGGAAGTTGGGGAGGATTTTCGCGCGATTTATTCTATTCTCTTAAGTCGCTGAATTCTTGCTCTCCGTTCCTTAAATCGCTTTGCACTCGACTTTAGCCGGCTCGACTGCGACGAACAATACGTGATGCTGCGGAAACTGCTGAGAGAAGGGAATCGCGGGTAAACTTCGCGAGACAAGATGATCGAGGCGTCGTGGCTTGCTTTTCGACGATGTTCACGCTCACCCCCTCCCTCCCTGCCCCCCGCCGTCATTTTCCGCCTCTCGAACGACGTTCCATTGTCCAAGTTTCTCTTGGTGGAGTTAAAGACGCGGAGAAGAGCACCGGGAGGAAGCCAGAAGGCGTGAGCAGACGGCAATTGTTAAAACTCGACGATCTACGAGAATCGAATTATCGCGTGTGACACTGGCGAATAGCTTCGTAGTAAAGGTCTGGAAAAATCTAGGGAGGGTCAAACTTTAAAGACCCCAGAGGAAGCAGCCAAGTTGCTTAATAACGGTAAAACCTTGCTCGTGCCTTGCTTCTGTTCCAAAGGCAGTCATACGATAATTACAAATCGACTATTCGCGGCCATTGAGTTATTGTCCCTGTGTTCTAAGAGCTCGTAGACGATGACTACAAGGTCGAGTAGTTCTCCCTCAAATCCACCGCTTCCCTCTTCCTGCCCTTCATTACTCCCTTCCCCGTCTCTTTCATTCCCTCGAAGTGCTTAGTACCTTAATCGGTAGAGGCCTGGCGCGCGGCTTCGAAATTATACATTCAACTTCCCTGAAGGGGGGAGTTAGCCGTGGCTAATTGAGCAGCGATAATTTCTCGTGGGATCCTACAAAGACGAAGTATCTGTCTATATTCACCCGTAGGTAGGTAGGAATCCACACGCACCCAGAGTGCCTGGGTTTCGAGGAAGCTTTTACAACGAAATGGAGAACCTACGAGGATCCTGATAAAACGTTATGGATTGAATTTAAAATGCGCACGGTGAAGAAGTCGTAGTTCATTGGAGGCTTGCCCCGGTTTCCGGCTACCGTGAGGATTATCTTTGGTTTTTACGCGAGCGGAAGGAATTGTAGGAGTAGGTGGAACGCTGATATCCGTCGGCTAACGTTGCTAGGGGGAAAAAGAGGACGGCTAGGGTCGAGCCAGCGGAGGTTAATGCTCTAATTTGCAACTTAAAAGGAACGGCCGTTGATGGGGCGCCGGTTCTGCCGCGATATACTCATTTGATATAGAGGCTGCGGAGGGTGGGTACGTTTCCGTATAAAGATATCTGCCCCACTCCTTCTCTGTGCTTGCACTCGTTGGCAGCACGTGGGAACGATACAAAGGAGATTAAAAGCTTAGCCGCGGCCATGAGGAGCCCGTTTGTTTATACATTAATCCTCGTTTAAGGGTTCATTAAACTGCGCTCGCTGATAAAGACGATAAATCATCGCTCTAATCGAGCCCCGTTATACGCTCGCCAAACCATCGTGGTTTTCCGCTTTTCTACAGTGCCCGCTGGCAAACCAAGCCCGCGATAGCAGGAAAATTGTCTCGAAAATCGCGCGCCGCGATCAAACACTTGCCCTTGCGCTTAATAAAAAGTCCATTCACTATGAAGGGTCGGTCGTAGCAGAGAATACACTTGGGGGTCGCTTTTGCCTCGACGATGAGGACACTTTTTATTGATAAAAAATATATTAATTATGGTATAATCGTGGTTACATGGTAGTGAGATAATCGGTATACCTTAAACCAACATACCTGCGTATAATGTTAATGCGACTCGTGTGTAGCGCGCGCGCAAATTGTCTTTCCTCGGCTGTGCGCTTTATTAGATTCGCAAGATTGTCTCTAAGCCTACGTAAACGTGTGTTATGTACAAACGAGTGTTCTTCACTGGATACACGTTGAGGGTGATTCCTGTGACGTTAGTCTTCGTCTTCCTCGAGGGAACGTCGATCGTCGCACTCCACTTAAACGCTATTATTATCGAGTCTCTACGGCTACGCGCCATCTCTAAACGCCGTCGACGGTTCTTGCCTACTCGGTATTTACAAAACGTTCGGCATTGTCGCCGTAGTCTTCTCATCGGCAAAATGCAACTTGGAGCGAGGACGCCGCTTGAATCGATAACACTGGTTGTCTCCGGCGAGATACGTGTTCAAGCGGAACGCAACTAATCACGTATTTTCTAACAGCAAATAATGCACCGTGTTCTCGTTAAACCTGGCCGATCGCCGAACGAGCTTCTTCTTGGCGCGTGCGGTTCTGCCCTGTCGGTTTACCTTGTTAATTGATATCGGAGCGCAGTAATTAAACACCAATGAGATTACCAGCCGAAGGAAGAATTCCTCGGCGGAACGCCGTTCGTGTTCTTGCCGTATCTTTACGACTGATTCCCCGCCTTTCGATCGTTCGTATACCGAATCGCAGTGTCACGAACAATTAACCGAATATCTTGGAGCCTGGAATTTCATTACTTAGATTCCCCGACGATCTTTAAGGTGCTGGGGTCAATGCAATATCCGACGGTGGTTTCCGACGGGAGATGCGGAAAATGCCGAAGTTTCTGCTGCTGGCCACGTACGTTCGGAAATCGCGGTAGAATAATAGAAAGAATCCTTCACGAGCGATTCGATGAAGTAGTGAAATATCCGACGGATACGGCTAAGCTCGGTCAACAGAATACGTTATTTCGATTACCATTCGTTGCATTCGACTGGCGGCTCGAAAGGATATCAATCGGAACGAACGTTGGCGGATTTTTACGATATCGTATCCATCGACGGAAAAGAGAGTGGACGAAGACCGATGGGGAATTCGTTGGAGCTGATAAATTATCGGTTTTAACGAGGTCGCGCCTGTGATGCTCTTTAACATCGATCGACTCACCGGGAACGAAGTCAATTCCGCACTGCGAAGGGCAAATAAAGACACGAACCTACGATTTTATCCCTCGGCCGAAATCGCTCGAAAGTCAAATATTAAACGCAGATGCTCGCCGGTGTCTTATTCCTCGCAGGCGATAAATCATTGCGCTCGGAGTATCGACCATCCTCTTCGTCCCTGTGGATTTTCCCCGCGGTCCCAGGAGTCCCGATAATCCGGCGATCGTTCTTGCCGATTATCCCTTCGTCCTTTAATCCGCCACGACGGTGCCCTCGGGCGAGACGCGCGTATAGACGGTCTTTGCTCGTTTCGCTCTCTCCACACTCGACGGAGACGGCATATCGATGTAGTCGAGGGCAAACGTCGTCGCGTCAAAGCCCCATCGTAACTCGGCGGATCAATTTCACTTAGCGAAGTCGTCCGGAAGAAGAGACAGATAGGTAGCCGGAGAAAGTTTGTCCGGGACGCGGCAGGGGGGGGGGGTGGAGGAACGGTCCGGCATGGCGGATGTTTCACGAACGGGACTCGTCGAGGGATTCGAGGGAGATAGCGGCCGAGCGGATAAACGAAAAGTTTGTGCCTAATTAATTACCCGCTCGACTGGGAGGAAGAAGTAGACGAAGAAGAGGAAGAAGTTGGCCCGGCCGAGGAGGAGGATTGGCAGAAAGAGAGTAGCCCGGTACCTGGAAAGTTGCCGCCGTAGCATCCACTTCGGGCGCGGAACCTCCTTGGAAAATCGGCCGGAAGAAGGCGACGTACAGACGTCTATATATCTATATGTATGTATGTATATATATATATATATAGGTATATATAGCTTGCTCGACCGTTGGCCGCTCTCGGAGATTTTCTTCTCGATAGACCGCCTAGACTGCGACCCTCTTACGCGCCCTTTTCCACCCTACATCTCCATCGGCCTCTTCGCACGCTATGCACGCTCGTTTGCCTCCGTATACAGCGCGCTCGACTCTGTGAAATTGAGAACGTGCCTTCATATCGTGTACTTTAAATCCATCCGCTTGCACTCGAGGCATTCCCGCAGGTTCCTCGCGAAATTCTTAACGTAGCGAGGGTCAACATCGATCAGAACTCGTCTCGTCCCTCGGAAATATCTAACCGTATTCCAGGAATTCTATTCTCCTTCGCTTTTTCATAACCCTTTTTCTCGACAGAGGAGCTTTGGTCTGCTTCGTTTTTCTGCCGCAACGTAGCTCGGGGCATCGTAAAGAGTCGACGGTGGTTTTTCGCTGGTCGAAGGTGCTCGCGGGAATAAACGGGGACGATAATCGTCTCTCGGTGGTTTGCTCTGCCGTTCGTTCAGCGATCCTATATCGGTTTGATTAGGATCGAGGAAGATCTGAACCCGTGGTCGGCCACATCGTCGCTATTAACCAGCATCTTTCTCCTAGCAAAAACCGACCGACCGTCTTTGCCAGCATCGTTCGGACCAAGGACGAAGAAAAAACCAGGGCAAACCAAGAGATCGTAAAATCGTCGCATCGAATCCCCAGAAAATTCGCCCTTCTTTCCCCGTGCCTCCCATTATTCAACGCCCCGAACCTATGCTAAAATTTTCGCGATGCACTTGGATGAAATGATGGCAGTGTATGAGTTTCTCGCGGACACATTTGCCGAGCGGGTCGAATCGGCCAGCAGTATTTCCCGATCGATTTAATACGGCACGTGAATGTCCCTGGAGGTGGTGCGCCTTCGGCAGAGTCTGCACATGGCTATCGAGCACGAGAGACCTAAAAGAATGGCCAATCCGGCCCCGAGTCCCGCGCCAGCCCATCCAGCTGGTCCCACGACGGTTGTTCCATTGGCCCCCACTGGACCACCGCAAGTCTCGACCGATTCGTCGTCCGGTTCGAGGAGACTGGCGTTCAAACTGCCCATTCCTGGTATATTGGGGGTGGGGCAATTGACGATTCCGTTGCAGACGAGACTCTCCGGGATACAGCCGGCATCGCCGGGGCACTGGAAGCCACAGGCTTCAAGGCTTTGCGTGTTTAGGTTGCCTGAACCGTCGCGTGGGAGATGATACAGCTCCGTCCATGCGATATTGAAGGCCGCCCTGGCGGGAGCCATAGTTCCGGTGAATTGTATGATGGCCATTGGGGTCAACTCTGTGTCTCCCATCTCGATCTGCCTGTACTCGGTGGGCATGAGCTTGGCAGCTGGGATGATGGGCATGTCCCTGAAGAAGCTCACGTTCTCCCCGCAGACTCCTAAGAAGGGTTCCGGTGATCCTGGGAGGAAGATTTCAAGTTTCCCGTCTTCGCAGGAGCGCGATGCGAATCCGATCTTGTCGAAGTGCAGCCAGAGGTCCCGCTCGCGATTCACCTGTAGTTCCCAGATGCATTTTATCGTCCTCGGTGGCCTCACGTAGCCCAGGGCGTCGTAGTAGGGGAACTCGATCTCTCCGTCGGTCGCTGGTGCCAGGAGGGCCGGTCCGCAAAGAGGGCTGTGCGCAAATTCGTATCTGGCTTCGAACAGGGGGACCGGGTGCTTGAAGTAGCTCGTCGCTGAGTACACGCCATCCACGAGGAGTTTCAGCTGAAGCTTCTCCCCGCGGGACACCACCCGGAGAATCGGGGAACCTGCAACGGTAGAAGAACAAAAAAATCGTACAAAGAGTCAATCCCCTCTCCTGAGATTGTTTGGGAGCTAAGAGGTTGGTAATACCGTTGGAAGATCGACAAATGCAATGTCCTTTGCCCGCCTCCGGAGTTGGATCCCGGACGATGACCTTGTCCGCCCGTCCGTCCCAACACTTGTCGCACGGGGCATTGGCGTGTTCCTTGAAGGACACGGAGTCCAGAGTCAGTATGACACGAGCGTAGAGCTTTTTGTCCGTGATGAAGGTGTAGGTGCAGGAGAGGTCGGTCGGCGGGTCACCACGTTTGTAGACGAGGGTGTTGAGGGGAGACCGAAGTTTCCCAGCTGGCGATTTCCAAGAGGCGAAGGTCTCGTCGCATTCTGTGCCAGGGACCGGTTCTCCAAATCGCGTGGCATTGAAGAAATCATAGTGGGCCCAATAGTACAGCGAACTACCCGAGTAGCTTCCTGTTTTGCTCTCGAAGCGTACGAACAGGGCGTTGGAGGTGGAGACGAAGTCGTGCTTTTCCATGGGTTTGCTGAAAGTGTCGCAGAAGGTCTTGATGATCCTCGCGTCGTCCGGCCAATCAGCGTCGTAGAGAGTCAAGCTCTCCCCGCAGTCCCCGTCGTAGGGTTTGATGGGCGACTCGATGCGGTTCACTCGGAAGCTGGGGAAGTACAATCGCGCGATTTCCCCGGGTCGGCCCCTCAGAAGGTACGTACAACTCGTGTGGGGCGGGTACCAGTGGGCGACGGATAAGAAAATTCCTTCTTTTCCCCGAAGAGATTCACTGTCGAGGAACCAATCGCAGCTGCCATTTTTCACTCCAGCGGTCTCCACCTGGGTGGGCCAGTAGCCGACGTTAAAGTGGAAACCAGTATTGAGGAGGGGCCCAGCGGGGGAGGAAATGAACTCGACGTAGAGGTCCTCGCTGGTACCGATGATGCTGTAGGGGAACTTGCCCATTCCGCAGAAGGTGCCAATGACCGGGCTGCTCTCGTTTTTGCCGTCGTAGACGCGGATATAATCATAGGGGCAGTGTTCTGAGCCTGAACTGATGGGCCTCATGGGACAGGTCATGATATTCTCGCATCTTTGCCCGTCGATATTGAACTCCTCGTTCTTGATGTACAACTTGATGAAGGGCTGTCGCGTGTTGAGCCGGTACTTGCAGTGCAGGGCTCGCGGATAAATCCCTGGATAGGCCGGGCTCTGGACGTAACAGGTCTGCATCCGACAGTCCTTGAACACGCGCTCGCAGTAGCTCCCGTCCACGACTTCCCCGCGACGATTCGGGTAGAGTTCCGGATGTTGGCCGTACCTCAGGTAAACCTCGAACAGTTGCTCGGCTCGTGTGTCGAAGCTGAAGTACGTCTGATCGGTGAAATTGTCCGTGTGGAAGATCAATCGCACGAAGCTCGTCTCCGAGAAGAAAATCTGCGGTTGTTCAGATTCTCCGCAGTAAACACCGGGATTCTTCCGGTTCGTCACTTCCGTCTTCGCGTTACCATCGACGATCTGAAACAGAACGTTCGGTTCTCAGTTTTCTCAATTCGCTAGCATACACGTACCGTTGGTCGTAGCTTAAAGCATCCGCATCGTCTAGACGAACATGCTCGTGCTGCTAATAAATTCAACGACGAACAAAGGACGTTGTTTGCTGCATCGTGGCTTTAATTATAACTGAATAATAACGCGCCGTAAGTAACGCGTTAACTAGGACAATGGGCGGGCTTCTGCGAGGCTCAGGAGAATCATTCCGCGCACCGAGGAATCCATTTAATTAGTGCAAGGAAATTGGCGAAATCTCCGAAGCGCCTAAGTGTTGATCATTTTTCGAGGCTGGCCGAGGCGCAGCGGTGACGCGAGTTTCGGCCGGAAGTTGAGAACTAACGACTGCTCGTTCTCTGGCCCGGGTGGAAATCCGCAACCTCGCAGCAATTCAGCGGAGAACACGTAAATGCCAGTGAGCCTGGAATTTCGGGGAATGTACAGCTAGCGGGGCGAAACTTGGCCGTCGGCAATGTGCACGTCGACGGCCGAGGTGGAACATTAAATTTAGTATGGCTGCCGGTTGAACTAACCAGTTTGAAACGTGTGCGGTCCCGCGGGAGAAGGCGCGCCAGGGGGAAACCGAGCAGCCCGAGAGAAGGAGATAAACAGGAAGAGAAAGGAGCGGTTGCACTGATTCCCGCTTCCGCATAATGGCGCCAGTAATGACGTTAACACCGCTGAAAGGTTGGGGGAAAGGGATCAAGCTGGGAGGCCCTGTGAGAAGGAGGAAGGGAAGGGAAGGATAGTCGCGAAGGAAGGGACCCCAGCTACGGAGTCGGATTAATTTCGTGAAGGTTGCCTCCTCAGACGGCCCTCAATCCGTCCTCCCGTCGAGTCCGATTTCTCAGGGAACCCCGAGGAATGAATTTGACGCTTTAACCCAGTTTTACGCAGCTCCAAGTGTCTCGTTCGATGATCCTCCGGCATCAAACCCATCGCTTGAATTAACGTATTTCCTCGTCAATCAAATTTCCTCAGGCAGAAGAAACTCTGCAGACGTAGTTCGGTGAAAGCTCTTACAAAACATTTACCTACTGGCGGGCATAATTAGTTAATATCCGAGTAAATTCTCTTGAGGTAAAAGTATTGACGCGTATGTAAGAGAGCGATCGACGAGCTTGTTTAGCTTTCGACACGGCCACTGCTTCATTAACTCGAGTTAATTATCATATCGTGTCTAGTCCAGTGCAGGTCGAATTACGTGGATCTATCTCGTTACGCGCGATAGGCTCATTGAACCGACGAGATACGCGTACGGCTGAAATACCGAGTGGACTCTCGCCTGGGGCGATGTGGGAGCTTGTAAATTTCCTACACACTCGGCTCAATCCCGTTTCATTGGGAATCCGTCGTGGAAGCTCGCGCAATCACCCCGCATAATCGCTAGCAATTTCCTTCGAAGGACAGAACGCTGAAATTTCTGGTCAATCCGTAGACGTCGATGGAATTTGCCGTTGAAGCAATTTCGGGGGAAGCCATTGGATCATCGAAAATTGCTGCGACGTAGGTCCTTCGGTCTCCGTGTTGCCGCAACGCACCGCATCCACCGCTTTGAGGGGATATCAGTGCTTAGAGTACCAGGCAGAATCTCGGATTATCAGATGACGCGGGCCACACGTGCAGCCGAGTATGTTCCCGCGCGATCCACTATGCCTGCTCCCGGTATTATCTTAGCAGATTCTCCCTGGCAACGTAATCTCGGATTATCGGATCCTCGTTACCGTGACTTCTATTACCCCGATGTGCGTTACACCGGCCTATTCGGAACGAGCAAACCCTAACCCCCTGATCTAAAAGATTTTCCCAGCGAATAGAAAAACTGATAAAAGCCTGGCGATCCGAGTGTCCAGTTTTTTCGACCCTCGCTCATGTTGGATTTCACCGGCCAATAGGGGAACTCGTTTTGCTAGGGGTTAACGGGAGAATTAAATATTGTAAATGTAGCTGTCAGATTTGTCAGTTTTGCGCAAGAGGATTTCAGGATCGTGTCAGATCTGACAAGTTTCGTTCGTTCGGGGCCGAACGCCACGAAATTCCGAGAGCGGCTTCTCTAGTTAGATTCCCCGTTTTAATAGGTTTTTAATTGTGCTTTAATAGGGATGCCAGCGGACTCCCGGACCGCGGCAATTTCTCCGTGCGTTTCGACGTTTCCAGTCCGCTCGGCTCGGCCTCGGTCGACGATTCAAGCTCGTCAATTGTTCGCCATGGCAACGTACCGTACCAACAGAACTTTGTCGAAGTGCGATCATTTGTAAGGCTGACAGGGACGTGAAAACAGCGGATCACGGGGCCAATCGTATCACAGCTCGCTTGGAAGCAAATTACTTTCCTCCCGCCAAGTGGGTCGTAGAGAAGGGAATATATCTAAGGGTCTTAACTATTCCGCTATCCCTGGCACACGCTTACGTGGACTATTTGCCTTCTCTCCGTTATGTCCCTGCGTAACGACAAAGCGGACGTTGCGGTTCGTGCTTCCCACGCGAACACGAAACCAAGAATAACAGGGTACGTCGCGAATCGTTGCGGAGCGACGATACTCGCTCGTAAAGATCCCTGTCTCCGTCGTAAAGCCCCCGAAAAAATAGTCTTTGTCTGGCTGCTGCTCGTGGAGGCTTATACGCGTGAAAGTTTATAAACGTATAGAGATAGGTAGACGTTCGCAAAGGAGCTACCCCATTAAAGTCGCTGGCCCGCTCTGAAATCTCCCCGGCCATGTCTCCCCTTCCCCTCCTCTGCCAAGTTATTACACCCCAGCGACGTAGCCGAGAATACAAAGGCGCGCTTAAGACCCTCCTCGACACTGGATTCTACAGTGTCCCCGTGTAAATCTTCGGCTCATCCATTCGCCCGTAGCCCCGTCATTTTATCATTCTTAACGCGCTTCGGAAGGCATTTGGCAAGGAAAGTTAAGCATTTCCTTATCGGATGGAGAGGCCCTCGCAATACAGGCTTGCCGATTATTTTGGACACCCAGGGTCTTGGGAGATAACATCGTTCGGGGAGAGCCGATCAAAGTAGATGGACCGGGTAAGTTCGTTCGGGCAGAGGGGGAAAGGGGGGTTTGCCAGTGGAGCGAGCGGGAAGAGACGAACCGGGAGGGTAGCGTTGTTGGGCGCTAATTAGGCGTTGCGGCTAGAGCTGGCCGCAAATTCAATACCCCGTTGTCGCTCTCGTGTAAACGACGATCGCGATAAGCCGAGCGGGATAAAGCGAGACTCGACTCGGCAGATTAATAGACCCATTATAATCTATCCGCACGATATCCAGCGCCCATCCCCCTCAAATGTCTCTCGCGATGGACCCAGTCGGACGAGGAACTCCGGAATCCCGCTATAACGAAGAGATAATAAAGAGAAGAAAGTTCCCGAGCTATTCATATCTCCATTGTAAAATCCAAATGACGAGTGGTAGAATCTCAGGTTTGAATCACTGCGCTCGTTTAACCGGTGTTTCTCTTTAATGATAGTCGTTAGGGCGGTGTCAGCTGGAGAAGAATTGTATCGCGGTGGGCGTTAATCCTCTGGTGGCGTAGGAACTGCGATTAAGACGCGCGACCTCGTGGAACCGCACATTTCCGGTACGTCGGCTCGGAGGCTGCCGAGCTACGGTACAGACATACCGTTGCCTTGGTGAATCGGGCATTAGCCGGCGAGCTCATCCGAAGCACCTGAAATATGCACGGTACGTTCCGTCAGAATCGTCGCGAATACCAGTCCACCCGTAATTTAAGACGAATTCGCATCCCTCAAAGTGGCAATAGTTTCTACATCGGATTCCACAGTCGAGTCACGATGAAGGACGTGAGTTATGTGCCCGTCAGGAGAGGAAAAGACTATTGATAAGCGTAACTGCCACTGATTACCGTACGGCTCATTAATCAAACGTTGAAGCAGGAGACTTGATTTCTTCGGTAGATGGGAAAAGATGAAGGAATATTCTCGGACAATATTTCAGTAGTCGATTAGTCCACGGTCCGATGATTCCAGCGACATCGACGACTCTGGCAAGAGAAATGGAGACGATTAATGAGCGAGCAGAGGTATTACCGCTCGAAAGGTGTTTGCATTTTCCTGCTCGACATCGGCTGGAGCCACGAGCCAGGAAATCTCGGTATCCTCGAGAGGTGAGGGGTTTGGTCTCCCAGGGCTCGGCGCCAGGGTTTTACCTCGTTCGAGGCAGATGTAAACGGGCCACGTTCTCTCCTTCCGACTCTCCATTTAAAGGAGGATTTTCGTGTCCCCTCGCTCCTCCGTTTTGCACCTATTCCTGTCCCTTTCTCGCTCGTCGATGCTCCGCCTTTTTCTTCGGTCCCCCGGGCGGCTTTTTCCTTGGATCTTGGTGCGAGACGCGGGAGATCCTCGACGCGAGATTCCGCTCGTCGTCGACCTTTCAGTACGCTGGCATTTTACTGGCTCAGCGTCTCCCCCAAAATATCTGTCTGGTCCCCTCCCCCTTTTCGCTATCCCTGACGAGGGCACTTCCGGCAGATTCCTCACTAAGCGTACGCCTTATGGACGAATAAACATACGCGAGTTGCCGTTTGACTTGTCGGCGAACCAACGGAGCTTCGATCTCGCCGGTGGAAGTGGCTGTTGGAAGGCAATAATGGGCGCGGGGGGGTGAAGGACAGGCCAGCAGACTCTAAACCTTCGCTCATTAACGTCTCGACGGAACTGCTGAGCGCCGTGTTTTAACGGGTCTTTATTCTTTAATGGCGATAATGACCGTCCGCAGTCTCCGCGGTACTCCATTCGTATTCGGAAAGGTGCCAACCCTTGGCCCCTTCAACCCCTTCCGACGTTCTACGCGAGTGGAATATTTATGCGGATTACCTGTACGAAAGGAGTATTTTCCAGGGCGCTAAGAGCGAATTGCCGTGAATCTTTCATTATTGCCAACCGCTCGAACGATCATTAATGCACCGTGTTAAGCGGAATGTAATGGGACATTCCGGGGAGACGTTCCGTTAATCCGGCAAAATCGATGCTGTACGGGATACAGGCGAGAGTGGGATGAAAAGTCAAGCGAGAATGAATGGGACGGTTGGAGTGCGTGAAAATGCAACCAGCCACGAATTCGCGTGGTGACGTTTAATTTTCCCTCTTCTCGACTCGCTCCTTCGCCGTGGACTTTCCCTTCTTTTCCTGTCGTCGACTTTCCCTTTCCCCAGTACGCCGTCTTCGCGGGCTCGGGAAATTAGCATGGGACCATCTGGAAAGACCCTCGAGGTCGACGGTAAACGTTGGCGCTATAAATAAAAGAGGTAGCATTTTTCTTAATCGTTGGTTTATTCGAATCTCGCGATGATTCCCCTGATGAAGGTCACAAATTACAGGGGCGAAGGTTCGTTTGACCGCGAAAAGGTTAATTCCTCTCTTTTCCGGGGGGTGATGAAAAATTCTTTCTCCTCCGAGCGGAATAATGTCAGCGGTGGGTCGTGTCCCGGTCATACGGCAATACTGTCCAATTTCCCGTGACCTTTTTTTTAACTTAAAATAATTCCATGCAAACTCCGTTACACGGAACGAGTTTTGACTCGCGCGTAATAAGCAATTTGCAAACGAGATTGCGCCTCGTCCTCTTCCCCTCTTCTTTTCTTCGCCCTCAGCGGCGCGGTTGTATTACCTTCCTTTTCTCACTGCCCCTCGGTCCTCGCGCACGTGTTTCACGTTCTGCTCTCGCGTAGCTATTTTCGTCTCTGCTGAGGTGCCAGGGGGTAAAGAGTGCGCGATGGAGAATTACCATACAACGAGTTCCTGTTGGTCCTTGGAGGACGGAACCCTCGCGGCAGCAGGATGGTCATCGGAATTTTAACGAAGCGGATACGCAGTTGCCGAGCGTTTAATGCGAATCACCGCAAATCGCGAGGACCCGAGCGAAATCCATTTTGCCAGGTATTAACATGCGGGTATCGTCAGCGCCAGAGATGAATTCCTCGCGCGCGTGTTAGGATTTTCGGACGACAGCCCGTAGGGAGGGAAAAGGTAGGCGCACGCGTTAACCCGTCTATAGTTCCTTGCGTGCTTGGCATACGTAATACGCCAAGGGGTTTGTGCGTGTGCTTGCCCGGACCTTTAATGGTCGACCGACAGGAGGGAAGGCTTGGTTTCTATGGACGAAGGTGGTCCGATGCGGAGATCTGACCTCCTTGATTTTCAATGCGAGAAAGAACCCCTTCCCCCCTCAACCCCTACCATCGCGGTTACCGTGAAAAGCTCCGCCGCGAAAGCCACGAGATTTTGGGGATTTAGCCGGGCGCTTTGCGTCCTTCACGCCGGCTGAAGCTTTTGCCAAGGACGAATAGTATTCGACCGATGCTGCGGAACGTTTCGTCCGGAATCAAAGCGAAACTGCCCACTCGGCGGAATAACGGTAACGAAGGAGTATTACACACACCCCCCTCGCGCGGAAAGTACGTCGATTCATCCGCTTCCGGCCTCGCCGTGAATTTGTATTACTTGAGATGCAAATCTACCCAGCAGCGCCGACATCTGCGCCGCGTTAAAATACGCGCCGGTGCTCGGATAGTGAGAATCGATACGTCCAGATATAGCGGCCGTCTAAATATAGAAAGGCAGATGTAGCGGGCCGTCGGTGGCCGCGTTTCTCCGTGTACCGAATATTTCGAGCGTAATTGAATGGCACGTTATTCGAGCACGGCACACGTCGACCGTCGCGGCGAGCATTAATCATTTTCGCGCGTTGCCCGTCTCCGGATTCGGCCGAATCGGTTCCGTACGACGGCCCGCGTAATTTAGCACGGCGACGTGGCCGCCCTCGCACACCCTCCTCCCCGTTCGGATTAAAACAAAACTCCAGAGCAGGGGAGTGAGTGTCCTCCACGCGGTGGATTCGGATAAGCGCAATAAATATGTAAACAAGTTGAACGGCGACGTTGCAATGGGTGCCGGTACCTATGCAGATGAGTCTCGGAGTCGCTGGCTCGACTGCCGACCCCATCCGCATTCTATCCTTAGAAATAAATGCGCGTTAGGCGAAGCTATGCAAATCCAAGAACCGCGGAATTCGTTTTCGAGTAAACTCATCGTTCCGTTTCCACCCCTATGCGGTCCTTTGCACGTGGAGGGGGGGTGGGAGAGGCATTGAAAGCGAATCACTAAGACACTGGTTTAGTATCGGTTAGCGCATTTAAGTGATCCCTCCTTGATTCGTAGCGTGTAATTTCCAGATTGCTCGACGTTAATCCAATCTGTGTAACATCGTCCTGCCGGTTTGCTATGGAAGTTTTCGAGCGGCCGAGAGGTCGCAACAGGCATCGCAACGGTGCGAGGGCGGGAGTGACAGGAGGAGGGGGTTTCCTGGAGCGTCGAGACGGGCTATCCGGGTGGATGCACGTGACGGGACTGCCACAGAGAAGGCGAGCGAGCCGTGGCTTTCCCGGCGCGGGATAAGTAAAGGGAGAGAGGAAGGAAGATGCGAGAGGTGGAAGGGCCGGACGGAAGCTGGCTCCTCCGTTTGTAGATTGAAAATCAATGAGCTTGCCCGGAGGGGGGAGAGCGGAGTATTTATGGAGCTTAGGGGGATAAAGTAGCTAGGTATCCGCGCGGATATATCCGACATTTCTCGGCTTCCAGTCCGAATGCTCCCTTCTCCCCCTCGGCTCTAAGAAGATGGCTGTATCGCGATGCAGGCCATCGACGTATGGGTGCATCCCTATGACGGCACGTAATATGTGCGGGAACCGCCCACACCCCCCCGACGACCGTCGCCAGGGAACCGGTAAAAGGCACGTATCGCGGACCACCTGCCGACTAGCGGCGAAATATGGCCTTTCACGGTGAAAAGGATAACGGGTAAATATTGCCACAATTTCCCCTTGTACCGCCAGTTCCTATTTTCGCTCGATACGATCGAGAAAACTTTTCCATCGTACAGGAGCGATGGAGAAGACGAAATGTACATGACCCGTGGGCCCTCTGCCTTCCTTCTGTTTAATCAGGATCGGCAGGAACAGGAGGAAACGGCAAATGCCAGAGTCGAATGTCTGCTTTGAAGTCGAGACACAGGACGCAGAAATTTGTTGCCTTACGAAGGACCAAGTTCGGGCGAAGCCAAATGGGAGGCTGAGGGAAGGTTGAAAGGAAGTTTCGTATCTTTCTCGGTACGCTCGTCCTGTTTCTCCTCTTTCGTGAGTTTTACAGAACCGGGGGTGAGAAAAATGGCGATAGGTGTTCCTTGCGATTCGATCGTACGGAAGTATTTCTGGGGAAACGATGATGAGATTTTTCGAAAGATACGGCTATATCGTATCGTTGGTCGAAGTTCTACTGGCCGAGGGGTTTCTTTGTCTCCCTTCCTCCAAGGGGAAACGAGTCGAAGGGGTTTCGGGGCCGGAGGATTGACTAACGAAACGAGGACTCCCGGCGTGGGTAGATGGAGAATTAATGAGGAGCCGGGAAGCACCGGGTTCCAGTCGTTTCGAGGGTATGTGCGGGGTGATAGACGCGGGCAAGTCTGTGCGGCCGAAATTGCCGGGAAAAGGAGGCACGTACGGCGGACCACCTGCTGGTCTGAGGCGATTATGACCTCCCTATCGCTGAGGGAATAGCGGCCGAATGTTGCCGCGACTTCCCACACCGTATACGTCGATGCCAGCAATTCAATTTGCCACGATGGTCCCGGCAAGACTCCGGCAATTTTCTGTCGAGGAAAAGCTGCAGCCCGCGGTGGAAGGGAAAGGGCTAGATCGTTGCGGTAAAAAGGTGAAGAGCTTGCGCGGCTTTCATTATAGACCGGCCATCGTTCTTAATTATTCATTCGGCGCGCGAGTGCCGGTAAGATATGGGTTAGACGGCGGAGCGTTGGGAACACGCTGCCGTGCCAGGGGCACGGTCGTCATTAATCTTCGGCAGCCCTCGTAGCCCCTTCCCCTTCCCCTCCCCCTTCCGGTGCCTACTACGCCATATCCCGGCTCCGATTTCCCTTATAACTCGACCGCGCGGCGGCGACTTAATTCCCGGCAACGCCTCGCCCCATCCCCCTCGTGCTACGCGTCCTCGCTCAAACAGCCCGCTCCCCTGCCATCCCCACCCCCGCTGTTTACGGACACGAGAAGCGGCAAGATTATAAAATAATCAGCGGACCGCCGCAAACGACCCGAAAATCATTAGCAAACTCCACGGCGACGCAGGGCCGTGTGCCTCCGCGACGATAACGGAATATTAACAGAAGCGGGGACGTAAAAAATGAACGTCCCGGGGGACAGAAATTACGGGTACACCGGTGTTACCGGCGAGAACGTTAATAATCGTCCGCGTCCCCGGGAAAACGCGTATCAATTTTTCACGCGATAATGGCATTTACGCGATTTCAATCTTTCGCCGTAGTTTCAATATTTCAGACGATAATGGCATCTGTTGCGGCCGACCACGTGCGATTAACACATCAGTTATACTAACCGCTTTCAATCGTTTCCGCAATTTTTCTATTCTCATCGGAGCAAAAATAGCGGGGAACGTAGAGGGGTAAATTCGCCGAGAGTGTTGAGGCGTATATTCAAATGGCAGAAATTCATCTTTTTTTCGAAACGTTGGATGGTTCTCCGGTGCTCCGAATTCACCGGCGCGTTTAACAGCTTTGACCGAGCAGGTGCGAGTGAATTCGCAGTAAAGCACAGACAGGAATTCATTAAGAGTTACTTCGTCTGACGAAGCAACCGGCCGCAAAGCAGACGACGTTTCTACAGGAATATCGAGCGACGGAGGAGTACGTTCTCGTCTGCCGTTAGGCGAAAGTAGTCACGGACGTACATCTAACAGCCACAGAAATGACACGGACGATGTCCGTTCTTTCGCATAGAAATGCTTTCGAGAATTGGATTCTTTTCCAGGACTATCCGACAATGTCGGCTGTGACAAGAGATCGGCCAGAACTACTAAATACGTGAAAACCGAATCCATTGAATTCTTTCCATAAACTTGCTCGTATAAATGCCCGTCTGCGGCAAAGAAGAGTGACGTGCTCGGGAAATAGGGAAACTTAAAAAAGGTACAGAGGGAGAGGAATGCCGAACGAGTCAATTCAAATATAATGTCCACTATGATAGAGGATATTGGATGGAACGCAATATCTGATGTGCTCTGCAAAACTTCCTTGCACACACAGATGCACACACACACACGACACGTAGGAACCCACACAGGTGTCGGTATAATATTGCAATAAATTCCGTCTGCAGGAAAATAATCGGGGCCGGCTACATTATGTATGGAAAATATACTCGCGAGGAATGAACCGTACGGACAATAAATATGTAAATAAATGCACGAAAAATAGAGGATGAAACGTATAACCGTATTGTATGAAAGTAATAATCGTTACTGGTAGTGCGGGAAATGCCATTTTCGACGAATCGATTTTTCGTGGAACGGCAGGGTGGTGAGGGGGGGGAGGAGGGTAAAATCCTCATCCACGGGCGAGCAGCCCGCAGGATCCGGCAGTCATCGCTCTTTTATATACAATCGAAATAATGATTGGATTTATATGTATCCCCGGAGCGGAGCGTTCGACAATCTCTTTTTTTCCGATTAAACTGGAAAGCGCGATTTCGATTACATAGAGCTCGGCTCGGACAGAAAGCAACACCCACATCGTTCGTCGGGAGGGGAAAACAAAGAGGGATAAAGAGTCGAGGAGAAGACCGATAAGCACCGAACAAGAGAGAGAGTTGAGAAATCCGCGTTGTCACGAAGATCAATACTCAATGGGAGATTGGTGGAGAGTCGTTTACCGACGACGTCTACTCGCGGATGCTCGAATTCATTTGACCGTCGTTCGTCGCTGAGTTTCTTTGACGGAGTCAGTCGTTGCTTTCTTTCTGTCCGGGGGTTGGCCCTTTCCCGCTGTGGCTCGTCGTTACAGTCATGGCCATTGCCGGCGGTGCTGCTTTCAGGAAGGACATCGTAAAAGCCCGCGAATCTCTGACCGTAGAAAAGTGACTTCCGGACGGTCGTGTATAGAACCGCAAAAGGGGGGGAACCATGGGGACGCGCGTACCGCGCTATTCGAAGGTCGTGAATAAGCAAAGAGGTGGGTCTGAGTTTTCTCGAATGCCCTACGATTACCATTGGTCCGGAGAAAAATTCGTGTTAGCCGGGGAATCACGGGCTTTTGCCTATCCGTCCCGTTTGTAGGCTCGTAAAAAAATATCTATCGAGCGTACGTATCGAATAGCGGCAGGAGCACTATCGAGCATTGTAAATCTCCGAACTATGGGTACAATAAATAACGAGAAACCGGTATCCGTTGGTTGGCACACGGGAGCTGCACGTCGATCGAGTTTTATCGACTCCCGGGTAATCCTGCTTCTGCCGGTGTCGCGGGAACGCGATACACGTACGTAGGGGGCAGCTTACGAACTTCTAACTCGTGATTTCTCGGGCGGGATAAAAACGTATGGCCTCGTTTCTCAGGAGCGCCGCTGGCCGAGGCAACGTACATCCGGAGCAGAGTAAATAGATGGCCAGCCGACGGCCGGAGTATACGACGCACGTACCAAGATGGCTAGACAAATGTACCGGTTTACCGGGAGGACGGCGACGACGACACGGAGACAAGCGGATGGACGGCGGAAAGAAGCTGGCCAGATACTCGCCAAGAGCCAGGCGAGAGTGTACACGACGGCCGGAAATGAACGAGCACGTCAAGACCAGCGGAAGACGCGGTGGAGAGGGGGGGGGGGGGGATGGGCCAAGGGCAGAAATGAATGCCGTGCCTGCGGCGCCGAGTAGCCAATTAATATCCCTTCGAGAGGGGCAAACCTTGCGCGCTGTTTGACTAACGCGCCAAGAATGTTAATGAAACGTGCCGTATTACGAAAATCGATCGGGGCAATAGGGGCATGAAGCGGGCGAATAAATATGGCGCTATGGAGAAGCCATTGGCGTAAGAGCTATGAGACCTCGACAGACCAGCCGTGAAAATAATGCGAGGATCCAAGCGTCGAGGGAATATCGGCCGCTTCGAGTAGTTACGCTGGATATTAGTTGGCCGATGACAAGAGGAGTAATAAATCGGAGGGACATCGGAAAATGTGGGAAGGACACCGCCGTGTCCCTTGGGGTATAAAAATTACAAGCGAATTCCATTAATTCTCTCTCGTCTATATCGATATCTATATACGTGTGATCCCTCCGCAATACTCTTTGCACCTCTCTCCCCGATTTACCCATCTCCCGTCCTCGGCACTCTTATTCGTAGAAATGTAAAATCTTTGACTGCGAAAGCACTTTGTAAAATTGCGATTTATCGTCGCGAAAACGGCTCAAACGTTTACTTTCGTGGCCCACGAATAAAAGAGAACAAGACAGTGGGGCCATGAGGAATCCTCTTGGGAATTTATACTTCTTTTCGTCGAATCTGTCGCACCTTGCGGGTTAAGAATGAAATAATGTAGGAATCATTTTTCTGGGTAAAATCAGGGACCCATTGCTACACGTCTGCTTCTCCCCTGGCTTCCTCGTGCTTTTCAGGGGGTTCCGGCGGGACCGTCGCTGAACTAATTCCACTAATTAATTGCGTCATTTCAGCCGGTGCATTGTGACCCGGGCTCAGCCCGGCCGCGTAGACTCGTTAATGGCCGACGCACAATGCGGCGTTGGGTGCGAGCAACAATGAGTCCTCGTTTCAGCGAGTAAAACATTCTCCGCGGAAACCGGGAAACATCCTGGGAAGCCGGTTCGCCCATTTTCCGGGCTTTCAAAGAAAGACAAACGAGCCGCAGGATCCGCCGACCTCTACGGCTCTCGACGTTCCGCATTTATCCGAGTATTTTAAACGATATCAGCTATTAACGACATAAATACTGGCGAACTCCTTCGCACCGTGCCATTGTCGAGGGAGGGCGAACAATTTTCACGCGCGAGAAACGTATTTTCCTTCATTGTCGGTATCCCATATCTCTTGGCTGTCAGTTTCGAACTACTCTCGACAAGACGATTTATTTTGCGCTTGACCCTTCCTCGCGTTTCTCCCGTACGAGGAGAGAACGAAAGGTACACTCCGCCGTCGGATCATAGAAAGGGTTCTATCACTGCGAACTCGCCGCGGCTGACCATTGACCGAGCTGCACTACTCACTTCGGGATTTATACGTTCAAACACCTTTCACGGCGCTGCAGGAACGTAGTTTACCGAAATTCCTTCTCTCGGCGTAACATTTTCGCCGGGTAAAGTTTCATTTGGGCGCAACGGTAGTTTGCCGCGAGGCAGAGGACAGGAACGACTTTTGAAAATAAAGCTGGACCAGTACGGAGCTCTCGTCGGGCCGAATGCCATCGTAATGCCAAGGTTTAATGATACGACGGAATGGAGAGTGAGGGTCGAAACGCAGGAGGGATTCTCCAATGGCCAGAAACGGGCTTGCCTGCCTCCCCGGCAATCTGGGACACGAGTTCTTCCCCCCGAGCCCCTCTGGCCCGTCCTGCCCTCCTTCCCCTCGGGCCGGAGACAACGGCGATAAACAAAGATGCTTATCGACTCTGCCTTCCATTCTCCTTCTTATGGAGCGTCCTCCGTAAGGAATGATACGTCGAGGATATCGTCTGGCTCGATCGTAAAGGCGTAATCCCGAATCGGCCAGTACCACGTACACCCCCTTCCCCGTGAACAAACAGCAAAGCGAGTTTGGTCAGGTCGACGGAATCCACGTAGATTTGACCTTCCTGCTCGTGGAAAGCTTAACGCGACGGTCCTCTGATTCCTGAGAAGGGTAGGCTTTTGGCCGTACTCTCCGTGTCTACGGGTTAATCGATGGTTAGCGGCGGGAAAACGGCAGGGTCCGCAGTTTCGCAACGAGCGCGCTAAACGGGCCGGTCTAACTGCTGGAACGCGCGATATTGGCGTCGGCCATGCATATTCAATGAAATCGATCCCGCGAAAACCCAGCCCGATGAAATTCCGATTCGGCGATACTTGGCTGACGTGGGGAAAAAAAGTATGAAATCCCGCGGATTGGCCGAAACGCTGAGAGACGCTCTCGAAAGATCACTCACCTGGAGATAACCGCCGGAACAGGTGGTGGCGTTCTCCAAAACGCCAACCTTGAACTTCTTGAAACGCACACGAAGGATCCAGTCCTGCGGCGTTCCCCGGAAGCCCCGGAATCGGTAGGAGCAGGTCAGAGGTTTCCCCCAGTTGGCGGCGGTCACGGGCGGACTCGAAATATCCTCGTAGATGTCGACGGTCTTGTTGCAGTGTCGGTCTCCTGAGGAAGACAACAATTTTTCTATCACCGGAGAAAATGGTGCTTCGTCTGGAAAAATTCGCTGGCTAACTGAAACGTTGTAAAAAAAATTGAAAGCTGTTGGATCGTCCGGCAGGATGGAATTTGTCGTTGGAAAATCTCGAAATGGGATGATCCAGGTGATACACCGTCGCGTCACGTATTCCCGCATCAACGGGAAACAAGGACGAAAGTGTGAGAGTGACGTCGCAGGACGTGTGGCCGTATATCAGCGAGTATAATTGGACACGTGACGTTGTATCCTTCGTTAATAGGTCGTCACGGGGATGGGGAGAATGGTGGGACAGAGAGGAAGACGGAGAAGGGGTCTGACGCTTGCCATTCTCTTTTCCTCGCTGAGTGTTTTCCACCCGGAGGCAGGGAAGTCGTCGAGGGAGAGGGTGTAGACGTTTGCCGAAGGACATTAGTCGAAGACAGTCAGAGGGGTGGATCGCTATAATCTGTTCGTTATTTCAACGCAGCTAAGGCAAAGCGCCGGAGAATCGTTTCCCTGGGAAAGGGCGCTCGGGAAAAAATGGGTACCTACTTGACACGCGAATAAATCGTATTCGTAAGTAATGTATACCGCAGCGGGAGGGGAATCGCTGGTAGAAGGAAGAAAGAGGGGGGAGGGAGAAGGTGGGTAGAGTAGCAGAAGTTTAGAGCACATAATCGATATTCGACCTCCTTGTTACACGGTACCGTCTGCCCTCCCCTCCGTAGCTTTACCCCCTTTCCCCAGGCCAGCGAAGATACCCTCGCGATTCTCCGACGACGCACGCTCCGGGTCGTTGGAAGTCGAGAAATCGAATCTTGGCCAAGTACCAGCGGAGGTCCAAGTCGAGGATCGAGCTTCTCGATGGACCGAACCTAAACGTAATAGTTGACCTTAAGTTGTCTCGCGAACAACCCTCGATCCATCCCCGGAACCCCCTGATTTCCAGGATCCCTTTGAATCGACGAAACAGCATACCGCCAACAAACGAAATTCCATGCTTCCCCTCGTTCTTCGTTCCTCCGGTTGCTCTCTGCCGTGCATCGAGGGCGCGAATTAATTTTAATTTAATCGCGGAATTAAATTCATCCCGCCATTTCTCCGGCCGATGAAGAGCACGGACCGTCGTTCGGCGCATTAATTCGCGGACATGGTCGACATAGCTGAGCTATTCCGCCGCTGACAGTGCGACAGACAAGGACAGCTCATCGATGACAGACAGTTAACGTAAGACTCCAGTGAAGCATCGGAAATGTGCACACACGGAGAATATTGACGTACAAGTGGCCTTTGCGTGCGATGGAATTATCGCGAAATTATGGCCACGGATGGTGCGATATTGTCGAGAAATTATCCCCGGTTGTCTGACCGATGGACAAGCGACATGTGCCGTACCGGCTGTGGAATTATAGAGAATCGATCGTTATAGCCTCTCCTGACAGTCTGTTTTTTCCTCCGCGGACGTGGCTGTTTCGTGTGTAAATAGCGAGGTAATGAGAGACGGGGCAAAGACTGTATCGATGACGGCCCAACGGGGCTTGACGTAGAGGCCGATATATCGGACGCAAGAGAGCGGAAGATGTATTGTTTCGAAAACCACCACCGTCGCGTGTTTCTGCGGCCTCGAGATAGGGGAGCGCGAATTGGCAAACCGTGTAGGGGGTTCAATTGAATCGCATCGATTCCAAAGACGAATTACTTTTCGGCCTTCCTCTACAACCGACCAACGTCACCTGTAAATCCAACTTTCCCCCTTCTGTATTCCCGTGAAATTAATGAAACCTGGGGACGAGACGAAAACGCGAACGCCCGTGGACGAAATTATCGTCCGCGCGGACGATTTACGCGAATCCGTGGCTGAGGGAAAATTGGCTGTTGCCTGTCGACAAATGCCTCGAGACAGAAAACGATAAAACGGGGATCCAGGAGGAAAGGATGGCGATATTGCTTTTTAATCGATTGCCTTGGTTGTTTTGTCGCAATTTCGCCTCGTGGCTAAATTTTGATGTGCTTTTTTTCTTTTTATCAGAGACGAGAATCAACGTTACGTGACATTCTCTGTGACTTTCGTAACCATCTTCTCATGGCAGTTACGATAAAAATCTCTTGTCGTCCTTGTCCCCCTCTTTCTCTCTCTGTCTGTGATTTAATTGCACATGGCAGGCGGTGCAGGGAGACTTCCTGCGCCGTGTAATTACGCTTCACACGCGTGTAATATTCGCGTGCATCGGACGACGAGCAGCACGCTCTAGCTTTGCCGGGTCGAAGACAGGCATCGCGTCGATTCTCCGCGGACTCGCGAAACTCCGGCGGCCGGTGGAGAGAAATTGCAACTACGTACGTACGTACGTACGTACGTTCGCCGGGGCTTCACGTATCTCGCCGTCAGGGCGGCGAGACGTGGCCGATATAAGTCCGCGGAGATTTATCGCCCGAGACAAACTAGTTCTTGCTCCTCGAGCATACATGCGGCGAGCTCGTACATCACTGATCCAACGACAGGATTATACGAAAAATAGGAAATTTATGTCTACCCGGGCGATTCGCGGCTCCGTGTCTTTGGATCAGCCAATAAGTGCGCAGGCAAATAAGGACCGGTTTGAGTGGAGGAAGAGCCTAAGCAAGGAGTCCCAGGGGCTAGCTTTCCCGTGCTGGCAATATCGTTTTTATTCGGACGACCGCGACGGGGCAGAAAGTCTCGTAAGTCGACGCGAAAGTCTCCTCCTATCTGAATTTCGCCACTGCTCCTTATTTATTGCAATTTCTCCGAGCCGCTGGTCCCCCGGTGGAACCATAAGGGAGAAGTAAATTCACGAACTCGCGGCGAGGGGCGTAATGTAGTCCCAGCTTCGGGATATTCGAGATGTACGAGAGATGTGGAATTTCCAGATGCGCCAGTCAGAGGTAGGGTGGGGGGGAAGAGAGCGGGGAGTTTACGAGGAAGTCGAGGGAGCCCCGTGGAAAGGCGGCCAGCGCGATAAAACGTTCATATTGAGGGATCGCGCCGTCGTGAGTCGAATGTTGAAGTTATCGAGTCACACGAGCGATCGCGTCGCAGACAAATTTCATTTGCGTCCGAGCACGCGCCCGATTATTTTCACTTGGGCCCGTAGTTCCGTCGATTCCCTTACCCCGGGACTCACACCCTTGCTCACTTGGCGCCCTTTGTTCTCGGGACGATTGAATCTCCAGGGCGAAGAATTCAATTGGCGAACATCGGTCTCTCTTCGTGCCGCCCGACCGCCGAGTCCTGCAGTCTTCCTGTTTTCCCTGCTTTCTCCTCGTTTCCACTCTGGTCTCTGGTTTTCCCGTGGCGCGGGCCTCTTCACGTTCCTGCCAGGTGTCGACTCTTCCTTTGTCCCCCCCCCCCCCCTCTTTCGCGCCTTCCTAGCAGTGAAATGCAAATGCTAGTTAGAGCGATACAAAGGGCCGGGCCATGTCTCTCCGCGAATACGTCGTTCCGCGGAGGATCCTTGAGGACGCGGCTCCCCCAGGAATCTTCCCCTCCGCTAGACTAACGAGCAAAAGATACGCAACATTGGCTGGCTCGTGCGGTTCTTTGAACGCACCTCAGCGCGCCGCGAAAACTCGAGAAATACACGTACGAAAGACGAATCCCCATTCTTGCGTAAAGAACGATCTCGAAAGAACCCTCGCCGTGGGGTTAATAGTATTTACAGATCGTCCCCTTCTCGCCTTATCCCCCCGTCCTTGCAATCTATTTTGTCGTTTCAATCCCCGGGACCCCATAATCTCAGTTTTGTTCTTCTTTCTCGTCGTCCGCTCGTCCTTCCCCCTTTTCTCGCGGCCAAACTTTCCCCCTGTCCCCGGCTCGATAAGATACTCGGGATAATCCCGTCGCCTTCCACGTCGGCGTAACTTTCCGTCGGTGGGCCGCTGACACTCGGGAACTTTGGCAAACATATGCATGCCCGAGTTGCCGCGAAACTCTTTTTTATTCAGCTGAGCCGTCGCCGGAGAAGTTTAATCCGCGTCGCCCTGAGAATCGACCTACCGCGAGTCCTTGCCGCCGCGACAAGACGGCAACTTCCGGCGAAGCGTCAGGTCGACGGCTGAATTTAATCTCATTCCCCGGTCGTGCGTGTCGACCGTTTGCATTACCGCCGACAGACGTCTCTATCCTGCCGGAGAAAAAGCCGGAGCTCCCGTTAATTGGCCGCGTCACGACACATCCACCCCCTTGCCCCTGTCTCATCGGCATTTGCTCAGCAGCCAACAGCGATTCCCGGTAAGTGGTGAACGGACTTAGCCGTTAAAAGTATTCCCACGGTAACGAGCCGTCGACGGGTACCGGACGATAACGAGAACCCTTACGGAGAAGTGGACCAGGGGAAGGGGGAGCTAACGGCGGAGTGAAATTCCGTTCGCGGAAGGGGACGAATTAGAGTGCGAGCGGACGGAGGATAGGGCCGGTCGATCGAGTTTACGCGGGATCTCTTGGGAAAACGAGTTGCCGTAAATTGGCGGAGGCTGCGGGAAACTGCGGGCATCCGCAGGGCCGCGGCGGTGTATAGGTAAGCGTAGAAGGGTGGTCGGGGGGGGGGGGCCAGGAGTTGGGTCTGCGGGATGTGTGTGCGATACTCGTTGCAGGATACACCATTCTCCCTTCGTTCCGTCTCCCCCTGCGCCCCCTTGGCGCGTGTGTCGATGGGCTCTCGCGGCTCCTGCGGCCGGCGTAGCCTACACGAGAACTCGTAATCCAGCCTCGTAAATTAGGGCCGCGGGGTAGGGGTGCCAGAGGCGCAGGGCGCTAAGCCGGAGGCTTAAACGATCCTTTTAAGAGGCGTCTAATCCGCTCTTAATGCCCGACACGCTGTGCCCCTGGTGGCGCACACGGTTCACAGGGTTTCCGGGCACGGCCACGAAGACCGTAGGACGACGGCCCCGGTCCATCGGTGCTCCCGGGATAATTGCGGAGAATCGAAGACACGCGACGCTAAGCGCATCGAAACGGCAATCGGAGATGCGCAAGTCTTGGATAATGAAGGCCACAAGGTTTAATTCAATCTGGCGTTTGGCCATTTCCGCCGAGGAGAACCGAAGGAAGAGCCGGCTGTGCGTTCGGGCATAACGGGGGAAAGGGTGGTCGAGATGGAGTGCGGAGTATCTGGAGTTACTATGGATCCTACGGTCTAGGCAGAGCCGCCCTGGGGACCGAACGTGGATTATGAATAAATATGAGACGTTAATTAAAAGTTCCGGGCGAGCACGTCAGCGTCCGCGCGAAGAGTTGTCGGTCCTCGAGGGCAGGATGCGATCGTGCGCCGATAGTCCTTCCACCCCTCTCCGACGAGAGAGTACTCCTTCCGCCCGGTTACACCGATCCGAGAGGCAAGATTTATGACTCCGTTGCGAGTATACGCGTCATCCGATACGTCGGAGACCGTGTAGCCGAGCTTCTAGAAATTTTTACACGGCAACCGGTGTCCCCGTGGACTTTGTACGAATCGTGTTCTCGAATTATCAAAAAAAAAATCCACGTGCTTTGATAAGAAAACGGGGGATGGTGAAGGAGGAGAAGGAGGAGGTGGAGAAGAAAAGTTGACCGCGGCAGCAACGCGACGGCTGCATTATCGTGCGTTTTATCCAAACTTTTAAATCTGCTAGCGCCGTGTCGCCCTCGAGTCAAGTCCTCACGATACGGCAACTCGGGGAGAAGTTTGCCTTGGCAACGAAAGAAGAAGCACGCCGATCGGCCAAGCCGAGAAATTTTACTCGACTCTGCCTGCACCGTACGGTCCGCTACTACTCCGCAAGACCGTCCTTCTTATCGCACGGCCAAGAGAACAGTTTCTTCTTACGAACCTCGAGATATAAACCGCTCCGTATTGAACGTCCCTTCCTCTGTCGGTGAGAAAAATCTCTACCTCGATTTTTTTTTCAAAAGAACCTCGATTAGCGGCTAAACATCTTCTGAATTCGGTGTTTCAAGGGCACGAAACACGGGGATAAAGTGGACGAGTAATGCCGGAAAGACGCGGGATGATAAAAGTTTGTGTATTAAATCCAAACGTTATACAAAAAGTACATCCAACGCTCGTTGGCGGCCTGCTCAAGTCTCTTTAACAGGATTGCTGCTGGTCGTCCGACGTTTTCCGGCGCTCGTAAAAGGGATAGTAAAAAGCGCGAAGAAACGTAAGAAAAGCTACGGTGAAACCGGGCAGATGCGATTAGCGATAGTCGGAAATAGAATTTCACGCGAGGATCGTAGTATCCCCCGAAAGGAACGTTAAAGAGAGGCGGAAATTTATTAACGCGGGTGGTCGGCTTCGATAAATTCGTTTATATAAGCCGACACACTTCTCCCGGGAATACCATGCCGAGGGGCCAGTTAGCCTGGGAAAAAAATGAATTGCTACGAGCTTGCGGATTAATCGTAAAAATGCCTTTCGTCCCCCCTTCCGTCCACTCGGTTTGCCTTTCCCCCGATTGTTCGTCCTTCCCTGGCGATTATTAATAATCGACGGACGGATAATTCCGGGCGTGGGCGGCTGGAACCGTTCGGCAGTCGATTCCACCGACAATTTCGATCGGGGAAAAAGGAACGATCGGAGAGAAAAACCCGCGACCGACTGGATTCCATTGGCGCGACGTATGCAATTTCCCGACGTCGCTTAGTCGCTGCGATATGAAATCGTATTAACTCTTTGTCGGACCGCGAAGAGCCGAATGGAAGAGCGTCCCGGGCGAGCGTTCCTGAAACACGAGTGGCTGGGAAAAAAAAGGAAAAAAAGAAATAGCAGCAGCCGGATGGGACGGGGCCGAACGCTATCCCCTGGGCTTTTCGAAATCGGTCGAGCGTGCACGCGATAAAAGCGGCACGCGCGGAAAAATGTTTTTCCACGCTTACCGTCGGTTATCGCGAGCATTATGATAGCGTCGATGCAGGCCGTGGGGGATGACGTCCTCGCTGAATATTGCCGACTTTATGGAGAGTACATACCCGTCGACAAACGGGCCGATTAACGCGTCGTTTAGCGGTAACGGGTTTTTAACGCGATTGAAAATCCACCGGGCGTATTTAATGGAAAAATAAATGGAAAGTTTCCCGTTGACATGATCGAGACTTACGACACTGCGGTTGGAAGGGAGGGAAGATGTTGGCGATCGAGTGAGGATTCGATAGGAGGATCGCTCGGATGGTAAAGAAAATCTGAGAAAGGAAACATAGGGGCCTGTTGGTGGGGCATGTAGCGTTCACGGCGCAATTCGCGTTCGGAAGGGATTAAAGGCTTACCTCTGTGGACGCCAGCGGGGCTGGGGGTGGCCAGGACGAGGAAGGCGAGGCCGAACAAGCCCCAGCCGACCCAACTCCTCGAGCCACGAACCAGAGTCAGCCCAGCCATCCTTTCCCACAGCGGCCCCCGAAGACGCCGTCAATCCGTCCTCTCCCCCTCTTCTTCCTCCAGCCTCATTTGCCCAGACACACCTGCACAGACATACACCGTCATTACCTCGCAATCGCCTTATTGCCTGTCCCCCTTTCCCCCCCAATTATCTGCCGAGACGCGCCGTGTTAAAAAGGGCAAAACTTTGGCCGGTCTGCGAGGCAACAGCGCGTACAGCTATTTTCATTAACGGGGGGATAACGATCGGTTGGTAAAACGGTCCACGATTAGAGATTAAACCTTCCACGGAAGCTTCTAAGCTGCTACAGCAGGGCTCTCGGCGATTTCTTCCCTTTGCTTTCTCGTGCAGGCGTGTTCCTTACTTGGGATCATTTTTCTTAAGGGTAATAACGGCGAGCCGTTTCCTCAGACATTCGTTTAATTGTTCGGCGGATTATTGGTGAAGGGTTTGCCTTGGCGTCGGCCGCAGAGCACCGGGAAACCGAGAAACGAGCTTTCCCCGGGTTTAAGGCTGTTGGCTCGTCCGTTCAGCCGGAAAGGGGAAACGCGAAAATAATGGCAAATCCATTTGACATTTTTATTGGCCGTCATGCCGTGCCGGAGCGAGGGGAGAAAGCGCCCAGGGCTCGGAAAAACTGCTGCCGGAAGAAACGACTTGTTTTCCGCGACAGGAGGAACGCCCGGGCAAATAAAGCAAAAGAAAACCTATGAATTTGAAAGCAGAGGGAGAACGCGCCGAGAGAGTCCCTGCAAATTTCATAAAGAACGTGTTTCTATACTTTGAATACGATTTACGATCTGGAAGTAACGACTTGATTACCCGCGCGTCAAAGAGGGGGGGGGGGATCTAGCCGGGAAGATATGGTAGGGATTTCACGGTTCCTGAGAAAATTTCTAGCCAGTCGACGTAGGAGAGCGCGTGGTTCTGTGACGTCGAAAAATACGTGAGTCTGTCGAGCGGTGGCGGACGATCGATGCTCGCTTCCTTCCCTGTATCCCTGTCGCTCGGACAGCGCGATGAACTTCTTGTTGATCGGTCGCTCGAAAGGGTTCTCGCGTGCTTCTCGGGACGACAGGAGAACCGGCCGAGTGAACCGGAAGTGGCTCGTCCGGCCGTCGGCTCGAAAACGAGCCGTTAATCGGTTACATCCGCGTCGATTCGTTTATCGGCTTCCACCGCATCGAGCATCGCGTCCACCTCTACGCTTTCCACCCGTTATCTTAACTATGTCAAATTGACGAAGTAAACACGACGATAATCACGCTCCACGTTTGGCCCATCGCCCGAAGGAATCCCAAAGAACTCTGCAAGCTTTCTCGCTGATTTTTATGCGCGTCAGGACGGACGGACGAATCGAACACCTTGGGGGGAAGGTTATTAATTAACATCGTTGCTTGCTGTGAGCGTGGACGGTAGGAAAAAGAGTTCGTTAGCGGTCGCGTAGGGACTTGTGAAAGAGCGAACGGCAAATAAGAAGGCACGTACTTGGCCGCGGCGCTCCGACGGTTTTTACCCTCGTTTTTAGCGACGACCTCTTCACTCGCCGCGCAGGAAAACTTTCATGCGGAAAGCTCGGGGAGGGCACGCGAGACGTCGGCCCGTGGAAAACTCAGGCCGGTTGGCGCGAATGAAAAATAAAGAACCGAGGAGTGGGCCCGGCCTGAAAGTGTAAAAAGTCGAGGGAAAAGAGTTTCGCCGAAGGTTCGATCGTCTTGTATGGTTTTTTTCGCTCCCATCGTGTTCCTTTCATCAATTAACGCCAACTGCCCACCCCCGCGTTCCCCCGTCGGGTATTTCCCGAGCGAGAACGCGTGTCTCGATTATGTTTCCCGCACGCGCAGCCTCCTCCATTGTTGCGGGATTAACGCGGTTCAAAACGCTTCGCATTCAACGCCGCAATTTACGATACCGCCCCGTAGTATATCGTAATTTATCGGACAGCGGGAGATAAGGGCGAATTACGAAAAAACACTGGCCTGCGGTGTTCTACATTTGCAACGACCAAACAATCTCGTTGCCGGCCAACAACGGACTTCGATGAATCCATAGAAAATTAAATGCAGCTCAATTCTCATCACGTTTCCACCTGCGGCACAATTCCACCATATTTGTCTCGTTTCTGCAACGTTATAAACGTGCCTACATAATTTACAACGAGGTCGACAGTTGCTGGGCCTTTCCTCTTTCGGGCCGGCCACTTTGGTTGTTCCGTTTTTCACGGGAAACACCGGGGAAACTGTTGCAAAGAGCACTCCGGTACAATTGGCTCGAAATCGAATTAACGTGGAACCGGACGTAACGATCGCGTTGTCCGCCGCGGGGACCGAATAAACGGCAAAACGAGTAAGGTTCGGCCAAAACGAACGACAGAACAGGTCCCTTCGCGAAGAAATACGGCGAAAAATCTGTCGACATTTTAATCCCCGACTGATCGAAACGTGGATCGAAAATTACCGCTATTGTATAGCTCGGATTGACAGACTCAAAGCTGTCAAGTCACTATAATTCGGATCGCCCGTCGAAATCTGCATCGATGCTGCTTAAGCCGGTTAACTTGGCAATTTCGCCACGATTTCCCAGGGGTTGATGAGCGTGGATCGTGTGAGAATTGAATTACACGACGCGTGGACCGTTCGTCCAGGCTTTTGAGAATCGTGAAGTTATAAAGCAAAGACTGTCCGATTTACCGCTTTGTCCAGGACGCTTGGAAGCTGCGGGGAGTTCCGTCGGCAAGTCACATCCCGTAACTCGTTGCTCGAGATTCCAGGAAAAAATCCAGCTCCTCGGTGAGTCTGCGGTTTCTAACGAAACTGGTGGACGCTGTTAGTGGAATTGCGGTCTTGTGGGTCGTGGAAACTGGCGCGTGGATCCCGTCGGTTGGTGTTGGCGAACGGTCCGGCTGAGCAACGCGCGCCTCACGGTGAAAAACCGCGCGAACAACGGGAGGTTCGCCGCGAACGGCAACCCCGGTTTGCCGACTCTCGTCCGAGGCGACGGAACACCGGAGAACGAGCAGCGGATCAGCGCGAAAAGACCAACAGGGAGAAAGTAGTGACAGAGAGAGAGAGAGAGAGAGAGAGAGAATGGAGCGGGGTAGAAAGTCAGGGGGCTACGGAGTGGGACAAGAACGGATCGGGGGCTGGGAAGGGGTTTCCGGACGAAGACGGGAGGCAGTCAAGACGAGACGAGAAGAGAAGAGAAAACGAGAGCAGCCAGAGCGCACCGGTTCGAAAGCTGTGCTGCCGCCAACTGGCTGCTCGAAAGCTCGGAACGTGGCTGGCTTAATGTCCGATCGGAGCTTCGGGTCGAAGTTTGCGCAAGCTCTCTGCTCTCTTTCCCCTCCTTACCCGTCGTTCTCCCCTTCCCCGGCACGACCTCACTTCACGAGCCACCCCCCTCGGCCCTGCGAGCCCTCCGACGACGAGTCTCGGCGGTCCCCTCGCCCTCCTCTCGTTAGATCCTTAGGCACATCCTTGCAAAAACTTTGGACACACTCGCAATTAGAATGGATGCCGGGACGTTGCGATTACACGGCCGCGTGCTAAGCTAAAACCCACCCCCCCGCGCCGTTAATTTTAATTCATTTGCCGATCGATGGCCCCCGCAATTCCGAGGCCGCTACGCATTTGATTAATTCGTAAACCATGATATTTAGCGCCTGCGTGTTGCCGATATACAAGAGCGCTCGTCATCCAAGCGTTTTCCGCCGCGTGATCGCGGTAGACAGGTGTTTGATAACGGTCCGGCAATTTCATTGTTCTATTTCCCGGTCGGTCTGTCGCCCTCTCGGTCCACGCTCTTTTCCCCGTGATCGCGTGGAAATACACGGTAACGCGGAAATTTCAACGTAATTACGAATGGGACGAGGCTTGAAAGGCCTCAAAGACCGTCTCGTTTGCCGGCAGTCACTCTGCTACGTCGTAAAAGTATGCCGATGAATACAGACCAGCTTTTTTTTGCCAGTGCCTCGGAAACGGTGGAACGTCAAACATCCGGCTGAATTTTTCGTGGACGATCGGCCTCGTAAAACCCGTAGGAGGGCCACTCGTCTTGGGGAAGATCCATAGAGACGGGCGGAGATAAAAAATTAAATCGAACGGACAGGGCGAATTCCCGATCGGCTTCCGAAGCGGAAGTCGTCGTGCATCGGAGCGCGCTATTTCCTGTCGGTCAGCGGGCAAGATCCGCCGGAACGTTGGGAGAAAAATCCGACGAACCAAGGTACTTCCCTCTGTGCATAGGAATGGAAGAAAATTGAACGACGGTACGCGGGAGCGATCGACTGATGCAGCCTAGAGGGGAGGAAGAAGGGAAGCAAGTTTCAATGAAACCCAGGCAGGCTTTTCCGAAGTTGCGGACCAATTACATTCGAATTTGTTCGGGCAACAGTCGGACGGTGCTTGGCGTAAAGCGAATCCGACGTCTAATTAAAGTCGTGTGCCTTGGTATTCGAGGGCGGTCGAAGGCGGTCGAAGGCTCGCCGTAAACCCTCGAGACAAAGGGGTAAAAAGGAGTGTTCCTCCGGTTTTTCTTCCATAGGATCCAGAGCCACGAGGGAAGGAGGATCGAGTTTCACAAGGTTCCTGGGGATGATCGCTCTTAATAGGGCTAGGTTTGCGGATCTGCCCTGATGCTCGTCGTTATAATTAATAGGGAGAAGGACGTTTGCCGCGTTTACGTGCAACGAGGGACCCCGCCGGATAAGCTTCGCCGTCTGGCCGATGATCAAAGAGCCCGATTGGCCGATAGAGCACATCCGACACGCGCCTCTTGCCTGCTGAATATATCGACGGGTCATCCGGCCCGAGTCGTACCTGAGCCCCTTCAACGATATCAACTACGGGTTGGCCCGTAAGGAAGAGCAGGAAGGAACCCTTACCCTTGGCAATTTTCCTAATCGTCACCGGGCCTTCCCGTACTACGGGAAATTTCTCCTTCGTTTTCTTCATCGACGAGCTACATCCGAGTGGGGATCTCGCGGTGGATTGGACAAGGATTGTCGCCAGCTGGGAACCCTCGGGGCGAGGATCAATTGGAGACCATCGAGGAAAATACGGCGGGTCAATTAGATCCGGCGAAATTTCAAATGAGTCTGTCTGTGGAGTCTGACGGTGGAAGAAGAGTCTGGTCTCTCTGTGTAAAGTCGACGCACCGTGTCGCCTCGAGCAGAGACTATCGATCTTACATCCGCCGAATTCGCGGAACTTTCCCCCGACGAGTCTCGCATTCCGTCCGTTTACGGGACTTGGAGTCAATGTTTGCAATTACCGCATCCACTGACGCGAAAGGCACGTGTCGTGTTTCCGCTGCGACGCGAAACGCCCGTAGAAAATTGCCATCGGGAGATGTATCGAGAGGCGAATAAAAAACCGAATGGCCTAGCTGGCGATATTTTTATTTATACGAGCGGTTGACAAACGACTCGAGGGGAAATGAGTTAGTCGACGTAGAGACATGCCCGATGTTGTGAAGGGACTATGAAGCGGGGCAAATCCTCTGTACGTCGGCCTCCCCAATCCGGAGAGAAGAGAGAGAGTATATGGCCGGGCTAATCAGGATACTGACAATCAGGCAGCTGTGACGTTGGCCCTGGGGGCTTTCCCTTCTTTCTTGGTCGTTTCTCGCGGCAGTCGGCCGGTGCATCGTTCGCTCGGCTGACTCAAAATAATTAAGCAGTTACGGAGTACTGCCGCTAATTGGACCACACGCACCCTTCGTTCTCAGTGGCTTTTTTATCCCCTACCCTCCGGGCAGCCGGGGCAACCCAATCCTCCTGCTTCCTGTACCCCTGACCCCGTACATGCTCCTATGGAACGCACGTAAACGAACACACTTGCTTCGACGGAAGTAAATTCCTCGGCCTGGGCGTAAACTACGACTGCGCATGCACGTGCCACACGGATGCATTCTTAGCCCGCTCGGCGGAAAAAAGAAAGGGAATTAAAATCTCCGACTACGATTGCGCACCGGTACGATGGAAAAAAAGCTAAACGATGCCGTTTAATCCCTCTCCAGGCTTATAGTTATAGCCAAGTAAAGCATTATCTCAATGGCATAATGGCCGACGAATGGAATAAAGTGCTTATATCGATTCCACTTTTCCTAAACTCTGCATACCGTGAGTCACGTTCACTCGTTCATGGGCATTATGAAGAATTTGTTTGGCCCGCGGGGATTAAAGGATAATGAAATGCCGATGAAAAAACATCACTGAAATCAGCCATTCACGGTGGGGAACGTGCAGTGAATTATTCGTTGATTTCAGCGGGTGCAACGTTCCATCCGCGTTGCAGTCGAAGGTACAGTTTCACCAAAATAATTGCGCTCGTTCCGCCGGACTTTCCGGCCGTGGGAAACCCGTGAAAATGCCCGCGAGTTCGATAGCTCCTTTTTCCCCCATTCTTTCTCGACTCTCCGCCGGTTGAACGGTCTAACTGCACCCTGCGGAAAATTTTATTTACCGCGGCAAAAAAGGCAGTTCTTTAAATGAATTTCCTCGGCAGTGTGTTTGTTCTTCAACGACAAAGCTGCTATCGACCGATGGATGGACATTCCGGAGAGAGGTAAATGCGTAAATAGGTCGAGGATGTTCCTTGCGCGGAGTCGAATTAAGGTACGTCGTCGGCGAAGGTGGCCCTTGGGAAACTCGCGGTGGGAAGTTCCTTTATTGTCTTCCGGTCTGGCTCGCTTGGTCGCTAGGTAATCGCCGTAAAATCGACGGTAAGTCGAGTTTATGGTAGACGTCGTTGAAAAAGTACGGCGGTGAGTCTTGCCGGAGTAACCGCGCGCGCGATGAGAGAGCTTCTCGCCGTTTAACCCAGCAAAGTTCCATCAACGATAATCGTTCGGCGGCGAATCGACCGCACCTTTTATACGACCGTCTAACGGACAGTGGAATCGTACTTTTCGCCGAATATGTTCGGTCGTAAACGTCAAACGAAGCGTTTACAGCGCTCACAGTGATTGCTAATAAACGAGCACGGCTCGAGAGGGGGGGACACCGTGATAAAACGGGAAATTACCGGTGATCCGATTACACGAGTGCACATGCGAATGATTTACGGTAAAAATAACTACGCACGAGTCGCGCTCGCGTCGATTTCTATTAGGATACGTATTGCCGCGGCAAATAGAAAGGCGCTGACGCGAGTGAGTGGCCCGCCGATAAATCCGCCCTGACTTCCCCGCTGCAATAATCGCGCCAGTATAAGCAATACCGTTAACGCGGAATATCGTCTGTGCGCTGTAGTATCGTACCGCTCGGAAATTAATCAATACGGCTAATTAATTCGATTACTGCATTCGACGGCGGGCACGTCGGTTTCCGAGCCACTCGGATTACGCGCTGCTGGCTGCCGCGATTCGCTCGCTCCATTCGAAATTATTCCGAGCGCCGGATTATCGGTTCGTTCGTTCCAACGATAAATGGCAAACGAATGAGGGGGAAAAAAGCGGAGATCGTCGGTGCATCTGTCGTCTTTGATTCTTCGCTACGATGGGAAACGCGCGTCTCTTGGGCGAACGAGCGGCGGAGCGGACGCAAAAAAGCTCCGGGAAACAGGGACGGAAGTTAAGTCGAAATTAAGCGCGCGGTAGTACGCAGTGCGGGGCACGTGTAGGCAAGAAAAATCTGATTCCACGGGCAAGGTCTGCTCTCGGTCGCGCGGTCCTCGGAACGGCTAACCATAATTCATGGTTTTCTCGTTACGTACCCCTTGAAGCGAGATGAAATTCACCGACCATTCCATATTTCTGCGAACGACCCACTCTCCGTCGCGGTGAAAATCCGTCCCAAAGGTGGTAGAAAGTTCGTTTCGCCGGCGTCGTTTCACGGGGAACCTAGATTTTTTCCACTCGCACCTGCGTCGCGCGCGAAAATTTACGCTAACCGAAAGTACAGGCGCGTACCTGCCGGGGTCGTAGAATTTTCAAGCGCCTTTGGCAAAGTTCTTGGTAGTCGGGGGGGGGGGGAAGGGATCGGTCGAAAGGGTAGAGAGGGGTGGGGGAATGAAAATCGAGGTTGGAAGGAATCTTCTCCTTTCGAAGCTGGAAAGCCGTCTGCGAGGTACTTCGCAGGAGAGAGCTCGCCTAATTCCGCGCGAGTGCTTTCACGACGACTCTCAGCCGGCATTTCCGTCGCTCGAGAGCCCGGCCGGATTTTTGTTTCTCGCGATACGTATTATTTTCCATTTTCCACGTGTCCCGCGGGATCTCGGGGACCTGGAATCGCCAAGGCGAAGCCGTCTACTGCAATAAGGGAAACGAGCGCGTCGAATGATTTAGCGGCATTCCCCGCGCCGTCTCGTCCCTGCCAGATGAAATAAAGTTAAGGCATAAAACGGGGCGCGAGGGGGAGAGGACGAAAATCCCGCACGGGCCGAGAGGAGATATTAGAATCGTCGCTGAGATCGCGCCGGATGCTCTCGCGGATGATATAGAGCTCTGCGAGTAAAAGTGACGTCTCCCGCGAGCGAGCATTTCCATCGGAAAATGAAACACGCTTCCCCGATAAAACCGACGGAGAAGCAACGCGTTGATATACCGTCTCAATAAAACAGTCCGTTTCCCGCGAATTAATTGCCAACGCACGGCGCCCGCTGTGTGCACCCGATATTAGCGAAATGAAACGCGCCCGGCGTTATGCGTAATGAACCGAGGATGATATACGCGTATTCGGTAATCAAGGCTTTTTCGAGCATAGGAGCAACGGAGATGGGGAGTCTCGTTACCGTCGGGACCAGATGAATGTCGACGCGCAGATAAAGAAGACGCGGCCTCGTTAAAATCTCGTTTCGTTAAGAGCAACGCGCCGAGAAGGCACAGGTTCAAACATTGGATGCACCAAAAGCCGAAATCTTAACGACCGGTAAGTCGTCAATTCCATCGGTCTCGATAATTGAATTAATTCGTAGCAGAAGCGAGGAAGCTGGGTCTCGTAGCGATGCAAAAAAAGATGAGAGTCGAGGAGAGGGTCGAATGGTCCGAATTCCACGGTGCTTTCTCGAGATGAGAATAACGAGAATTTCGTCCACGCAGACATATGTGTGTGTGTGTGTGTGAGGGAAGGTACGAAGGGGTGGTTGAGCTGTGAGGCGATGGAGAGAGCGTAAGAGGAAGGTGGGGAGAGCAAGCTGTACGAGCGGCAAACGAGGGTGGAAAGGAAGAAGGGGGTCGGCAGGAGGACGAGAATGACGCGAGGCAGACCAAGTGGAAGAAAGCGAACGGTTCGTCGACTCCGGCTATAACGGGACCGTCCTCTTTGATTCGGGAAACAAAGGAGTGCCGAACGGCCATCCGCGATCGCTCCATTCTCCGAGCTCGCTCTTTTATCCGGAATCATCCGACGGGGAGCGAAAATTAAAAATCATCGTTGATCTTGGGAGCCGCTTATCGCGAGCGTACGGGTTCGTTGGACAAAGCCGACATCGACAAAGCGCCGCCAGTAATTCGTGGCTGGATGGACAAAACGGACGATTCGGGGCTGGATATTAATGGGCCTTGAGGTAGGTCCGGTAGACTCGCGGCCGAGGAAGCTCCGAGGGAGACGCATACGTCGACCACCCTCGTAAATTGCCCGTCTCGTAATCGCTACGCCCTACCCTGGGCCGCCGTTAAGTGGCACCGCTGACGATACCGTAAGGCCGTAGCTGCGTTAAGCCGGAAACAGCGGTAGCTTCTCCGGCCGATTTACGCGCTGGAAGTGAGTATTCTCTCGCGCGACAAATCGCCCGATAACACGCCTGCGAAACGAGTGTCAGGCACAGGGGGCAAGAGAAGGGAGAACTCGGTGCCGTTGGAGAGGATTGCTTCGGGAAACGATTGCGCCCCTTGTATGTACCTACGTTGCGGCTGATTATCCGAATGGAGTCATAATCCAGAAACCGTGTTTCGCCGAAGGACCGTTCATTAAGTAGATTAAATCCATTAATCCGGCGCGCTTTTAGCCGGATCGTCCGGTCCCACCCCCTTCCTCGCCGTTGGAGGAAAGGATTAATCCGAATCGTAATGTTTGCCTCGTTGAGCAGCGGCTCGTGCGCTCGATTGCGGAGGGTCCCCTCTTGTACGTTTATTCGGTCCGACCTGGCCGATGTCTGTCGAGTTACGAGCGGCCGGGTCTCCATTCACGACGGCCCAAAATATTTGCCGGCGACGAGCTCGTTAAAAGCGGCCAAATGTATAACAGCTTTCGCGCTTAGCCAGATGCAAAAAGTGTGTATCTCGGGAAACACCGGCCGGGGAAATTTACGGAACGGAGGAAGGGAAGCGTGAAATTGAAAAACGCGGCGATTTAACGAGTACGCCCTCGGCTTAAAATGAGCGCCGAGTCAGCGACGAAGATGGCCAAGAAGCACGGGGAAAAGGTGTGTTCGTAAAAACGAAATCGCTTTGTTCGCCTGCAGTCGATTTCCTCGCGAATTTTAACTACCCGCCCATGGGGTTTGTTCATCGTCGCGACACGGCTATTTGGCGCGGGTTTAATCAACGTATCTTTCCTTCGGGAAGCTAAAAGATCGTCCCTGAACGTGCCTATGCGAATAAGGTCGAACGGTTCCACGAAAAACCGTCGGCCAATCGGCACGTACGATTGGCCGGGAATTAAGGACAGATTTTTTCTTCGTTAAGCACCGTCCCGTCATTTCCAACGAACCGTCAAGTTCCCTTTCGTCGTTGGTTGACGAATTAATCGAGCCAACGAGCAGTGTCGAATCGTTGAGCTTTTTCCTCGTTTCCTCGGGGGAGGATCGGTGCTTTGTTTTTATTCCTCGCGGGAGCTAGGAGGCGAACGGTTTTTGTTGACGACGACGAGGCTCGGGGAATTCGTAGTCGAGGGCGCGCCGGTGTGTCGCTCGGGCCATCCGCTCTGGAACTCCGCTAACTAATTGCGACTAGCAATTTGTCACGTAGACAAATGGCGGCTCGTCAGGCCAGCTCCGTAACAACACACGGCTGCTATGCGGTTTTGTCCCGGGAATATACGTTCCTTCCTTCCTTCCGGCGGACCCGCTCGGCCCACCCCCTCTACCGCCCCTTCTTCGTTTCTCCGCATTCCGCCGTCACGCCCCGCGGATCGAGAGTCGATTTCCAAACGCCGGGGTTTCGCATAATTTTCCAGCCGGCGGCTACATTTTTCCGGGATGGTCTTGCCGAGGGGCCTGGAAAAACACGGAATCGTCGGCCTCCAAAGCTGCCAGGGAAAACCTGGCCTTCCGAGGTTTGCTAATTAAGCCCCCAGGGGTGCGCGAACCAACGTGCACGCTCATCGAGAAGTTAAATCCCTCTTGCACTCAGCCTCCCGTTCTCCATTTGCCCGATCCTCCTCTTACGCGGTGGCCGGTGGTCCTATTTTTTCCGGCTAAATCTGTAAATGTTGCGCAAACATTTTCGGTTGTAGTGGCGCGAATGGATTGCAGCGACGTGTAAATCCGCACGTTTAGGCTGTCCTCGTTCTCCCAATGACCGTGCCTGTCGTGGCCGCGCTGAAATCGTTAACACAGCATCGCGAATAGAGTAAACGGTGCGGCCGGAAACTACTGTCGAGGAAGTCCACTCGAGTGAACGGGGAAACCCGCCGGGGGTTGCTCGATAAACAGAGTTTTGGCCGCGAGCCCGTGCCCACTTTTCTCGCTCGCGAGGAAACGAAACCTTGGCTCGCTTTTTCATTAGCGATATCGCCCCCCCCCTTCCCCCCTCTCCATCTAATACGACCATTCTTACACCGAGCAAAGAAACTACGAGACAAGAAAGTTGAGACACTCGACGAGCGATTAATCGTGATTTCCCTCCAAGCCATATACCGAACATCTTTTCTTCGTGATCGTGAAGAAATTACGAGTGGTATCGACGGAGGAACGTCTCTTTCGTTCCGTTTCGCCGCTTGGGTCGACCATTTTTCTCCACGCAATCGTTAAAACTACCCGAGCGACACGTCACGCGCCATAAGCACGCAGTGACAATATCGGAGAGCGTTTTCGCATTTCTCATCCCTCGCAATGGGATACTTCTTTCCCGTTCAGTTCCCCGAGTCGAAGCCACGAACCATTTCGTTTGTTAGTTGCCCCGTCCCAGGGGCTCTTGAGAATTTCTCGAGCAACTCTTTCCTCGTGCCGAGATTCGTCGCTTTGACTCCGAAATATTCGGCGAGGCGAGGCAAAAGCTCGGATTCAGCGGCCGGGGTCCTTCCGTGCGACATTTCCGTGTAAAAAGTGTCCCGAGGAGAGAGGCAGGTCGGCTCGAGGAAAAAGCGACCTTATTCATCGGCATACGTATAGCGCGGCACTTCCTGCCGCCGGTGGATTATGCGAAACCGCGCGATACGGAAGGCTGGAGTTAATCTCGGCTTCCGGACGAATTAATTCGCTGGACGCGCGGATATTTTTGTTAGCGGCCCAGGTGGCACGGCTATTTCTTTTGCAAACGCGATGTTTACGGTCGCGCCCGGGGAAGCGAGCTTCAAGAGGATGGAGGGGAGAACCGGAAGGTCGAGCAGAGATAAGCGCCACGGCGGAAGGGCAACGAGCTGAAGAAAAAAGACATACCCGGGGAAAGCTATTTCGCGTAAGCGTCGGCCAAGCCGCAAATTTCTTCCGTCCGAATGTTTTCTAAAAACGTGACTCGTCCTTCGTAGTCGACGGTCCAGAGAATTACCCTTCGATTTCCGTCGTATTCCGAGCACTTTTTACGCGAGATACAACCGGGAGAACCGTTATAGCCCGACCGGTTTTATCGCCGTGGCACGTAAACGTGGGAGGGGCGGGGGGGGGGGAATAATTCAAACCAGACGGGAGAATACATCGCTAAACGGAATATAGAAGAACTGGAAAGTTTTAATGAAAAATTTACACCGGTTGGCTGGGGACAGGAAAGCGAAAGTCCATTTCGTTCGTTCCAGCGTTATCCATTTTTCAGGGAAGGCTGAAATTGCCACGAAGGTCAATGGAAAATTCTGCCCCTCCGAGGTCCCTCTTTTGTCGCTATCGACGACATGGAAAGGGTAGTTGAGGGTGGCAGTCGCGGGGTCGACTTTACTCCGAGCGAATTCTTATACGATGCCATAAAGAAGGAACGGCCGGCGTTTATGGCGTGCCTCTAATAAATATCCGCAATCGCGGCTTCTAATGGTGGAGCCCGTACGTTACAACTTTCCTTAATACGGGGAAACCGGGCTCTGCCGAGCTGTTACAGCAGCTAGATGCTGCCGACGTTGCCGCTTAGAGTAATTTTATTTGAAAGCACGATCGCCTTCCCCGAGAACTTTGCCGTACAACATTGACTTCCCCCCCTCGCAAAATGTATCTTTTTTCAAGCGGCAACATTCATGATATTTGAGGATACGAGAGAGAGCTCGTAAGGTCGCTGTTGCCTTAGCCGCGTTAAGGAGGAAATTTGCCCGTCTTTCCTAATTTCCGGTCTCGCGGGTGTTGAAGGAGCAACTCGTAGTGGCATGCGCCACTGAAGATACGCACCGCGCCTCATTGAGATGCTGCAACGCGTCGCCGCGAGTTTAACTTGCACGAATTTCGAAGCTTTCCGGTCACGCACGGCTCTTTCCATGGATAAGTTCTCGGCATTACCCGGGCCGCTTAAAGCCAGCTTTAAGAAATCGTCGAGAACGCGAGGGCACGATCGAATCGCACGCTTACGCTTTCTAGCCTTTCTGTTCGCCAAGTTACACAATTTCCACTGGTTCAGCGTCGAAAGAAGGCAGAGCGAATTTCGTGAAGGAGTGGAGGGTCTTATGAGGGGAATTCCACGGTCAAGTCCCGGAGGACGGGGTCTCATCTGGTAAAATTTACGCGCGAATCTGAGGAACAGAACCTTCGGATGAGCGCGGAAATTCTCCAAGGAATTCCAATTTTAGAGAGGAGCTCGGAGTGTTAGCCATTATTGCCTACGATGCACAGGGGAGGGTTGACGGTTTCGCTTTTGCAACGGCGAATACCATTCCGCGTCGAAAAGGTGGGTCCTGGCCGGAGAATGGTTACGTCAAATAATAAGACGGGGGGAGGGGTCAGAGGGAAAGTGAGGGCAGGCTCGGTAGTCGAAGAAAAAAAAGTGAGCATTAAGAGAGCAGGAAACCGGAAGATGGGGCGGTGGGTTCTCGAGTGACGCCAGTTCCCGGGAGAACGGCCACGGTTGGAGTCGATACTTATGAAAACAAAAGGAGACTGCCGTCATCCTCTCCTCACGCGAAAGCTCCTTTTTGCGGCTCTTACCCCCCATTTTTCCGACCCTCGGGGGCTTTCGGCGAAACGCATTTCGTCGAATTAACGTCACCACTTGAGATATTTCTGCATCGCCGATCAATCCCGGTGGGTGGGAGGCGGGGGGAGAGAAGGACGAAACGCCGAGCGAGCAAGTAACAGAAACTTTCCACTACTTTCCCGTTCCTCGGCGACTCGTTTAAATCTTCTTCGGGGGATAAGTTGAGCGTGTCAACAGACTAACGTACCCGCATACGACGGGTTTGGGAAAAGTCGTAGATTCGTGGTCAGTAATGGGTAATGTTGGGAACCGAAGGATGGCGGTCGATCGATTCGAGGACAAAGGGGGGTGGCTCCGGGAGGACGATTATTCCGAAACGCCGACGGTTTTTGCCGTGGTCCTCGCCGGCGCGCATGCTAATGAGCCTCTGTGCGAGGCAAACTTATATACGCGAGGTTTTTCAACTTCGACGACGAGGGACGTGGAAGGGCGAAGGGTGAGTTGCCGAGGGTGATTCATATCGGCCGTCGGTGGCCGGAGAAACGAGGCCATCATTTTTTCCTCCTCCTCGACTTTGACGGTAAGGGCGAACGGCGATGTAACTACCGTCTTTTTCTTTTAAACTCATCTCCCGCGGCATGGAAAGACGGGCCAGACTCTTGGTTGACGTGGGAAAAAAGAAAGATGTAAAGCAGATAGCGAAGCACCGTCGCTCGCCTTAGCATTTTCGTATTATTCGATACCGTCTGGCAACGTTTTACCTTCAGTTCCCGAGGCTCAACGCGCCGGAATTGGCTGATTGGAAAACGCACGAAGCGTCCTACGTCGATGGTATAAAACGACGAAACGAGAACCGGAAGAACGTACATCCAGCCGACCCGGTGTCCTAATTCTGGCACGGTATGTGTGTTTATATCGATCCTCCGTAGTCGAAGCAAGTCACGGGAGCATTCCCCGTCGCTATCTCTCTGCCTCCCCCTCCCCGGTTCGTCTGGCCGTCAATCCGCACTCCCACGTTCTATCTTTCGCCCCCCTCCCCCCCCCAACGTCCCCGGTCCCTCGCGCCGGAAATGGAGACACCGGCGAAGAACTGCTGGGATGGCTAGCCGGAAGGCGTGATGGAAAACAACAGGATAACGACACTGCCGTTGGTGGGTTTTAGGAGGGGCTCAACGGGGACGGTAGGAGCTTCTAAATAGAGCAGAGGATCAAGCCCGGGGAATGTCGAAGGAACGAACCGTTCTCACCATTGAAACCACCGACAAGAATCCTGGGATATTCAACCCTGAAGAGGATGGACGATAACGGCGATAATGCACGGCCGTTGACCGCTGCTCTTGGAAATCTGGAGAACACGGGGAAAAGGGAAACGACGTTCACCGAGTTCGGCGGAGCGTGCTACCGCCACCGTCCTCTGTTTTCTTCGATTCCAGGCACGTACGTTCGGGCCATTACCGATTAAACGCCCGTAAGGATCCATAACCGTGGTGCATGTGACTCCTCCTGGTCCTCCGACTGCCCCGAGCTGACTCCGCTCTGGTCTCAACATTTTCCTTCTTTTCCTCTTCCCAGAGGAATCACCTTTTATTGCCCTGGATACCTTCTGGTCTAAGACTTTTCCTCGATCATCGAATTATCGCCGGAACTTGCTATTGGATTGCCGGGTTCTTCTAAATTTTTTAAGCTCTGAATTGGCCAGTTGACGTCATCGGGGAAGTAAGAAGGCAAGGGATGAATTCAGAGGATATAAATGAACATCTTGAGATCTGAGGACGTGGCGCCACCTCATGAAACTCAGCTACATTTAAATTTATACTTGGAAAAAAAATATTGCAAAAAGGGAAACCAAAATTCCATGAAATTTATAGCTAAGGAATAGAGCATGCGAGATGGTCGGCACTGTATGTGGGGAATAGTATTTCTCGTGGGATCAGGGGAAGAAAGAAATAGACATGGCGTGTCTGGATTCCATATATTTTTTCTCCGAAAGCCCACAATCATTCCTATTCTCTTGCGTCTTCACTCTTCTTCCCTCTAATCCTCGCAACACGTCCTTCCGTCGGCTTGAAATTCCGTTTGGCCTGTGTTCGCGCAGGACAACGCGTACAAAACTTTCGACGATGCTGGTGCTGCATCGAAATAATACAAATGTGCGCGCTACTCGATAATACGATAATCCTTCGCCCGTCGCTTTTACTTGTTCGTCGTCAGTCGCTTCCATATGAACGTAAACGTAAGGAATTCCTTAAAATCTCGCGAATATTCTGCGCCTTTACGGACGTCCGCGCATCGCCAGGAACTTCGTGAAAAGTCAACGCATCACTTTCGTTTTAATGTCCATGCTTTTATAAATATCACTGAAAGCTGTCCTTTTGACGTTCGCAAAGTTCCTGTCGAGTACGTCCGCTCAAATATTCAGACTTTGTTACCGAGTCTGAGGGTTACGTAAACGGATAATTTTCCATTCTTTGTCACATCGATGAACGAGCGGAAATGCGCCGCAGGTTTTCATATTTTCGTCTCGTACGATCCGTAAAAAATTTTACAATGAAATACTTAAGCAAATAGCGACAGCAGTGTTGGATAGCGAATGTTTCGCACACCCCAACTCATTTCCGATTTGCGAAAGATATTGAAAAAATACGTATTAGAAATTTCTATACAAATTTATTAAGAAAATCCTAACGTATCGTACACCGAAAGTTCACCCATAAAATCTCGCTCTCTTGTTATTCCATGGCTCTCTACTGTCTTATCCTAGTTTCTATGAATTATTAAATCGGTAGGGGAATTACATTAAACAAAATATCTTAAATAGTAAGACTGGATAACGATAAAAAGATCTGACACCAAAGGTCGATAACAATGGATATGCATTGTATCCCAGATACTGTGTGCATATGCTATTATATTAATTTCGATACTTTTAAATACTCTTCACTTCCAACCTACTCTACCCAACACTGCTCGTATCTATTTTACAGCTGCTTCACCCACCTTTTTCTTCACGCGGAAGCGAGAATTCCTTATGTCGCTATTAAGTTTTAAAAACTAATATCTACATAATAAAATCTTGCTTCTCTTCGCTGGACTTAAACGCTTGCAGGTAGAGAACTTTTACTTGCGCATTCGTTACGCACGAAAATAACGTGACTCCTCGTTCACTCAGAAAAGTTTGGATTCGCCTACATCCTCCAAGTATTTCTTTTCCACCGGTCAGCTTCTAGATCATCCCATCGCGCTTTTAAGCCTAACAGTCAGAAAAATAGAATTCGCTTGCCGCAATATAAATTTTCTTTAGAAAACGACGATCGAGGACTGTTTGTCTGCGAAGAAACCACGCATATATAATACAGAGTACATTATTATCGTGTCGTTATACAAAGTCTAAATGTCGTTTTCCTGAGGTATCCCTTTATTCGGGAGCTTAATGGGGTATGAGGACAGAAAGAGGATCTTCCTTCTCGAGACCTAAGACGGGGGGTCGAACGAGACTCGAAGTACCCCCATTTACAACATAGCATTCATAATATATTTTATATATAATAATTCATATATATAATAATATATATATAGATTTGTATATGTGATTTAGCGCTATATGTTACAATAATGACCAAAAAGGCTCGGGACCACAGGATCTCGGGAACTTTGGTTAGAGGAAGGGATCTCTTTGATGGAGAGGGATATCCTCATTTGCTTTACCATCGTCAAAAAAAGGAGAAACCGATTTCACAGCTCTGTTACGTGCACTTTCTTTTCGCGAGCTCCTTCTCTTCGTGGATGATTCGCATTCTCGAATAAACAACGTATCGAGATAACAGTGTGTACCTCATCCCCATATTTTTTCTAAATAAAGAATATTGATAATTACTGGCGAACGAGGAGATTGTACTGCGCGGCATTTACCCACTGGGAAACCGATTGAAAGCACGTTACGATCTTTTCTCAACAACGATAAGCACCGACCGAAGGGGAAACCTTCGTCGTTAGGAAGGTCATTTTCTGATTCGATAACGAACGTACTTTGACAAGGAAGGTGAGATTCGGGGGGAAAAGCATAAGTTTGCGCTAAAATTTCTCTATTTATAAGCCGCTATTGACGGTGCTATGATACTCGAGTTGCTCACCCGTGGCTATCTAAATTCTGTCTACGTTGTAAGCAATCCATTCTTTTCGCGCTTCTCCCCGATATTTCGCTGCTGTCTCGTCTACATTTGTCTACAGCGAAGTGCCAAAGCGAAATAGATCTAACACCGGTTTAACGTCCTCACTGACTTCTCGCGAGGGAAACAAACATACGGAAAAGAAGATGTTAGCCGGTGCGTCCAGACGAAAGATTATACGTTGCGCTAAGAAATATTACGTCACGTTTTATCACTGTTTTATTTCTCATATGTATCTCGATGATCGATATACATATCACGCGACTGTATTTTCACCTATCAGCTATGGTTTTATCGCTAGTAGACATTCTTCGCCTCTAGTTCTTTTACTAGACACATATGTGTGGCTCGATCAAGGGGATGAGGAATTAATATAGTATGCGCATTTTACGTAAGTCCTTGGGGCGAAAGCGCAATACTCATAATTCATCGTAATACGTAACTTGGTCACTTGCACGGGTTATACGGATCGGAGCTCTTTATGAAAATCAGCTGCACAACCTATTCTGCTCTTACTTTTGTAATTCGAGAAAATACAAAAGCCTCTGTTTATCAAAATTGATATCAGCAGAGTAAAAACTCAAAAACGAAAGATACCGCACTATTTCATAACGCGTACCTTGCGCTCCATGTAAATAAAAATAATCTTTTAGCGATCGCTCTAACTCGCACTCTTCGATGCGAGTCATCGATGTTCTACCGTGTAACACAAGTTTCATAGAAAAATTTTTTTCGTACGATTCTAATCGTATGTGAATATGAAAAATAAAAGTATGTCTTTCGATTAGCAATGAACACGTATATGGACTCGTACGAGATCACGCTATGCGTAATGGAACTCGACGGAACGAAAGTCAGCGATTTATCTCTTGTCGTATTCTCGAATCAGCCGTGACATTTTACCGCGGCAGTAGCAGCAGCAACAGTGGGTTCGCTTCTACATAATCACAAATCGTAACGAAAAGTATTCAATTCGATGGACGATTCGTCTCTCTCGCAGAAGCTTTTGTACTCTGTACTTGGTGCAGCCTAAACTGGGTTGCTCGTTAAAATGAACGAAAGATGGCTGATGCTTCTGGCAATAGGCAAATAATGCAATTAATTAACAACGTCCTACGCGATAAGAGGCTATGATAATAGTTCAATGATCATCTGCATCGTGCACGCGTTGACGTTTCGATTGTTGCGGATGCTCAGAGGGCTCGGGACTTTCGACGATCGCAAGCGGCGCTGGAGATCCCGGCGAACTATCCGATTCTTCGTGCGTTCGCTTGCTCACCCCAACGCCTGCGTCAGGGCCGATAAAGCTTCCACTACGATCAAACAACGCACCTTAATTAGATACTGTCCTCTGCCTCCTATATCACCATGTCGCTCGGAATATTAAACGTACCTGTAATTATACGTCGTTTGTACGATAACAGGAGCTGGACTGTACTGACCAGCTGGCGATAAAGAATGCTCCTCCGCTATGTTTCCAGGCACCAAATACTTTTCTGTTGAGAAAAAACAAGGGCACACAATTAAATCTGAACATTCACGGGCACAAGCTGAGGGTAAAAGGGTATTCACTGATGATTACCTTCTCTTCCGGAATCACTGTTCACGCCATTCGTAACGACGGTAATTTGTTGCATCGAACGGCCTTTGTGAGACGGCTGTGTAGGTGGCGCGTAGGGATGTCCCGGTGACCCCGGTGCGGATTGACTCGTAAGCTGCCCAGCCGGCGAAGGAACAGAACTGTCTGGATATGACTCAGGACCTGGCGACCCTTCCCTGCTTAAACACTCGGGGGTCATCAGACCACTGATACCAACATGCGACGGCGAAGCAGGAGCACTCCTATTTTTCAACAACATTGATAGTTAGGAGTATATGACTAGCTGTTACATTAGTCAAAAAAAGAAAGTAAATATACCTGGAAGATAGTCCGAAAGGTGCACGGAAACACGGTACCCCTCGCTGTCTTCTTCTCCTGAACGCTTGTTCAATAAGTTTAGCTTCCGATTGCGGATCTATCCTCCAGAAGGAACCTTTACCCGGCTCTTCTTGGCTTCTCGGTACTTTGATGAAATAACGATTGAGAGACAGGTTGTGTCTGATGGAGTTTTGCCATCCTTTATCCGCAGTTCTGTAGTATGGATAGTTCTTTGTGATGTATGAGTAGATGCCAGACAATGTTAATTGCTTATCAGGTGCTGAGGCTATTGCTTGGACAATGAGTTGCGCGTATGAATACGGTGGTTTAGAATCATCCTTGGGGGGACTGTATCGTGCCGTGGTACCGTTAGGCCCGGCAGATCCGCCGCTTCTATAACGCGAATCTGCTCCTGGTTCTGGACTTGATTGTCTGGCAGAGCTTTGTCCACCATCCTGCCTTTCAATTCCAGAATTTTGTGGGTCATTGGCAACAGCTGCTGCATACGCAGCAACCATTTGCAAATCTGCTGAAATATTTCTCCTGCCCTGTCCAGCTCGTGGACTAGCTGGACAGGAGTTGGCTGCACTGATGGTTCCAGTAGGAGATGGGAACGGACTACTGTATCCACCATCAGGAATATTAATCCGTAATGGTGGCAAAGGTGCTCTTTGCTTTGGTGGTGAAGGTACACGCACATTACTTTGCTCTTGCTCATCCACCAGTGATTGGAACACAAGCCTTATATTGGTACTTGGAAACCTGAATGTGCACCTGAAAAATAATTGTCTTTAAAGCAGCCTGTATGCATACAAGTTTGCTGTCTTAATCATGCAACTGCATCCCATAGATGGTAATGGAAAAAATTATATAATTGGAGGATCGACCGCGGCTGACGATAAAAATCGTGAAACTGAGTGATGATTAGACGCGGTCTCGAACGGTCGACACGTGCGCGTAGCTGCGTAAATATAACGAGCCGTGCCCTTGATAATACGAGTCCGTTAACGAATCGAACCGAACATACGTAGAAAGGAGGTTAAGGTATCCACGATGAGAGAATCGTAAGAGCACTCTCTCGCTTTCTCTCTTACTCTCGAGCTGCTCTTTGGGGAGAGAAGAAAGATAAGTTAAGTAAATTTACGTCTTTGGCAGTTGAAAGGCAGGCGCGCCTTTGCGTTGAAAGACTCCATCGACGAATACACCGTTCTTGCCGTTGCATACCATGAAGAAGAAGGGATGGTCGTAGAAGATCTCGAGGTGCCGGCGAGATATGAAGCTCGAGTGGCCCATGTTGACGTCGACCTCGCCTTTGCTGCTGTTACGGCCGATGGTGATTCGGCGCTGCCTCACCATGTACTCGAATTCTCGGCCCTCGAGACGCGCTATCGGAGCGCCCTTCGCCTCCGGATTCCATTGCATCTTCGTCGGGCTAGCCGGTGCCGATTTCAACGCGAGAAGGGCCCACGCGTCGCTCTCCTGGGTTCGCGAGTACGTAGACATAGTACCGAGGTACCGAGTCTTCCTCCTCGAGAACGGACACCGCCGACCGAGAGCAAGACCGAACGGAACCGAAAGATAGAACCGAGGGACACGCGTGTCCTCCGTCTGTGTGTTTGCAAGGCAGCCGAGGAAAAGAGAGAGGAACGTGAGAAAAGGAGAAACAACACCGTCGACGAAGGTGCTGCCGAGTAAAGCGAGCGAGCAGCTACGGCGGCGCTCGCGACTCGCACGTTCACGCACGTTCACGACTTCACGCACCGCGCGAATAATTCGCCCGTAATATGGCCGGTTCTTCGCGACTCCTCCGCTCACGGAGATAGAGGCACGAATTGCCTCGGTGCGTCACGATGTATACACAGAGAGACACGCGTATGTCGGCTCCTAGCTCGACAGAGATACGTGCACTTACACACCACGGATTCCTCTCGCTTACACTCTCTTGCGTTATCGAGCACACTCTCCCTCTCCCCTTCCCTTATATTCCTAACACGTCGTCTATCTCCCTCGAAAAATAGCACGGCTCCGAGAGACAGAGAGAGAGAGAGAGGGACGAACGAAAAGTCGGGAACGCAGAGGAGTACCGGCGGCAGCGATGATGACAATGATGACTGTTTACTCGCACAAACAGAAATATTTTCTCTCCTTCCTTTTCTCCTTGTTTACCCACCATCCGAATGGAAACGTGGGTGGCCACCGCGTGACGCAACGCACGCTCAGGGCGCGACGTTTAAACGCGATTAAACGTCGCGGCAGCGATTCCCATCACCGTCGTCGATGGTGTGTGACACGGGCTACATAACCTCTACCCAGTTACAAAAGTAGTCTCGGACGGACAGGGGAGACCCTTTCTACGACCTTGGTCTCACGTTGACCAGTTCGCTCGTTCGTCACGCATTAAGATTCTCTGTTCTGACCTCAAAGAAACGTGCCACGGCGACATTTCTCCGCACGGTACACGGGTTTCCGCCTTCCGCTGGCTAACCGCAATGGCCGAAAGAAACCGGAAGTCTTCAAGAGCGATGACGTTCGTCTTGACTATGCGCCTGTGGCGGTCGATTCAAAATTTACTTGCGCAACGCTAACGTGTCGTTGCTCGTGACGAGAGAAGGATAATAAGGGCATCAGTCACCTTCACTTCATTACAGTATACAAATGTTTGACAACTTTTTACACATCTTAGGCTTATAAATTGACTTGGAACTTGGGAAAATACCTTAATCGTCTAGCTGGCATAAGCAAGCTACGCCTCTGATAATCCAGTGAGACTCCTCTAGTTTCGTATCGAAAAGAATATACATAACAAAATTTGAGGAATGTCCAGTGGTTGCTAAAACTCCTCGTCTTGCGCTAGTTTTGTACACAGGACAATGGTAAACCGGTCGAACTTCAAAATCGTCTTTTAAGCCTGGTTTCAGCCAGAGTATAGGTACCGTATCGAACATAATTTTGGGTAGGGATTCGTCCAGTTCCTCTTTCTCCCGGTTCCACCTCGCGCCTTCTAGGAATAGTCCCTGCAAACAATGTTTAACGAAACCCTGTGCGTGAATGAGAAGACAATAAAAAATTCTGTTCGACCCACATTGATGTAGACACCATAATCTGGGGAGCTTTCGGCATGTTCCTCGAACTTTGTAATCTCAAAGTCAAAGTCCAGGCGATCAATCGGTATCCTGTGTTTTCTGGCATAGTTTTGCAAAACACCAGTTAAGAAGGACTGCGTGAAGAAGAATCCTGATATCCAGAAAACAATGGGAGCGTCATTATCGATCCAATCCTGCAGGAAATCTATCCTTGCTAATAGATCATTGATATAACTGCCAAGAGGTTTAAGGGACGGATAGGAAACTGCATCCCAGACAGCCGGTACTTTGCCCGTGCTCATGCTCATAAAAATTTCTTCCAAGTCCGAGGACATCAGAACTTCACCCTTTATCGCCTTCCTCACGTTGGTCAAGGTGTTCACAATGACTCCAGTCAACCGATTAAATCTTACAAGTTCCTGGCGTAGAACAGTGTTCATACTGTTCTCATAGAGTACGGGATATTTTTTCGAGACGTCTAGAAGGTCGAAAGGTGGTTTGATTTTCGAGAGGATGTCAGCGACTAAGTCGTAGACCAGTTTATCCGTGTCTCCTTCGGCGCTGACTCCTGTGATTTGCGGTTGAGTTAGAAGAGCCCCGGACAACAGTTGCATCGTTTCTCGGTTCTCCCTTGTTATGTCGGCATTCTCGTGCAGTCCGTAAACTTCGGGGAGTTGATCGATCGGCAGACTTCGAATATATTCCAGACAGCCTTCGTAGTCCGTGTTCTCTGGCAGTCGATATATTCCGCTCGGGGAAAAAGAATACCTGCTTTCGATATTCCTATCATTCTTCAAAATTTGGGAGCAACAGAACCATGTACGTACCGTGTATCGAAGATGACTTCAGGGTTGTAGAAATTTTTTAACAGGGCATTTAATAAACGTCTATCTTTGTCATCGGTAACACGTCCACCATAATTGCATTCTCCAGTCAAATAAAGCAGGGCGGCGAAAGGTATCTCTTCGTAATCGTTCAAAAATAGCTAAAAGCCAAAACCTACTGTAATCTACTCTAACATCGTTAGGACAGCAATAGTAAACTTACCTGCAATTGTAAAATACTGATACGCAGGTCAGATTCGTTAAATTCGTAGGGGATATTCCAGCCAAGGGGTCCGAAGTTACGTCGTTCTTGAACTACGGCATGAAAGAAACAGAGGGAAAATAGTAGACTCCTCCACTCAATTATCTTGTCGCAGCTTCGAAAGAACTTTCCGTCGGACAAAGGGTCGTTTAGATAGCTACGCAAGAGATTATTCCTCAAGCCTTTGGGCGATTCATTGGTCATTTTTACTGCGTTCTGGAGAATGGAAACGGGAAAGTCCTTGGAAGGATAGCTAGTCAGCCAAATTCTAAAGTCGGGATGGGTCGTTTCAGAGCGAGCAATTTCGTCGCAGATTCTGTCGAGTTCCTTCATCCAGGAGACGGCTAAATGGCAGTTTTGCAGGATGACCCATTCCCCGGTCTGAACTCCTTTGTTAATCATATTCGCTGCTATGGGGCCTTGCCCCTGGCCCAGGGAAATTGTCAAAAGATTCGTCTGAGGAATCCCTTTGTCTTCGGCGAATTTTATTAGACTCGCCATTGGATCTGCACCAGGTGAAAGAACAAAGACGAGGGGAGTAGCGTTGCTAGAATCATCGTAAGATGCTCGCAGGTCAAATGGCGGAGGTTCGACAAAATTTCTGCCCATATGGCGAATGATAAAGGCCCGAACAGCGGACACGACCTTGTCTGGTCTTATACACCGTAATATCACGAGTCTACTTAGATTTTCCTCATATTCCCCGCCTTCGAAAGGGGTGGGGAACGAACGAAGCTGAGGGTCGGGGAGGTCGTAATACGTTTTCCATTGAGTCGTGTGTCGCTCAAAAGATTCGCGTAGGCCGGATAAACCCGAAAGGAGACTGGCTCTGACAATTTCGGACCAGGATTTATCGGACAACCAGGAAGGAGCAGGATTAGGGTGAGGATTGTCCAGCGCCACTCCTCCGGTCAAGAAGAAGATCCATAGATCTTCCTGAAACCCACCCCCCGCTCGGGCGAGACCAATGCATAGCACCAACGAGAATATTAATTTGTCCTTCTCGAATAGGGAACGGCAAACATTTCTATAGATGCTCGCCGTGAAATAATCGTTAAGATTGTCCATTCGAACTTTGAGATTGCTGGATTTTTCGCTATTGGCAATGGCCATGACGTAGAGACGGACAAACCAAGGCAAAGAGTATTGATACATGGGATCGACATTTGCCAATTCGCTGATACAGAAAAAAAGAACAGCTCCATGCTTCGAAACAGGTTCATATCCGTTTCGAGCTTCGTCAATCTCGCCGGCAGTTTTAGCCGCGACTCTCTGCTTGGCTTCGATGTCCTCCGAAAGGACCTTCGAAGTAGACAGTATTTTAATAGCTGTCTCATCCTCCAAGATATTCCCCTCGGAGGACGAAAGAACCTCTAATATCTTGTCTTCGATTTCCTTCAAAATACGCCGATTGTTCGCACCTTCCACGATCAGTCGGTTCTTTTTTTCCTCCAATTCGGGCAACTCCTTGGCAACCATAATTCCCAGCAACTGATCCCGTAATCCTTGAGGTGTGATCATGAAATTTATCAGTGTTACCTTCACAACGATCTCCGGTAAGTAATGAGGGTTTCTCAGACGCGTTGTGATGTAGAACCGAAAGTTCTCGTTATATTCGATCGCGTGGTCCCCGAATCGCATGTAGAGGACACCTCGTTGCTTGTAGACATTCTTCAAGAGTACCGGCTCGAGGAGAGGATCGAGCTCTTCAAAAATATTCTCCAGTAAAACTGGATTTCCAAACTGAATGGCCGTTTCCAAGAGCTTGGTATAATTCGGGTCGGTTAATTTGAGGACCGTTAATTGATTCTGCTTCTCCATACTTTTGATCCACGTGTTGGCTTGATTCTGCGGATCTATCATGAGGGGCCATCGATCGGCATTCTTCACGATTATTCCGTTCTGCACGGAAAATTCATCAGCGGGAAGACCGTTGATTACCCACGCCCTGATTTCCACCGGTTCGCCAAGAATTTCGATGACACTGAACTTTTCGGCACAGGGGATACCCGCTTGAAGGCAGGACTGGTGCCATTGCTTGATAAGATTGTTTCGATATTCCACGGTGAACGCCCCGACGTAAGCAAGGACCCCTGAAGAAAGAAGTACGTCTCCTAGGACGCTGCCAAGACTGGCCCCAAGTTTTGCGGCAGTTTCGCTCCACCTTGTCTTCTCCCCTCCAAGCCCACCCAACAATTTCTCCGCCCTTTCCAACTTCTGAGCACAATGTTCTATCTGATCCTCCAATTTCTTCTTCTCTCTCGTGCATTCCGCGAATTCGTCGTTCAATGACTGCAGTTTCTCCGAAACTTCGTGAAGCAGAGCTCTCTTCTCGTTGAGTTTCTCCATCTGCGCGGCTAATTCTCCCTCGGCATCAGCCAGCATGGCTTTCTTCGGAGCGACGACCTTGATGACCCTGTCGTAAACCTCCATGGCCCTTACCCATTTACAGAGACCCTCGCAGGCGGCGGAAACCTTCTTGATGGCCTCCGGCTGAAAGCTACGATCGTTGATGAACTTGTCGCGAATCTTTTTCATATACGCAGCGGGGATGTTGTCCTTATCAAAATGTTTCAGGCTGTCCAAGAATTTTATATCCCCGAGTGCTTTGATGGAGGCTGGCCAGTAATCGTCGACGATTAGACCGGAGGTGGGGTCTTGTACTCTGTCCGGTTTGATTCCTTTAAGTATACAAACAGCTTCCATGACAAGTCGCACGCCAGCGGGGGGACTCTTCATGGATTTGACGATGGTGATATCCGCCGGTTTCAAGGTATCCAATGCTGCCAGAGCTGCTTCTAGAGCAGGCGTGGCCTCAGCCAAGTCACTTTCGCAATCATCCTTGATCGCTTGAGCAGCCGCAGCAGCTTCATTCGCCAAAGCTTCGTCGGCCGCGACTATTTCCTTCTTGGCTTCGACATTGATAGTGTCATGCTCTATTCGTATCATGAGCTTGTCGCTCAGCTGAGACTGGGCCAACAGTTTGGGCTGCAGAGACTGTAGTTCCTCTTGCATCACGCTCACTTGTCCAGCAGCGAAGTCTAATTTCTCCAAACCCTTAACATAGCGATTCTGCTGCTGAGATATTTGATCGATTTTCTGTCCGTACAACTTGTACAAGGACTTGATGAGCTGCAGGAAACTGGTGGGCGTCACGTAATACCTTCTTCGTTGGATCCTATAGTAATCCTCGCTGGCGAGGGAAACACTGGTGTGAAGCTGCTTGCAGATTTGAACGCATTTCTCGCGTAGGTCCGAATCTACGTCGAGGTGTTGCAAGGATATTCTTGCGACCCTCTCAAGGGCGTCATCGGGCCAGACTGTATACCAATCAATTGTGCAGCAGTTAACAAGGGAAGGAAACGTCCTCAGTCGATCCCGGAAAGCGTCGCCGATCGGCGACATTGTCAACACAATATGAAGATTACCCTTGACTCTATCAAGGAAGAGATTGTAAAGCGCCATTGGCGTAGTTTCGAATTTTCGTCCTCCGGTAATATTGCGCATTGCCGTTGTCATCTTGTCAAAAATTTCCACCTTCTCCTCGCTCCCATAAAGGTTCGGAATATCGCCTACGTTCAGGATCATATTTATGTCCTCTACGAAGGATTCTTCTTTTATCTGATCGTCGCCGAAGAGAAAGACCGTCGGTTTCCCGTCACAACCGACCTTCAGCAGTAGATTCTTCATGTCTTCCCTCCATTCGGATGAGCCGTAGGTCCGTGTGATCTCAATACGGTACATGAGGTACTCGCACATGTTCGTAGCTAACTTTGCACAGGAACTGCGACCAGATCCTCCAACGCCAACGAGAAGGGCATGTCCATTGTCCTGGAGCAACACTCGGGAAATTCGGGACACGTGTTCAATGGCAAATCTAAAGGAACAATGACAAAATTTCCTTAGAAAAGAGGGATAGGACAAGGGTTTCATTAGAAGGACAATAATTTCTGACCTGAACAAAACCAGGGACATCGGTGTCCTGGAAACCATATTGTACTCAGACAAGTAATAATCCATCTTCTCTTGCAAGTCCTGAAGGTCCGTGATCTCGTCGTATATTTTCGGATCAGCATCAGGTTCCATGTAATTGCCAAAGAACAAATCACGAAGATGGGAGCTGGCGATTTCCGTTTCGTTTTCCTCCAAGAACCTAGACAAGACTTTATGGATCGGTTGACGCAGTTGATCGTAGCACGTGAACTTGACCATCTCGAACAACGTTTCCCTATCAGTATCATCGATTAGACGGTCGTGGAAAACTCTGTACACCTCGTGGATCCACAGTCTGATGAGCTTGTCAGGGTCTTGCATTTTAGCAGCGGGGACCAGGAGGATTCCGGTGATGACGCGGCTAAAATCCCGTAGATTAAAGGAGTAATGGCTTTTCGCCGGTGTAGGCAAGAAGTTTTTTATAGCCGCGAGATAAATATCCATGGTCGCGCTGACGACCATTTTGCTGAGTCTTGAGACTCCTTCATCGAAGCCTTTAGCAAAGTGCCAGTCCAGTATGGCGCTGAAGATATTCGTCATTGTCGTTTTTTCGAAGGAGTCGATTCCGATGATGTTTGCGTGTCGGGTGAACCTTGAGGTAATGAAATTTGAACCACCCCCAGGTGGGATCATTGCTCCAACGAAGAGAAGGTCTACAAGATACAACATCGACGTGTCTTTCGGGTCGAACCAGTAGCCATGATCCAGCCACTGGCGAAGCAATTCTATTGGCGGCTGAGCACCGTAAATTTCTTTCCGGGGCAAACTCAGGTCATCGACGAAGAGGGTACATTGTTTCCCCATCGTGGGTCCGTACACGCCTTTCCTCCGCCTATCCAGCTTAGACATGACTATTTCCTGCGTCAGGGAGGCACTCGTACGAGCGCTAAAATTAATTACATTCTGCACGAACTTCTCTTTGGGTAACGACATGAGATAGTCCATGACTATCGCCGATTTCCCGGTGCCTGTTGGTCCAAGGAAAATTATTGGTATCGACCTCTGTACTAGCTTATTCATGAAGAATCGTTGCATGGCTACTTGGCTCGTTTGCACTATAAGCTCGTTCGGTTTTGCGTCAGGTGGTATCGGAGCCTAAGAAAATAGAAAATGAAGAAAGCTAAAACCAAACTAAATACGAAAAATGTACCTGGGCCATTATGTCCATCCAGGAAATCCAAGAACCGTTGTTCCGTTTGTCGTAGATCCATTCGTAAATGCTTGCCCTTTCAGGAAACAACTGTTGTTTCGTTAACTTAAATGCATTTGGTTTGGGATACTCCTCGACCTTCCCATTCAACAGCTGACGTAGGTAGAGGTCAAAAGATTCACGGCTGTCAATAGTCAACGTGGAGCACATCCCCCATACCATGGAGAATAGGAGTACACATTGTAGCCAGACAGTACTGACCTGAGCCTCACCTTCTAACATCGCCGTTAGTATCTTCGTGAACGACTTCAGTGAAAGAAACGAACTATAAATTAATCTGACTATTCTAGAAGGAGGGAATTTAATCATTCGCTTACCAAAAACAAGTGCAAATCCGATGTTTCCAGTAATGTTCTCGACTTGTACTTCACGAAGTGAAGAATTGGTTCCGTCAACCAGACGACCAACTCTACGACAAGTTCGTATTGTTCTGATAAAAGCTTCTTCTCGATATACTTCTTGTAGGACTCAAAAAGGGGTATCCATCCTAGGGCTGTTGGTTCCATGTAGATCATTCCACACCTGCTGACGGTGGCGGGGGAAGCGTGTTCTAAATCTGCTGGTTCGAACATCATGTTCTGTTTATGCGACATCTTGATGATCTCCCCGGACATGAGACAAAGTTTCTTATTGTCGTCGAGTACGGTGTTCATGCTTTCTATCCAGACTGCGTCAACAGGACCATCGAAGACGATCCACTTCCGTTCGACAGAGAAGGACTGGGCAAATTCCCTGAAGGTATTGGCCAGCACACCGTCGGTCCATTCGTGGGAAACTGGATCGAAGCTCCCATAAAGCTGATCGAGGGTGATTGCCTTTGGATTGATGACTCTGTAGACTGTACGGAATTCTCGAATGGTTGCTCTTCTTCTTCCTGCGAGTTCACCGAGAGATTCCGCGAGGACTTGATAAGCCTGAGTTTTGCCCCCAAGGGCATCGCCAACGATCATCAATCCATGCCGAACCAACAGCATTTCGTAAATCTGGACAATCTTCTCCACGTACCAAGGAGTGGCCTGTAAATTCCTCTTCTCGAGATTCACCTCCAGAATTTCTACGAGTTCAGCCCTGTCTGGGGTGGGTAGGGATACTTCGGGGAACAGGTCACTGTAGATGCCGTTGAAGAGAGGGACGTCCTGTGCGAGGAATTTCGGGAGATTAACATCAACGATAGCTCGCAGAACAAGGACTGACTCGTCGCCATCGGGGTACTTGAGTTTTAGGTTTCCAGCGGCAGTCAAAACGGTTTTCACCGCGCGCATGCCATAATCGTAATGATTCTGGGAACTGAGCTGTTCCGAGCAGAGTTTGTACGTGTGAACGATCTTCGCGGACAAGGCAGTTGCTTCGATGAAACCAAAGGAGTAAAGGGTAATTTCTCCTATCATGGCGTAGTCAGGTACCATCATGGCGACCGTTCTGAAGAGGACTTTTAAATTGTCCGGAAGTTCTTGGCGACCGGCGTAGCCAGGATTCATGGTAATTATGATGTTGCAAGTGGGATTCAGCTTGATCTCCGTGCCCTCGAAGTGAAATTTTTCGAGCTTCATGCTGATGGCCATTTGGACTGAGAGTATCTGCTGAGCAATTACCGATAGGACCTCGAGCTCGATTCTGTTGAATTCGTCGAAACAAGCCCAAGCTCCGGATTGAGCGAGGCCCTTGAAGAACTTCCCCATGGCCTTGTAATCCAGTCCCTCCGAGCAGTTGAAGACCACGCACTGTTTGGCCACGGCCTTCGCTAGATCCTTCGACGTCTCAGTCTTTCCCGTTCCTGCAGGTCCTTCGGGAGCCCCACCAAGGTTCAACTTCAAGGCCCCCATCAACGTTCGATAACAACGGTCGGTGAGAGGCGTGATCACCAGTCTCCCCGTGTTGCCAAGATACTCGAAGGCGTAGAGAACGCTGGTCGTCACCATTGATACAGTAATGGCATTGTCCAGCCAATAGTATCGCAACTGAGCGATCCAGTTGAAGTCCATCACATTGTCCACCTCTTCTCGGACGAGTAAAGCGACAACGTCCCTGGCATGTACATCGATGACGATCAAAGCGTTGAGCGTTAGCCTCGCCATTGGTTCCAGCTTGCCCCTCACCAGGGCTACTGTGCTCTCGATTTGTCTGTTGCACTGGTCGAGGTAACTGGCGGTTGAACCATCCTCAAAGGACTCGCAGACATCGCTGGTCCAGTGAGTCTGACTGGCGCAGATGACTATCTGGCCTGGCCAGGAAAGTATCCATTCCTCACGAATGGATTGGAAGTAAGAAATGATACTTTCTTCAGCGATGTCACGGAGGGAGGTGACCATCAATTCTTCCACTTGTCTCAGCCATCTTTCCACCATACCTTTTGCATCGGAGGGGTAGATTTTTCCACTGAATGGTACGTATTCCTCCTCCTCCGAGGACATGCCTATTATTTCGTCCTCTCCTGCGAATCGTAGGGTGCTGATACCCTCGAAACATTTCTTCAGGTGCGGTTGAACCCTCTGAGGATCTTTCGTCTCAGAGAGAATCTCCAGCAATTCGTCGTTCGACAGGAAGAAAAATCTTGGGAAGAAGAGTCGTTTCTTCTCAAGATAATCGTTCAGCCCCTTTTGTATGGCCTCTAGCAAGCTGTTACACAATTCAAACTGTTGTAACATGTTCTGCATTGCAGTGGCATCGATGACCCTTTGGTTCTTCTCGACATAGGCCATAATATCTCGCCAAATCTCGTCCATCTTCCGAAAATTCTTCGATTCTATAGGCATCTGTCGCATGATGTCCTCGCTGCTGAATATGGGCTCCAGGTACATCCAGGTCGACTGACAGAGAAGCCACTGATCGATGATGTCCTGCATGAGGATGAGTTTCTCTTCCCAAGCCCTGGTCTCTTCCTCGAAGGCTTTCACGAAGGGTGATCCCCTGATAGTTTGGGTCTTAAGAATATGATCGTCCAATAGCTGTTGAATGTCGTCGAGGGCTGTGAGAATTCTTACGCCTGTCTCTCGATAGGGCGTCAGTTCGAATTGAACTTCGAGCCACTCGTCCTTCATCTTCCGCAAGTTCGTCAACAAGGCATGTTCCTTCTCAGCAGCGGACGATATTTCCTCGAGTTTCTCCACGTAAGGAAGCAATCCATAATTAATCATGTCCGACAAGCTGCTGCCTTCCGTCGGGACAATCGGCCTTGACGTGCCAGCGACACGACTGATGGCTTCCCAGTGTCTGGCTTGCATGCCCGGCGTGCAAATCACGCTCAAGAGGGGTACAAACTGTCTGAACTTATCGACCTTGCCCCGCACCATCTCTGCGATTCGTCTCGCAGCAGGAACCTCATGCAGAGCTCGAGATAACTTGTACAGGTCCCTCCAAGTTTCGTCAGTTTCTTCCCGGACTTGATCAGCATCGAGACCAGCGAAAGATCCGTAGAACCACTTCTCGTAGTTCCTGTGGAAGCCGAGAACCGTGTGCCAGAGTTTGTCGAAGGTGTCGACCGTCGTAGTCATGGTGGGGAGAGTAAGATGAGGACTCAGCTCCATTTCTAAAAGTCCCTCCTCCTCGTTGATGGCCTCTGCTTCCTTGACAATCTCCGCCATCTCCTTGGACAGAGTTTCCACCTCCTCCGTCGCCTGTTCCATCTCTTCCATTGTTAAAACAGGAGGGTCTTTCTTCTTGAACCGCTCAATGGCCTCCTGCATGGCATTAATCCTCTGCTCGAAACCGTCTCGCTTCGTTCGCAAAGCTCCCTCGAGGAATTCCTTCCTCATTTTAAGCCTCATGGTTGCCAACTCCATGGCTCCTTCCATTTCCTTCGGCCAGGTCAACGTCCGGGAATTCAACTGCACGTCCTCGTCAGATGGGGGTTCGAAATCAAAAAGAAACAATATCAACTCCGCTGATCTGGCCAATCGACTCCTCAGATCGAACATCGTTGAATCACGACTCTGGCAGAGGTAGTCGAAAATCTCTACGACTTCTCTCGTTGTTTCCGGCATTTTCGAAATATTCTCTGCTATCTCGTCGAAAATGGAACACAATTCTCGATTATTTGTCGTCAATTCCTCGGCAAAAAAGTCGCAGATTCTTGTGCGAAGCGCATAAAGTTTTTGCCTCATTGTGTCGTTTATTAAACTGCAGTCGATCTCAATCATGTTCAGGGGTACCTGCATCAATATATTCCATTCCAAGATCGTCTTAAAAATTCTCAGAATATTCCTCACCTTATTCCGGAAGGTGCAGATTTCTCTGCTAAGATCATCATACTCCTTAATTTTATTAGCAAATTCGTTGATTAAGGGTATCGGTTCGATGGCGAAAAAATCATCTAAACTTTGCTCGGCCCGACCGTCCACAATGTACATTGAATTTTCGTAACTCTTCAAATAGTTTGCTGGGCCAATAGCATGCGGCTGGATTATTTCGAAGATATCGTTTATCAACGTTTGTACCTGCGGTCACAATTATCCCGAAAATCATAAAATTAATGACGTTCTTGAGAATCTAACAGTACCTCATCTTCGTGTCGTAAAATTGCGAACAATGTTTCCGTCGATCGCAATTCAGGGAAGAGTATTGAATCGATTGTAGGAACAGAAGATGCTGCGTTAATTATTTTGTCAACGCAACGGGAAATGATTCCATGAATTTCCGGAATGTTTGGTGTGCAGCGCAATATTTTATTGCCAATTCCCAGGGTAACGTTAACGGTCATAAACGGAGTGCTATGATCATTAACCCATGATGAATGTAGTAGTAGGGACAATTCATAAGAGCAAAGGAAACAAAATGATTTACCGTAGGAATGTTAGATCTCGATATTCACCCTCGTAAAAATTACCGTCCTTGTAGTTTGCGAGAAAATCTCTGACGTGCTCTAAAGTATTGGTCACAATGATTCTCAATTGCTTGGATAATAAGCTGTTCACGCTGCGGAAAAATTTCTCAATCAGGGCGGTCGAAGCATCACGTTTTTTCTCGACGAGATGAGACCAGGCATGTTTCCTCTCGAGAAATATTTCCGCGACGTCGGCGAGCCATTCTTTGTGTAGTTTTTCCTTCGCAGATGTACAGAAGGATGACACTTTCGATTCGATCTCCAACGCTGCTACCGGAAGTGTTCCTAGATCATCAATTTTGATGATCGTCATGTCACTATATCTGGAGGGAAAAAGTGAATGTCCAGTAAGCAGAGAAATTTGATCGAAAAATGTTTTTTTATTCTTGAAGTACAAACTTGGTGAACCACAAGTCACGAATTTCTCTGAATATTTCATTTCCGATGAATAGATTGTGCAGAATAAAATTCTCTGCTATTATTCTTGCTTGGTGCCATGGTACTGGTGCACGGATGTTCAAAATCGGAAATTGCACTGGAATCGTGTCCACGTTTAATCGTTTGCGCTGGTCAGGGTCAAGAAGAAGATGATCAATCACGGCGAAGCGTAAACTCTCGACATAGTTACTAATTATTTCCGGCTGCAAACCCTTCAGAATTTCGTCGAAACTACAAGTAAACTTATGCGTATAAGCTAAGACGAAAAAAAAGAAGGAAAATAGAAATGACAAGTACGACTTACTCGACACGATTCCGTAATCGACCCACGATTCGTTTCTTTGCTCTTTCAAAATGAATACAATCGTAAGGTTCTATGTGATGCTCTGAAACGCAATGATTACATAAATAAGATATTCTTGAAATATCCTCCTCTCTAACGTAACTTCGTTGCTCCGTTTCAACCAGTTTCATAAGCTCAACTAACTGATCGTCAATCGATCGAGGAAGTTCGGCCTCTCTTAATCTCAAGATCTCCTCTTCCCCAGGGCCCACTTTATCCTCATTTCCCTTTGCCAGTTTCTCTGCAACCTTACGCTCTTTTTCCGCAACTCTTGCCATTTTTCTGCGTAACCACGTGCCGTCCGCCAAGTCTGACAAATTCACAATGTTCTCAGGCAGAGCATCGCGTTTTTTCTCGATCTTTTTGGCAGCCTTTCGACGCCTTTCTGCGTGTTCGCGGATCAAATCATACGGTGGATATTGCAGAGACTTTCCGATTTCGAAAGTTCGACCACGTGGTAAGGGTCTCCTTTTTTTCAAAGTTCCTACATGATGCCCCCGCATCATGGGGGTAAATTTACCGTCCGCGTTGTAATCCACTGGCTTAACGTTTCCCTCTAAACTGTCGTACGGAATTTCGCCCATTCGAAAGTGATCTACGAACAATTTGGGACATTGCGAAAATTTGATGGATCCCTCCACTTGTGATATTCTCTGATTCTCTGATTCTCTTCTCCATCTGGCACCTTCCGGTTCATCATCATTGATGTCTCCAGACCCTTCTTCCATTTTACATACAAACATAGGCTCTCACGCAACTGGTTTACGTAAATGTGTGATATGTACTTTAGTCAACAGTGGCTTCAAAAGAAGTGTAAGAACGATACGATATTTGCTTTACTTTATTCACTGTTATATCCCTGGACGTCGTAACCACGGCAACAAAACTACTAGTATGGATGGATTGGATGAAGGGGTAGGTGATTCACACACAGTTGTTTGTCAGTTAATATGTTTTTATTATAAATGCTTATTACTCATAACAAAATAAATTAGTCGATTAGTCATGGGTCGAAGATTCATAACAGCATTGATGGATTACGTCGACGAACAGCCGGCGAATTTACGTTCTCTTCCCCGCCCTGTTTTGCTGAAACCAAAATATGCAGATTGTCAATAATCGAATCATTTCGATCTTCTGATTCTTGTTACAAATGAATGATTCACCTTCGACAAGTTTGGAATGTTCTTTCAAGAGAAATTTCTTATCTTGCGACTGCAGGAGCAGCATTTCGCGTAGAATTCGGATAGTTTCTTTGCTGGCTTCAACTTTGGCACGAAGGCAGTATACTCCGACGCTGTAACATTATGTTTAGAAGTAAATAATAATTCTATATCCCTCGACCGTTAACAATATCGACTTACCACATGCTTATGAGAATCGCAGCACCTGTGACAGGTCTGACGAGAATTCTGAGGATTTGTGAAAACGTGTCATCCGCATCCAACTGCAGAAGTCCCTGTACGAAGAATTCCATGGTGAAATTGTAATTTCTGAAGGGTCCACAATTGTCGCAAGGGATGCTGGTGAGGACGTAACTGAGAGTGGCGAGGGTGCAGATCATCCCGAGGAAGGCAAGGGCCACGAAAAGTGTCTGCGTTTGTGCAGCTCGCCAGGGTTTGGACGGAGGTGCACGATATTTAAATAACCCGTGACTCTTAATACAGAACATGAGGAGCATCTTGACACTGATGATGAGAGACATCGGAGGACTGAAATAAAATGCTAGCCAGAACAATGTCTGGTTGTACGTGAGATTCGATGCATTACTCGCGACGTCGAATCTCAAGTCCCCAAACCCGCAAGAAAGTTTATTTCGCAGAATAAAATATATTGTTTCCAGGAGATAGCTGCCCAAAATAGATACGATCAGGTCCACAAGAATTAGACGATATATTTCTTTTCCTAGTTTGGTCTGCCAGCAACCAGTGGTCCCTTCTGTCAACCAGAAAAGGAGGAGGGTTCCGATTATTGTCGCAGCGAGAATGTGAATCCTGATGACCGATGTGTAAAGTGCTGTACGTTCGTTCGCGTATTTTTCGCATCTTGCCTGAAGAAAATCTTATTTATTTCAAAGCGTCAAGATAAATATCTCGTGGATTATAATTATGTACCAGACAAGAGACGATCGCTGGAAAAATGTTCATGATAACAGTGACCACCACCGGTACCGTCATTATCGATAGTGTTCCTGCTTCCTCTATTCCGTAGACGTTCAATAATTTCCACAGTAAAACAGCAATACCGGAAGTCACGAGGAGACAGATAATTGTCACACCAAAACGTATCGTCAGTTTTCGAAATTTCACGAGAAAATCAGAGTCGGAGCTCTTCTCCTGCTCCGCCAAAGTTTCCTTTAATTCTCTGTACAAGGTGGCTGACCATAGGTTCGCGACTTTAGCGGATGAAATATTGAAGTCCCAACCGCAGAAAATTTTATTCGTGTAAAAATTACGCACATTTCCGCTGGTTTGTACGTAGCATTTACTGTAAGACTGAGCGACTCTGTGAATGAATATCGTTATCAATACACTACCGGAAGTATAGCTGGCAATTGCGGTTGTTAAAAACATACTCCACTGATAGTACAACGAAGGTGAAAATGTAACAGCAAACTGTAGTTAAAAAATATGCTGAGGGGATATTATAATGATAATCAATTATTTTCTCCATGGTATGATTACCGTAGAACCCATAGTACATTATCGTGTCCGTGAAGAATCCCTGAAATGACGAATTCTTGTCTTTTTTTCGCTTGTAAGCAACGTAACTTCGTGAACGACGCACTTACGCTGCCTGTGACAAAGTCAAAAACGCTGACGTTAGAAACTGTGTTCGGAGAGTCCAATGCCTGCGGCAATGCGATCAAAAAAGTACTGAAAGCAAAAGCGCTCTAGTTTTGGCGAGATCTACGTTTAATGTAACTGGGAAAGGAATTAACTAACGCTCCGAGTTACCTCAAAATGCATACGATTACATTGATAATAATCAACTGTCTCAAGAATATAAAATACGTAGCTATACCGCTTCCGAATTGTCCTACGATGGATTTTATAGTATTTTGCCAAAGCTGTACGAAGCGCAACATGTCTCTTATATTCGCGATCATCTGAAAATCGGTCATCCGTGAGCTGCCGGATAAATCATTCTCCTACCAACTACATCCAGTAAAATAATTCATCAATCACCCTCTTAAACGTTAGAGTAGTTCTATATTTAAACCACTTCCAACGACTGATCGGTGTTTCCTTGGAGCGCCGATCTACGGTATCCTGTAATTCGAGTTTGACGGATTTTTTAACTGCCAGACTTTGAGCCATGGCTCGCAGAGTCTTTGTTCGTAATAAGGCCGATGACGGGTCATCTCGTAGAAGCTTATCATTTTGCCGCAAGAAATTCGCTATGGTACGTGCTTGTTCCTCTATTGAGCCTTGCGGCCGTCTCACCCGTAAAGTCACATACGGAATTACTGAAGAAAGGTTCTCTGGGGAGTCGTATACGCCTGTCGCTGTGCCAGTAAGAGAACGTGTACTGTCTCCGCAATGAGATTTACGATGCAAAATACCTAATACAACGTACCCAAATTCACCGACATCTCGTAGGCTTCTGGTGTGGAAACTCCTTGTCTTGAGGACGGATCGAGTGGTTCCATTTCCCCGACAGATTTTTCTGTCTCGACATGAAAATCCTACTAATTAAAGCCAGAACTGTCCGTCTAGATATATTTTGGTAATTACTTTTCTTTCTTTCGCGCAAAACGTTTAAGAACTGCGATCTTCTGTTACGATAACGTTAAACAACTGGATGAGTTTATCTCTGATTCATACATCTGTATGGATGTGCACATGTGTATGCACATGTACATGGTAATTTTTAATCATTACGATAATCTCACAGCACAATCATTTTATACCCTTTCCATTTCACAGGATATCACCTACCATCGATAAGTTACAAATGTAATTTTAATGACAAATATACGCCAGGAATTAACATTTTCACTGCAATAGGTTGTAGATGAATCTATAACCTCAAACGTTAGCGATACATTTATATAAAGCCTTGGGTTGTTTTGTAAAAATATAATACGATAATTTTGTGGTAAAAAAGTTTAATTTAAAAATTTTTGTATTTACAGACACGTACAAACTGTCAACATAATTATTACGGTGAGCTTAAGTTGCTCACAATGTAAGTAATGAATAACAAACTGATTCGGTGAGACATTCTGTTATCTACGACAATGATGGAATTAATCGGACTTTAGTATATATCTAAGTACAATGAGTAACTGTATACTCCTTATTTACGTCTGACCTGTTGGGTTCATCCCTCAGTTTTGGAGATAACAGTCTATTATGGTCTTATAGAATCACTCTACATACACGGTAACGCAAAACTAGCAGTTCGAATTACGAAGTAATAAATTATATAAGAAGTGTATAAATATATAGATACAAGATGTAAGAGACTGGTGTAAAGCGCCATATTACCGAGTAATGTTATCGCGGTATATGCGGATCATTTTCAAGGATAATTTTTGCAGACATGTGACGATCGAAAATATAATAGAAAGTGATGACATAGCTTTATTATAGTTATTGTAGATATCTTTTTAGTAGAAAATAACTTTTTTCACACTACAATCTTCCAATGTCGGGCGTCACGTTCACAGTCTCACTCTCTCTCTCGCCTTCTTTTTCGAACGGAAAATGCAGAACGGCGAGACTAAGGTACATTGCTTTTTGAACAGAGGCTTAAATTAGTTCATTCTTGTGCAATGGCGATTAGTTAGCCGGAAATGCATGCTAATATTACTGCACTATTATGAGACTACTGCAATAACATTGATACAAGTTAGGTCACGTAAAATTTGCTTGGAAATTCATATTATGTAGCGCATATTTCAATAGGTTTAAATTAAAGTATAGTTGCATGTCGCATATTTTTCTTTTTCACGTTTCTCACTAATTTCATAAAAACCTGAAAGAGCACATGAGTGATATACAGAGTGTCTGTAAATGCATAATCAGCTTAAGATCCTTACCGGAAATAAAAGATGAGCCGACAACACATCACCACATACTGTATTCACGTATGGAATCATCATATTCAAACATCATGAAAAATCCGACTAGAGTAAGATATACAACAACATTGCCTGCTAAAGTGAGATAACAAGCACCCCATTGTATCTGAAAAGTAGGTAGAAGGTAAAAGACTATTCTGATGCCATTGATTGTGAACTTAATAACTCCCAGTTACCACTGGATCATCAGCAGGAGAGCGTGCTAACACAATGGGAAGAGCAAAGGATGATACAACAATCCCCATGGTGATGAATATTGCCAGTTCTAAACATTGATTGTTACTCATCCCAGAGTCATCCTCAGATCTTCGTGCAATCATTATAGGTATAGGTGCCAATATATAAAACAGTACTACAAAAAATGGCCACCAGACCCTAAAATTGAGATAAAATAATTAATAAAAAATGGCTAAAAATTAAAAAAAAATTAGGAGTAAAGCTTGATTTTTACTTGTAGACCGGTAGTGCACATCCTAGTATGACAAATGTCATACCAATTGAACCAGCAAATGCCAGTACAACTAATCTGAAATAATCATCAGTATGCTTTAAGTCTTCAAGGTCTATAATTCAGGCGAGATAATAAATTGTATGATGTACTTACGCTATTTTTGTAGAAAGCCCCAAACAAGGAACATGAAACAAAAAGGGAAACTTCAATGTTAATATTTACATGTCTACTAACCGGTTTCGTAATACGTTAATAATGTTTGTGTTAAATAATTGGGGTTCCTGGTTCACGTTACGCATTGTTTTTGTATTGATATACAAAAGTTCAAAGTAATAATAGTGTATGTTTACAAATGAATCGCAATAATGACAACTAGTGTAAGTAGGTTATGATTGAAGTTTGTCAATTTGAGTTTATAATCATTGTGGACATTAATGTCTCGGCTAATGTTTGTGGGGAGTGTGGCATCATTAAGAAAAACAATAGTGTTGTACATAATTAGGAAACTGTCGATTAACCTTTTATCCCGGCCATCGCAGCTCGATTTGACAAGTGTGACCAGCGTCTTTATATTTGTCTGTATTTGTCGAACTCTGTCACCGTCTAACGTGTGACGTAAACCTTAATAAAGTCCCGTATACATATATTTCAAAAAGCATAGAACCGACTTAAATGTAACATGTACCTTGCTATTCTATACAAATTTATGCTTATTAATTACTCAATTGCTAAGTTTTCAGCATAAATTGTATAAGCAAGTACACTGAAAATGTTAAAATTGCATTATAATGTAGGGAGCAGGCGAGTTTCTAATCTTGATAAGCTAACGCTGTATGTCCAAGAAAAGGTAGACAATTGGTTGGCCGACGTGGAACCAAGTGTTTTAAGTTTTCATTGGAGGACCAATTTATATATTTCTCGTGAAGACAATTTCCCAGGTTCGCTGCTGATGGTTGCTGAAATTTGTGCAACTTGGCAACGCGAGAGCTCAACGCGAGCCATGACAGTTTCAAGCGAATAATGTTCGCCGAGTTGCGCTGGATTGGTTGGACTCGTTGGTAACTCGTGCGTAGTCTGAGAAGCAATTGCGGCCGTTACGTGTGACTTTTTCCGTGTAAAACCGATTAAAAGATGAGTGACTCGAAAGGGTAAGTTAACATGAAGAAGAAAACACAATAACTGATTGTCTGCGCGATGACTTTCATTATCATCAAATTAGTCTTCTACGCGCGAGGGAACGTTGATAAAATACAACAGGCCGACTCTCAATTTTACGTTGTCATCATGTCGACGCAACGCGTTGTTTCCGACTTTTTTTACATCTTCTTTCGAGTAAACTAGTTGATTTTCTGCAAAAGTACGCCCGTCATTATTATTCCGATAACTATCGCAAACCGTTAGGTTTATTGATATAAATCGACCTTATCCTTTTCACCCATTTCCGCCAACCACGGCCGGTTAGTAACTCAAACGTGACAAAGAAATTCGAGACGAACGTCAATTCCACTAATCATTGGAATCGAAGAATTTACGTAATTTATATAAAATGATATATTCATTGTATGCAGCCACTAAGAAAAATAATGTTTTTATTATATTGTTATTGCTAATAATAAATATAATAATTTACAAATGAAAAACATTTCGGTTTACTCATTGTTTTATGAGGTTCAATAATATTTTGATTTCCTTGTAGTGGAGAAGATTTGGCAACTGCCATCCTTCGTAAGAAGGACAGGCCAAATAGATTGTTGGTAGATGAAGCTATTGCTGATGACAACTCAGTAGTAGCCCTTTCACAAGCTAAAATGGATGAACTACAATTATTCAGAGGAGACACAGTACTCTTGAAAGGGAAAAGGCGCAAAGAGACAGTATGTATTGTCCTGTCTGATGAAACTTGCCCAGACGAAAAGATTCGTATGAATAGAGTAGTCAGAAACAATCTTCGTGTACGCCTGAGTGATGTAGTTTCTGTACAAGCTTGCCCAGAGGTGAAATATGGCAAACGCATTCATGTATTGCCTATTGATGATACAGTAGAAGGCCTCAGTGGGTAAATATAAAAAGATTCAATGGTTATTGCATTTAACAGTGGTTTGATGTATGCGGAATTGATAGCATTCAATGATTCTTGTGGATTTCAGGAATTTATTTGAGGTGTTTCTGAAACCATACTTCCTGGAAGCATACCGTCCCATTAACAAAGATGATAACTTCATTGTACGTGGTGGGATGCGTGCTGTAGAGTTTAAAGTAGTGGAAACTGATCCTGGGCCATTTTGCATTGTTGCACCTGACACAGTTATTCATTGTGAAGGGGATCCAATTAAGAGAGAGGTACACATGACACAACCTATTATTTTTGTTTAGTAATTAATAGTATATCTACAGAATGTTTATCAATTTCTATAGGAAGAAGAAGAGGCTTCCAACGCCGTGGGTTACGATGACATCGGAGGTGTACGTAAACAGCTAGCCCAGATTAAAGAAATGGTGGAACTCCCGCTGCGACACCCTTCTTTGTTTAAAGCTATAGGTGTAAAACCTCCACGAGGTATTCTGTTATATGGGCCACCGGGAACAGGCAAAACATTAATCGCACGTGCGGTGGCTAACGAAACAGGAGCATTTTTCTTCCTTATTAATGGTAAATCAATTTCTCAATGCAGTACGCAAGTAGAATTTTCATAAGATAAACTAAGCGATTTAATTAAACAGGTCCCGAAATAATGAGTAAACTCGCTGGAGAATCCGAGAGTAATTTGCGAAAGGCATTTGAGGAAGCCGAGAAGAACTCACCTGCCATTATTTTCATTGATGAACTTGACGCTATTGCTCCGAAAAGAGAGAAGGTGAGATATTATTGGAGGACGTGATTTAATGTTATCACAGAATGATACTAATAAACAAACTTTGGATTAGACACACGGTGAAGTAGAGAGACGTATCGTATCGCAACTGCTGACATTGATGGACGGAATGAAACAGAGTTCTCATGTCATCGTCATGGCCGCAACAAACCGGCCTAATAGCATCGACGGTGCTCTGCGGCGTTTTGGTCGGTTTGACAGAGAGATAGATATCGGTATTCCGGATGCTACTGGTCGTCTAGAGATCTTGAGAATTCATACGAAAAACATGAAACTCGCTGATGATGTTGATTTGGAAGAGGTTTGTGAATCATATTAGCCAAAATTCTTATTAAAAATAGGAAACACAATGCAATTTAATTGAATTATTTTAGATCGCGTCTGAAACTCATGGTCATGTCGGAGCCGATTTAGCGTCGTTGTGTTCAGAGGCAGCTTTGCAACAGATTCGTGAGAAAATGGATCTCATTGATTTGGAGGACGATCACATAGATGCAGAAGTGCTATCTTCGCTCGCTGTTACTATGGAGAACTTTAAGTACGCAATGACCAAGAGCAGCCCAAGCGCTCTACGCGAAACTATCGTGGAAGTACCGACGGTTACCTGGGACGACATCGGAGGTTTACAAAATGTCAAGATGGAACTGCAAGAACTTGTTCAGTATCCAGTCGAACATCCGGACAAGTTCTTGAAGTTTGGTATGCAACCGTCACGAGGTGTGCTGTTCTATGGTCCGCCCGGTTGCGGTAAAACACTGTTAGCCAAAGCCATTGCTAACGAATGTCAAGCCAACTTTATATCAGTCAAGGGACCAGAGCTTTTGACCATGTGGTTTGGTGAATCAGAAGCTAATGTTCGAGATGTCTTTGACAAAGTAGGTCACAAATCTCTACGTTCCGAACAAATAAAACATTGTACTTTGATGAGATCTAATGAGTTATTTTTGTTATTAGGCAAGATCGGCAGCTCCGTGTGTATTGTTCTTCGACGAACTTGATTCTATTGCGAAGTCTCGTGGAGGCACTGTTGGTGATGCAGGTGGTGCAGCGGACCGTGTCATCAACCAGATTTTGACAGAAATGGACGGCATGGGTGCCAAAAAGAACGTGTTTATCATAGGCGCAACTAACCGCCCTGATATTATTGACCCAGCTATCCTGCGACCGGGAAGATTGGATCAGTTAATTTACATCCCACTGCCAGACGAGAAATCTCGAGAGGCTATCTTCAGAGCAAATCTCCGAAAATCGCCAGTAGCTAAGGTACTTCTTTATTAACGGGTCTTAATTATCACCTTTCTTCGGTCTTATCGGCACCTCGTTGACCGCATGTCTTCTTTCTGTGTTCAAGGATGTGGACTTGAGCTACATCGCGAAAGTAACACACGGATTCTCTGGTGCTGACCTGACAGAAATTTGTCAACGCGCTTGCAAGTTAGCCATTAGACAATGTATCGAGACTGAAATTCGTCGCGAGAGAGAACGTGCAGCAAATCCATCGGTATCCATGGACGTAAGTACTACTCGTCTATCTCGTAAGAAAGAATTTCGTAGCTAGTACTGACGGATGTTGCTTAAAATTGCAGATGGATGAGGATGATCCCGTACCGGAAATCACGAGGGCTCACTTTGAGGAGGCAATGAGGTTTGCCCGACGTTCCGTTTCTGACAACGACATCCGCAAGTACGAAATGTTCGCACAAACTCTTCAACAATCTCGAGGGTTCGGAACGAATTTCAGGTGAGAATCTAAATGCTCAGTGATATTGGAATATTCGTCTTATCTTCCGATGTTTGATACATTGTTTGTATTGTTCATAAATCGTAGATTTCCACAAAGCGGAGCAGGTGGTACTCAAGACACGACGCAAGGGGATCAAGCGTTCCAAGATGACGGTGACGATGATCTCTATAGTTAAGTCTCTTTGTTTGCGTGCATCTCATTACAGTGAACATACGACAAAAGGGCCTGTCCGTTACCACATACATTTTACACAGATAATTTTTAAATGGTTCAATGAAAAAGAAATCGAAATAAATTAATATTGTAACTGACGTTCCATCGAGTATGTACAATTATGTGTATTACACGCATCACACATCCTGATTGAATTACGAAATATATTACAAGGTCAATGTCTCACTTTGTAACTGACACCTTGTTGGATGTTATGAAATAACTGTTTACAAATACACGTGTCTAATAAGAGAAGGCTGTCGAATGGTTAGATCATTTTCTAGCGATTGACGAAATTTTAATCAGTCGCAAAAAATTATATAAATATTCTACGAAATTGAGAAATATTTTGACTTTCCGTAAACATGCGCGTTCTCATTCCAAATATAATGTGTTAAGATACATTGCTGCTTGTACTCGTAGCCTTGAAATAATATAATAATCTACTGTTCTTTCGTGACTGAGTGTCTCGAATGTGCACAGACAATTTATAACTGCCCGAAATAAAGTAACTTACACGTACATATTCCCAAAAATTCCTCGTCATACGTAAAATATCATGCACTCACGATTGGCTCAGCATGCGAAGCGGTAAAAATTACCGCGGTCATCGAGTGCTCATTTTTTTTTACGTAAGATAGACCCTTTTGCTGGATTATCACTGTACTTTGTGATTTTTATTTTGTCACCCGTATTTGGCTATCAGATTGTGGTAATGTGTGTTTGCACTATGAAAGTGTACAGGCGCTCCACCAATGGTGATATGTATCGATGAATTTACAGACTTCTTTTAGTAGTAAATTTACTTATAAATTACCAAAATGTGGATCTTATTAATCGAAAACCTTCCTAAAATTCGACTCTGGGTGGAAAGAAAAGTCAGCAGTATCACCTTATGTTTCCAGATTAGCATAATTACGTATATTAATATGAAATTTCATAGGTAATAACGTCGATGTTTAAGCCTCCGCAAATGTGTATTTACAATGGTTATTAGCGCATTTATTTATTTTTATAAAAGTAACACTATTTACCAAACAAGACTCGTTAGTATAAAACCGCCGAAGGACACATCGTGATTGTAATGGTACTGGCCTCGCATGTCATAGTCACGCTGAATGCCCCGCTTGAAAAAAGACGAGAAACTTACGAGGAGAATGGATTCGCTCTGGGCCGATACCTGTTTCGCACGCGCGAGTCTCTATGTAAAATTTACATAGCAGAAGTGAACAAGGATACATTCTAATCGCAAGAAAGTGTTCTTCGTGTACACGAAGCTGAAGGAATGGAATGGAACGGCAGCGGAAAACTTGTAATTTTTTCCCGCAGACAGACAGACGACGCACTGATTGATATGACATTATTATCATTTGCTCCCTAAGGCTTATCCTTAAATCGTCGTGTTTATTGGAAAAATTCTAGAGAAACGGCATGCAAACGCGTGATCGGCCTGCCTAGAATCGGTATGATCTTGATACGTAGTAAAATTCGCTAACTTACATGATACACAGATGGGAGTAACATGAAAACACATTAATTATATCGATATTACATAAAGAGATACGCGTTACTCTTCGTAGCGTCGGCGCTTGTATAAAATTCAAGCAGATCGACGCACACATTCCCATCTTAACTTTTACAAGGAGGTGTAAACGGGTTCGCGAATTTGAAATCTTACCCCAGGTGAAAACCAATATAAGAAAGTTTGGTTTCTGGGATGGTAGAATTAAAGTTATATTGTAAAAAATGCTACAAAAATGTAGCAATCTAGTTACAATCAAACGCCATATTGTATAAGAACAAACACATTAGAATGAACCCTTTATAACGCGATTAATCCGAACAAATTAGACAGAAGTATTATCCGTCAATTCCCATAAAAATATCCTTATGAAATATTGATAACTTTCCTTCGCGTGGTGGTTGGCTGGTTGTCCCTCCAACACCTCCCACGAGAGACAGTCACAGCTATCTGGGTCACTATTCAAGGACTAACTACATGTTTTTCTAGGCAACCAACTTCGATTATGGCTAGAAATTTGAGAGCTGTATCGCACTATCGAATGCGCCTCTTCGTCGCAGATTCCCTGTTTTATTTTTCTTCGTATTGAGCCCCGCCAATGACGAGGTGATATCTAAACGTTTCCGACAAAACGTAGCACGGTTCTATACGACTTGGAGCAGTTGGTACGCGAACCCATAGGTAGAATTACCGTGAGCGTATTGCACCCTGTGCCCTTCGCCTTTTATATCCCCATTATCATCTTTCTGATATATTGTTTGGCCCGAACCGTCGGACAGAGTCTCCCCTGCTGTGCTCAGTCCGTCCTCTGCACAACGGGGGGAAATTCTGCGTCGTCGTCCAGCCGGAACGCCCCGCTGCCTTTCGGTGGGCTCTCGGTCGCCGCTATCATCTCTTGATATTTCTCCGAGTCTAAAAATTGAATCGTCACATTTCAATCATCCACGATCTCTAAGCATATTTTATCGACTCAAGCGGATGTAACGATAAAGATGTATACGGACAATCGGTTCGCAGTGGTACATGATGTATTTTGGTATATAGATACGCCATGGGGGATTTTACTAGCAAGTGACCTGTGAGGATGATTATTCGAACGCTTTGAATACGTGGTTTTTAATTATGAAACCGGCTGATATCTGTATCTAGATACGATTAAAAAATATTTCACTAACCACTGCTCAAAACGTCCAACTGTCGTAAGGCGAGTTAGTGAAAGAATGGTGCCCGTAAAAACTCGGGCAAAAACTGGCTTTAGGGTGATTGCTGATCGGAAGAAACGTATTGAGTCCAATTATGTACCTACTTCCATGATAATCAGTTCGCGGATTTATTGAAATTTTTATATTCTCATGGGGATTCTGGTAGAAGGGTCGGAAATTTATTTTAAAGCTTACAATGGTGCGTGTCTAAGTTTTTAGATATTCGCGATGATTTAGATTAGCCAATTGGTAAACACATATTCGTAAATATTACACATAGAATAGGTACATGACATAATACGTGTGGATTGTGATGTATGAACGCAGAATCTACGTGTGTGCATCGTTTTCGCAGGGTGCATCGTTTGTACAATACGCATGCAAATTGAAATGCAGTTTAAGCGTTTTTGGGAGGTATTCGTTCCTCGAAATTCGACCAAGCATCATCCTATTCCCGTTTTCAGAACTATAGCTAGTAACGTGTGATTATGTCTATTATAGTACGATTATGATTATGATTATGTCCATTATCGCTAGTACTTATTATCACTACTTCGAGTTCTGCAGATACCTCGATTGCTGTTGCGATTTGGCCCCACTATCTAAAGGTTACTGTGATTCAGCCTTGCTCTTACTCGACATATTTTGCTGTTCGCTTGTAAATAAAGACGCTTATAATGAGGCGTGGAGGGAAAGGCTATCCGAAGGAAGAGGTGAATTAATATGTAGAGGGAGGCAGAGAGACAGAAGTATAAAATGAAGAGAGAGAAGGAGGGAAAGAGCGCAATAGGCAGAATGAGAGCGAAAAAAGAAGGGGCAGAATAAAGGACATACCAGTACCTGACATGGAGTCTGGCGAACGGCCGCGTAACGCACCCGCGTAGCTATTTATGCAGGCTTCGTAGTGGATAATAAAAAGAAAAAAATGGCGTCAAGTAAAAAGTCTGCCGTCTGGGGACTCCCCCCCTCAGCCCCAAGAGTTGCCTGGAAATTTACTTGCGAGGGATTAGAAGCAAGAGAAAAGGATTTACAAAGCGAACGGTCCTGAAAAACCTAAAGACACGCACCCACGGCACGCGTAAAGACTATTGTATCGGGTAAATATACTGTCAGTAAGGTATCTTTATCGTCAACACGCTTCGTTCGCAGAATTTATTTAGCTAATTGTGCAATCTAAGATGGGCCAAACAGGTATGGTCATACCTGTGTTTTGTACTATTTGTGTAGCTCCGCGATTCGCCGGAGGAGTTTCCCCGGAAGCTGATCCAGCAGTCGATCCGCTAGGACGATTCGCCGACTCCTCCTTTCCGTCTAACCTGAAGGTCATTGTTATATTTAGAATATTTGTTAAAATGTTAGAATCTTATTTAGCTTGGGAAATCGATTACACACCTATGCTGTTTTAAAAGTGTACATGTTCCACCTTCCGATACGTCCAAGTTATAAACGTACAGATATCCATCCGCACTAGCCACTAGCAGCCTCAGAACTTTTTGTACCCTACGATTCGAAAGTCTAAGTTTTTTAATCTTTAGTTAACTCTTAACACTAAACTGCAATAGAATTTCTTGAGGTATTGCAACTTACGTGGTGATGGCACAAACATTTCTTATCCCTTGGAAGGGTAAATGTACACTGGCAAAGGCACGTCCTTGATTAAAAACGTCGGTCACTTGCGACGGCAGGTAGTTAGCAGATGCTGTTACTGCCTTCGTCAAGTACCCCATCCAACTTAGTGCTTCGTCCGCTGATTGCCGAGGCCTGAAGCAAATATTTTTAATCAATCGTCAACAATTTCGTAGTAAGTTCGTAGCGAGCGTACCGTATAACAACAAACGTGAGTACTTACGTATCCCTTGGTTCCTCCAGCTTGAATATGTGTACTGTTTCTGTGTTGCTGGAGCAACAAAGGAATATGGAATCCATGCTGAAGGATAAACTGCTAATGGAAACGCATCTCTTGACCCCACGGCGAAACTCAAACAACTTTGTACCATCCTGAACCTGTTAACCAAAACCGAAAATAAACAAAATGTTGCGTATTTACGAAGTATATGCTCCATAGGCAAACTTACTTGAAACACCCTAATCACAGTGCCTTTTTCCGAAGCCGTTGCGACCTTTGTACCATCGGGGCTGAATGCCAGAGCAGCCAATGGACTATCATGCGCGGGAATCATCGTTTTCGCTTGCTGTAAAAGTCGTACTGTAATATTTTTGCAAAGACATTATTTTTAACGATTTTTAGTTACATACCAGGTTGATCGCATCGAAAATCTGAACTTCCCCGATAGTGTTCGAGCCAGGGTACGCCAAATAGCAATTATCACTGTTTATAGACAGTGTACAGAGCCCCGCTAGATTAGGTGGTGTATCGCGTATTGTATGCAGCACCTTCATATCGCGTATATTATGTATATACAGCGATTCTTCTAAGCATACAACTAATCTCTGTAAATAGAAATAGTACAATGAAAATGCTGAACATGCAAATTATGATTTTTGTATTGCAAATTCTGTTTTTGCTTACAGCTCTATTTAGTTTTACAGCCAATATGGTGTTGGAGTAACTATAGTTACAAATCTCGGTTCCTTTTCGGAAGTGGCACACTTTAAGTTTACGGGGAGATGATAGGCTAACCACAGCAACAAGGCTACTGCTGAAGAGTCTTTCCACAATGTATATATCCTGGGTTTCTGAAAGTAGAGACATCTGTTATCAGTCACATACTTTTTGATAACTTATATTACGCCAATACTTTTCAGTTCCCTGTTGTGGCATCCCTTAAACTATCTGGGTCGTATTTACTAAATGCATAAGGATTCTTATTTGGATCATTACCATTTTCATAAATTTTTTCAAGATGATCCACTGAATTGAGAGAAAAGAGTAAATATCCAGTCTTCGTTCCCACTGCTAGTGATCTGAAATAAATATTCAACTATTAACTCATTTCTTTGTTTCCTAGAAGTTATTTATATACAAGATTCAATGGTATGTGGAAGAAAAAGCTGAAAATAATCAAGTTTTTTGGTAAGGATAAAAGTGAACCCAGGAGTAGCTTTTGTGTACATCTAATAATCCTACTGTTTGTAATCAAAAGAAACACCAAAAGCAACTGGTATTACCAAACAACAATCAAAAATAGCAACAGCCAGTGTGTATCCTTCTGAGGGCAAGAAAACGTAGTTGGGGAAAGAGCGTTCGTATACGGAAGGAATAGTCAAGTACATATTTTTCTCCTATAACGCGCGTCAAGATACAATTCTATCGTACGAATGAGGTAGTTGCTTAACGCGCAATTAATCGGTGAAAGGGGGAACGGATGACGCACACAACGAAAACATCGAGGGACACCAGAGAGGGAGAGAGAAAGAGGGGAGAGGGGCAAGGGAAACGAAAAGAAAATGTAGGAACGAAAAGATACACGCACAACAAAGAACAACCCCAAAATATCGTAAGCTACCTCGCGAGAATGTCGAGAAATCAATGGCAGAACGTGTATTTATTTCAAAAACTGTTTGATCTCGCGTAGAAGAGGATGGAGAGGTTAAAAGGAACATTGGGAAATAAGGCAAAAAACGCTGGAAAATTTCTTCGTGAACGGTACTTACGTGCAATCCTGGTTGAAATTTACGAAGTAAACACTACTTGGTTGCTCGCCCGTGGGATTGGAGACGTTCATTAGTCCAAATATTCCGTACTTCACTCCTTGTGTCAGTACATCAACGTTGCTCGCGAGATTTTGCATAAATCGCAGCTGTGTCGGAAGAGCAGAAGTCCCCTTTCTTCGTAATCCGTGATCTTCTTTCTTCAGAGTTTCACTCACGCGCGCACAATCCTAATATTCGAGTACGATTGTCAGCCTCCAGTGGTCTTCACTATCTGACGTTCGACTGTTGTCTAAGAGGGACTGTGGTGCTGTCGTTCCATACTGAACAGCTGACATTCGTTGCTGCTGCCTAGATGGGGGGAACGGCGAAACTTGAAACTTCAATCCACGTTCCACGCATTCAGTTGCCATGACGACCGAGCGTCCAAGGCGAGCTGTATTGCAATGAACCTTTCATTAACAATTGTTACGGGAAAATTCACAGATGTTGTCTGCTAATTGTATATGTTTTGCCGAAGTGTCGTCACGCAATGCAATAAATATATAGTTATAAGAAATTCCACATGTATATATATAATTTCGCTCAACAAAAGTCGAGTTACCAGCGTGATACTTCTGTCACGGTACATACCCCAGTTGCGTTTTTCGACATTTGTTTATCAGAGTGTAGGAAAAAATCCTACAACATACTATTTATAATTCGATTAAACGCCTCGGTGAAAGTAGTCTCCTTATGGTTTGGAGGTACATCTCTTGGCTATGTCCTACCTGAGGGCGAAAATGTACGGAATGTTAAAAACGGTAGGAACGTGGAATAGGGCCTACCTGTGTAAACAATAAGTTATCGGTCTAAGCGGGGGCCCCGTAATAAGTCCATCTACCTACGGCGGAAAGATGCAGAAACTTTCTTTAAATCCTTGAACAATATAAGTACTGGCCGCCAAATGTTGCTAAGCCTACCCTTGCATACCTAGACCGTATACCTGCTTTCCATGAAGCTAGTCTTCTTCATGGAAGGTATACAGTGGAAAATTTTCGCAGATTATGCCTGGAGGAAAGAACACGATATTCCTATCATAAAATGCAAGATAAGTTTAGCGTTTTTATGAAGCTAGTCCAGGTTTTTTCAAGGACTGAACATGTGGAAGAACGTAGAAAAGCTGCGATATTCTTCGAGATACATACATAGTAAAAATTCCTGCAAGCACCAAAAATTCAGGGTTTATAATAAATATGCGTCATGTCATTAACATTTTTTCTTTAGGTTGCCTTGATAACGATAAATACGTGATGGACATGTCAAACATTAATAAGACTATTCCGTGACTTATATTACAATGATCAATGTAGTTAAAACTTGTCACAGAACTATCGTGAAGCATATCGTATGAATTTTCATGCGTTGCATCTTATCAAATATGACAATTAGTGCGTAGCAATTAATGTTTTTGATTCCATCTGTCGAAATATATATCGTACAATTCTCTGATCTCACTGGATCTGACCATTGCTCAATGGTTATCGCAGAGCTTGTATTCCTCCGCCGTTGCTGTCATGGAAACAGTTTACGCGGATCTACTTTCGGAAGTTCAGTTGTCAGTGTGATCTACCGGATTTACCGGCAAGTCCGAATATAATTTTCGTATTTCTCACGGAGTACTACGTGGATGTACGTTTCGCTGAACTTGTATCAGCGAAAATTGTCCGCTATTTGTACAGTGTTTCTAGACACGAGTATTTCCTTCAATTTTCATTGATTTGAGAATTATTGATTACCTTACGTGGTGCTACCCACAAGACGGAATAATCTGTTGCTCACCGCACTGAAATATTTTCCCATTTCTACATGTAAGTAGAAAATGACAATTTAGATCGAGTTGCTAAGCAGAAGCTCCAGGGTAGTCTGCGATTTACGGTGCAGAAAATACAAGAATGACATTCTCCCTTTAGCTATATTTATGATCGGTTGCAGGACCGTAATGCGGCGTCCATGATAATCAATAAATGTAATTCCGATTAAATCGTTGTAAATAAGAAGTTTTCATTGTTGTTAACATTAATGACCTTCAGTAATATATAGATGCACGAATGGTATTATTTGACCATGAATGATAATTGAATTTATAAATTTTACCATTTTAAGGAAACCAATAGCTTTATTATTTTAAAGTTATTTATTTTTCTGTGAAATAATTAGTGCCAAGCATACACAGAATGAAGGGCTTTTAATTGTTGTTAGGTTTAATCGAGACAGAGATCAAGGCAGGGGTCATCGTGGCAATGGTGCCAGAGGAAACAATAGGGGTGGAGGAGATGCCCATGGGAATGTTAATGCCAGGTTCAATAGACGTGGTAGAGGAGCTACTACCAGTGTACGTGGTAGTATTAAGGGTAAACAACCTGGAGGAGGATTGAGAAAAGTAAACTGGGATACTAGAATGCTGGAACCTCTGAGGAAAGACTTTTATGTTGAACACCCAGCTGTTAGGAATAGGTACTGATATTGTGATGATCTCATTGCCAGAATTTTTATTCTTAGCTTATATTTAATGGTAGGTCTAAAGAAGAAGTTGCACGGTTTCGTGAGAGTGCTGAGATAACTGTGAAAGGTGACAATGTTCCTAATCCTATCCAGTACTTTGAAGAAGGAAACTTTCCACCATATGTGATGGAAGGAATCCGTAGACAAGGTTACACACAGCCTACAGCTATTCAAGCTCAAGGTTGGCCCATTGCCCTCAGTGGCAGGGACCTTGTGGCCATTGCTCAAACTGGCTCTGGAAAGACACTTGGAGTGAGATGAATTAGTTGAATACAGTGCATGAGACAAAATGCACACTGCTAGTTGTTTAGGAAATCTTTGTATTGTATTAAACTCTATGACACTGTTTTAATTTGCAGTATATCTTGCCAGCTATTGTTCACATCATACATCAACCAAGATTGAGCAGTGGAGATGGGCCTATAGCTTTAATTCTAGCTCCTACAAGAGAACTAGCCCAACAGATTCAGGAAGTAGCAAACTGTTTTGGTGAATCAGCAGCTGTAAGGAACACTTGTATATTTGGTGGTGCCCCAAAGGGACCACAAGCACATGACCTTGAGAGAGGTGTAGAAATATGTATTGCTACACCAGGTAGACTGATTGATTTTTTGGAAAGAGGCACTACTAATTTACGAAGGTAATTTGACATAACATACACGTAAGATTTTTGTGAAATTTACACACATTTTTTTGATAGATGTACATACTTAGTACTTGATGAAGCTGACAGAATGTTGGACATGGGATTTGAGCCCCAAATACGAAAAATCATCGAACAAATACGGCCTGATAGACAAGTATTAATGTGGTCGGCTACGTGGCCTAAAGAAGTTCGAGCCTTAGCTGAAGATTTTCTCACGGACTACACCCACCTAAATATTGGGTCTTTGACTTTGTCGGCAAATCATAACATCATCCAGATCGTAGACGTTTGTCAGGAGTTCGAGAAGGATATAAAATTATACAGATTACTTCAAGAAATAGGCACAGAAAAGGAGAACAAAACGATCATATTTGTCGAGACAAAACGGAAAGTCGATGACATTACAAGGAACATCCGACGTGATGGATGGCAAGCTTTGAGCATTCATGGAGATAAAAATCAGCAAGAAAGAGACCACGTATTGCAAGAATTTAGAAGCGGACGGGCCCCTATTTTGGTCGCAACGGACGTAGCTGCTCGCGGTTTAGGTAGGCAGCGTATTATTGAGTACTTAGTTTTTTACTCGGTAAGAGACGTGACATTGGGTATTGGCAACACTTATTGGATTAGCCAGCGATGCGTTATGTCAGTAAGATCAGCGGACAGCTTCATATGTAGCGATGTATGATACAGCTTGACTTAGCTACCGCTAAGTCTGTCTGCTTTTCTTTTTCAGAGGCACAGGGTTCCATATAGCGACGCGGTGTTCTGTCGATATTGGGCAGACACAGTGACATTTTAGTTTTTACTTGCTTATGAAGGACATTTGTTCTTGTACTCGATCACTCATTAGCAGTCATACATAATGTTAGATTTTAATATTTGGTGCCTCTAACTTCATAAAGTTGTTTAATGGATCTAATGCATTCAAGGCTGATATCTTAAAATGCTGCCTCTATCCTAAAACAGACACTACCGCTGTGTCTGTCTAATTTCTAGGCCGACATTATATTTTCATTAAAAATAAACACCCAGAATTATCCCACCTTAAAAGCAAATGGGCCTGTTAATGCTGTTTTCACATCGGAATTCCCAAGTGAAAGGTGGGTGATTCGTAAACCTTTTACTGACTAAGTTTTCAGAAAATTGATCTTCGCGGTATTATTTCTAACTCCAGCGAGAATATAGTGTACGATAAAAAAAAATCTGTATCATGTTCTCGACTTATATTTCACAGATGTAGATGATGTGAAGTACGTGATAAACTTTGACTACCCATCATCATCCGAAGATTACATACACAGAATCGGTCGTACCGGTCGTCGTCGGCAGACAGGCACTGCATACGCATTTTTCACGAGTCACAATATGAAACACGCTGGTGATCTCATAGAGGTATTACGCGAGGCTGGGCAGAATATAAACCCTCGTCTCAGTGAAATGGCCGAGATGGCCAAGTCCAGTAACTTTGGCAGTAGAAGTATGTAACTGCATAATACCCACAGATGATGAGTGTGAATTCAGTGTCCATATACATTCGTACAATTCAAGGTAATAAGCGTTTTGGCGGAGGACCCGATAGGGCAGGTAATAGGCGAGGAAGCAACGACAATCGCGGTGGACGTGGTGGTGGTTCGGCCAGAGGACGGGGTGGAGGACGTGCTGGAAATTCTTATCAGTCAACTTCAAGTGGTTACAGCGGACCAGAATACAATTACAACAGCGTGAAGCCAAGTAGTGCTGTCGGTCAAAATGTAGGGTATGGCTACACTACTCAAAGGAGTTACGGTCAAAATATGCCTCCTATGTACGGGGGCGGAGACAACTATGGTAACAATTACCAGTATCGCAGCACGGCGTATTAATTTTACTATTTATGTAAATGCGCATCATCCATAGTCGTGATCCACCGACATTAAATCCAAAAAACATGATAATTCTGAAGAAATCAAATAAGGGGAACAGAAGTGATGTTATGATTGATGCATAGCACTTATTTTACGTGTTAACATTGCACCAGCGGCACCGTAGCCAGCAATGTGAGAATATCTTTTTTTCTCTGTCTCTACTTATTTTTATTTTAAGTAGTTAAGTAATTTATTTACGGCAACGATTTCCTAGTTTTTCGTGAATTTTGACAGTATTAGACACATTGACAGTGTTATATTTTTTTATGTTGACACGTAGATATAATATTTAATTTATATTTGACAGTATTATATGTTAAACCTTATGAAACCCAGAAGCAAAAGGAACTATCTGGGATATTTCTTTATTTCAAGTATAAATGATTCAAGGGAAAAGATATATATTGGAAAAAACATAGATATGTATTGAATACTTGTAGTATGTATTTTGTTGTAAATCTTTTCACGTACATGTATTCCAAAGAAAACAACACAGTATGTAAACAATTTAGAAGCCTACTTATGAATTGCAGATGAATATTCATACATTTTGTTGCAGTTGATGTTAATAAAGTTTATGAGTTCTTTTTAATGGCATACTTATATGTACTTCTAATGTAACATTAAATTCTAATAATATAATACATAGTAAATGTAATTTATAGAATCTGGATGCGTTATAAGCGGTATCCAGGGCAAATCAAATCTTGTGCCAAGTCGGCATTCCTCCCACCATGACTTCCTCTTGTGCGGTATACAGCCCTTCAATTTTTTACTTCATATCTACAAACATGAAAGTCATTGATAACAATGTTGGTCTCATAAGGTGGCCAGCATAATTAAAAAAAATGTTTGTACCATCCGAGATTTCTTCATGATAATGTACGTGGGTAGAGATGATCATAGAATATGTGGGGACTAGTTTTCACTGGCGGATGACGACGCCATGACATTTAACTTCGAATACCCTTTTGAGGCGGTGGAACGCGCGGACAGCTTTCTGCTCATTTAGAACGTTGAAATTATCCAGTAAATTACTGTATTTTAGTAAGAAAATCGGTTTATACATCCTGGAAGATGTAAGTATTTTAAGATTATAAAGATGTCGTTGCAAACACTGGAATTCTTGTAAATTTTTGTTGACATACGACTCTGCTTTAAGATTCACTTATTTTCCTCCATGTTGATTTTCATGTCAGCAAAGGTTTCCTTCTTTATTGCACATATTGTATGTAAGACTCTGTTGACAGGCAAGCACTTGCATTAACAGAAGGCCAGTAGCATCGTAATTAATAAATAGTTGGAAAATATTACTTAGCTCGATATATTTACGAAGGTTCTTACCTATAAGGTGTCCTATTACAAGCCATTTTTTTCTAACACTTGTGTTTGTATACCTACCCAGTTTCTTTTGTCGGATTATTTAGGACAATAGTACGTGTATGAAAAACAGTATGAGGACGTATTGGATACTCAACTGTTTTTGCAACAATTCCTCTGTTATGCAGAGGTTAAAATCTCCGAACTACAGTATATGTGTATTGATTATATATATTTTGATAATCGGGTAATTAAAACAATACTTATTAGGGCTTACCGTGACCGAGACCGTAATGACCGGCGGGGAGGTAGCAGCCGTGGTGGACGTTTTGAAGGCCGCGATGGAGGCGGTGGTGGCAGATTTGGTGGAGGTGCTAGGGATGGAAATTTTGGGAGCAACAGCTTCAAAAACCGTCAACCTGGAGAACGACTACGAAAGCCTAGATGGGACATGAGCACATTACAACCATTTAGGAAAGATTTCTATCAACCACATCCAAATGTGACAACGCGGAGTCCTCATGCAGTAGAGGCCTATCGTTCTAACAAAGAAATCACTGTAAAGGGGACCAACATTCCCAGTCCAAACATTTATTTTGAGGAAGGAGGCTTCCCAGATTATGTATTAAATGAGATCAGGAGGCAGGGTTTTGGTGAACCAACAGCCATTCAAGCTCAAGGTTGGCCCATTGCTCTGTCCGGCCGCGATATGGTCGGTATAGCGCAAACGGGGTCGGGAAAGACTTTGGCATACATTCTTCCTGCCATAGTCCATATAAACAACCAACCTAGGTTAAATAGAAACGATGGACCTATAGCTTTAATTCTGGCACCAACTAGAGAATTAGCACAGCAAATTCAGCAGGTGGCATCAGACTTTGGGGCTTCGTCTCAGGTCAGAAACACATGCATTTTCGGCGGGGCACCAAAGGGTCCGCAGGCTCGTGATCTTGAACGTGGCGTGGAAATCTGCATAGCCACTCCCGGGCGTCTCATTGATTTCCTCGAACGAGGGACAACAAACCTACGCAGGTGCACGTATTTAGTGCTTGATGAGGCTGATAGAATGTTGGACATGGGCTTTGAGCCGCAAATTAGAAAAATCGTAGAACAAATAAGACCCGACAGGCAGACCCTTATGTGGTCCGCAACATGGCCGAAGGAAGTCCGCAATCTTGCGGAAGAGTTCCTTACTGATTACATACAAATTAATATTGGCTCGCTACAACTCGCAGCTAATCACAATATCCTACAAATTGTGGATGTGTGTGAGGAGTATGAGAAAGAAGGCAAACTCATGAAACTCCTGGAAGAAATATCTAATGAACCAGAGAACAAGACCATCATTTTTGTGGAAACTAAACGAAAAGTAGACGATATCACGCGAGCTATAAATAGGTACGGATGGCAAGCCATTGGTATTCACGGGGATAAGAGTCAACAAGAAAGAGATTATGTATTAAATCGTAAGTAATTTGTTGTGCTCGACTCATTAGCTTGTTTACTACATGAGTGTTTATTTCAGAGTTCCGGAATAGCAGGTCTGCGATTCTGGTAGCTACCGACGTGGCTGCGAGAGGTTTAGGTAAGAATCAGTTTATACAAGCGTGGGTACGATGTAAGGGTCAGGCTGCGATGGTTATTTTACCTTTGCGAGAGACTCAATATTGTAATGTGGCAACGGATAACGGCATGTGCCAGACTGATTGACATTTGTCCTTTACCCGTATGAACGCAAATGATTTCATAATGTTGAGGGCCTAGGATTCGTTTGAGATTTTCACATTGAGTATAAATTGGTAGTTTATCTTTAGACAGTTCTTAACAAATAGACGGCGCTAATGAAATGTTTTACAAATGTCCGCCAAAAGATGATTACTTCCTTAATTTTACTGTAAGTTAGTTGAGGTAGATTTTGACATACTTTTGGTGTTTCAAAGTTGACAAAGCAGGGATCATTAGTTTTTCTCATCAACGTCAATATAAAACATCGAAAAGCTTATAATCCGTGGGATGATTAATGAGAAAAGTATGTCAAAATATTCCAGGTTTCGGTCCTGAGTAGGAGAGGTAAGAAATTTAGCGAGGCTAATCTTTGATTTTGCTCTGATCGAGACGAGTCTTGTCAGTCTGGTATTAACGTGCTGTTCTATGTGTTTTCAGAGGCACATGCGACGGAGTTTTATCAATGATAAGAACTCTGGAGAGCTTGCTTTGGAATAAATAATTGAATGGGGCGTGACTGCTGGTCTCCGCCCTTTCGCAACAAGCTTACCTCACGCTGTGCCTCAGCCCACCGTGCCACTCGAAAAAACACACTCTCACTCTGTACCTGCGACGGTCCAAAGTATGGAAGTTATAGTATTAGGGACTCTAGCGTGCGAAGACCACTGAAAAGAGATGTTGTGATCGTCGTTCGTGTAGATTAGGAAGCTAGGGAATAGCATTGGTTTGTTTTGCAATGGTTTTGGGATCGTAGTCGCTGGACAATATTTGTCTAATTCGCATAATAATTCCATTTAAAAGCTACACCGTTCTTGGTCTTATGCAAAAACCGAGATAGATTGGCAAACGTAAACGATAATTTTTGTTGAGAAAGAATATCTCTGACATTGCAAAATATTGTCCTTGATGCTAAACACGCAATGGACTGTGTGGGGTTCGATGGAGAGTGCAAATGGTACTCGTCCTCACCTACAACCTCATTGAAGCGGTGTTCAAGAAATAGATTTCCAAAAAACCAGCACAGCTCCATACTTTGGTGCGGGAGAGAAGGGTGTGAAGTTGCTAAGACTAAATGTAGAGCTCGCTAAGACATGCGAGAATTCCATGAGAACCATCTGAGCTCTGATTCCTCTACATATCAAAAAATGTATTTACATTTCCAGCTCTAGACTGAAACAGGTAAATAACATGTACACTTGCTCTTTGTGGTCAACTTATTTTTGCACAAAGTGTGCCTTGCAAGTGGATTCATTGACATTCAATGTACAAAATATTTTGCAAATTACCCTGTAAGCCACTTGCATAGCACTTAATGGTAAAACTTATCTAATAATGCTTCGTTAAATTCGCTTTATAAGTTATGTGAACCACAAAGAAACAAGTAATGTACACCCTCGATTTTAATAAATAACATTGTGTAGATGTGGAGGATGTCAAATTTGTGATAAACTTGGACTATCCGTCCAACTCGGAAGATTACGTACATCGTATCGGGCGTACGGGGCGGTCTCAGCGTACGGGCACAGCGTACGCATTCTTTACACCTGGAAACGCGCACAAAGCTAACGACTTGATCCAAGTTCTCGAGGAAGCCAAGCAGGTCGTAAATCCTAAGCTTTACGAACTGTCGCGGAATCCTGGAGTTTACAAAAGTATGTTCCATGCCCTAGGTCGTCTTCATGGCTCGTGATGACATGAGATACTAAATGTTAGAATACGTATTTCAGGAGGTCGTTATGGCGGACGGAGCACTGGCGGTAGTGGTTCGCGAGGGTCGGGAGGTCGTGGAGGAGGACCCCGTGGATCCCGGGGAGGACGTGATGGGGGAGATAGGGGTGGTCGGTTCGATCGAGGTACCAGCGGTGGTGGCGGAGGTGCTGACCGAGCCGGAAAATGGGGCGGAAGCAGTGGCGGTATGTTTGTCGAGCTGTAATTGGACGAATACAGCGAGTCCTCATACTTTAGATCAACTTTAAATGAAGATTTATTAATCTTCCTACTTATGATAAGCCGTTGAGTCTTTCGGTACAATTATCATGTCACCTCGGATGTTTTTCAACTTTGGTTATTATAATTGTAGGTATGGGAGGTGGTTACAACAGCAAACCATTCCCTCAGAATAATTACGGAGGAGGAGCACCAGTGGGCGGCGCCGTTAGTTACGGGCAGAACGGTGGTGCTTACGGCGGCGGCGGTGGTGGCAATTATCGGCAACAAAACGGTTATTAACTAATGGTAAATGTCAAATTGAACCTTATGTAATATAGTGAACAGAGAGGACGACAGATAAATTATTGTGTCCACGGTAAAGACGGCCGTATTTTCCATGTAATGCTCTTCTGATTTGCACGCCGAATGCAAAGAACCTAGTGGATAATAACGAGTGCGGTGTCATCGTTAATTTTAAAAATTAACGATGTTAAGTCGCGTTGGACTCTTCATCGAAATTATGACATTCTCATCAGCATTCATTTTTATTTAGAGAAAAATAACTATAAGTATAGATTTAAGATTAGATAGGACATTGTATTCCTTTAAGAAGCTGCAAAGCATTACAATGTATTTAGTTTGAAAGAGAATGCAAACTCCATGCAATGTAGTATTATGCGACATTTAATAAAATACTAAGACCTGCATATCAACATTTCATTTTGCTTATAGATAATTTTTATCAGAAACCACGTCGTAGATTGTTGATTTCAAAGAATCAACGAAATTGGAAACGTTGATTAATGTTTATCATCGTTTTTTTCTGAGATGCAAACGAGTATTTTCCCCTGGAGAAAAACATGAAATTTAAAACACCAGTTCAGTAGTTGACCTTGACTTTTATGATCAATATTCCAGTCATATGAGTCACACAAATTGAATAGCAACTATGTGTTTATTACTGGATTTAAATAGAAATTTGTCACTATCTAAGAGTACTGGCTCCGGTTGGCGGCGTCATAACAACTGAATCGTGTTACTCATATTAGCATTATTGCAGACTGAAGTGGGCAAGCTTGATTGGGGGGAATCATTGGATTGGATGGCATCGCTTATCGGGAATCATGCGATCGGGTCAGAGTAGCTTCCCAGTCGAGTATAACGTCCTCATTACATAGCCGATTATCGCGATTAAATTCACTACCAAGCGTGTTGTGTCTACCTAATTTTTCATTTCGACCAATTTGCAAATTAACTGTGGACGTCATTGCCGTTCCAACATTTAATAATTTAATCACTTACCAATGTTTAATTACATAATTAATGGTCCCATAATACATAAAACCGGGTAATTACTTGATATGAATGCTTACACGAACGAGCTAGTCGTTTTAATTACTCTTCAGAATGGACGTGTACGATGATAGTGATCATTAATTCTTGCAGCTCTTAAAAGCTATTTATAATTGACTGTTGACACGGAGGAAATAGGGTCTCATCGATGCCCTTGAACAACATAATTTTTCTTACACTCTTATCTGTTTCTTTCGATGAGTCCATGGTGTATCGCATGGGTACGTCTTATGGAATATCGTGAAAAACGAAGGCATACACAGACGGGGATTTGCTTCAAGGATAAATAAAGGAATCTCGTGTTGTCACGTGGCTGAATCTCCCTCCGGTTTTTTCCCATTCATTCTGATATATTTTTCGCACGGGGTGACGTCACCGGGTTTGATAGGGATGGAGGGGAGGAATTAAAGCGTCTATGAAGCGGCGACGTGCGCAGTCTGTTTCGTGAGGTGTGGAGGAGTAGCTGCTGTTTCGGGGTTATCCGACGTGACGGTCGGGGAAAAATACGGTCATTTCGGCTTGTAAATCAACAATTTAGTGAGCATGACAGAAGGTCGCAAGGAAGTTCGTGTTTGGTGCGATGGATGGTGGGTTTTTCAGTTATTTTCATCGACACTAACGCAGCTCCGGCTTTCACGTGTGCTTAACACGGCCAAATGACAGTTCCCGATACTCCTGGATTAGTGGCGTTTTTTACGGAATACGACACATCGTCTAATGTTAAGAGTGACCTCGCATGTCCAGCGAGTGGATGTGTTACTAGTATCGTAGTTACAGTGATGTACTATCAGGAGAAGGGGACTGTTATCATACCGAATTTCCTGCTCCGGATCGCCCACACAGACAGTTTTTAATGTATATTTTTTCATTCGTTTCAGCTATGACATGGTACATTTTGGCCATGCTAATTCCTTGAGGCAAGCAAAGGCTTTAGGGGATTATTTGGTGGTGGGAGTTCACACGGATGAAGAAATAACAAAACACAAGGGTCCTCCTGTTTTTACACAGGAAGAAAGGTGAGTCAGGCTCTCAAGTCTTATTGCACAAAAATGTCTATATATGATCGTTGTGATTCCATTTACAAGGGGAACATTAATGACTGCATTAGCTTCATTCAGGTATCATAAGAAGTATGTTTTTATTGAAGCCTTGACATTTGAGGTCACTGACTCATTAATTATAGATGCAGTACATACTGCACGATTATACTAGCCACAGTGGATAATATATGTTGCCAAGGCTTATGCAGTTGTGATATGAATGCCAATTTCTGTACATCATATTTGATTGAAATCTTTTGTAGTCAATTATGCTTCTGAATGTAAATATCTGACACATGCAGAATACTGTTGGAATTCTGCGTTATCATCCCATGCAATTATTTGAAGTGTCATGGTCTTACAGCATAGCATGAATTGGCTTTTTCAGGTACAAGATGGTTCGTGGTATCAAGTGGGTAGATGAAGTGGTAGAAGGGGCACCCTATGTCACAACGCTAGAGACACTAGAAAAATATAACTGTGACTTCTGTGTTCATGGGGATGATATCACAATGACGGCGGATGGAGTAGATACATACCATGAGGTCAAAGCAGCCGGCCGTTATAGGTATGTTATTAGGAAAATAAGAAGTTTGGGCTATTAATAAAGTGACATTTTTTCCGCAGAGAAGTTCAAAGAACAGCCGGCGTATCGACGACTGACCTGGTCGGAAGAATGCTGTTGATGACAAGGCAGCATTTCAGACAAGGAGACAGTGAGTATTCTGTGGACAGAGAACCGAGCAAAAGCATGGGACAAGATCGCACTGCGCGGAGTCCGTGGACGGGCTGCTCGCAGTTTTTGCCGACGACGCAGAAAATTATACAATTCAGCGACGGTAAAAGTCCACAGCCTGGGGACAAAGTTGTCTACGTGGCAGGGGCCTTCGACCTGTTCCACGTGGGCCACTTAGATTTCTTAAAGGTCGCCAAGGAGGAAGGGGATTATCTGATCGTCGGTCTTCACACCGACCCCGCTGTTAATCGCTACAAGTGCGGCAATTATCCGATTATGAACCTTCATGAAAGGGTCCTCAGCGTATTAGCATGCAAGGTACTTTATTTTGCACCGTGCTGTGTCCCCCACTCTCCAGACTTGATAATCCAATATCCCGAATTTTTTTGTTTTTACAGTACGTAAACGAGGTAGTAATCGGAGCACCGTACGAAGTCACGAAGGATCTTATGGAACATTTCAACGTTTCTATTGTGTGTCACGGTCAAACTCCGGTCATGCCTTGCGAAAATGGCGCGGATCCATATGCGGAGCCTAAGAGGCAAAATAAATTCAAACTACTCGACAGCGGTAACGACATGAGGACAGAAAAAATAGTGGAGCGCATAATTCTCCACAGGTAAGTTATGACCTACTTCAATTCGATCGATTATTGCACATTCATCTCATGAAAGAAACAAGTACAGGGCAATCTACGATAAATCAGTATCAATCTCAGAGAGCGGAAGTTCATTTAGCTACGTGTTCTATTTTCTCCATTAGGCAATTGTATTCGATTAAATTTGTTTGCGTTTTACATCGAATTTTCCCTTCCCAGGTCGGACGAGCTTTATACGATCATTAAGAACTTGACGAAACGTTAACCGGGGAAAGTTTTCCCGTTTTGTACTTTCTCGATTTACAATAAATGCCTATTTTTACTTACTGTTCTTTCTCGTTTCTTTTCAGTCACGTGGATGCAGGCTTTGCCATATAAGCATTCGAAAGAGCACATATTATAATAGTATTTTCACACGTTTCACGTTCCACCACAGACTGGTTTCCCCTTCTGATGGTTTTCTGTGGCCAATCTCGAATGTTGATAAAGATTTTAATTACAGGTTGGAATTCGAAGATAGAAATTTAAAGAAGGAGAAAAAAGAGCTAGCTGCTTACGAAGCCTTTACGAAGTCTAAGAAAAGTGAGAGGACTGAATAATGTTCGATGCTTTCGTGCGTTTGTTCCAAATGGCGATTATATTTTATAATGTTAATGTGTAAATACGTGGTCATTTAATTTATTTGATTCAGGTTCGACTCGACCCACTTGTCGTTTACAGTTTAAGCCTTCAACAGAATTATGTATGTAGTATGTACACCGATTGTATACAATCAAAAAACTTTTCCTAAATTGTCAATATGTTTTGTCTTTTTCGTTGGGTACAGATCCAATTGCGATCTATGATCGTCATCTTATTTCGCTATCATTGAACAAACGGGTACCTGGTTGGTCATTTTATTCGATTATGTGTTTATGTTCTGCGGTCATTATACTCTATATTCATACTTGTTTGGTTGATCGCACAATCCCCAACACGCAGTATTCTGAAGACGTTTTGTTGGCCCAGGAAATACCCTGTATCATCGCAAGAAACATGCATGTCTGATGCACATTTTCATTTTATTGCATTTATCTGTATTATTTCAGCATTTCTGAAATATCACGATAAGTCCGTGCAGAAGATGGTTTAGTCGTAATTTTTGTTCACTGCTGATATTTGAGAAAAGACATAGGAATACGAATAAATAGAAAAATACTAAATAACCATCATTATGTGTGTTTAGTAAAGGTGTTATATATGTTGGCTATTATTCTCAACCGTAATGCGTAAAAATATGTTAATGTTAGAACATATAAATATTGTTGGAACAACGAATGGTATTTTTAAGTAAAATGATTGTTGTTACAACCTCATTCGGTCGTAAATTGAGTTGAAACTTTTTTATTTAATGCTTATGTCATCCTCACTGAAAAATTTAAACCAAAGATAGCATAGTTAGCGGTTTGAGCTGCTTAGAAAATAAGTTGAAAAGTTATTCGATGTACATATTTATTTCAAGGTGAAATATGTGAATTTTGCACATCGTACGTGGACCTGTATTAAAATCGAAAATGGATTTACCGTACAGTCTTGCACCGTATTGCTATTCTTATTCTTATCCCTACTGTAACTCGGAAATCTCCCTACCTATATTCCTGTTACAATAAATAATATTAATTGTAAGGTGTCTTATAATTTTAACATCTATTCTACTCCTTATATTATTTGATGAACGTGCACGTATGATTCTCGTCGGTGGAAAAAATAACTTGATTTCCGAGAATCATTGGTCGAACTATTTTATATCTCGCCAGGAACAAATCTAGTCGCGTATACAAAGCAGTCTCACTATTGCTTCCCTCCGAAATTAAACAAAAACCAAACTCATATTGTCTTCGGCAAAACGCATTTTTATCGGACACGCGTGTGTAATAAAATTTTTCGTGAAACCCCATATTCGAGACCGCATGCACAGGATCCTGTTTCACTTTATTCTCGCTTGTTCTGATTGCCGCGCAGCTTGCGAGTACTCAAGAATATGTAAACCTTTACAACCGTGTTCCTGACGTTTATAATTGACTAAATAAATTGTCTGCTATGTATTTATGTACAAAAAACAGTTGTTATCTCTGTAACCACCCGAAGTGTCACGGTGTATCATAAATGATTTCACACCGGACCGAAAAGCTTAATTCTACAAAAAGTAATTATCCAGCAAACGACGTGGAGATTCGTTCGCCAAAGTCAGGTCACGTAATAGCATTGCACAATTATCATATCCATCTGACGAATCGACAAACAGAATGAAGACACGTGTAAAATTCAAACTGCTTTGAATCGGGCTCTGTTTAAAATTTTCATGTTTTTATATTGCCGCTGAAACGGTGGAAAAGCTGGTGAAAATGTTTTCGTCGTACCGGTGCTTACGAAAACAGTTCCGCCGTATTTTCATTGGATAGCCGGCTGAAATTTTAAACAGAAGGCGAAATCGCTGGCCTGTGTACGAGTGCGTGTTTTCGAAAAAAAAATAAAAATACCCCAGTGCGAAACCTCTATTGTGCGTGAAGAACAATAGCAATCCCTTTTATTTGAAGCAGGCGCTTTATAAATACTCGATTCAACTGTTTTGTCGAACATGGCAAAACAATAATTTGCAGGTTCGCGGCGTCGACTCGTGTTTGATAATTCCCCGTGCAGGCCGTCAGCGATAAGGAAAGAATTCGCAGGAGAAGATTCATCGGCCGGAATTATTTCGTAAGAATTGCATATCGGTATAACCGAGCGACTGATTAAACGTCATCGCGAGGAACTAAATGTAATTGGCTGAGCGCGTTAAAAAAGTCCTCTTAGCAAAGTTTTTCCCTTTACCTCGAAATCTCCCTCGCGCTGACCTATGACGTTTCCCTATCCCCCGTTATTGATAAGGTTGCCCCGCGTTCCATAAATCCATCGGTGCATCGTGAGTCACGTAAAGATGCGTGCGTTATTGCACGGTCGATCGGCCTGTGTATCCGGGTGGCGTTTCGCAATATTTCCTCGCTCGATCGCGCACGAGTTCGTCGATTGTTTTGTTGGCCGGTGCCCTGGAGGAGAGGCTGTGCAGACGAGTGGCCAGGTAGCACATGATGAAGGCCGACAGGACCAGCAGGGAGCCCAGGCCGGTCGCCACGTACAGGAAATTGCCGCAGCTGCCCTCCAGACCGGCCGTCACTTTATCGTAGAGCTCTACAAATGGAAAACAGGGCGTCGATAGACGTGATTATTAATATTGCCGAGAACATCCCGGTACCCCATTCATCGGTATTCCATTCGATCGATTATTTCCTGTCTCTTGGACTTTTTCTGCCGACCGTTTCCTCGTGCTCGCCCCGGGTGTGTCTTGTAGGTCTGAGATGTCGACACACCGCGAGGTACGATGATTTGCGAGCGTGGAAACGGTCGAGCAGTCAAGAACGGCCCGTGAAAGACCGCCCAACGTCGGACGGGACGCGATAAAAGCCAGCTAACACTGTCCGAGGGATCGTTCGTCAGCCCCGGGAAAATTGGAGCGGCTGGTCCCGGCGATCCTCGCGTCTCAGGACATTGTCCGCGATGAAAAGAGAGAGCGAGAGAGAGAGAGAGAAGCGCATTTCTCTCGGAAATTCTCGTATCGCTCGTAAACGCGCGCGTGTGTGTCGCTCTACTTTGTCCCCGGCTGGCGAAAGCTCGCCTTTATCTGACATCATACGTCGATTGAATAACGGCTTTATCGGCTTCCTCAAGACCGAGGAGAATCATTCATTCACGGACAATGTCCTGCTGGCCTGTGTCCTTCAATTCCCCGCGAGTATCCTGACTCACCCGAGAATATTGTAAATTCCACGAAATCTCTTGTATTAGAGGGGAGCCGTTCTATTTGTTGTTCGGTTCTGGCCGACCGGAGATTTCACTTACCGTCCGGCATCATGACGGTGTACTCTATATTCTCCTTGAACTTCGTGAAAGGCGTGGAGTCGTTGAACCTTTTGATCAGTCGTTCGACCTGCGGAAGGGATTCGTTCGTTTCCACCTCCGCGTCTCGTCTCCGCCTTTTGCCATGTCCTGAAGGTTCGAACAGGTCGAGGCAGAAGTCCTGTGGATCAGAAATAAGCCTTCGTTTCGTGATCCACGTGAACCCTCGTCCAACGGGTGAAATGGGTGTTAGGATTTCTCACCGGCTGACAATCCTGAGGTTCCATGCAGGCCTTGATTTGCGAGTGAATCCAAAGGGTGGACCTTTCTCTCATGGAGCTGAGGAGGAAGGCCTCGAAGTCCAGGAAAACCTCATTTTTCCTCTCTCGGTACCTGGCCGGCTGGTGGGGAATAATCGACGCAAAATCACGGTTCCTGCAACCGTCCTTTACGAGTACGACGCTGCCAGAAGCGTGCGGTTGGTCAGGGTCAGGGCTCACGGTTACTTCCAACAATTTGATGTATCCCCAGGCGCTGTCGGGACTGATACGAGCCCTCAGCTGTAGTTTCGTGCCGATCGGAACTGCCTGATCGACTGCCTGCGAAGACGAATCTGACATATTGCTCGTCGCTTCCCGGTAAAGCGCAACTTCGTATTCCAGTCGACCGGGGGTTTCCTCCACCACTCCGGAAACACGAGCACCGTGGGGGCTGAAACCGATGTTCGTACCTCTCAATAATATACCACATTTAATTGCCAGTAAAAGGGGAAATATGACTTACAAGGTGCCGGCGAAACCGGCTGCCTTGTGTCTCAGTAAGGTCGGTTCGGGTGGTCGGCACATGAGGATTAATTCCTGATCCGCGAGCATCACGACGCCGGGGAATGCCGGGAACCAGACTCTCAGATGAATGAAACCCTGTAAAAAACGTTAACGTCCTCGGGTTTTGAACTCCACAGTTTTATCGATGGATTTGGTCCGCTCAAGTGGAAAGGGTCGTGTGGCGTCAGACGTTGCGCGAGTAGAAAAAGTTGAACTCACGTTCCTCCGGAGAATACCGCAGCGGGAGAAGTCTGTGACTTTGAGGAAGTAGTTGTCCTCCTGCGGGTCGTTTGGGTCCGGTCTGATCTGGCAGTGGATATCGGCAAGGGGATCGGCCGACCTGTCGTCGGCGAAAAGTGGGGCACCTCTGAATCCGATGGGTCGTTTGATCTTCGCCGTGAGAAGATCAGCGGCTGATCCCGCCCCGCTGCACTGGATATCGGAGACTTCGTAGTCCTGCGCGACGGTCGCCACAACCTGCCGAAAAACGTACGAATACGACGAATAGAATTCACGCTCCGCAAGCTTTGGTAAATGTAATCGCGATTGGTCACGTGGCTGGTGCGCTAATTGGCTGGACGGTTCGTTAAAAGGCGCTTACTAGGGGTGGGGAGGGGGGGGGCAATCCCTTGCGCACGTGACTCTCGAATAATTGAACGGCCGCGTGCCCTTTGAGTTATGATTGTCCTCGTAATTGACGTGGCGCGCTGATCCTTTGAAAGCGGCGCGTACGTCCGGAGTTCCTCTTCTTACACGCGGTTACCTTAATCCGACATTTCCAGCTGGTTCTCGCACTCCTAACAGAGGCGGAATGCCTATCATTACAGTGAAATGGCTCGCGTGAAACGCGCGTGCGTCGGCCATATCATTTCTTTCCCGTCATTTTGCCTACCGGCTGCTCCAAGGGACGGGGAAATAAAAGATGACCGGGTGAGAGAAAAAAAATTGTCATTACCCTGGCAGAAGGGACGGTCGAATTTCGCGGTCGATTAGACGAGCTATCTCCGAAATGGTCGTCCTTTCGCAGAAACAGACCCGTGGATCTGTTTTATCGCTGACAATCGGCCAGGCTCGTGTGTGCTCGTTCCAGTTACGGTAATTTCCGTAATTGCCGTGCGTTACCTTCTTAGCGGCGCACGCGCCACGAGACGCACCCACCTTAGACGGGGGCTTCTCCACGTGTCTCGCTCCGGAGAGACGGGCCTGTTAAAATGAAACGAGCAGCTCGCTCCGATGCGGCTAACGGTGCCGAGAAACGCTCTGCTGCTCGGCCAAGATATATTCCTCGCGTACGTTCCGTGTCGTTATTCCGCGGGGGTACCTGCGCGCCGGGCATTAGCGGTAGGTCATGGCAAACCACCTGCCTCTTTGGCATTGTCCCTGGCATCAAGAAGGCTGGCGATTCCTCGACACACTGACCGTCACGTTGAACTCGGTCGATGCTGTCAGGCAACTTCCTCGGTCGATCAATTCCAGGGAACAAGCTTCCTTCCCCCGGAGCTTTTCCTAATGCTCATCATACATTTACCATCCATACTTTGTGTCCCGTGTGCCGTGGTATCGGGGAAATCCAAATACTTGAGCGCATAGTGCATTATGGAGGAGGAATCTGATGCGGCGCATAATTCGCTTTGATAGTTTGTAGTAGCAGATAGTATCCATGCACCGTGGAAACTAACAAGGGTGAATACTCGGAAACCGAGAGGAAACACCGAACTATCCTCGCCGGCTCGAAACTATGGCAGCTTTTAACAGTCGTACGGTCGATAACTAATATTCCAATTGGATCGCTGTACAATGGCCCTTAAGTTCGTAAACGCCATTAAAGCCCGTCTATTTTTCATCGTTCCTCTTTACGAAAGATCCCATTTACAGATGGTCGGAGGGCCGGGCGTATTTCCCCGGAGTTGGTTTTATCGAGTTTAACGGAAGTTTAATCGAACAATGTTTTTAATTGAACGAACAGACGGAGCCGTTTCGCGAAAACTTTTATCGAGTCCGCGACGACAGGACAATTACATTGCAAATCGCCAGGAGTGCCCGGGGAATGATATTTAATCGGCGAGATATTCCGCACGGTTGGCTGGAACCGAAATGCTCGATATAAATTTAACCGGCCGGCGAACTTCCGCTTCTTCGAGATATTTTCCTTGGCGAATAGCACCGTCGGAGTTATTTCGCCGCAATAAATATGCAGTTGACTTGGCCCTGCATATATTTGCGTGGCTCCGTTCTGCGAGAGTGCGAGGAGCGGACCGGTGGGATTTTTAATGCGATTTGCATTTAAATAACTTGGAATACGAGAGAGCGGGAGACGCGATAATTCAGCGGTTTGATGACCCAGTGAAAAACGCTTCGGCCCAGTGGACGCGCCTATGACGGCTCGATCGGCCGACATAAAAAATAACGGGAGAGGAGAAACACGCGAAATTCGCCGTGATGCTGCTGGCCATCGAATCCCCGACTCTCTGACCGCGAGAAAAACCTATCTCCTTTGGCCGGCTTTACAGCCGAAAAAACAGAGACTCGTATTTTAAAACTCGACCCTGTAAATCTTTGCCCGCTTTTACCGCTGATCGAAGACATTTTCCAAAGGTCATCTCGTCCCTAAAAGTCGTATCTTTGCCACTCTTTCGCCGGCCGCCGGCGAAATTCGGTTCCAAGGGGTCTTCCATCAACGTTGATAGAAATGGAATAATGTCGACGAATTCGTCGAATTCACGAGACGCTTAATAAAATATGCACCGAGACTCTTTCTGTCGGCGAGATGGTAATTTATAAGTTTATCGTTCGGGGGGGCAAGTCGGCGCCGTCGCCGGAGGCATTTCTCGCCGGAAATGAAGTAAATAGAAATAAGGAAATGAATTTCAAGAGGTGCCACTCGAGGACGGTGTTTCTACTTACGTTATCGGGCCAGACATCGACATTATCGGTCTGTCAGGAACTTTCCGACCCGCTGTTAATCGTTTCTAGCGAAACAGGACTCAAACCGACTGACACTGAGATAATGGGCGAAAGACACGAATCTCTTCTCACAAAATGCCAGGAAATACGGTGTCAGGGAGTCGCATGTAAGAAGGTACGATTTTACCCCCCCCCCCCCTTCCCCTGTTGACTTCGTATTGGTAATCTAGACCCTTGGCTGGGGTTTATCGGAGGACTTAAAGTTATAGGCCGGTAGATGAGTAGCGGCACCCACCGTGCAAAATCCGGCGATTAGAATACTCCACATGATCTCGCGGAAGGTCCTCGCGGCGGGCATGCGTCTCGATCTGAGGCGATGGCGGGCTCCGTCTGAGCTCCGTCCACGTGGATACGCGTGTAATTTTGACGAAGGTACCGGATGGACTGAAGGCTCGCGCCTCGCCGTGGACGGGAAGCTCCCTCCGGAGACGGATCGCCGACGACGAGGACGACGAGGGAGGGAAACGAGGGGAACTGGCGAACCACCGGCCCGTCCGGAGTACTGTTAATGCATGCCCGGTGCCTCCGCTAACGACCATCCTTACTTCTGAGCCCCCGCGTGCGGTGCGACGGCCTCGAACGAATGCTCGGCCCGTCCTTCCTCCACGGAACTATCGTCAAAGCTTGCCGAAGATCGTCGGGGAGCTTCATTCGAAGAGTTTCCGGACGAACGGGTCCGCCTACGAGTTCTTTTTAAGGACGACGTTTCAGTTTCGATCGGTCGAACGAGCTCCTTCGCTTCCCAATGGACCGAGATAACGTCACGTATAAATGGAATAAGGATAACACTGGAGTTAGCCAAGCGGCAAAACCGAGGCATCGCCGGGATAGCGGATCGCGAAACGTTTTGCGATTCTCATGTGCATAATGGGTAGAATTGCTTGGCCGGTTACTGACTTTTCCGCGGCGTCAATTTCAGGTCAGCATCGGGGTGCGATCCGGGAGCGTCCAAGCTTGGTAAAAACGTTTTCTCAAATCCCCGGGAGAAATTGCCGCGAGCACCGAAAACACGTAGGATAATTGTTTGCCTCGACGAGGCGAGTGTCCTCGGACGAAGAGAGGGTCCCGTTTTTAATGGGCCGACATTTTCGTGGAAGTCCAAGGACTATGGTTCTCGATGTTTGCCCGAGGGACAGCAGATGCTTAAACAAAAAGTGAGAATGTGTCCCCGAGGAGCGATTCGCGTCGCACTCGTCGCCGACCGAACGAATGATAGATAGAGCGTATAGTGTAACATCAAGCACTCAGGTGCACGTAGTTCCTCAGGAAAATTGCCCTTCCGTTATTTTCTATCGCGTCTGCCGCGGCATTGCGGTGTCTCTCCACTCGGTATACCCGCTCATCCGAGCCATTTCCAGAGGCCTTATTTCCCCGACGCGTAATGCACCCATCGAAGGCCCGGCCATCTAATTCAATTCCGATAAATGTAAATGGGAAAGGAGAAAAGAGTTTCCCGAAGGGAACCGCTCGTCGGGACAATTTCCAGCAATAAACAATCGCTCCGATTCTGTGTCATTGAAACCAGAGTGGTTGGGCCGTAGATTTTCGATGAAGAATCTTTGCACAGTTGCTGTGCTGAAAATGCGCTGCGTACTTCGCTCGATTTCTGTGAAGTAGAACGCGTGTCTGGGCTTTACGGCGCTCGAGTGCGTCGAAGAAATGGTACGGCTTTTTACGAGAAAATCCTCGCGAGCACCGTTAATCGCGTTCCGGGGAGCCGTGGAGTTTTGTTCCTTGGGAATTCGCCTATTTCCGAATGCCTCGGAGGCCCGAGGATTAATCGATGCGGTGTTTGACGCGCGATGCGCCGTCTATGCACGGCATTTTTCGTCACGGGCCATAGCGAGCGTTAATGGCGAGTCCGCGAATGCTAAACGTCGTCGACTATAAACCGTCTTCCGGCGAGCTCGAACTTCCGGTTCGGCGGGATCGATCGCCGGAAGATAATAAGCCGCTTCTCACGAGAAAGAGTAATAAAGCCGGCCGAGCAGTGACTCTGCGCCCTGCGATGCACCGGGCAAGTTGCAATTTTACGAGCGGAATTCCTCGAGACATCGTCAAACCCGGGCCGGTCTACCCAATAGAAATTGGGTTTCTCGAAATTGCAAAAGTCGGCGCACAGGTCTTTCGAGAAATAATAAAACTTCTCCGTGTCGTATATTATCCCTGAACGCATCGAGCATATTTTCATCGCGCTTCGGCGATTCACGTAATGATTTATACGTCGTTACTACATGAGATACGTTGTAATCTTCGTCACGCGTGTGAGCATTGTCGTCCTATCAGAAAGCGTTTTAACACAGTAATTCCCTTTGTGTGCGATAATCGTGATGCGTCAGCGACGTCCCCAGAATGCCACGGTTCTCTGTTTACACTCGTCCGACTAAAGTTACTAATGCGCGAATGATCGTTGATTAATGGTCGGCGAGAATTCATTAAAATAAATAATCGGCCGCACGCGATACACCCTTTTACGATATTGTTTCGTACATGTACATAATTGAGCGTGCATGCCATTGTTGTGTTACCGTTAGCGCGTAATACCTATATATAATACGAGAGTTATTCACCATAAAATTTTAATAAAGTGTATCACGTACCGTAATTAATTCCAGTATGGATACAGTTAAAGCTGTTTCGCTGCAGGTTTCACCGTAAATAATCATTGAAAAAAAACCCCACCTGAGTCTACCAATATTTATCGTACATCGTGTAAATAAAAAGCAATTGAGAAGCACGTAGGGATAGGGCAATATCCGTATGCCTTTAGCCATTCTATCTGTTTGACTTGAGTGGATGAATCCGGGGAAAAACGATTCAAGTAGCTTGAGTTTCATGCTCCGTTGAACTGTCGCAGATTTCCGGCGACACCCGATGCGCTCCTTTCCTCGCGTTCTACCTATTTCCGATGAACTCGCACGACCATTTCGTTGATTTCCAGAGATCATTTAATTGCTTCTGCGGTGCAGAGCGTTCTCTTCACGCCTCGCGGCGCTTCGTTGTGCTTTATGGTAATTCATAGCGGATACAACGCTTCGCTGCTGAGATACTCGCCCGATAAAGTGTAATGCTCGTATTAAACGTCGAACGAGATGATTGCTCGGCGAAGAGCATTAAGAGGACCGTACAACGAATTCCGAGCTATATTCGAATCCTCTCCGTGGCTGAGGGAATAATTTTCAACGATAGGCTTTACCTCTTCCGCCCTTAAAACCCTTGGGGAATTTTTTCAGCGTCAAGCTAAAAATGATGCCCCGCGGTACGATGTATATGGCCATTAAAATCTTTATTGTTCCATATCAATACAATGAGATCTGATCGTAGAATAGCATAAACTTTCCGATCATTAAAAAACAAATTTGTATCATGGCGCTTTTTAGTACTTGGGGATTTGTCCGCCGAAATTTACGCACTGAACTTAAAGGGTAACATTCTTAAATACAAAAACGTTAACTAGCCTCGCAATCAACGCGAGATATAATTCTCTTTTAACCAGTCTCACGACAGCGCTCCTTAAACTTCTGGTGATCTTATCGATAAATAAAAAAAAGGAAAATTAGATCATACAAAATTAACAAACGTAAAATAAAAGAATATTAAATAACATCTGTCGTAAACTAAACGTAATTATTTCGTTATTGATGTCTCTCGATTAATCGTATATGGCAGCTTGCTTCTCAGCTGCGAATTATCTTGTGCTCGGTTTATCACAAAAGTAAAAAAAAAAAGAAGAATGTAACGCAACAAGTAAGTTTCGTTAATGGTATGGGGACACGGATGTCGAAAACTTAAAAATAAAACGTCCTCTCTTCCCTTGAAAATTGACCACGAGCTTTCGGGAGAATGAATTGTACTAGAAGGAGAAATGAAACGCTTAAACCTCAGCCACGATCTGTCCATTTTCAGTGCCCTCGGATTTCATTTTTACGGGTGAAATGGAGGTCGTGGTGTCGGGGCTTTCGGTGCCGGAATCGCATTTGTTGTTATTTTGCTTATCGTCGCTAAGCTCCTTCTTGCTGCTCTTCTTGTCCTGTTCCGTTCTGATCTTGGGTTTCTTCTCCGGATCGAAGTGGTTCTCCAAGACGAGGAGCAGGTCCTCGACTTTCTTTTCCTCGGCCGCGATTAGCTTCTCCTTCACTAGTTTCTCCAAACCTTCCTTTTTGCTGTCGGACCAGGCTTCCTGAAAGCCAAATCGCTGTAATCTTCCGCCGAGGCAGTCGTTCAAAGCGATCGTCGACTAGTCGGTTACTTACTTGTAGCTGTGAGTATTCAATACCCGCTTCGGCAAGTAGTCTTCGCAAAGGACTGGCGTGTTGGCGTTCCTTGCGATTCACGCGGGACAAAGCTCCGAAAATCGGCTTCAAACTGTTCTGCCTCTCGAATATGACTTTCAGTTCTGAAATCACGGTATTCCTCGTGCGGTACATTAATTAATCCTGCGAATCATCGTAGCCGGCAAACTGTATTTACCCGCGTGTTCCTTTTCCTCGATCTGCGTGGGTTGCACGAATTCCCTGATAAATTCTACAGTTCCCTTCATGGCAGCGTCTCCATCGCCACTGCCGGTTTTCTCGCCAGCCTTCGAATCTTGTTCACTGCTCAAGTGTTGCACGATTTGCAGGGCTAAGCGAGCTCTATCCACGGCGCTGTCCAAACGCTCCTCCTACCAGTGAAAGCGACGTATGAAATAATTGCAAGTGAAAAAAGATTGTAAACCGATTGGCCGGTGCCCCTACTTTATCGAGCAATGTTTTGGACAGAGTGCGGAGGGAGTAAATGCGTATGGTGTCCGGGCATTTTGCTTCGGCCACGTTGTAACCATTGGCGAATCCCTTGACGATTCTCCTGAATCTTTCCAGAAGATCATACTTTTGTAAGGCCTCTAGCAACATGGCGGGGATGACTTTACGTTGCTCGTGGTAAACCAAAATTACTCCGTCCGTGGCGTCGCCTTTGATCGATTCCAACCATGTCAAAAAATCTGTCAGTGCTGAAACCTCGCTCTTAGTTTTCAGTACCTAAAACCAACAATGTTTTACAACAATTCCGAATTTTCTTACAAAGGTCATTCTTATCATTCTTCTCTCACCTTATTGGTCTTACTATTTTTGAGCATACGGTACTTCCCTATGGTTACTACTTTCATATTGTGTCTTTTGATTGCCGGTGGATTGAGATTACGGTAGGGCATGACATGCTGAGCATAAGTTGAGCTCGGTGTGTAAGCTGCTATTTGGCAAATCTCATCGATGAGTTTTCTGCCGGTTGCATCCATGTCCCAACCCACCAGACGATAATCTCCTGGTGGTACACCTACCGCTGCACAAGATTTTGTTTCCGGGGACATAGGCCCATTTTCTGTTACCGTTGATGATACCATTTTCTAATAATATTCTCTTCTTATCTGAAAAAATGGGGCAGTCTCGTAAATAATAACGTAGAATAATATCAGTGTTATAAGTCATTATTGTACTTTAGTCAGGAATCCAGCACGGCAAAATCTTCGCTCTAACGTATTCCAAGGTTCAATCTAAATTCTGTAACGAGTTAGTTCGCGAGATCTATACAAAGATATTTATAGTTTTTCTGCAAGGACAGGAGATCTGTATGTACACAAGAAGGAACGATACCGACATCGGCAATGTCATGTTTAGAGACCGAGCGTCGAGGGTCGACGAAGAAAAATACGAACCCGCTGGGAATACCGCATGGGATAATATTTAAGGAGATAAATCACGTTCGGTCCGATATAATTGGATTATTGGTTCATGGAAAATCGGCAGTTGGCGTCCAATGAAATTCTCGAGATCGGTAGAAGGAACTGTATACGATTCATCGGTGAAAATGTCCATTGCGCAAGGCGCTTTATGAAAAATCCAAACGTGTTTAACGGGTGAGGAGGGAAAGGCTTTTTGTCGGCAAAAACGCAGCGGAAAGTGACAGTCGTGAATGAGTCGATCACGTATCGCGGCAGCGGGTAATCTTAGATCGCGAATTCCGGCACATCGGGCTGCCGTTTCGTCGATAACACGCTTCCGCGAATCATTTAACAAATAAGGGGAATAATTATCGCGCTTCACACGTGGCCGAGCCAGGCCAATTGAGTTTGGGGATTCGCGGGGGGGAGACGTTGATCGGTGACTGCTCGTTTCGGCGTCCCTGGGATGTGCTTACCGATGTTTCCAGCGAATCCTCGCTCTTACGACGCCGTAACGACAGGTGAAAAGTCGGGACAGTCCTGCTGTTCCTTATCAGCCTCGGCTACGACACTCGCGAATGAACGGAATCGAAGGCACGTTCGAGATTGGCGGCGAACCAGTCGTCGGGCCGGGCCTGCGCCTTCAAGGCCCCGGTCACGTGGACCGCTGACGTCACGGATGATCACGAGGACCCGGAGCTGAGGATTCCTCTCGGCGGAGTTGCACTTGCACGCGGCGCACGATCGCGATGCACTTGGTTGCGCTTTCCCCGCTGGAGAACGCGGGACAACACGTTCCTCTGCCCCACCACTCACCCCTCGCCCCTTCAACCACGTCTATCTCGCGTCAACGCTTTTACCTTCCTTTATCGGCGATAATCGATGGGGAGATAGCCCTTATCAGTCACGATAAAACACGATAATGCACCAGCTCGTAGGATATTTCCGACACGCGCCGGCTAATTAGTCGCTAATACTCGCACGTTTTACAGCGACGGTCCCGACGAAATGCGCCGCGGCTTGCTTAAAAACGCGAGGGACAGGTTATAGAACTAACTTTCGAAGTATGCGGCCGTTTAATGGTTCGTTGCAATTAGGTGGGTTTGACCGGCTCTTTGTGGAACCGGTTTTTACAGTTTCTTAATAAATGAATATGCGCGCGGGCGCGCGTTACGACACTCGGCTGCATAAGATTGCACTAGTGCACGTTGCAGCTCGTAAAACTTGGCCAACAAAGTAACTGCCGGGTAATATCGCGCGGCTGGTAAATAAAGCTGATGGAAAAAAGTCGTATCTGCGCTCGGTTTGCTTCTTCGTCGCGCAAAATACTTTGTGTTCGCTCGCGAGGCTAATGTATGCTCGATGACCGGTCGATGCGATCACCAAGCAATGTCGAGCTCCTTCTGGGCCTGGACTTGGACCGGAGGACAATCCGTAGCCTCAAGGTTGTCGTGTATTTATAAATCAACTTTTCTAGCGAACCTTTGCCGAGGTCACCTTAAAACTCGGCACACGTTTTATGCTACCACGTAATCGCACGATTAATTTCGCCGGAATCCACGCACGGTTATCGCGGGAACCAATGATTTTTCCGTCTTTTTCCACGGTAGTAGGTTTTCGCGGCTGGTGCTCACGTACTCGGGGGGGGGGGGAAGGCAAGTGGCGGCGTATGCGCGATAGATCGGGATCTCGGCTGAGAGGAACTCGCTGGGCGATGCAGCGACGCGCCTCGACGCACGGCACGTACGTTTCTCCTCGCTTAATAGTCGACCTCGCTTCTGCGAACGCGATAAACCGATCCGCGCCAAGAAGACACCGCCGCGAGATAATGTTCGTGCAAACGCTAGGAGCCAGGGGCGATGGGTCGGCAAGGAGGGGGAGGGGGGAGGCACACACGAGAGACGCTGGGACAGATAGGCGAACACGGAGAAGAGTCCCGGGCGTCTGCAGATGCAGATAAGGACTCTGCAGTTGTGATTCTTTCTCGCCAAGCCCCCCGCCCTCGACTCTTCCTACCTGCTGAAGTCGTCGGACCCTCCGAGGGAAATTCGAGTACCCTCGGAGCCGTTAACCGTCACGACAATGCACATTTACCTCGCTGCGGCTCTACCGTCGCGTTAATTGCTTTCCAACATCCTCTCGGCGCCGCGCTTTCTTCTCGATTGGCAAATATTTGCAGGATTTTCATTAGCAGTTTCGCGTAAGACATCGGAGCCCGGCGGACTGGAAGGCGAGGCTGACATTCCTCGTAATCGGGCAAATGGACGAGAAACGTAATCGAATTAATTACGTTGCAATCGTTGGGCCTATGATTGAAATGCGCCGCAGCGTGGCGAACGTAACGGCATGTACGTGTACATTAATTGTCGTTGGACGTTAATCAAGCACTCCGGATCTACGGGGTAATTCGTGTTAATTTGATTTATGTCGAATTCGTATGTACCATCTGCGCGTTTCGGTTGGGGCCTTCATTCATGCTCGTTTGAGGATTCTTTTGCCCCCACCGTGCGGCGGTGACCAACCGTTTCGCGTGTAAATAATGCTTTTATTCGTGACGCGGAAGAATCTGTAGGAGGGGGGGTCGAGGTATATGCGAACGACGAGCCGGTTCTCCGGGATGATCGATGCGGCCGATATGATGAGGCACATGTAAATGTCCGAGCGGGAGAGAAGGGTCGAGCGCGCAGGAAAAGGGAAACAAATGTAAGGGACGGGACGTACTTACCGCGAGGATGACGTTTCCCTTTCGGAAGGTATAGCCGGGCCTTGGTCGGCCGATTTCCCCGGTCATCGACTAGGACCTCTGCGCTCGATTCCTCCACCGTACGAGGAAGCCGATGCAACGTGATATTCGTCGTAGGAGGCACGATTTCCTCGCACCGGTGCTTTCTGTGTCGGACACGGCGGATCGATTCGCTTCCTCTATGAATTCGCTCGTGTTTTGTCTCCCGTGAAATTCGTTTCTTTTCCACCGCTAGCCGCGTTCTCGCGCCTTCCTTTTTTTCCCCCCTTCCCCCCGTCCGTGCACTGACAATCGACTTTTCACGCTGGCCAGCCACGCCTCCTAATAACGCGTCGCGGAGATACAGGGGATTTATACGCGTGGCAGGCGTAGCTACGACGTATCTATGGCTCTCCGGCAAAATTCCGATTCTAGCCGCGACACGTTCCCCGCGAACACATTTCACGTGAACCACCCCGGGCCCAGCCGAGCCGTGCTTTTGCACGCTTGAATTCACAATGCGCGGGATTACGCACGCGTGCAAACACGTGTCAACGAATTTTTGTAATTTTACGCAACGGTATTCGTTTGCCAACGGCCTAGGGAAATGGTTTTTCATCGAACAATGCGACGGTACGTAAGTTCGCTTGATTTTAACTGGCTCCAAATGGCAGGTATTTGCCATTGACACCTGCTACTTCTTCCACAGGGCCATCGACCTGGAAAAATTCCCGATTCTCCTGTATTTGACGTACGAACAACTGGGCATAGAGACAGGCACGTTTGACGGGCTGTTTGCTCAACGATGTTTAATTTTCACAGTTCCATGCTCGCGTGGCAATAGTTAAACCTCCAGTCTCGCCATTGGAAACGTCCGTGTGTAATGAACAAAAAAAATAGTTAGTAGATAGAGTCATAGGCGGGATAATTTCTTGGCAATATCGCGAGATAGGAAACCGGCAGCAGTGGTGGTGGGTTGATAGAGTCGCGTTGAAGAGATACAAGAGAGATTACACGTGCAATTGCGGGAATTACGTAATACGAAGTGTGCAGCCAAGTAAATAAGCAGGGCAATGCGTTTCCATGGTAGGTAAATGTGACCCAATTGGAGGCACGGCTTAACTCTCTTGGCGATATTAAAATAGCCCCATTAATATCGTGCACCTGACGTAGTACGCGGGTTCTTGCTCGCATCGTCGACGACACGCTCCATAATATGCTTATACATGAAATTACAAGAGAACATAGAAATGGAACACAGGAGGGAAAATTATTGGTCGCGATATATCAATTCCGTCGGCAAATGTCGGCCGATAAACATTTGCGCCGACAGTGGGTTCGGTAATCGTTGGATTTATGTTTGCCCGTTGCTTTCGTAGGACAGTTGCGACTGTGTATTGGCGTTCTCTCTGGTGAGGGCCGCGTTTATACGTTTCTCGCGTAGGCGAGGAAAGACACATCACGCGCGATAACGGCTGATATTGCGTCGGCTGGAAAATATTGTTTCCATTCTCGCTCGGTTGTAATCTTGCCCGGGAGTTTCGGCAGACGTTCGTCGGCAGTCGGTCCATCAGCCATGGAAGGCTTGCCCGCTGTTTATATCGGCTAACATGGTCCCCGGATTTCGTGGGCTCGTTTATCTGGCACGCGGCCACCGTCAAAAATCACGGAATTCCACGGAAAGTCGTGGGAGGGGATTGACGATCGACCGCGGTGCATCGGCAAAGCCATTAATTACAAGTACGACGCGAGGAGGAAAGAGCGATAGTCGACGAGGAAAAATCGCCTAAGGTTTTACCCCGGGGGCATGGACTAACGAAGTTAAGAATAATTAGTAGAATCTGACGAGACCCGTGTCGCGTTATTGCCGTGGTGATTAACGTCACGTTAGTAGCGTGTTATTTTCTTAATTAGGCCGTCGCTGCTGAACTCGGAGGAGTAGCGATCCCCGATAAAACTTGTTGGCGAGACGTCGTGCATTCGGGCTTGACAGGCCCGTGGGGCCTCATTAGCTGTCGCGAGAGCCATGCTATCCCGCTGGCAAACCGAGCGCTTCGCTCAACACGTGCGAGCGACAATATTCTCCTCCCTTTAGTCTGAAGGGATGGCAAACTCTCGAGGCGAGAGGGGAACACTTTGATAATCGCCACCCTCGTCTCCCATCACCCTCGAAAAACCATCGACCGGCTCGAACGATCCTTTCGTAGAGTCCTTGCCGATCGCCCGTCTTTCCCAGAGTCACATGAATCCCCTCAGCCGAGAGACTTCATTCATATTCGTCTAATTAATTTTTTAACGAGGAACTATGGGGATAATGCGCTTCTTGAGACGTCATTAATGACTTGAAAACGATACGCTCGATGTTGAAGGACAGAAACCGGAGAGTCAGACTCCTTTTGGAAATTATACACTCGGTGAATCCTGTGAGCCGTGCGAGACTAATGGAACCGCGTACGTTGACCTGCCCCGGGGAAACTGCATGGAGGTGCATCGAGGAAAAGTCTCCCAACTTCCCGGGCCATGATTACAGTAATTAATAAGGCGATAATCGATTAGGAACGAAACTGGAAATTAGCGCGTCGCGAGGAAAGATCCTTTAAGGAAGATTGATCCTCCGGGGAATCGCGAGATATTTTCGGGGGATGAAGTATCGTTCGGCAGGGTTTTCCCCGGAATCTGTATCGCTGTAATTGATGATGCGACGATACTGGTTGGTCGTCGCGAAAGGCAACGTCCATTCATAGTAATCGTGGGAGCGCTGGATGACATCATTCTCGCCAATTGCCGATGATGTCACAGTTGTGAGTTGCATCATTGCCGTTTGAGCGTCTTCTAGGTCCATTTAAGAACGTCAAGCAATGTTCGAGGTATTCGGAAGATCCTCGTTCTTCCAATTCCCTCGCCCACGGGTCGTTCTCTTGGCCTTGAACGTTCTTGCCATTCTCCTGTACTTCCTTGGCGTTGTTTCACCTTTAATTACCTTTTGCCCAGCGGTACGAGGAGCCATTACCCACATGTTCGCGTTCCTAAAGAAGCGATCAACCATCCGGTCCCTCAAGTCCGTGGACTTTGCAGCGCCTGGGCACAGTTCACAGGAGCATCAGGCTCGCTCGGAGGATCGGGAGATGGAGGAGTCGATGCAAGCGCTGGGGGGTTCATCGTCTCGGATCGGCCGGTGAAATAAATCTCGTTGCCGGGAATCCGAACGAAGCCGTGCGTTTATATCGGCTCATCTGCAGGCGCCACGGAACAGAGGCATTAGGGGATCGTTTATCTTACTTACGCGCTAGGCGATGAGCCTGACCCGCTTCGGTCACCCGGGACCGAAATTCCACGGCACCGATCCATCCCTTCTACCTCGACCTGTCCGACCCCTTCTCCCTGCCACCACCCCCGGCTCCGGGCTTCTTCTGCCAGGGTGCAACGAGTTCGGAGTTGGCCTCGCGCAATCAATACTCATTAGAAGTAAGGCGCGCTAAAGTTCACTCGTAATATTTAGCCTGGCTGATTGACCGATCGTTGCACCAACATCCGGAGCCGTCGTTTCTGTGTAGAAACTCCGCGACGTAACGGGGATAATCGGATTAATCGTGTCATTGGACAGGGGGAAAGGGAAGAGCTTACAATTGAATGCGACTCACGGTCCCGTTCCTATGAATCACCTGGACGTCCACTGTCCACCTTACTAATTGGCCCTGTGCTCACGCACAATTATTCCCCGAGAAATACATCAGTTTTCCCGCTGATTTCCGATGATTTTTGTGAAAAACTTGAGGACGTTGTTCATGGGGAAGATCGATCGGGGGACACGGTGCGGGCCTGCAAACGAGGTTACCAGCGGAAATAGCTTATCGTCCCGTTGCTATTCTCATCCGGGACTGGGATATTCCGCTGGACAATAAGAGGGAAAGTGGGAGAAAGACAGAGGCAATCTGACTGTCATACACTCGGTACTCATTAGAGCTAAATCGCGATAAGTTCGTTTATACGTCACGAGTATATTTAAGGGTACTGATTGAACTACCATGACGAGAACTCTGATCGTTCGATCACGGACGTCGACACACACGTACGAACCCTTGCCTGTACGCCCACAGGTACTCGCTGTATAAGGTCGACGGGGTGGCTGTATCGATTGAATAAGTCAACAGAAACGAAGGGGAATGAGTTTCGATGGAGGAATATTTCACAGGTTGCTTCTCGTTCTGGCCCACTTCCATTTAAATGACCAAAGTTCCGTCGTAATGCGATTTCTTAAGTTTCATAAAATAAAGGATTCTTCCTAGTTGGGCCGCTCTTTTTTCCCCGTTCTTGTTTGCTCTTTATTTCAGAATTTCTGTCGACCCTCGTTCCCTCTGTCCCGTTATTTCCTCACTCGGAAAATAAATTACCTGCCCTACAATCAACTAATTTTTCCTTAGCCGCTTTCGTCGGTGTCTGTCGATTGCTCCCTGTCGGTTTTCTTGCTTTTCCGTTTTACAACTTGCCGCGTTATCGCGGTTGCCGGACGGTCGTGGGATCTCGATGGGTGATCAGTTTTAGGTGCTGCAGAAACGACCCGTCGTAACCGCTAACAATAACGTTACAGATTAACATGAAAGCCGCGGCTGAGGCTCCATAAACGTATCGTAAAAGCGACATAATGGGACGTTCTGTTGGATGCTTAGGGATCATTTCGTCAGTATATAAAGCGTCCTTCGATATCTCCTTCATCGTTTCACGCAGCCCGCAATGGATTAGTTTATGGGTTCCTCTTATTCACTTCCGCCCTCATTGTCCCTTCTTTCGGCCACCTTTTTCCCCCATGCGGTTCACTACGAGGAACGGGAGGAGAATTCTTCGTGGAGAACCGTGGATTCTATTCCTCGAAGGTCTTATCCTTCGATCCGAAAATAGGACAGTGACTAAGAGGAATACGCGTAAGCCAGAGGCCAGTCATTCTAGCAATTACGCGAATTGCACGACCATGAAAACCTGCTGTATAACGCCACTGCAATGTCCTCCTTAGTCGCTAATACATTTAAATTACAGGCTATAATTTTAAATGTACATCGAGGGTAATTGATTCTACTTATTTATTGGTTCATATTGACAGTAGGAAAATGTGTGAACGAGATGGACGTTGAACCGCTATGCATTGGCCGCAAGGAATTCGTGCCATCTGGTTCGCAGCTTATAACGCGAGATTTGTCACTGACCGTAAATGCTTTATGGAAGCCCGTGGAGCACCGCGGTGCGATAAATCATCATGACGACAGGTCGATAAGTCATTTTCGACTGAATTTCATCTGGCGAGTGCCATGTGTTTTCTCATAATAACGTCGCCGGCGTTGTTGAACCGAACGTCTCGAAATGTCGCGCAGCTACATAAGGAATTCTACCAGGAGCAGAGAATTCATTGGGGTTGAACATTTTCTCGGGGACGTAGTCGCTGAAATTCCGTAGCTTTTCATCGGGCGATTACGATCGTCAGGTTGAACGGGACCTCCTGCACTTTTCCTCCCCGTAGTCGAGGGGAAGCCCGGCGGTGCATCGTTCGAATCAATTTCCTCCGTTCCTGGCGCGCAGGAAATCGAATATACCGGAAGCGGCGCGAGCTCCTCGCCGATCTCTTTGTAAGATAATCGCGTTTCGACCCTCCTTTTTACCTTATCGAAGGCCCATTCCGGCCGAGGACGATCGCGTCGAGTTGCTGATCGCAGTCTTATCGCGGATCGCGAGCTAACTCGTCCCGCGCAGGCAGATTACCCTTGCGGCAGGGTTTATCCGGTATTCTCATTGGACGATTTTCCCCTCGTCAGCTCGGCCCGGCCGCCTTCCTTCTGTGCCTTTCACCACCCCTGTCGATTCTTTTTTTATTCACATCGCCAAGAGAAAGCCCCGGCAATTTGTCTTTTTAAGTGTCGCCACGTATTCCCCTCGCCCTGGAGGTTCATGGTTGTTGCGTTCTTCTCTGTTAATCATCGGCTTCTCCTCCGAGTGTTTGTCCTTCGGAAGGAGAAAGCCAATATGCGAGAGATTTGCCGCATGACGATTGCCACGATTCGAGGTGACACATGGCCGGATTTAAATCACGATCGTCTCTTTAATTAGACTTACAGTCGATGGTCGCAGCAGTAATCTCATTTTGGCGAGGAGACCACGATGGCCCGTTGCGTTTTGGTTGGCCAGTCAAAGGCCTTACGGTTCGCCCCTGTTTCTCCCGAAACGCTGGCGGATTCTCCCTGCTGATTTCGAATGCTCGTTCGCACGGTTAGCTAAGCACCTTTATATGCGTCCAAGCGCGCCTAACGAAGCCACAGGAGCGCGCTTATAACCCGATCAAAATGATTGCCGACTGCAGTCACGTTGATGGCTTTCAAGCAGCAAACTTTGATTCCACTTGTCGTGGAAAAAATAATTTAAAAATTTCATTCAATTCCAATGACAGAACTCGTAATGCAAAATCGGTTAATTACGTCATTAAACAACAGTTAATTTGCTAATTTGTTTGTTAGGTAAAGGTACTTTAAGCATTTTTCAAATACATAGAAATACTTGAGCGAATAAACGTTCATTCAAGGTTTGCATGTCATGTTGATTTTCTATCAGATCCAATTTTTTTTAATGACACGATAATACTCTGCTTCATATATATGACCTATCGTTTTCTACGTACTTGTTAGTTCGCGCTGGTTTTTCACTCGACTCGCACGACCTTTTTCTTCTCGAATAATCCCTTCGTTCACCTCCGAAACTTGTGGAAATGCCTATTGATTTTTACTATGCCTACGGTAGTCCACCGTGTCGAACGGTGCAACTCACGGCTGCAGTTCTTGGCCTAGAACTCCAGATGAAAGAAATGAATCTCGAAAAGCAGGAACACTTGAATCCGGAGTTTCTCAAGGTACACGTGACAATTCGCCCTTGTGGAATCACAGTAATTTCCTTGGGAAATAATTTCCCCGAAACGGCATTGCCATGTTGTAGTAAAATGCCAAGACGAAAATTGAATTCAATCCCGCAGCCTGGGTGATTATTTTGAGTAACGAAGGAATGTATTGATTACAGATCAATCCGAATCATTGCTTGCCGACTATCGTTGACGACGGGTTCACCTTGTGGGAAAGGTAGGTTATTCAGTAAGGAAAAACACGAAGGAAAATTACTTTTGCATTTTACAGGCATGCCATCGTGTTGTACTTGGCGGAGAAGTACGCTAAGGACGAGACTTTTTATCCAAAGGACTTGGAAAAACGAGCAATCGTACATCAGCGATTGTGTTGCGACAGCACGTTCTTTCCGGAAATCAGTGTTTACTACGTAAGCACGAAATAAAATCTTCTCCGTTAATGGAAATATTGCTTCGTTTATTGCCACAATTAATTTCGACAGTTTACGAAGACACCAAGTAAGGTCCAGTACGACAGGATATTGAATTCTTTGGGAAGTGTTGAAAGGTATATCGGCAAGAGACAGTACGTCGCGGGGGACAATTTAACTGTAGCTGACATTGCCCTGTTTGCCACCATTTCGATATTCGAAGTAAGTGCGATTAGTTAGCAATTTGCAATCGTATTATGAAACTTGTTTCTTTGGCAGGTAATGGATTTTGATCTCACCGATTATCCGAACATACGTCGTTGGTTGGGGGTAATGAAAACAAAAATCCCCAACTACGAAGAAATTGACAAACAACGTTTTCATACGAAGGTTATCGTCGAATGGAAGAGATCGTCCAATTGAAAAATTCATTCTGTTCGTTTGATTATTATCTGGCCGTAATAAAACACATTCGTACGCCATGACTGATCGTAACTGACTGTTTTACTCTGCATCCCTTGTTATGCTTTTCCTTAAGGTAAACAAAAGCCGAACAAAGCTCACACTGTCCACACATCAAAACTCATAGCTGGCATATCTGGTAATCATACACCTTATCTCATAGACTCTCAGATACTCTTACAAAACTATTATAAAGAGAGAACCTTGTGCGGAGTGGATTCACTTGTAAAAGGACTTTTTTGCCGGCAATATTGGATGACGAAAGACTTTTGACTGGCTCGCCGCATAGTTTGTTTCTTACCTTTGAAATGCAAATCCATCGTTGTTGTGCGAAGATTCGCTGCGCTACGCTACTGAGTATCAGATTCTCCGAGGAGCGATGCGAAATATTTTTAAAAGGAGTTTCCTTTGATAAACTCTGAATTGCTCGATAGTCCGCATTCCGCGCTGAATAGTCGCGATATTTGTAAATTTTACAAATGAAATATCAGTTGGCAATTAATTCACCGACAAACGGAAGTTGGCTAAATTTCCGAGAAGAAGAGGTTGAACGGAATTCCGAGGGAGAGTTCGCGGAAGGACATGTAACAGATTTGCCTCGTACGTTCATTAAATTGTGCAACGGGGAAGGCCGGGTCCATGGCAAAGCGGGGAAAATCCCTGCTGTTTGAAGAGTCGTCCTTTTGGTGGCTCTTCAAAGGACTCGTTTCTCGGCTGAACGTGTGATATCATGCACTTCCCTGGATCGTGCGGAATGCAAACATTAAAGACTCGGCTCTGTGTCTCAAAAGAGACGGACTCTCTTGTAATCAAAAGTAGCGAAGCCCGCACGTTTCTCATTTGTGCGGCTGGAATAAATCGATGAAATGTCTCCCTTTACTCTTCTCTTTCTTTTCTCCTTCTCTCTTTCTCGTTTCCTTGCTTCGTTCTACGTGTAATCGAATGTTTCGAATGGAATGCGACTTCGACCGAACTTCCTCGGGCCGAGCGAATCCGCCGGCGAGTCTTTAAACTTCGTTCTGCGTGAAACCATTTTACGACCGATCGTACGTGCGAAACGTTAATCGAATATACACTCCTTCCTCCATTAAAGTGTCAAGAAACAGCCGCGCAATTGTTTTACAGCGATTTTCCGAAAAGACCCCATTGAAAATCGTCAAATTCTTCTGATCGCTAAAATTCCACGCGTTTCATCGTTCGTATCAATTAACATGAAAATACGTTTTGGCGATAGCGTGCACGTTCGAAATTCAATGCGGAGAATCCACGCTCGGTCTAATCAAATGAAACGAGAATTAGTTGGCATATGCGCAATTAGTTTCTGCGACTCATCGTCGTGTTTTTAGCCGAGCATTCTCCATTCGCACAAAAAGTACGTCGCTTCGATTGGCAAACGGTCAGTCTAATTTCTTGCCCGGCCTCTCATTAATGCCGGGCGGCTTGGCTAATCGACGAGCTTCATATCGATTTTCACGATCCAATCACGGCTCGTGCAGAGAGAATTTTCATAAACGTTAAATGGTCCGTTTGAATGAAACACTTCAAACCGATTAATCTCATTGGATTACTTGTAGAAATACCTCAATCGTTTTTATGATAACGTATATCGTTTATATCGTACAACCAACTCACATTAGTTACTTTCACCTTACTTTTGTTAACCCACACGCACAACTGTAAACATGGTTGCCTGCTACGACTCGGCACGGCGCCGGTCCAAAACATGATATATTTTTACGTATCGAGAAACTATTTGCGCTCTCGAGGCGAAGGGGAAAGGGTCGTAATAAACCGGGCAGGACGGTAGGCTTTATTTCTCGTGTTTCACCTTGGTGGCCCGGCGAGGAGCCGGTCGGCATTAATGCACGAATTCTCGATACCGTCTTTATACTTTTTCGATATTTACAGCGGCTCGTTATTCAGTCTGCTATCTGCTGAATTTTCACATTCCCCTGCTATTCTTTATGGGGATTGATATTTGTCCCCCTGGTAAGCTTCATACGTACGCCGTAACGGACGAGTACCTATGCAAATGTACGGTAAACGATGGTCCTCTGCGTGAAATGATTCTACGCAACTACGCGTATGGCACATGTGTCCAAAATTCTTGTGGTTCGGATGTCTGGCTAAGTAGAAAAGGGGCGGTCCTGGTCGGCCATGTTGATGAGAAACCGCTGCAGATATTCGTATTCAGACCACAGAGAATTTCAATGCGGATTCTAGCGGTACAAAACCATTGGGACAGTCGGCCAGAAGTATAGATTCTGTGAATCATCGTGTTCCACGTGCGCCGAGTGTGCCGGTAAAGGAAAAAAGAGGAAAGTCGGTGTATAAAAATGGACGTGTGATTACGAGGGGACAGAGAGAGGATTGCACGTGGAGGTAGGTAGGTTTGCAGATGCAACCGCATCGGGGGCGTAGCTCTCATTAGGCGTAGGATTCCCGCGTTTGTTGGCCATCGTTGACCTGGCACATTGAAACCGGTGAGGGCCGTCCGGATGGGCCTTCATTGTTCGCCGAATGTCCAGGAAAGTCTAGTGCGTCGACGCTGCCGATTCTAAACAACCCGGAGGGTTGCCCCCCACTGTGCCGTTTCCGCGCCCGGGGATCTCGTGTATGTTCGATAATGCACGCCGGCCGTGTATCCCGAGTGAAACGGGAGCTAATCATCTCCGCGGCTCTTCCTATGTAAGCCGATAGACCGTCATATTCGCCCATGCGACGTGACGAGAATGCATCGCCAGTGATATCGTTAGACCTCGCTTAGGCGATATCACTTACTCTTGTCGAGCCGCTGGACAGGAGAAAAAGAAATCCCTGGGCGTCTCGTTGATTCTCATGGAAATTTTTCTACCGCGTATGCCTGTAATTACGCACTCCGGCGGATGTAATTCTCGTGTAAATGGATCGCACATGGCTTTCCTCCGGGGACATTGGAAGTGCCAACTCTCAGCCGTGCCGGCCTTGTTCTCTCATTGTGAGCGAAAGTCGAGTGACTCGATTAACGGGGCTAATTAAGTTCAAGCGGCAAACAATGGCCTCGACGATGCCGAACGCGGTAGGGGGGAGGGCACCGGGTCTCCCGTTAATCAGCATGGTCCTCCGCGTACCTGTCGTCGTTGTCGCGTGGGTGTAGGAAAAAAAAAGCATCGAATTTGCATTCATCGCGCGGAGAATAATTAGGGGTGCTCATTGGCGCGCGGGGACGGAAGATTTTTCCATGGCCGCGCTAGGCATTTCGCACGATTTTTCTCTCTCTTGCGCAGCTTTTCTTTTTTCTTTTTTTTTATTCTCGTCGACCGTCCTCAATGCGGACTGTTCTCGTGTGTTTGTTTTATTTCTCGCCGGATACGCAGGCTCGATATAGGTGAGAGTTATTCCTCTTGGACCCCGCCGCTAGAATATAGGACGCGGATTCTCATTAAAAAAAGAATGGTCCATGTGCCGGTTCGGATGGTAATGACGAAAGTTTCGACGTCGATAAGCCCGGAGATACGTCCGTCGAACGTGCAGTATTATTTACAGTCTGCTTCGTTCCTTCGGACATGCGTTGCTCTCTGATTATTAAGTTGACCTCAACTGCGCTAGAGTTCTTACGTCTGTCGTCTGGTGAAACGTTTCAAAGGAATACGGGAAGACGGAGGTGAAATCGCTCGGACGTTTTCAATTTTTACCATCTATTTGAAACACTTAATTTGCTCGACTGGAAAGGCATGATTACTGCAAAAGTAATTAGTAATTCAATTACAGCACGGTGAACCCCCGCGTGGGGAAAATTTGCATTCATAAGATGTTCGCAAGAACTTGGTAAAATCGCCGGAATATTCATGAGACGTTTCCGAATCATTGTGAAATTTTCCCACGCGATATCCACGAAATTGTCTTATCGACTTTGGAAAATGGATGGCTGAAACGTACGGAGGGCACGAGCGACTAATTTCTTTTGTTCTGTCTTTTCACGGAAGGTTAAACGGTCGGTGCCTTTAATGTCGTGACCTTTGACTTTTTTCAACGGCAGCAGAACGAGCGGACGGTCGAGAACTGATCGGCCGGTGTCATTATTTCACGAGGCTGGTCTGCAAGTGAAGGACTTCATGAGGCGAGACCGGAGGTCCTTAAATATCCCGGTAAGAAAAGTTTAAGCGCATCGGGGTCATAGCTATCGATCTCCGGTTCCTCTCTTTCTCTCTCTCCATCCTATACGTACCTATTTCCATTGCGTCTGAATTACAATGACCTCCGTCGAACGGCGACTTTAAAGTTGAAACGTCGTTTGCATATTGCATAAACAACCAGCTGGCGTGTTTGACGAAATTCGTTGGCCCGTGCACAGCTCAGGCTGATCTCTTCTCGTTCCACGTGCACCTCTAAATGGGATCAGGGATCATCTTTACCGAATTTCTCGCATCGAAAGAAGCTTCGGTGCTGGGGAATCTTCGGGGAGGGGAAACCTTATGAACACAAGGGGTCGTCGTGTGGATAATTTATTTACAAGAGTAAAACGTTATGTACAAGAACGTGTTGAAAGTCGTTTTGGTAAAGCAAGACGAAAGAGACGTGACCGGAGGAACACAGAACGATTAGCCATGGTACAAATCATAGGTGAATGGGGGGGGGGGGGGGGGGGTGAGGGTACTCGTGGTTTACATACACTTGCCTACGGTTATCTTTTTGTAATTCTTTTAACACTTACGCCATAGTAGAAAGTAGTCCACCGAAAGGATATCGCGACCGACGGCATGTTCCTGTCGACGTCGAAATTATCCAACGCCAAGGCTTTTCTCTTTTTCGTACGTACAGACAGGGCCCGCCGACGGCGTAACTGGAACCTAAGACTAGACTGCCCCGCGTCGGCCTTCTTAATAGACTTCGCTCGCAATCGTTCGCTCTGTCAGAAACATCGGAAACTGAAGAAAGATCCTGCGCCATTAACCGAGAACCTTTCCCTACGATTCCCAGAACTTCCGACGCTTCCAAGAGGTGGCAAATTATGCGAGATTTTGATAAATTCCTTAATCCACGACGCACCGTTTTATACATTTAGTAACAAATAAAGGGAACAGCTTTTCATACGTGAAGATTTCCATTCCAGGTACGTGCTCTCTGCGTGCTTCGAGGTATAAACACAGATTGCCCGTAACTTCGATCGATCGTCATTAGTCGCACACGTCATACACACTTCTGTCCTTTAAATAATAATAATGCTCGCTAGAAGACCGTGAAGGGCGGAGAGTTCTTCTCAGCGTCCATTAGGGGGGAAAATAGTTCGTTCGAATCTGAAAACGATTCGTCTACTTCTCCGGGATTTCGAAGAACCCTCCGCTTTCTCCAAACTCGCCAGCATCGTTCTCACCTCGACCATGCGGATAGGAAAGTACGAAACGGTGAGGAAATACACCTAACGAATCATGTCGATTGCACTGCACTGAGATTTTCGTAAACTAGAAACACCATGAGAGTCAAGTTCGCCGGGACCCGCGGATCGCGAAGTAATAGTTGTATTTCTTCTCTTACGGGCAAGTATATTCGCTGATCTTGGCAGAATTGTCGGTCGTTTATCCAGGAAGACAGCGTCTTCCTTTCGGTGATTCTGTCTCTGAGGAAGTCTCGGTGGCGACCGTCATAGATTTGACGGACTTCTTTCCTTTCCTGCCGGATTTCCTGGCATTCTCCGCGACGTGACGAGCAAATCCTCTGTCCTGCCCAGCTTCATCGTTTCTTCTTAAAGAACTTGTCTTCGTCATGAAATTTCGCCCTCCGAGCGTACGTGTCTGACTAAGACTCGTCCTTTTCCACTTATTTCCTTAGTGCGCTAGAATCCTATTCGTACTACCAATGAATTCCCTTCCTTATTATGGAATTTTCGTCGATCGTTTGACCTTCTTGCCTACCCGTCGACCTTCTCCCGGTGGTGCTCGTTATAGCAAAATATTCTTCCACGTAAATTACGACATACCTCTGTCCGCTATGTAGGAACGTATACGCACACACACAGAGCCAGCGTTTCCCCCTGGCTTCTACGTTGGAAATTTCCCAAAGATCCTAGACTTTCGAGCAACTTCATTACCGGCAGCAAAGACATTCTACTGTTGGGGCCAGCGATCGTCAGTTTTCCCCTTGAATTTTCCTTAATCGTAATACGTTTCTCCTTGTGCAGCGCGCTTAGGACGCCTTTACACGGCGAAAACATCGCGTTGACTGGTCCGTCTCCTTGGAAATCCCATGCAAGAGGGAGAAGGAAAATTGCACTCTCGAAGATCGGCGTGAAAGGCGCACGTAGGTGACTTTCGCTTCCGTACACATACTGCAAATCCTTTTCACTTGCCTTGGCTTCGGTCTCATGTGGAAAATACAGGTATTCTCTGACGCGTTGCCGTACACGTGTTTCTCCTGATAAATTCACTTCACGGAATACCGTGTGCGTTATGACATCTGTCCTCGGCGGTTGGGTCCCGGGGAGAGGGGAGGGAGGAGTGAAGAGGAGAACAGGAAAGGTAAACCCGTAGCATCGGCAGACGTTTCTACTTCTCCGGTTACACGGTCGACCCCCGTCGATCATCGGAACGGACCTTCACTACTGGACCTCTTCCTTGTCGTGCGCAAGAAGCGTCCCTTATCCGAATTGGAAAAAAATTCTTCCGTCGGTCGTCCTCGGGAGGTTGTGGTGCTCGGGGCGAGGTACAAAGAAGGGGGGGTCGTAGGTGTGGGTTGGCTGAGTTACTGTATCGCATTGTGTCCGTTGATCCGCCCAACTCCACTGGATAATGCTCGCTGACAAGACTCTTCGTCATGTATCCCCTCTCTCTCTCTCTCTCTCGCTGGCCGGTATTTCCTCCCGCCACTTCGCACGAGCGAGCTCACGCACACAGATCCGCGGGATTGTACATAGTATACACGTATAGATAGAGACGTTCGTTTGGTACACGGCTCAGGCACACATACACACACGCAGGCGCATATACACATTATCTCAGCTGACCCAGGAAGAAGACGAGCATCACGAGGACCGTCTTCGATGTCGGCGACCCCGCTGCCGTGCTTCCGTGCTGCATTGCAGCTGGATGTTCCCCTGAAACAAGAAACGACGGATTAGGTCGTGTCCCGCGACACTTGCACCTTCGATTGACCCGGCGCCAACTGCGCGATCAGCTCTTTCCCCTTTTCCCACCCCACCTCACCGGGCCATCAAAAGCAGGGAGCAAAGTCGGAGGCAGGGACGGTCGTTCAAAGTGTTCTTAGAACGTTCTCGGTTCGGTAATTAAGCCATGATCTCTGCTTAACGCGCGGCGAATTTCTTTGATCCGGAAATAATGCTGGAGAACTCGGGCGGACAATGTCCCGGGTGCATCGATTTTCCATTACACGGTTACTTGCAGTTGCACATCACGCACAATGCGATTTACGCGGCGGGGAGACGGGCGGCAGAGGCGTGATAAGCCTTCCTGCGCGTCCTGTGACGTGATATATCCCTTACCTCGTAATACCATGCCCGAAATCCGGACGGTCCTGATCGGGTATAACCGCGGATTTCCGGTAATATAGTTGTACGTATCGAGCGATACAATCGCTGATACCTAAGGCCACGGTTTCGACTATCGCGGGTTACCAACTGCGATGACAACGAACCGAATGACAATTCTTCGCCGGCGAGCCGTTGCCTCTGGGGGGAGGATTTCCAGAAGGCTTTTTAAGCTCGTTTTTATCGAGCTCAGCTCGGGGGAGTCGTTTCTAGCCATCTATTTGAATGCGTTTAAAAAACATCATCCACGTAGTGGTCCTTTGATATCCTTCGAATGCTTTGTAGGGTCCATTCGACAATGAAACGCCCGAGGACGGACTGTAAAATGATTAAGCGTGTAGCTTGGCCGGCCCCCGTAGGAAATGAGGTTGCCGCAAGTAGCTCTGCCTCTGCCTGTTATGCATATCTGAATATTTATCTTTCCGCAGTTCTCGGCGTATCCGCGATGCATAAAGGAACGACGGGAATTCATGCACTTCGCGCTGGATAATTACACTTTCGATGCAGTCCGTTCGTTTTCATTCGCGGAAATGCCGTCTTCCGGGGGCCGCCCCACCCTCTTCAATATTTCTACATGATTAATGGTCTTAATTGACGCTGATAAATCGAAGTCTTGCACGGTCCTTGAGATTTTATCGAGTTTTTGCCCCAGCCGAGGGGTGTATATCCTATTCTGGAGAACTTTGAAGAGTTAAGTACCAGCGGGCCAAGTAATCGATTCGATCATTTGAAGGACGATTCGTACGTAATTAATCCCTTTTACTGACATTCTCCGGCGAGAAGCGTACGTTCATTTGTTGCAACGCGAGTCCGGATTTTCCGTCTCTGCGCTGTCTTTTAGGGCGAAGCGGGTTTCAAAGAGACACATGATAATTCAGGGAAACGCTGAGCCCCGGGCGGACGACGATTTCCTCGTAATTGAAACGTATTTTCTCCGCTGTTCTGCCATTCTACGGGCGGCCTTGCCGCGGAGAAATGTAGTCGGTGAACGCGAGGAATAACGCCGTGTAATAAAGCCGCAAATAGGGAACGGTCGGCCCGTCGGGGCTAATTAAAAACATCGCCGGGACGATTGTCTCGCGGGATAAAAATCCCTCGTTAATTTTCGCTCGGCCGGCCAGTCGTTAACGTTTTGTCTTATCGCGCCAATCCTTCGGAGCTTCGCTGTTATTCCGTCTGAATACGATTCAACTAATATTTTCGGCTGCTGGCCAGGATCCGTGCGGGCCTTTGAAAATGCCGGATTATTTGCCTCTGCTTCGTTGTACGAGTACCGACCGTACCGGTAGTCGGGAATATAACGCATATTCTCCTTTAGAAACGTTACGCTGTCGTTGAATATGAGCAATTACCGAAATGAATTTTAATTCATATCATTAATGGGCACAAGGGTAAAAGCTCTTAATTAATAATAATACATGAAAGGAAGGATTCCTCCTCTTTACTCGCCTATCATTTCGACAGGACATTTGGCGTTGCGTGTTCCCTTTGTCGCGGTGGAATCCCACATTTCGCGCAATTAAAGCTACATACGCGTTTCAGCGGACACATGAAATCTCATTTTCCCTGAATACTTTGGACTGTCAGGGTCGATCTACGAACCGCAGTGCCAGTGGTAAGCGTTCTTCGGCAGGGATCCAATGATTTATTTGTATCGAGCTTATTTAGGTGTGTCAGTAAAGACACGATTTGCCAATAGGTAAGGGCAGGTGGGTCGTAACAGTACGCTCTTTAATAGTGTCGAGCGTCGAATGCCTCTGTAACGAGCTGCTTAATTGCACCGATAGTCGGAAGACCATTAGGCAAGGTCGATCGACGCCTGCAGGTCCACCGTTTTCCGGGGATTTCGGTGCTGCGGCTGGCCGGCGAAATTGCCGCGGCCCTCGCAACGCCATTGAAATTAGCGCCTACCGAGGGCGGAAAGATTGCCGGTCGGCCCAGCCGACCGCCAGACACGTTGGCGAATTTTACGAAAATCCAGGCTCGAAGCGTTGTCGGCAAATTTATGCCGCGTTTAGTCACTTCTATGGTGGCTGGTTTACCACTTGCCATAATTCCGGCCAATGCGGCTATTATGAATCACTGCAAGGTCGATGATTTATTAGAATTTTATGAACCCGTGATCCATCGTCGCGGGATTAGCAAGGAACTTAAGGGAAATTTCACGACACGGGAATAGCGAATATTTCATTTCACTTTGATCGTCGGATTAGATGGTCGAGAAGTCGAAAATTTCTATTGATTTTTCTACTTCCTTTTTTTCTTCCTGGCCAACGCTCGTTACCTTCGTGACTCTCGGCGTTTCTTCTTTTCACGATATACGAGGACATTTATAGCGCGGAAGTTATTAGAATGGGCCGGCCAGGGAAACTAAGGAACTTCGGCCGCGAGAACTTTTATCTTGAATGAACCGCCGCGGCGTAAACCTTCCGGTTTCCCACTCGCTTGTAATTTCCCGTCGGCTCGGCATAACGGATTTCCGTGGCCGACTTTTAACGGGCAAGTTAACGGAAGGGATTTTTCAGTGGTACCTATATTTCAATAGTTCAAATATCGTTGAACGTTAGTTGCCACTGGCGTTAGACCTGAAAAAAAAATGGACTTTATAACGTCGGTCCTTTCCCGAATTTTCCACCTTTTATTTCCACGTATAATCCATTCGGCAGATTTTCCACAAATAATCCGTCACGTTAATAACGAGGAGCTGACAAAGCTGATGGCTGTAATAAACGTTCAGCCAGACTAGCATTTTTTTCGATGCATTCGACAACACGCGATAAATTCGAGAAGTCCGTTGGAAAATTAAAGCGAACGCAATTTATTTCACCGTGGCAATAGTACCATACAGATTCGAGAGGATTAGTATTTACGCATTAGTCTATGAATTATCAGTTTGACGAACGTTTCTCTTGGTTGACGATTGAGAATTTCCCATGGGGCGGTTCTCGCGGGAGCTTCCCATCGAAGAATTAAATATAATAACACGTCGGGCAAACACGTTGTGTTCGTATTTACACGGTGGAAGCACGTCAGACTCGGCGCGTTCCGATACATCGGCGCACTTTTCGTAAATATTGGCGGAACGTGTGCATCGCATTTACAAACGCCGACCCGATTCGCGCGGTGTTCGGCGATGCGTTATGAAAATCAGACTGAAAATGGAAAAAGGGAGAAACGTGGGACGCAACTGCGGAACTCGTTACTTGCGAATCCCTCAAAAATCCCGGGTCCCCGATCTGGCTTTCATCAAATTCGATCGGAACCGGGGAATCGTCGATACAGCCGGCTTCGTTTTCTTATGCACCGTTCTTCCGTCCGTGATTAATGGAACTTTCGAGGCGTATATCGGAAAAGTGATCAGTTTCTCCTCAGAGACGGAACATGCGGGACCCGTGTAAGAAGCGTTATTTCACCAGAGCGCGTAGATATCTGTTTCCGGAGTTGCAATGACCACCATTTCGAGGGCAGTCGATTCTACGGTTTGGCCCAGTCTGCCGGGGAAACCGTGAATTATGCTAATTATCGCCAATGCGAAACGTTCATTTCCCCAACGCAACAACACAATACACGACAGCATTAAAATACGTAAAAGAGAAAATGTTTGGTCCTCTGTACACTCTGAAGAATGATTTCCTACGGTATAATAGAATCAATAAAAATCCGTGCCATAATGCGTAATCAATTATTTGCACGTTTTCGCAATTTATTTCGACGATACAACATGGCTTCTCGTTCATTGGAATAGCATGTAATTAATGAATACAACACGGGAGGACGTAAATATCGGGATATATTATGTCGGTGGAATTAATCGATCGGCCGATCATTCAGCCGTGAACATCATTAGCGAACTGAACGATCGACTGATACGTCAGAGATCAACAGATCCATTTGATTCCGGTGTAATTAATTCTTACATTAGCGCGAACAGGGTGGCTTCCATTGATGCAATTTACGAATACCATTAGGATGATGGTTCGTTTGAAATTCGGAAACCCCTTCTCCTTCGTAGGTGAATGCACGTGTGGCACACGGAATTAGTTTAATCCCTACATAAACTCCCCTCGAGTCAAGGAGTTTCAGTTTTCGAGAGTCCAGATTCGTGTGTACGTAGTTGCCGGCAGATCTGCCACGTTTCGTAACGTTGATTAGGACGTTAAACGAGTTCGATATACACCTGTAGCGGTTAATAATCGACTAATCGTTACGTCGAGCGGACTGTGCCGAGTGCTCTGATTTGCATATTAAATCGGCATCTCGTTTAGCGCCTCACGCCACTCATCGACGACGTTAACGTCAGGTTGCGGGTTATTATAGGAGTGAATCGTCATTTCATCGATCGCTCGGTTTTCCCCGATGTTTCTTCTCCGTGCGAAGGTCTGTTTCTCTGCGTCGATTGCATTGACTTTTCCGACGTTCGTTGCGGCACTCTGCTTCTGTTTCTCCTGTCTGCTGTGTCATTTGCACGGTCACAGTGCTCGACACACGTGCAGATACGATCCGTGGCGTAAAGACGTCAGCGGGAATTTATGGTCGAATTAACCGGCGGAAATGCCAAGCATAAATGTGGTTGCCTAGTCTGTGTATTTACGTAGATGCATATACATGCACCATTGGCCGGCGTAAAAGTCGGCCGCGTGGGATCGAAGGACGATGATTTATGGATTTTTCATCGCACTCCGTTCGCAGTAATGCATACCGAGGAAAAACGATCGTCGCATTTCCGAGGCTCCGGCAAGCAACAGACGTGTGCGCCGTTCTGCTGGTGAATTTCGTTGGCTCGACTTCCGGCTCATTTTGCCCCGGCGAATTTTTCCCAAGGTCCGACGGAAGGTCAGTCGCGTCGACAAACCATAAAGCGAAATGAAATTTCGCGAGCTATGTCGTGCGCAACACGAAACATGACTCTAGCGTACGACCAGTCCGAGTTTAATTACGCCGGTTTCGTTGTGAATTTAATACAGCGACGTAGATTGGCAGGCGCTATGGAAATGTGCACGTTACGTTTGTTAACTCCGTCTGATCAGCCAATTAATTGAATCGAAAGAAAACTCTGGCCCGAAAGCTCGGACCAACGACGGAAAAGTGGGTCAATACAGACGCACGCGTAGTCGCGGCTTTCAAATAGTCTACTAACTCCAATACGTCGTAACAGTATTGCTCGTAATAGCTTACATAGTTGTATTTTGTCGGTAAACTAATGACTAGCGGATTTGGATACCGAGAATTCAGATATTCCACTCACGATTCGCTGGGCTCGGTCTTTGACATTTTCACCCGCCAAACTCATTAGCAACGTAACTGCCACCATCGGTGAAACTGTCCCTTACAGCCGTCAATAAAAAGCTTTACTCGGTGCCGTGCGGAAGGAAAATTCATCTTGGGAAGGTGAAATCGTAGCTGTAATTAATGTCGCGGAGATAAGGGAGAAGTTGATCCGAGGGTGCAAAGCCCCCGGTGGGTTTGCGTTAACTTCCATTCCCGTCGGTCGTCGTGAATTTCAAATTCACGCGAGAACCTCGTAAACACGCAAATCTCGGCAAAGCTGTTTATTATTATCGCCGAAGGTCGGAGGTCGAGAACGGTTTATTCCCGTGGAAGTCGATGGGGTCGCCAGGTGAAAAATCGTCGCCGGCGCGAAGACGACCGGGGACGGAAATTAAGTTGCTCCCGGAATTATGCAAATGTGGATCATCGGCGAGTCCGCGGCAAAGTGGTATTATCGTTTTACGTTCACCCGTCGTTCCGGCTCATCCGCGATATTTCAAATTGAAACAGAACCTTTTAATTAAGGCAAATTTCGTGGTTCTTTCCCTCCCTCCCCATCCTCCAGCTTCTCCTCTTGCTCGAGCGCAACGGGTCGCGATCGTAGTTTGCTTCGTTGTCTGGCAACCGTTTCCGTTTCATACGGCCGACGGAATTTTACACGATATTGGATTCCGCCGGAATTTCCGGCCGACCGAATTCGTACGCATGCATCGCGTTTCGAACGAATGCAGATCCGCCCTCCTGATCAAAACGTAATACAGTAAATACCACATAATTACGATATCCGACGGAGAGGGTGGGGGCGGGGGGGGGATTTCTCCTGTATCGAATTCGTGGCCGGATTGTCCGATTGGCGAGTGTTTGCGCCGGAGGGGGGGAACGGATGTTATCGTCAATGGCAGACGTTTTCGTCCCACTCCCTGTCGGACCTTGCGCGTACGGTCGTGCTAGTAAATTCGTGGAGAAATGCCGTGGGCGCCCGTTGCGGGATATCGAAATCAAATCAGGGGCAAGTAGCCGAGACGCAAGCTGAGCACGTAGCGAAAAGCCGTGGAGAAATCGCGCTGCGGTTCCCCTCCTCTCTTTCCCTCTTTCCTCACATTCCTCCCCCCTCTCATTTCGTTTAGTCTGTCGGGCTTTCTCGATTTTCTTTGCTGCCTCTTAGGTCTCGGACTGGACGTCTTCTTCCCCGTCTGCGGAGCCTTTCTCGCTCCTCTTTGCCCCTCTTTTACCCTGTTAAGAGCGTTCACTTCGGAGCTAAGTTGGTGAAGAGGCCGCTGCCCTCTTCGCCTGAAGCTTCTCGATCGTATTATGAGAAGGTTTCGCCACGTCCGCTGTCCGCGACAAGGTTCCCGCCTCTTCGGCCCAATTATGTGAACGGCCATCTCCAAGGGGGGGGGGGGGTAATGAAAGCGAGGGGAATGGCTAGCAGGACGTGTCGGGACATTTTCGGGGAGGATGGTGGGCTCCGTTGCCATCAGAGATTCTCCGGGCGAATCGACCAAAGGAAATTAGAACGGCCTGCAAATCGCCCGCTTTCCATCCCGCCTGTTCTTCGACCTTTCATCCAACTCGCCCCACCAGCCTCCACATTGCCCGACTTCGATTTTCTATTAGCCATTCTCACGGGCGGACCAACTTCTTACTGTCCTCTGGGAGAGGGGAGTCGTTCGACGAATGTTTCTGCTGGCTGTAGTTTGAAATTTTCCTCTAGGCAACGTTCGAACGATTCATCTACTCGAATTCGAGCGCCGGGGAGACAGTGGCTTTCGAATGTCTTGAAATATACAAAGCATGTCGAGTTAGCAAGTACCTCGTGGAATTCTACTGCGTTCGCCCAAGCAGTAGGATATTACCATAGAAATGTCCCAGTAAAACCGTGTCTAATGCCAGCGCGAGGTACTCCAAAATGTCGATATAGTATGATACATAAGACACACGTACGTACGTTGAATCGCAGTAGTTCCATACAATAAACATTTCAACGACTGTTGCCCGTCTTTGTTCCGTTGCATTATACTAACCTTACTCTGTACGGTTGATGCTTTAAAGAAAATCCTCGAATCGAGTTAACGACCTTTGCCTGAGTTTTTGAGAACTCGTCATTCGGCGAGGGAAGACACGCGGGGGTGTTGTTTCGTTTGTTGGATGGTCTGGTTTGTTCGTGCTCACAAAGTTCCAATTACGTTGCAGTCATTGCTATTCACGATGCAGCCCGGCAGTGCCGTATTAAGGCTGCATTCGTTAGACGGTACGCGCGAGGAAAACGTCGTGCTTCTGAGCCATTATAGTCCTCGGCGGAGCTGGGAGCAAAAACTAAGCTGGCGCGGCAAAGGACTCGCTGGTCCTTGCAGGATCCGCACTTTCTTCCGTGTTACTCGTTAACGCTGGCAGTTGGTCTTTGTGCGATCCTTCTGGCTGCACACAGTTACGTTCGTTTAAACCTCCCTCGCTAGTTAAAGTATCCGCTGGGAGGGCGGTAATCTCTCCTACAGACGTCTGAGAATATTTTCTTTAGCGCCGAACAAACGGAGCAATTGGCGCTGTGGGAAGGTTGGAACGATGGAGCTTGATAAATTAGTCCTTTGTGCCTAAACCGTGGCTCATTTTTCCACTTATTCCGGCCACTGTAAACCGATTAAACTGTAATTAAATGCTACCGGGCGAGCTTCGTAATAACGGGGAATTGGGTACTATTGCCATAATAGCCATTGCAGCGTTGCGGTCAGAGCGGAAACTCCGAAGCACCGCTCTCTGAGTGCGTATCCCGAGGTAAGACGGTACACTTCCGGCGAACAAAGCCCCGTCAAATGAACTATACATCGGTCTACAAGGTGCGATTAGACGCGCCATTCATTAAGCGGCTCTCGCACCGCTGAAACCTGCTCAAAGCGTTTCAGTTTCTCGCGCGGTCGCCAGACAAATGGCCATTGTGTCTCGCGGAAAGCAGAGGCAAGTTCTTGCGATAGGAAGCCAGTCGAGCAGATTCGTCAGGCCCCACTTCCGTGCAACTTTTTTCTTCGGGATTACCGTCATCCGGCTGTTCCTCGGAGGGAAGATGCAAGCCGGCCGACGATATTAAATTCCTCTCAGTCAGGAGGTGAATCAAAGTCGAAGCTTAAGAAGTGCATCCTCCTCATTTCTTCGTTTCGTTTCTTCTGTCGGTCCTTCGTGAGCTACGAGTTTACCCTTTGCCCGTTACTCAAGGCCTGGACGCGGGAGTTTGTAAAGCACTTGGTGCAACAGTTTAAACGAACGAGTCTGCGAGTCTCGTTGCATCGATCGCATTGGCGCGCGGTCCGACGAATTAGTCGGCGCGACGACCAACGCGTCGGCCCGTGCATCCCAACGACACAATGCACCGTGTACGCGTTGATGCACTTATCGGGGAAACTGGCAACGAAGCGGTCAGTTGGGTGGTCCGGCCATTAAAGAGCCGCTGCATTGGTCCCTGCAATGACGATCGTTACGGTGCATCGATTGCACAGCGATGACCTCCGTTAAACCTCCCCGCGAAACCCAACCGAAGACAAACGATTTTAGCCAAGGGAAGCATTTATTTTCGGCGGGTAAATATGCCGGATTGACCGTGGAATTTATTTATATTGGAAAGGTCGACTAAGGGATCAATGGACAATGCTCTGTTCGGTCGAATCGTTGAATTCGCCCGTTGACTCGGCAAAACGAAAGCTGTACACAGCGGCCCCATGTTGCCCCTCTCGCCGGTAATTAAAGCGTTTCGCGCGAAAATAGAGCGGAATGAACTGCCTGTAAAATTAATTAACTGCGTCGATGGTGAACGATGGCCGCGCTGTGCCGATGAAATTCCGACAAAGCGCTGCGGAGTGTCACGTTTCCCAAACGCGCGAAATTTCCTCGCTAGCTCGCGCACCGAATGAATAGCCGTCGACGCTTTGCAGTCACGCGATACGGGGGAAAAAAAATCAATGGCGCGTGCTTTATTTGTTAGGTATCCATGTACGTGCAGTCTTTGTGCTCGTTAGAATACAGTTCTCGCTGGTCGACATTTTTCATGACGTACTTTAATTATTTCCGAGAGAGTAGATCAATCTTTTCCAGGGTATCCCTTCTTCCGTGTTTCGCGGTCGATCATATCGGCCCACTGATAAGCTGGACGATCGTGTTTCACGTGGTAATGCATTTCTGGGAGCCACTAGGAAGTTGATCGTCGAGCTTGATTCGTAGAAACGAAAATCGAAGGCGACAATTCCTTCGGCGTTTGTCGACAAACTCGATTTCTCTGTTCTCTTCTGGCCGATAATCCGATATTATCATAGCCCGCGATTGCTCGATAGTTATTTCTACGGCTGGCTGTTTATTCCATTCCCCTTTGTCATTTTATCTCGGCGAGCTTCGGGCGTAAATCCGTGGCTCGCAATAAGCCGGTTTTGTGTCGCGATGCGCGGGGATGTATTGTGCCGGTAATTTTCAGCCGCGATGAAGGAAACAAGGCGACGAGACACGGAGGAAAACCCGGGCGGACGGGGAATCACATTTCAGGCAGAACCTTCGTAACTCCCTGTCGACGGTCCACAGTTATAGAATTTTCTCATCGAAAGTAATCAGCTGCCGCGAACCTTGGGCGGATTTCAAAGCGCCCGGGAAAATCTCTTTCCTCCCAACTTTCCACCACGTAGCTTTCCTGTCGTGCGAGACAACAAGTACACGCGACGCGGGAGAAACTCGCGGAATCGAATGGAACGAAAATCCGATGAAAAATCTGGCTGGCCGAACCGCTGGATTTTCGCCACCGATGGAACTTCAATACGAAGACGATTTTCCTTGGCGGGAAGGGGGGGGATTAATTTGCATTGAGTTTTATATCTGTAGGCCAGGTCGGGCTTTGTCCGGGAAAATCCATTTCCCCCGGCTGTGTATACACGCCGCGTGAAATCACGTTTCATCGTGGGCGTAAAAAGTTAGTGGCCCTTGTCGCAGTGCTTTACGTAGCCGCGTTAAAATTACCGTATACGCCGCTCTTTTCTTTCGGCCTCGTGAAATTGCGATAACTTTTTAACGCGTCTACTAAAGGGATTTAAGTTTTTAAGACGTCTTAGCACTATGCCGAGTTCTACGAACGTTCCGGCCGGCCAAAGCCGCCTTATATTTATGAAATGAATTATAAACGACTCCGCGGCGAGCATATTAACGGCCGTAAGAGCGCGATTTCATTCCCACGGCATTCATAATCCAAGACAAGGGGGGGGTAGAAATAAGCGAAACTCGTTGGCAAATCGATCGTAGCGAGGTCGTAAAAATAATTTCCTTTACGACACGTGTAATGCATCTTGCCCCGCGTTACAGCTTTTTCCGTAATAAAACTTGTTTTCCACAAAGGGGGAGGGGGTGGGAGTGCGGGGACATAAGGCGGGGAGACCGGGGGGGCAGGGGATTAATAGTACATTTCTTGGGCGGGACTAATTATATTTCTCGACGTGGCTTCTTCCCCTTAAGTAATTAAAAGAAACGCGGTCAGTGGGTTCGAAGAAGAGCGTATCCCGCGGTAGAGTGGACGCACGTCGACGAGATAGGAGGTACCCTCGAAGGCGAATAAAGGTGGAGAAAGGGCGAGGAGGTGGGATCGGCCGACGGCGAAGAATTGAATTACGTTTCAGTGGCGCAGGGACAACAAAAGGGACGTAATGGCCGGAACGAGGAGTCGGCAAATTACAGACGCACAGTCACGATCTTTCGTCTAATTCCCTGGCATTTAAGCCACTCTGCCATCCGTGAAGCAGTTTTCGCGAAGCCCGTCCCCGTGCGGCGAGTCTCTGGCCCATTTCCTATGCGGTATTTTAGATAAGACTTACCGTTGATAACGTGAACGTTGACGCTTGCCTTCTCCGCTACGGTCGGTACGCAGCTGTAATTCCCGGAGTCGCTGGGTTTCGCGTGAATAATGCTTAACCTGGAACAGAGGTAAAAATCCGTCATTCAGCGTCGAGGGTTCACACGGGAATTATTTACTTCCGTCGGCGCCATCCCGCCACGCATCGATAAAATAATTCCACTTGGCCAGTGGCTAAAAGCCAGTCACCCAACTGTTACGCGGATTCACCGGTAAATCGCATCTTTTTTTTTTTACAAGCCCACTTTTCCCAGGCCAGCCAACGTTTTTCCACTGTCCGTGAAGTGAATTCCTTTTACCCGCTTTTGTTTCTCTTTTTTTTTTTTTTTACTGCGAATGTTAAACGTATTGTTCGTACGTGCGTCGTATCGGCCGTACTCGTCGCGAAACAAATGGCCCTTGCGCTCGGCAAAAACTAGAGAGTTAAATCTTTCAAAGGTAGCGAAAGAGCGATCGAGAGAGGGACACGATGGTTTTATTTCCTCGTGGAAACGGCCGAAGGACGGGGCGAATCCTCCGCTTCTTTTCCCATTCCATTCATTACGTAAGTTCGTCAAAGCAAGAAAGATAAAGGCGAAAAGCCCTGTCGTTGTCCCTGTCTTTCTGTCGGTTCAACCGTTCATATCGTCGAACCTTCTCGGACAAAACTGCGGGTGTATACGCTTAAATACGCTTGCATATCGAGTCACATGCAGCGGCATGTGTCGTGCACGGACGGCACAGCGGCCGACTTCCTTTGTAGTGTTTACCCTGCACTCTCTGGTAAACTCGGCTCGCGGCGTATGACGTCTGTCCGTTGAAAAGAGCTTTCCCGATGCACTTATCTGCATTCGCCGCGATGCACCACCGAAGCTACCGGCATGCCCCTCGATCGCCCTTGCTGAATAATTGAAACCCACCCCCCTCTTCCTGGCCCTTGTTATTTCCCGAGGATATCGTCCCCGGGACTTATCCCCCGTTGCCGGCTTCGACGCTGATTTGCGGACGTGCCAATTATCGGCAGAAAAACTGGATTTCCCCGTGGTCGCGTCGTATTTATTCGGGACGGATTTTTAGGACAGCCGTGGGTAGAGAGGATGTAAGGCCGATCCTATTTGCCGGGATTCGCGCGAGTTATTATTATCGTGCGACGGGGTACAAAGAGCCAAAAGGTCCCGATATTCGCGAAGCGTATCGCGTGCCCGAAAGGTTCCCTTATCAGATATCGAATTTTAGGAACCGCCGGACGTGATAGCTCCCAAGTCGGCGAGGGAAACTATGCTTATCGCGGATACGTAGTAACGTATACCCGTCGAATCGATCGCATTTGTACTAGAAATGGCGAGGAACGATAAGTATAATAATCCCGTGATTCTATGGAAAATCGTGCACCGTACTAACCGAGCCGCACGAATTTATCTTCTGTTACATCTCCATTTTCTACCGGTGACTAACGAAATGGACGTTCATAAATTACACGTAAATAAATACCGCGTTGGTACTAATGAGTACTGACCGTAGGAAAGGGGGGTGACAAGATAAATAATTAACGAAAGAGAAGCAGCCAGCGTTATCGGAAGTCATTAAATTAGTATCGCGCCATTATAATTCCGGGGTTTCCGATAACGCGTACCGCGGGGAATTTCCGTAGCGCGGATTGAAACGAAAGGCCGTGGCTTATGGGCCTTCGCGGGGAATAATCGTCGTGCAGCGAGGCGGCCAACGGTCCGAAGACAAAAAGCGCCCGGTTGACATTTGTTTCGCGTCATTTCGCACGACCGTACCGCCGTTGCTCCCAATAAAACCGTGGCTGCGAACGCTGCTAGAAACAATGGAGATATCGAGTGTCACGGACAAGCGCCGTAAAATAAAGCCAACGGGCAAATCCACCTGAGCGCATTATTTTTATGGCCCGACTACAAATCATCCTTTCCTCAGGAGCAGTAATGCCCCGAAGAGGTCCCCCCCCCCTCTCTCCTCCTCCCCCTCCGGGAGGAACCAGCCGCGCCACGATTTTCAGGATAACCCAGTGGGTTTGAGCGATGAAACGGAATTGCTACAGGCCGTTTAATATTGCACGTCGCGGGGGAAAAGTGTTCCCACGGAGTTGTGGGAGGGTGATAGTAAATTTCCTTGACGATCGGCCACGGATGGAACTCTCGGGTCTTTCCCCGCTCTTCGGGGGCCTGATTAATTCGATTCTTCGGCTCGTAAATTCGTGGCGACGTCGGGTCGAATAGTGACAATCGTCAATCACGTCCAAAAACAGATGGCTAGAGTGTCGCAAGCTCGCCTCGCCACAGGAACAATATTCCTGCGACACAAACGTCGTCCCCACTGACCTCCCACTTCCTCCCTTCTCTCTCTCTCTCTCTGTCTGCCTAGTTGGCTGGTCGTTGTTCTCCGACGGGTAACAAGAGGTGGAGCGAAATGCAGGGCATGTCCTGTGCGTCTTCACGGTGCGCGGACCTGCTGACAAAGGAGCCCGTTGTTTCGCCGCACGTCCGGACAACCGGTATCATCAACCGACGCGCAAGATGCACACTTGCCCTACGTGCCGAGAAAACCGTCTGTCACGTTCCGTATGCGAGGCTCGTCAACGCTCGACTCTACCACGGAACGTCGAGATTCAACGGTCAACCAGACGCCTCGGACAAGAGCTTTCCTTCAACCGGACAGGACCCTCGCTCGTTAGAAAATTAAAGCCACAAATCTCGTGAATTTTGTAACGTTCCAGGACCATTTTTGGAAGGTATTTTTGTCATTCGTTGGGGTGAGGAAACTTGGGGAGGGGGATCGTACATGTAGGTTCATGATAAAAGTCCTACCTCGAAGTGAGAGCTTCGCTCCATTTGGTCTCGACGGTGATCCTGGGTTCTGCGTTTACGTCGTTTTCTGAATGCGGTGACGTAACCACCGGTTGACTGCCTCGGTACCATGCGACTGTCCCCAGGTCGTGAGGGCCTTGCGACATGAGACACGTCAACGTCAGATCGCTGCCCGTTTTCACGTAAATGTCGGGCAGTCCTAGTATCCTGGCTTTCGCCTCTGAAACAACAAAGAAGATTCTCCCTTGAACGTCGCTGCCACGTGAGAAAGGTTACCGTCTGTAATCGTCGTAAAATTCGTTTCTTGAGGTACGAAGCCCCGCTGCCGTGGACTTCCTTTTGCCGAAACTTGTAGTAGTAGTCTGCGAGGACGAGCAATATTCCCGGTGGAGCTTTTCTCTTGTGTTCCTGGCGCACGACGTCGCGTTATCCATATAGGAGCGCGTCTCTCGCACGGTTTAGCCCGCGGGAATATCGCGGGGATCGAGGGGAATTGTTTCGGAAAAGCCGTTTCCTCGACACCGCGGGACATCGATCGGAAAAAGTGGGTCATAAAATGTTTTATCGCGGCTTCGGGGAGAAACCGAAAACAAAGGACCGTCGGCCGAGTTAGTCTTTTTCCACGGCTGCTCGGTCTTATCGCTTGGCCTCGCTACTTTTCCCAGCGTCGACCGTTCTGCGCTTATTATCACTGTCCTTTCAACGAGAACAAGAAATACGCTCGGCTGTAAATGCTCACCGATCAACTATTTTCGTACAATGATTCGCCGTTTTTTTTAGCCATTCCTTTAAAACGTTGATTTGCGCGCGAGGTGCTGTAGAAAAAAGAGCATTAAACCGATATTTTCCTTGATAATGGCATTCGTCGAAGCGAGCCCGACTTCCAACTAATTCGAAATCCATTGGACAGACGGTACAATGCACTCGTAGCATCGATCCAACTTGGGGCAAAAAAAGGCCCTGTAGAGACCCGGATAACGATTCAATTCAGGCTTACAACTTTTACATTCTCAGCCTGTAGCCACGACTTTTCAATTGGCAAGTTTGAAAAGCCGTCGTTACTGTGCCGATGACACCGCTCTTTTTTTAGCTTTATACTGCAACGAAAATCAATGGTAGGCAAGAAAAACGAGAAGCCCGACACTGAGCCAAATCAATGGCAGTTCGTTAGTAATTTCTCCCTGGTCTCCACGTGGGCTATTATAATACCGAAAGATAAAAGGTGCCGCGTCAATGTAGCGTCGGGAAACTATTGACTCAATGTACTTTTTTTTTCCTCTGAAATTCAAGAATTATTGTCCGGCATTGAGCGTTGGTTTATCTGCATAAGTTGGGCCGCACGGGGCTGCTTGAAAAATGACAGGGCACCTTGGCGATACTCGATCAATAAGTCACACCTCACCCGTCCTTCCCCTCCCGGCACTTTCTCCCTTGGTCGACGGGCCAGACGAGGGCAAACGTCGAAATTGGGAGGCGGGGGGTGGTGGGGGTGGACGAGTCCGTCCGAATTTGATATCACCGCAGTGACCGGGCAACTTCTTTCTCCGGCCGTCAGCCCCGCAGTCATTGAACTGTGTCTCGATAGAAATTTTCACTGTCCCCCGGCCGAAATGGATGAGCTCGTGCGACGTAGAAAAAACACAGCCAGCGATTCCCTCGCACAAGGAATTTCAGCGAAAATATCAGGTTTTTCGGCTAAACGTAACCACGAAAATTCGCCGGGCTTCGTCTCACTTTAGAAGCGCTATTTTCTGCGTACGCTGAGTTTTATTTCGCCGAATGATGCGGCAGTTCGATCGAACTGCGGTGTTTCCGCGGCGAATTACTCGGCGCAACGTGCCTTCGCGATTGAGCTTCCGGCAGGTGTCGAGAACTCCGAGGAGGAGTAAATTTCTCCGGGGCGATGGGAAAAGTAGGCGTCCGATCGGGAAACAGGGATGTCGTGAAATTATGGGACGCATTAAATTCGTCGGAGGATGAAGGTGGATATGCATTCGCGGTTGGTTGCCCGAAGCTACGAGCAAGTGGAAGATCAGCGTTCCGTTTCGCAGAATCTGTCGTCGCGACGCCCTCTGAGAACGGATTCCCGCCCTTCGAGGCGGGCTTCGCCGAGGGTTCAGGCGACGACCCGCGAGAATGCGAGCCCGCCGGAAGTGGGCAGGGAGGGAGGAAGTGGAAAGAAACGTTGGGAGCCTTGGCGATGAGCTTAGCGCGTTCCCTCGGGCCGATCGAGTTTCAAAAGAACTTGCCACGCCGCGGGGAGAAACGGCCCGGGATATCGCCCGTCGTCGTGTCCTTTTACCATTGTGTATCCCCCTCACGCACCCCCTCCCCCGCCCCCTTCCATCTCCACCCAACCACCCTTCCTGTATTCCGCAAGGAACGTAAATCGTCGCCCGGAATTTTCCTCCACATTTTTGCCAAATACGTCAACCTCAGGCAGTTGTAGTTTCCCCGACGCAAAAGAGATTCAGTAATACATGTTTTTACGATGATTGCGACTATCTTAACTCGCCCGAGGAAATTTCATATCTGTTTTCCATCTTGGAATTAACTTCCTCCCCACCCCTTTCCGGGGAACTTTGGGGAACGTGCCGGGCAGCGAGGCCCATTATAGGCGTGCCAGAGATATCTTTGTGAAATACTACTGTTTACTGGCAACGGGTTTCTGTGCGCACTAGCCACTGAAATAGGACTTGTGCCTCGCGCGACTAAACTTAAAATCCCGGTTCCCAAAATAAAAGCCTTCGGGTGTTGCCCTTATCATCTGATCGTTGGCCCGGAACTTTACGTAAGTAGTTCGTGTACGGTCAGCTGGTCGATAAATTCCTTGGAATTATCATAGGCAACAGTCGGAGTGGGGTTTGTACTTGCTTCCGGCTCGGCGCAAACAGGTGAAATTTCTTTGTTGGTGTGACGTGGACGATTATTGGACAACCCCGGGGGTTCTTGGTCGGTTTTCTCGTGGTGCCGGGAGTGGCGAAGTTTTCGGACGTAAATCAGTCGGCAGATATAGCCGGGCAGAGCTGTACAAGCCTCGCAGGCGCGCTTTCGCGAAGTCGTTTGCGTTTGTAGATATGCATTGAATTACGCCGTTATGCAAATTGAACGATGTCGGCTAGTCCTCGAGTTGGCTGAATGGACCCCTTTTGCAAATCCGATTAAGCCCGCGCTGCTTCCCGTCATAATGACACTCGCCACCGTTCCCCACCGTCCCCCTCTGCCCCCCGGCTCTTTCTCGAGCACGATATAAACAGCAATTATTTGCTAACCGCTTTAGCGCCTCGAAAAAGATGTTCAAGTGCCGGTTAGGGGGGGGGGGGGGAGGAGGCAGCAACAGTTGTCTTCCGTCTGACGGGAGCGTGCCGTTAATTACGGGGAATCCGAGTTGGCTGGCGAAGCCGATAAGCCGCGCGGGGACGTTTTGCGAGGGTCAAGACGACGCGTTATCGCGATCAGACCGTTCGGTTCCCCGGGAACTTCGAGCGACGATTATCCCGATTAGACCCCCTTGTTGTTGCGCCAGATGAGGAGATACCCCTCGTCGAACGGAATACCAATCGAGCATTAATCGCTACCCCCCTCCTTCCTGCCCAGATAAAAACCCGACTGCCTGTGCGGGGATGACAAAGAAAGGGGCAACTGAGGCGCAGGAGGGGGGGGGGGGGCATATCATCGCAGATTTTCCATCGTCAGCAACGCACGCGTGACGAATTTCACGGATCGCGGAATATCGCGTACATAAATTATTTGGCGGATTTCGTTGAAGCCCGGTCCCACGTGACGGCTCATTATAAATAGATAATGAATTTCGGTTGACGCGAAATTGCGATTCAATGAGCAATCCCACGCACGGGGAAATAATTAGCGGGATCAGATTGGCATGAGGGAAAATACGGCGAAACGAATGCGAAAGTTCAGATGACGGTCAGGGAGCAAAGCGATTTCCAATAAACTCCGGGACGTCAGTAATTATCTACGTCGCGTGATTTTTACTCGTGAATAAATCATCGTCGGGGCGTACAGCGACGTAACGTTGAAACGCCACTGACGGAGATAAGGTTGGGATTAATTCTCGAGCTCGCGATTATACGGGCAGTTATTTTCGTTGGTCGGATATGGTCGATGTGATTGGGGAAACTCTTAAACACTTAAGGCCAATATATATTTAGGGCTCGGGCCAACGTCGGCCGTACATCAAAGACCGGTAAGTCGGATTTATTACGTTTCCAAGTTTAACAATGTCCGCGAGCGGGCGAGAGCCGAACTTCCCTATCGCTGTGACTTTAACCGAGTTCGAGATGAGTTCCGGCCCGTGAGAACGACGGGGATCGCGCGAGACTCTCTGCAGATCGATTCTATATACGCGAAAACTCAATCCGCCCGCGGGCCGAATTCGTCGGCCATATTCAGCGGAACTTCTTAGACCGAGCCGTCCGAGTTTATTGGCCCGACATGCGCCGATAATGTACAGAGAAATCACTCAGACACGCGTATAAAACGGCCGGAGTTTGCCCACGTCATATTTTTCGGGGTTACAGGGAACGTGTATGGCTTTGATCGTCGCAATGAATCGACTGCCGATAAACTTTCCACAGAGAGGAGGTTGGGGGAAGAGAAGGGGGGGGATAAGACTGGGCTGATCGGCGTATGAGCGTAAATACGGTCGTTTCATCAGCGTGGCTTTTCGAATGGCCGGTAAGTCTATCCTTTGAGGTTGTTTTGCGCGAACCTCGAGTAATTTCGGCACGTTCGACTTTGTGATGGATGGCCCTAATGTATCACTTCACGTGCCAGCTAATAAGTTTCCCTTCGATCGGGGCGCGATTGGAAGAGCAAAAAAAAAACTCGTGGAAAAATAAATGCCCCTCGTTTCCATAGAGCCCAATAAAACATACCGAGCGGAAATACGTCCGAGGACATATCGTTCTCGTATTTCACCATTTTAATGCATATTTTAAGGCTGCACTTCGGACTATTATTTATCCGTTAGGTGTGTCATTTTTTCAAGGAACACCCAACGTCGAGTACTTCCGCCGCAGATATGCACGGGCGTCGCGGGTCCCGGCTTATGGATTTGCTCGCGGCTCGTACATTACAGCGTGGATTTCGAGAGTGTAATCCATTTGCAACGTCGCTAAGAGCGAGCACACCTGTACACGATGCAGCGTTGCGGCGCGAGCACGGCTCGGAATTAAATCACTTTTATCGTTGACAGGTCGACGTGGGACCAAGAAATGGCGGCCCCGGCCCCACCAACTACCGCGTGTAACTTAAACCGCCCTCTCGGCGGGCATTAACTGCCGACCAGGGCCTCAAATAAGTAATGAACGCTTTCCTGCTGAATGCCGGTAATCTATTAACCGTTAGATCCGGCCGATGGACCACTCAATTCTCCAGGCTCGCACGAACGGGAAAGCTGAGGGGATAATCGAGTGAGTATAAGCATGAGGAATCGTGCGAGAAATCATTCTCAGATGCGCAACGTCCCGAGGTTGGCCGTTGAGGTAAGAAAATTCTTGCCTGGCTTTCGCCTCGCGTGGAGGAAGAATTATTTGCTTAGTTGAATTTATATGGACAGCGGAGGTGCGGTGAAGGCGGTTTAGATCGCTTTGACAAGGGGCGATAGGTTGACGCTGGCCCGAGATGTGTCACGCTTTGATGGAGACCGCAAGTGACTAAGGTCAGTCTCTAGTCAGACCCAAACGCTACACGTGCGGGACGCGAGGCACTTTGACGGGGACGGTAAGTGACTAAAGCCGCACTGTAGCCAGACTACACATAAATCGTGGTCTGCTAGGAACCTTCCAAGCCTCGACAATTCAGCCAATTGTTACACGTCGCGGAAGATTGTTCACGTTCGTTCTCCAAAGCTCTCTGTTCTGTAATTAATATCGTCATGCTCTGCTGCTGTTTAAAATCCTCTGTGACATTTCACCAGGGAATCCGGTGTATGGAAATATTATACCCTCGATTTTGTCCATGGACCGAAGTTTTTCTTTGAAGGAGAAATGTTTTCTGCTGACTTTCAGGGGTAGCAGGAAATCTGAATGGTCATTCGAGTCTCATACACGAAATTTACATTTCACTACTTTTTCGTACTAATAAAGCTCGGTGTACTTTCGCACCGAGAGCCGGTGAGTACCTATCTCCTCTATGTATGCCATTATATTATTTTTATACAGCGCGAGAATGCCATTTGAATGAGAATATGAAGTACGTGCGCGACGTTGCCGAGTATTTGCATAAATACGAGCGGACGAAAGATGCAGATACGCGCGTGCATACAGAGAGAAAGAGAAAGAGATGGAAATTTGAAGGGACAGAGGGGGCAGGGACGGTATTAAATTTTACCGGGATTTCCCGGGCGCGCACATTCATTCGGCACGATAATAACCGCGTCGTCTGTGTCCCTAAGTTTTCCCAATTCGCCGTGCGCCCTGACGAAGTGATATGCAAGCTAAGGGAAATCGCGAGCGGAAGAGAGGAGGAAGGATCGAGGAATGATAGGGAAATGAAGAGAACGGTGGGCTGTAAAATGAGGAAGTAGAGACGAAACGAAGAGGGATGTCGGGAGAGACGTAAGGTCGGTGAGGGAGGGGAAGGCCCAATGGAAACCGCGAAAAGTGAATTATTCGACTCGAGGGAGACAGTCTAACTGGCTCCCCGGAGCTGAGATGGGTGGAACTTCGTGCCGAAGGAACGAACAATCGGCCATGATGAAAATCACTCTCGGTTCGGCCTCACAGCGAACACAATGGACGAAGTCGTCCTATCCCCGGAACAACCACGTCGGCCCACGAAAAACTACCCCCGCCCACTCACTCCCACTGGAACCGCGAAACATTCGACACTACACTGCGGAAAATTCCAGCGTTGGCAACTCGGCAATTTCAGCCGAGTAATGGCATATTGGAAACTATTATACCCGTTGCGGTGGAACAAAATATTTGTCGACATTCGATACGGGATCAGATATTCCTATGATTGGAAAATTTCACGGGCTTCGCTGGAATATTAGTGGTAACTAATATTGATTGTTCGATAATTCGACGGACGTCGAATAGCACTAGAATTGCTTCATTGTCGAGGTTTCATGTTTCCCGCGATGCCTGTTGTGTTGCGTTTAATGTCCACGATGAATACTTGGCGGGAGAAAGGTTTTCAGCTGTGTACGGATAGAGGACATGATCGACTGCTATTTGCGGAGCGAAGATGAGTCGCGGAGATGCGGTTCGGTCGGACGAGCAGTTCATCTCCTTGATAATTACAGTCTCGCTGAATATTCCGGTAGACTGGTCCGTCGAGATAGTCGAATAATAACGGCGTTCCGAGGGGTGTGCCCGATAATGACGGCATTCGTGCTCCCTGAATCAGAAGGGGCCTTTTCTCCTTTATTGTTCCTGTACCGTCGAGGCGAATTTCAAGAACGAATGAGCGGACGAGCCTAGGACCAGCACCGGCCATTGTCATTATCAAACAACGATGTACAACGCTTACTCCCCCGGTCCTTCTCCCGGTCCGGCCCGAAAATTAATATCAATTTTCTCTCGCGCGATAATTAGCATCGTTTACTCGCTATCGGCGAATTCTGATTAGTCGGCCGTTTGGCGGTTTTGCTCGGCGAACTCATTACCGCGGACAATTGCGGAAAAGTTTGCCATTACGCTCCCTTGAAATTTCGATATTCCACGCCGTCGTGCGTTTCATTATTGTTCGGCGCTGCAATGATCATTTCATTATACGCTTATTCATTCGATCGATACGCTCGGCGTTACAAACAAGAATTACGTTTGGTAGAGGGGAGTTTGCGTAAAACACGTTGGCCAGTTCCCATCGAACAATGAGAAATTCGTTTCATCGTCAGGCATAGCGGAGCTTTGTCGCAACGCGTAGTCCTTTGTTCTCTGCGCCAAGTATTTCGAAAATATACAATTAGGGATTTTGGTAGAAAGTTTGCCGAGTGTTTTAATATCCCGGCAAAAAGTAACCGATGCCTGAGGGACGAGTGGACTTTCTTGTTTCTGTCTACATCATTTTCCTGTGTCTCGAGGAACGCTAAGCACATAAAAGCGAGGCTCATTCGAGTTTGACCATGTTCTAACAAAGGAAATGCCCGAGCCCGAAAATCCGGACTTTAATGAAACTTAGGAGTTGAGAACTAATTACGGGATAAGGCTCGAGCGTGGAATTTTACCGTGTGTCTTCCGTTCTCCTTTTTCCTTCCACGTGTCTTTCCCTTTCCTTCCTCGCCAACCCCTCCACACCCCTTCGACTGTTTCCGCCGTCTCGGCATTCACCTCCGCACCTTCCGGTTTCTCTATCTGGTCCTCTCCCCCTTCTTTCTCTTATCTCTAGAGTGTCAGGGACGAGCCGAGCGGAGTCAAATGGGCGAATCGGTCTTCGGTAGGTCCGGCGTATATCGTCGCGAACAAAAGGGGCGTCGGACGGTCGACGGCAAACAATGTATAGGTTTGCTCAGCGGCATTTGCTGAAAGCCACCGGGCGCAAATCCAGCCTGCCATCTCATCCGCGAACAACAGATTCACCGGGCGTACGGGGGAATTAAGGCGTGATCACAAAAACAGTCTGCAACTGTGGCACACCGGCGTTACGGTTTTCGCCAAAGCCAATTTCCCAGCGCGCGCGCGCGCGCGCAATAATTTCCCCGTCAAAGGGAATTCGTAGAATATTATTCCGGTGAATCTGGGATTGTCCGGTCGGTCTTTAAGGGTTTGCCATTGCGTTCTCGCCTCTTTATTTTGCGCTCGGGGGATTCCCGTGTCCAATGAACGTCAGGGAGGAGACGACGCAAAACGAGGCGGATTGTCCTGGACCGTTCGGTGGGATGGCATACGCCGGACAAAAGGATCGCCGGATGCTGGCCGACAAACAATGTATCGGTTCGCTTTGTCGGGCTGTCGCGTAGAACCAACGAAACACACCGACGCATTCCCCGGAGGTGGGCGTTTGAGGCCTATATATATATGTATGTGTCTGTCTATTTATATATAGCCGACACCCACGTGCCGAGAGGGAAGGGTTTTCGCATCGTAGCGAATGGTCGGCCGTGTATTAATTATCTCGTTATGCGGCACATTCCACGGCCGGTTCTCGTAATTTATGCGACCTATTCGGCCGTTCCGGCTCCCCGTGCCAACCGCCATCATAATCCGGGAGCCCTTGTTTCCCCGGCGAAAAGAGCAGATGGTTGAAACCGAGCGGGAGAAGCATGGGAAAAAAAAGGTCTCGCCAAAATCTCTAAGATGAACACACACAGAGACAGATTGTAAATATCCCTCGAATTACAGGGTTCGCTACGCAACGGTGTACTCGTTCGTGATATTTTCTTGAAACTTGGCAAAGGGGGGAGCAAACGAAAGTCGAGACCGTCTAGACAGTGGTTGTATAGTTATGCAATCAGGAAACGAAGTTGGCCGGTGGGGAAGAGCGCCCAAGGCGATACGGCGTTTAACGTGCCAATTAGCCGAGCTTACATTTTTAATTGATCGCTTAAGTCCTGAGCCTCGCGAATCTTAGCGGCCTGAGCCGCAGCAATCAGCTGCACAAACAAGCCCGTCTGATTAAAACGGGATGACAGAGATACGGGGAGCGTAATGAGGATGAAATTCATTAGATGAACTTCATCCAACCGTGTCAGTTGGTGGCGGTGCAAACGTCGACTTTGGCCCATTTTACACTCCCCATTTCCATCATTCCCGAAGTCCGATAATCCTGAATTTTTTCAGCGGGGGATTGTTCTTACTTTTAGCAACATTATATTTCTTTGCCCCGCTCCCCGGCAATGGACGTAAAGGAGCGGAAATGGTCGAAACTAAGTTCATCTCTGTTACCGGCGAATCTCCGGAAATCTTTGGGCGCTGACTGCGCGCACGGCCGGATTTAAAACGATCGATTCCAGCCGGAAGAGGAAGTTCCGGGGCGGATCTTTATTGCCGGCCTAAAAGCAGCGGTTGGCCAACTTTTGCCCGAATTCCTGCTTGATTGTCCGGTGTTTTTCCTCGTTCCTCAGCGACAGGGACGAAAACGTATCGGCGACGACGTGGGCGGAAACAAGGGATTTACTTCGCAATTAACCGCGAGCCGGAAGTATGCGAGTAACGAAGAACGACCGTCGAGAACTGAGGTTCCACGAGGTCGATGAAATTTCCCTGACAATAGTCAGTCACCGATATTGGGTAAAAGGTCAATTTACAATAGCCCACTGTGGAGTGGAATCTTGGAATTGGATATATTCCGGGATGGGGCTTCCCTTATAAGTTTCCGCGAAACGAGCCTCTCCCCTGGGGGGGCAAAATCGCTCACGGACGAGGACAGGTATACGTATGTGCATTGTATCGTAACGAGCTTATCGCAATATTTCCTTTTGGAATTCAATCGGCGTCGGGGAAGGTTCGACGGGCAGGCGGTAGGCACAAAAGCCCGAGATAATATCGCGGAGATCGAACGAAAGATCGAGAAATTACGGTCGGCCACGTTGTATCGCGGAATTACGTGCGGTTCGCCGGCAAGAAAGGGGAAAAGCCGAGGTCGTTTGCCGCGCTTGAGAATCCAAAGGACGATTTCCTTGGGCTTTTGTTCCAAGCGGAGCTTCGATATATTTTACGACTCTTCCCTTCCGCGCTGAAATACGGGCCGCTCTTCTCCGATTCAATTCATAAATTATACCCCGGCAAAGGAATCATAAACAGTGCCGGAATTTAGTACGAAACGTGCCCGTAGAATTTTCATATATTTTTCCTCGGACTTTATTCTGAGGAAAAATGTTAAGAGCGGAGTTGCCGGTACCGAAGGATTCAGTAAATCTGTTCATTAAGTACATCTAGGTGCATTACGTGTACGTTCGCTGAGTCGGAAGGGGATTTACAAATTGAACGGCAGTGGAGAAGTTGCCTTACAACGAGGTCAGTCGCGGCACAGATATGTGCGGTTATTTAAATCCTCGACGGTAGGTGGAATCGGGATGCAACGGTACTTGAGCCGCGGCTTAAAAAGATTTTAATGCTGGGCAATTTATGTGGGCCCGCGCAAAAGGTAATTTCTACTGTAAGCCTCATTGTAGTTAATAGGAGTACAGGGGGGCTATGTCTGGGAAATGATGGTCGTGGCTGAATGCTTCCGTATTCCGATTATGACGCAATCAGAGCCATTCGACTCACCGAGAGGTTCCCTCAAATCCTCCGTACGAGAATCTATTTGCGAGCTTCTCGAATGCTTCGTTCGAATAATATTACCGTCATTGTGGCCTAAATACTTGGCGTAAGCGCGCTCCGCGCTCGCTGAATGTCTCGGCCGACCCGGAATTAATTGGTCCACCCCCCTCCCCCCCATCCTTCTCTCACCACCGTGCCCCGGCATTTTTTCCCCCGCTAAAACAGCCCAGCGAATTAGGAAAATACGGCTCAACGAGGAACTAGGGTATTTCCGCTTTTATCTAGCTCCGCCTCAATATGACCATTGTACCGAACGCCTGGAAATGTAATTGAGTAAATGAACAAACGTATTAATCCGCGACCCGGAACGACTGCATTTGTGTAATGGAACGGAGTTTGTACTAGCTTTAGTCATTGGCCCTTTTCGGGCGCAGTGCCGAGGACCGAGTGAACCGCGTTTCAATTAGCAATTTCGTTACTTGCCCTGCGTTTGTTCGGATTTCAACGGTTTATCCGTGTATTTTTCGACAATCAGCCGGTTAAATATTACCGGCGAGGGCCGTCGGAAGGTGTTCAAAACAACTTCGGGGCACGGAGTCGCCGGGAAAATTTAGCGGGGCCGTCGCCGAAAGTGCTTGATGAATAAATTTCGCGCAGGAAACTTGGGAAGTTTGTCCAACCTTTCGCTCGACGTCGCGGGATTGAGCCGTAGGTCGGCCAGGAAATATGGAGGGAAATTTCCGCGATAATAGCCGCGTTTTCCGCGAGTTCTAGATTTCCAGAAAATACACGTACTTTGGTACGTCGCTTGTCGAGTTAAATATGCCCGGCGAAAAGAAAGTAGACCGTGGAAATACACGTTCAAACTATCATGACTTCTTGAGGCAAATTCCCCGGAACTTTGCCGATCGAACGAGGGATTTGAAAGCGTAGGGTTTTGCCGTAACGGGGCATCGGGGATCAATGGAACATCGTTAACAGCTGTGGCCGCTGGCGACGCGCTTAGCGCGAAAGCAATCATCGCTGGAAATGACGAGCATAATGGAAACGCTTAATGGCCGCGGGGGAAACTACTGTGTTCTCCATTAACCCCCCTACGGAATAGAATTACCAATCACCTGTCTTACGTGGCCCTAGTTCAGTAATACTTTTCTACGTGGATACACCGATAATTATTTGGACAGTTGAATTTGTTGATTATTGAAGGTCATCTCCGAGATGGAATTTTCGGCTTGGAGGTTCGACCTTGACGACTTTTCGTCATCTGTTTGGCAATGAAAAGGGCTCACAAGACAAGGTCTACACTAACATTTGTAATTCGGAGTCCAGGAATACCAACGCGCCACTTGGGCGTTCATCTTTTCGCGCCTGTGAGTACAACGTTCCAGGTAGATCTACATTCCTGCATGGATGTGAATGCGGCTTTATGTCGGGTTTACGATCGTAGAAGGATCAGGCGTGTGGGAGGAGAAACGGGTTCGTACGTGTGTTCTCCCCACTTACACATCGCGCTGACCCAGTCAGCTTTTAAGCTCGACGCTCATCCAACTGAATTACAGCGCCGTAACCGATGCGGTCCGCTTACGTGAGACGGAGAACACCAGTGAGATACCTGGATGGATATTTAGACAGTCGAAGAGGAAGAGAGATGGAGAGAGGGCTGTGTACCTACCGTGGGAATAGGGAATTAATTAAAAAAGTATCGGAACCGTGGATGTTCGGAAAGTAATTATTTAATCTTTAATTCCAACAGCTTTTCGTCTCCGTCGTTTGTATAATTGCGTTAAGGAAGTCCTTTGAAAAAGCAATGGAGTATTCTTACCGCGATAGTGTGACTTTTTTTACTTGGAATTGCGCGAAAGGAGCAACAGAACCGATTCCATCAATTACTCAGCCTCGGGGGTTGACAATGTCGTTGAATAGACGACGAGGAACTTAGGGAGACGGGCTTTAGATTTATCCGGATTCGGTTTGGGGTTGCTGCATTCACCGTGGAAATCTCGCCTATGGATTCACGCCGGTTGATCGTGAATCCTCGAAAGGATCGACGTCTTCCTTTGCTTTATACCGTAGTCACCGACACGCATACTCGGCAATCTCTGTTCTCGGAGTTGGACTGATTCGCGATACTCTTGCTGCTGAAAGCGACGGATATCTCCGACAGCGGTTGTAACGAGCACGTAGAAACCTCGGCATCAAAGGGCGAAGATCCTCGTAGACGTAATTCACGCACGAGAAACGGTTCCTAGTGGAGGACAATTTCTTGACGTTGGTTCTTCGGCATAATCTCTATTTTATTTATGAGCAAGAATGCAAGTGCGACTGGCTGCGGTAGGTGCTGATGGAAGAAGGACGTGGGTTCTCGGCAGAGGGGGGAAAAAGGGGAAAGGTGCGATACGCGGAAATTGCGGCCGGCGGAGAACGAAATTTGTCAGGAGATGAGATTTTCAAGGGAACCGGTTACGCGTTCGCCGGGATACTGGGGAGAATAAATGGGCGGCCGCTGGGAAACGAGTTCCAGCGGGCGTTAACAATGAGCGCTCGTTCGTCCGAGTTTAAAGAGATTTCCAAGTAAGTCCTTACATTTTTACACGCGCTGCTTTGTCGTTCCGGAAGAGACAGGAAATCACGAAACATAAACGTCGAAATGTCTTTAAAATTCGTCGGTGTTTTCATCCGTCTTCCTCGGGATGGTAATTAGAGGGTAAGTCGAGGACGGTAACTTGAGAGCAGTGCTCGCAGGAAGGCAAGGAATTCTCTGCTTTTCACGGAGGCATTATGTTCGATTCGCCAAAGCAGTATTTTATGTTTCTCCAAGCTCCCGGCTCCTCCCGGAAAGCCGCGGCGAGGTATAAAAATTGCAACGCTCCTGTTCCATCTTATTTTCCGCGGAATTTAATCCGACGCGCGGCGGACTTAGCAGTGTTCTCAATTCCCCTGAAAATCTGAGAGCGCTATCCAATTCCTAAGGGGAAACGCGATGATAAGGGAAAAAGGAGAGCGGCCAAGTCGAATCGACAAATGAACTTTGCGAGTTCCGTCGATATCGAGCGAATGAATTCTTTTTCTCCCGTTCCCAGAGCGTTTATACTATCGGTTTACCGGACGAAATGTAAAATATACGACGTACCACTTTCCTTTGAAACCCGGGAGCATCCTACTCAAATGAATCAACGAAACCCCTCGTAATTTAAACGTCATTAATAAACTGTCGACCAACGAGAGGACTACTCTGCATAATTCTTCAAAGAATTTCAACAATTCTTCACTAATCCCTTGCTCCGGTGGAAAAATTTGTTCGCCGGGCGTCCACGTGAAATATTTTATCGAGCGTGGGCAACATTTTTTGTCGAGCGAAAGCTTAAATTATCCGGCATTTTCGGTGGTTCGGCCATTCCTCGCGGACATGCCAGCAGTGAATTGCCGCTTCTTTGTTGCAATTTTCGTGCTGATCCGCGGGGAAAAATGCAGGAGGGGAAGGGGGAATGGACGAGTTCGGCTCTTTGCATGTAACGATCGAGTGTTCGGGCGCGGGAGGTGGGGGTGGAGTTGGGGGGGAGGGGTTAGGTTCGAACGAAGGCGTTTGTCGTCGGTGATGAGGCCGGCTTTATGCCACCCTTCGACGTCGTCGGGACGTCTTCAGGGCGTGACTGGATTTTATCGCGACAACGTCGTCGGATCAACCGAACGACGAGCGATGAACTCGACGTGTTGTCGCTCGACAACTCCCTTTGCCCCCCTCCCCCTCTCCAAATCCCTATCACCTGACCTAGCGAACGGTATCATTCATCGATGAGGACGGAATCGAATCAGGACGCAAGGTACAACGCGAGGAACGTCATCCTTGTTAGTAATTTCTTAAAAATTTCATGAACCCAATGACCACGATGATCTGTCTGAATAATCGTGATTAATTGCGCCGCATAACTTGTGGAAATTCCTTGAAGTGGCAGAGACGAGTGAGATTAATGAAAGAAGGACGTTTCACTTTGCTGAGAGAATGCAAATCCCCTGGACGGGGTCGGGCTTGCAGGGCTTCGTGTCATCTCGTGTCTTTCGACCGGCGTATCAACTTCCCGGGGCTCACGGGGAAGGGGGAGGGGGCTCGCCGTCTGGAGGGGTAAACGTAATTCGACGGGCCGACGGTTCCCCGGGGAGGAGGTTGCTCGCCGTACACGCGTTCACTGGAGGATATATGTAACGCATTCGCTGGCGGAGTTAGCGAAACTGGCTAATCCCTTCTATCCTGTCGAAGTTCATGAGACTTCCAACGGCACGTGGACGATTCGCCCGGCTGTGTATTATCCCCAACTTTCTTCTTCGCTACTCGGCACAGTTTTACTAGGCCTCGTGGTTCGCCCGGCGCCGTCGACTGAGGAGAATAATTAGATCCGTTTGTAATCGCGTCGAATCGGGCAAAACGTCAACGATGCTCGGTAGGTTGAGTTATTTCTGTGACGGGTAGACTCTCGCGATATTCTTGAATCTCTCGCAAGCCCTTTTCAATCTCTGCTCTGCGTTTCATCGAAATGTAAATTCCTTTGGACAAGTCCCTGACGACCTGGGAGATCGAAAAACCTGTGCCTATCGCGAAGGTCGGTTTAATCCCCACGTGTTTCGGAGGGGAGGGTAAGCTCGCGTTAATTCCTCCGTGTGCCCGGGGAATGTCAGTTCTTCCCCTGGCAGGGTGTTCGAGAACCCAGGGTCCCAGGAACTTAGTTTGCCTTCGGATGTTTCATTGCACACAGCGATGTCCGCAGTCTCGACTGACTTCTCTTTGTTCCCGCCCACCGGCTGGTGCTATCGTGGCCCCGACACATCCAGCCCGATTCTACGTCCCCGGGTTTAACGGCCGAGCCCGATGATACTGTGAATTCCCGGCATTCGCGTCCGCAACTCGCCGCCGCGACATGACGGTAGAAAGGGTTCACCGTCTCAACGGCACGTTCCTTCGCTTTGTTACGACGCCTAAGTAATTTATACAACGGTCCGAACTTGTTCAATTCCCCCCCCCCCGCAGTTGTTCGTTCTCTTATGCATTGACTCTGATAAACTTGAAGAACAATATAAATCAACGTCTGGCATTGTAAAAGCAATCGAAGGCTTAGTATCTCGTCGTGGATGAAAAGGCTAGAATATTCGTATGGCAGCGATGATGGTATGGATTATCGAGTAAAAACCTAGTCGATCGCTCGAATCGCGTGCTCTCGCGAATCCTTGGTGCGATCGCTTTGACGCGGGAAAAAGCGAAGATCCTGCCGAGCGGCCAACGACGCGGGGTGCTTTATTTGTCGGGGACAAATGAACGGCGAGCTCTGCACTGGGGGAATCGCAATATTGAAAGGCCTTCGCTTGAACAGAATTCGCGTGCATTCGATACACGATAAACGCGATTGATACTCCCTCTTTTTAAGCCGTTTCTTCTATTTTTTTTTTCAATGCTCGTCGAGGCCAATTCGAAAGCTCGTTTATCACGAATTCATGTGAGCGTTGCCATGCGATAAAAGCCCGTTAGGTGACTAGGAGTACAGGAGAAATGAACGAAAAAGTGGCGTAAATCGGTTTAAGTAGGCAGTCTAAGAGAGTCAAGCAAAGAAAATCTATTAAAAACAATCACCAGAGGATTTTAAGATCTCTTAAATATCCTTGAAAGCGTCTTTTCCGCTGCGCAGCTGTCGGGGAGAATGGGAAAGGAAAATAAGGGAATTGCGAGGTAAAAAGAACGGCGGATCGAGGGACGGACGTTTCCTGTGTGCCCGATGGTCGAATGGAATTTATTCGCAGCCTGCGGAATTATTCGAAAATCCTGAAAACACGTCGTATTGTCAGGCGCCGGGGGTAAACAGGCCGGGCAAAATGGAAACAAATAAAAGCACCGGCGTTCCTCGCGCCTCGATCCCAATTTCTCCGCTCGGCTGCAAATATTGGAGTTAACGCAACGGCACGTGCCACGGCCCGGTCGTGTACCGTTCCAATTAAAATCAACCTACAATGATCGACCTCCTCCTCCCTCCCCCCTGTTTCCGGCAGTTCCGTCTGTTTTATTTCCGCGCCACTGGCCGTTTGCTAGGCGCACTCGACCGACTTAGCCGACGTTATTAGACTCTTACCGTCGAAATAGGATCGTCGTCCCCGCGCTTCGACCTCTTTCCGCGTTTTCATCCGGCTCATCTGCCTTTCGATCGGTCGAATTATGCAGTCGCAGTGGGTAGGCGCTGTCGTTCGGTCGTTCGAATCCGCGGATTCTGCGCCATAATCAGCTTCCGTCCAATTAAAGTCCTGGACGTTGTTAATTATTAACGATCACGTGTTTCCGCGGGCGTTCGTTATTTGCGGCATTATTGCGTCCTCCAATTTATTCTAACAAGACCGATAACGAACACGGGCTATGAAAACTCGCTCGGCCATGTTAGACAGCGCCTGACGATTGCCGGAATTCTAACTCGCTTATCTGGCCATCGTGATAACACGGGATTCATTTAATTACCGCGAAAATCGTCGATTCATCGGCCTCGAGTGGTCGGCTTTATTTCCAACGAATCCCGAGGGGGAAGGGACTGCCGGGGAGGGGGGATCGATAGAAAAGTTCGTTAAAGCTCGAAGATGCTCTTAAGGGCGTTATAATATGACTTCTCGATATCTTTACAAGCTCTCAAGCGTGAGGAAGGCGAACAGGCCGTTGGAACTTTATTTCGGCCCCAACTGGTCGCCCTGCCGGCAAGTATTAACGATCGTTAAGTCGATAAGAAGGCTTATAAAGAAGACGGGAATTTCGGATACCGCCAACCCGTCCTCGTTTCCGCCTTCTTTTCCCCCCTCTTCCTACCCCCGTCCCGATCTTCGCTCTTTATTTCCCCACTTTTCTACCTTTTTTCCTCATCGTCCTCCCAAGTTTCCAGCTTTTTACGAGCTTTCCCTCCCGCACAAAGGGCCAGATTTCCGCGGTATTTATTTCCCCCTTCCACCGAGTCATAGCCCGCCTTTCGGCGACAGGGCTCTATTTTTTCCTATCTTCCGAAATACCCGAGTTCCCGGTAAGACCGCGCTGAGGGGTTAGAGTGGGTTAGAGTACGTATTTTTAATGGGGAAGGTGGGGTATCGCGTGCGTTCTCCTTTTATTCCGTCGTCAGCGTCGTCTTCGGGGCACAAAAGGGAAGTCGAGCGGCGCTTCGTGAGGCGGACAGGTTGTGCTTACGATATTCCCCCCTTTGCCGGCGAGTACAACAGCCCGTACACCATGTTTGCGGTATTCTCTTGGCAGAAGCTTAAGCCTTGTTTACAATGCCGAGCCGCGCTGCCGGAAACGAGAAGGCAGATAATGCCGCGGCCCGGAAGGGATGAGTTTGCTTTAATCCGAAAGACGCGAAGCCGGAATTAGCCCTTCTATTAGCCGTCTACGTCCTACCCAGCGGGATAACCGCTTAATAGTCACGCTCCAACGACTGCTACGTTTAACGATGAACCGACAGTCCGTTCATTGCTGCTCATCCATCGGATTAATCTCACGAAGCAAAGTAATTAAGAAATATCTTTATGTCTGATCATTCGTTGACCTTTACCACTGTAATTTTTGTACCAGCTTCTATGTCTCTCGGTTTTGGGGAATAATCGCCGCGAGCGATTTCCCTCGTGATTGTGATTTTATGAAGGATTGTCTGTGGGAATTCCCGCTGTTGGTGCCCCCCCACCCCCGAGCGAAATTTGCCGACTCTATGGAACGTCGGGAGTGGCTCGCCGAATAATTCCCGGAATCTACGCCCGACAATGGAGCGTACTTACGCGCGCCGTTCGAATCTTAGTTGGTGACTCTGTGCTGATGGCAGTCGCGCAGGAATCCATGTCGGATCGCTTTGAGGCCGGCACGGCAAAGGATAAGGAGAAAACGGGCTGGCTGCGGTTTCGACTAGTTTGTAAAATACGTCGCCGGCAGGACAACAGTCAATAGAATCGAATCCCCTCCGGCAAACGGAGAAAATCGAGAAAAGTCTTTGAAACCTTTAGCAAGGGAATAAAGGTCCTGTGCATCGAGGAACTTTTAATGCCTGGTTTTTTCTGCGTAATTTAACGGTCTTAAATTTTCATGACGTTTTGATGAAATGGGTTCTGTTGAGGGAAGCAATTGTTTAAGGACGTTTAAGGCGTCGGTGGGAGCGGCGAGGGGAGATCGAAAATCGAAGGCCCCGATTGTCCCGCGGGGCATTGTGTCTGCTGGATGCGTCCTCGAGAGAAATGTCCAAATGGCCGGCCCATTACGCTTGCCCACCGCAGACTCGGACTGAGGCACCTTGTAACCGCCGTTAATGCTTCCAGCTGCGCCCCGTTCCTGTGGCTAAGGAATTTCTCGCGACAAGAGAGCACCAATGACGGAGAGAAATGTCGAACGTCGGTTTACTTGGAATAACTTACAAAGACACGGGACATCGAGTTTCACGAATAATTCAGCGGGCTTCCAAGGTGTTCGAGAAAATCTCCTCGAGGATGCCAAACGCGACGATAGTGACGTTGTTAAGGGAATTCCGGAGGACTGTGCGTCGTCGATTGTCATCGGACAATGCGAGATTTTCGCGTAAAAGTGCCGGGGCAAAGTGCAGGACGGGGAGTCAGGGGCTGGAACGCGGGGGAACTCGGCGGAGAAGTTTCCCGTCGGTAGACAGCATCGTCGACATTTTTTCCCGGCCAGGAATTTACTTTCCTCGCCGGTGAAGTGTATTTACCATCTCGAGCCGGGGGAAAACAGCGTTGCCGGCAAGTGGCTCGCTTAACGCCCGTCAATTGCACAAATCCCGTCCAACTAATTCCAACGTGGGCGTTCGGCTGCAAGCGGGAAAATCGAAACACCCGCGGCTCTGTTTTCGAGTGCATCGAGTGGGGACGTCGGGGGTGAGGAGCGGGGCGGGGGGGGGGGGGAATAACAGCCATTTTCATCCGGCGGTGCTGGCCTCGCCGTCAAAGCGCCGTATAAATATCCCGGGCGGGCGGTATTCGTGGGAAAAACTTGGGACGATTAATTATCCGACGAAGGTTTCCGTGGTAACTGCATTGCCTTCCGCCAAAATAAAACGTCGCTATTAATATCCTCTTAGACGATAAAAACCGGACGGGAGCTACGTGTTTTCCATAGCGTGAACCGCGCGAAAGGAAAAGCATCAAAATTTTCCCGATTTATCGATGAAATTCGAAACATCGCGAATATCCACTTCCGCCGCGGGAAGGATACGAAAGTCAGGGCGATATTTCGCCACTGTACTTGGCTTTTCTTCGCGAAACAGCGCCATTTCCTCGCGGTTCTGTCTCCAATCGGCGCCATTGAATACCGACTATCTGACGGATTGTACTGCTCGTCGATTTTCCCTCAGAGTTACACCGTTGACCCACATTCTACGTATTGAGATATCGTTTCTACCGAACGGCAGTTACCACTTATCAGAAATATGGACCGTCTATAATGTCCATTTGCACGAGTCTGTGAATTATTTCGCGAGCGAGCGAGACGTTTAAACCGCCCGACGCGTATCTTCACTCTTAAATTTCGCTAAAAAATTTTACTCAAAGTAGGAAGCTCGTTCAACGATGAAATTCACAGGCGAGAGAAGAAGAACCGACGGATTCCATCAAATACCGCGATTAAATGATTTGGAAGCCGTGTTGAACGTATAATTCCGAGAACTCGTCGAGTGCTTTAATTACCGTTGCTTTTATTGTAACAAAATTATGGCTGAAAGTGCGGCGGTGTACCCTGTCAAAGAGCGCTTAAAAATGTGCAATTCTGTGCAATTATTTGTCTCCCGTTTTCGGGACTTCGTTGCTCCGACCGTTTTCAAACACTCTGCCATTTTCCTCTTGGCGATATTAAATTGTCCGCATAACAAGCCGGTTGCTATATTTCCGTGAAATACGTCTTGACGTTACAGCAACGAGGAATTTTCCCGGGGACGGTCCGATGACGCCCGGAAAATTGTAATCCACCGTGTGAAATGAACAAAAGTGGCGAATTCCGTGGCGGAAGGCGACAATCTGTTTTTCCCGCCGGTTGTTTACCGGTTCGCCGACCGAAAAACGAAGACAAAGCTACGCCGATTCGCGCGATGCAACAAAAAAAAACAAGCAAGGTGGAGATACGCGGTGAAATACGCGACGTTTTCGCGCGCGTTGTTCGCCAAAGTATATTTTTAACGACACGTTTTTCTCTCTTCGCGAGGTGGCCGTTTTTTTTCCTACAACATGTTTGTGTGCACGTCCGCGAATGCCGTGCGTTTCAATCTATTCCCATGAAAAATAGCTCGTCGACGAGAGGTAAGGCCGGGGGAAATTCGTAACGGTAAAGAATTACGAGGAGAAGTAAAAGATTCGATCGTCATGAAACTACGCTCGATATAACTTGACGGATCCGTGGACGAGTCGTTGAGTTAACTACGAGCTTAACGAGGCAATCGGTTCGATTTTCCCCGGATACTTTGAAACGGAATGGAAATGAAACGACTGCTTAGCGGGAGGCCGATTCCCGCGTCAAGTCCCATTTACATTTACTTTCAGGACTTTTATGGAGTCCGTTTGTCGCCGGTGCTGGCGTAAATAATGCGTATCTGTCGCGTGTGTCGTCGTGGCTGACAACACACGTGCGCAGTAAAATCAGGACGTAAAGAGTTTAATGGAAGTCGCCGTGGATGGGAGTGAATGTTACGCTATCTACTACGTTTCCCGATCTGCCTTTATTCCGTGGGAAACGACGAGAAATCAGTTTTACGGGGCCGACGAGAGTTTCGCTGGCGTTTCTCCCGGCGCGGGCGATCGAGTTGGCCGATTGTGTCGGTCTGGAAGCCCGCTCGACCAGCAATTACCTAAGTGCCGAATTTCTGCGCGACCATTTACCCAGTGAACGAGGAGAAGAACTCGCGACGTTCCGGGGAAATGGCAATCGATAATTTTCCAAGAATCGAAAGGAGGGTTCTCATTATACCGCCATCCCCGTTTAGCCACTCGTCGTTGTTCATTCACCGCGGCATAATTAGTAAGCAATTATCCTCATTTTTCCGACTTGCCTGAAAATCCCAAACGATCGGACAATCGGGGCGGTATTTTCCTCCTGTTTTTCGCTTTCTTCCAGTCAATAATTTCCCCGGCGTCGATTGTACCGCGCGCAATTTAATGCGCCACTCGAAAGGAATCCACTGCGCGGAATACTTCGGTCTCGTTTTACGCTTTGCCGTGGGCCAGCGCGCGTATTTCCGATTTCCTTTTTGCTCCAATAATTCCTGTCGATGGCCGTTATGGCACATTCATCGATATACAGGGCTGTGCGGGAAATCTGCTCTGTCTTTGACCCCCCTTCTCCCCTGAACTGGCTGTTCCTTCTCCGTTGAAACTTGCGGATCGTTCGGTTTCCCTTGGCCCTCCCTTTGTCTCTGATTCCTCTCTAGGACTTTGCCCGGCAATCCTTGCCCCCTCTTCGCCCGTAACTTGTTGGTTCTTGACTTTTTCCCCGTCCCTTCATCCCTCCGTCCTCTTTCCCCTTTGAACCTTAGGTTTCTTCGCTCAGTGGCCGTACTTTTGCTTTTATCCGTTACGATTCTTTTGTCCCGGGCCGCGCCTTCCCTTCGGCTTTCGTCGTATCGCTTGCGTTATCCGATTCGCCGGTATATTCACCGGGCGATCGTTCCAGCGTCGATCGTGGATTCCACTCGCGGACCGGAGATAATGGGAAAGAAAACACGAGTACCAGAGAGAGACTGAAACCGGGTAGAAATCAGCCGTTTTCCCCGTGGAAAAGTATTCCTTTTCTTCCTGCGTCCCTGAAATCTCTGTACTTTTTTTCCACGAGTCTTAGGGGGTTAATTGTCTCGGTTGAAGGCGAGTACAAAGACCTCGGTGCATTATCCGCTCACCTTAAGTGCTTTAGTCCGGGCGTGGCAGCGATCACGTTGAAAAATACCCCCGCGTCTCTTGCCGAGGGTAAAAAAGGACGAGCTTGGAAGGCCGTTGAGTGATATGCACTTGGCTCGTCGCGATTTCCTCTCTTCCTATTCCACGGCTTAGAGGACGACCAGGGGAGGGTGACGTTCGAGGGGTTATAAATTCTGCTAATGAAGGAGCCATTAATTATCGCCCTGGTAATTAATATCGCGGTGCGGGGGGAAGGGGGAGGGGGTTTGGTAGGGCTCGCTGACGAGGCCTCTTAGTTTCCCGGCTGCGACAAGGAGAATCGTGCTCGTTTAATATTATCTCCTCCGTACGCACGACAACGGGTCGTGGTTAGTAATACAGCGCGATAACGGTGCGGAGCTGCGCATCTCCGAGGCATCGTGCCATTCCTGGGTTATTCATCGGGACGTCCCTTGGCCCAGATTCGCCCCGTCTTCCGTAATTCGCGTGATTTACTCCCGGCCAAACGACGAAATTCCCCGCTGACACAACAGCCCCGCGTCCATATCGGATCAGCGATCGTTGTCCGCGATTGCGCGCCAGATAAATGATTTGTCGATTCGACGTTGAATCGGTTTAAATTGCTTAGGCATGGCCGCGTTTCACCTACGAAACGGGAATTTGTTTCGAGCAACCACCATTGATTTCGCTTTTGTATCGCAGTCCTGTGCACGGTTCTGGTAAAATGAAATTTCTCGTAACAGTGATCGGTACTTGCCAAATAAATGCCCGATTCACGCGTCAATGAATATTTTCATGGGGATTTAATCGAAATTTGCCGCCCGCGAGTTTCCAGCCTATTACAAACACATATAAATCCCGTCTACCCCCGTTCTCTGCCCGTCGAAAAAAGCGGGTTTCCACGCTTACAGTGCGGCCTGCGGTTTCTCACGTTCGCGGTCGGTTTATTGATAAAAACCCGCGCTTCGTCGGTGCGGAAATAATAATTCGGCCAAATGGCTAGCATGGTAGTGCGGGCGGGGCGAAACAACGCGCAATTTAAATTGTCAATTAAATGGCCTGTCGGCCCTCGCTCTATAACCGACTCGTCGAGTAGTTTTTTTTTCTCCTCATTCTCATCCAACGATCGAACGTTCATTAACGTATCAGTCGTCAGTGGTGTTTTGCGCGGCATTCGACTGCGCGCACCTGTCGTTCGTTAGCTGTTTGCCCGATAATATTTCGCCGAGGGAGAGCGAAAATGAGAATATTAATGACCGTCGACGTCGCCGGAATGGCGCTATTAATTGTAATTCCAGCCGTAATCATCATTACCAGTGAAATTAACCGCCGGCAGGTTTTCTTTTATTCCGTACCGACTGAAATTCGCGCTGACAAATGCCGCGCGTTTGTCTCAGCTGTTTCGTACTTCACGCGAAATCCTTTACGGTCGATGATTATTTTCCTACGGTCATCTTCGCTGCGTAAAGAGCCGTTCTTGTTCTCGTTAGAAGCACGGCTATCTCGACAGCGAGGAGGCGGAATAAAAAATCATGCCGCGACGAGAGAGGGGAACAAAAAGTCTGGGACAAATCCTCGTTACGCTTGACTTTCGTTCGACGTATCGACGGGAAAGAGAACGACGGGTAATGGAAGAAAAAAAAAGGAAGGCTCGGCCGATCGGAAGGAACGGCCGGTTCGATTGTTAATTTCGCTAGGCGGAAATGCCGGGCAGTGGCGTGCATCGATGATTCGCTGATGACCGGCATAACGAGTCGTCCTTTGTTCGTGATCTGCGAGGAACGCCGGGAAAGCCGAGAAACAAGCGCCCAGAGAGGAGAAACGGAAGCCAGGAGAAGGGACGGGTGGAGGGGTGGGGGGAGGGGGCTGCAGATCGATCGTACTCCCGCTGTTTCACCGATAATACTCCTTTAGAGCGAAGATAATGGAATAGAAACGAGGAGATCGGCAAGCACGGTTGCCTGGGAAATCCGAAAAAAATGTTGGCCAGTCACGTAAAAAATTTCACGGAAATGTAGAGTGGCACGATGACGAGGCGAGGGGGAGGAGAGGAGGTGGAGAGCGAATGAACCCAGGGTCGACGTATAACGTCTCGTATACGATGAGGTTCCGGGGAGTCGTGGAGGGGCGCGGGGACAGGGACAGGGGCTTTCTAATTACCGGTGCATTCTCATCGACTCGCTAATTTCCATTCGCTCGCACCACTTGCAGCTGCGAGATTCGCCGCGGAGAGATACAGGCCGCGCTCGCAGAATGGAAGCGCAGAGAGGAGGGAATATGAACAAAAAATGGGCAAGGCAATGGCAGAGAAGAAGGGAAGCTCGGGAAAGTGTATCGGGGCTCGAGCCGAGGCAAATGAGAGAATGCCGCCAAGGGGGAAAGGGGAATCGTGTTGAACGTGCTGTGTGTTTAATTCGGATAATCGTCTACCTCCGGCTATTTGCCTACGTCTAATTTCTTAGGGCCTCCCTACGACGTTACGAGAATTTCCATGGACAATCATGCGAACGTTACGGGGAATTTTCACGGTGCCCAGGGATTCGGGAATTTTTCTGACGCTCGCTCATACCGCGCACGGTCGCTCATATTTAATGATCATCTCGTCGGCGATGTTGCTTAATTAGCCGCTCACATATGAGGATTCGTTAAATTCCAATTGGCTCGCATCTCCTGTCCCCCTCCCATCTGCTCTCGAGGGCCCTTGATTCCCAGTCGAGAGTGTATCGATCTATCCCCTCGCCTTACCCCTTCCTTCCCCGCTCGTCGCGCCGAATATACGCCGTCGTTTCTGCATTAATTTTTTCCCGCCGTCGCTGCAATTAATCGGCCATGCGAGGGGTCCGCAAATCATCGCGGCTATATGCCATCAGCGGGCAGGGATTTATGTGCGGTTGATCAATTTCCACGGCGTTTTCATTATTAAAGCTTTTATGCCATTTTCAAGGCCTCCACTCGATTCGTATCGAATTGAAACGTTCTTTGCCGAATATTTTTCCGCTCGACGATTAAAATCCGGGGGTGTTAATGGACTCCTCGCGTATATTTCGAGCGGGCAAAGTTGCCCAATGAAAAGGTAAAAAATATCCCCGTTGGTCCGTGGAGAATCTTTTTTCTCCCTCTCGGAGGTCCGCGCGCGTTAGTGTACGGCATTATATCTCGTGTGGCCGTCGGGGAAAGGGCTATAACCGTATTCCAGGCTTCCTATAGCCGCGGGGAACTGCCGTCCAAGTAATTACGCAGATGGGACAGCAAGATATTTACTAAAGACGCGGGAATTTGTTGTTCTTCTGCTGGTCCTTTCCAGTGCGATGTTTTTACGCTTTTGTCAAACTGCTCTTGGGTTCACGGTTTCCTACAAATCGAGCCTTTCTCGCGGTAAAAAAGAAACGTTAAGACATAACGGAGATTATGACGTGGAAGAGAACGATTGCGGGCTTATCTCTGTTTGTAAATTCAATGGCAAGAGATTATTCTGGCCAGGATGCAAGAAAAATCTGAAAATCGATTACACCATTCTCCGTGGCAGACATTTCCATTAACCCTTATCGTCTCTGTATAGATTCCGCGTTATGCCGGCAGCGTTATCGAATATTACCAAAGTGGCTTCCCCGGCCCCGATGAAACGTAATCTTCCTCACGCTCGCTCTGTCCTCGTCGTGTCTTAACAGCTCTCCGAGCGAAAGCTTCCGGCGCCTTTAGCACGGCTTCCTTCGCGAGACGTCTCTGCTAAAAGGAGCTTTCAGGGGAACGTCATCCGGTCAACGATACCTGGGCATTAGGTTGGCGAAAAATAGTAAGAGTATCGTTGACCCGTCGCCCGGGGAAACCTAAGGTGGACCATTGAATTTCGTCTTAATCGTCCCTGGGAGGTGGGTTTTGCGAAATATTCGCGAAAATTCGGGGGCATTCATTGCCCTGAGTCTTCGGGTAGAAGAGAACATTGTGCCATTAATTACATCCGACGAGGTAATATTCCATTTTGGTAAAGTACAGAGGTACATAGCTGGGGGGTAAGTACCGGTTAGTTTTCCGGCTTCAACGTGTTTGTATTCACGCCGAGCGGCAAATGGTAAGCCAGTTCGGTGGCCAGCGGCTACGTCCCGTTAATCTACGGCGGACTATCAGAAAGAACTTTGGCGAGTTGGCAAACGGAATCGTAGCGCCCGGCCACACTGACAAATAACGTTTACGAGCACCTGATTGCGCCGGCGGAGCGCAGTACTCGATTTCCCAAGCAAACAGGATCCACTGGCCGGACTTGACCGGCGATCGAGCGGACCGACTTCGCGGTTCAACGAAGTTACTGATTAGACTCGTTATCGGACGCGTAACGAGGGAAATTTCGCCTCGAGCTCTATTTCCGCAGCCCTCCGGCTCACTTTTATCCACTCCCTCTATCCCCCTCTTCGCCTCGTCCCTCTCTTCGTTGCCCGTATGGATCATTCTAAGGCCACTTTCCCCACTGACTTCTCTCGTCGGAAAACTCGTCAACTGCGCACCTCGCGGATGAAACTGGCAAAGCCTCCTAAACGGTCCTCTTCCGTCGGAGGATCTTCTTCTTGGAATCCTCTTGGCTGGAAAGTTAGGAAGTTGGTCGATCTGTCAGTGAGCGGTCGAAATAAATAGGAGTATCGGGGCCTAAGAGGCCGACTGCTGCATAATTCAACGTTATTGAGATCGATGCGAACGCCGAGGGCTAAGAGGTCCCTCCTATTATATGTATAATTGAGTCATATGGAGAAGGCGGAGGGTCCAGCAGGGACTACTTCAGTCTATGATTAAGTGATGTGCCGTGGAATTGGAGTACATGGGGTTGGGGACTACATGGACTACGTTAATATCCGGCAGGAGTCAGTGGAAATAAGAGAAGACAGTTTTCAGCAGACGCGTGGATGATAAAATGGAAGCATCGTTATAATTGAAGGTAGAAATTTCCCGTGGAACAACACGTAGGGGGCATGGAAAATATGTTTTTCGAGGGGGGAGAGGAGGGCAGGAATATGGCTGCGTGATCTTCTCAACGACCCACCGCGTACCTGGGGAGCAAATGAAGTTGCATTGTGGGCAGGGCTTGTTCGCACCCGTAACACGTAGCCGATGTGACGAGGAACAAGAGAACGAATGGCTTGGCGTTCCGTAAAACTTGAATGAAGTCAAACACGAGTCGCCGTGGTTTTATTTTACGGCAGCCGCGCGGAAAACTTCCGTCCGGCCGGTTCGCCTCCTTCCCCGGTGTTCCCCCGTCGGCCACTAATTGCATTTCATAATAAAAAGTCCATTAGAATAGCCTTTTGACACACTGCATACTTAATAATCCCCTAGACGACAAAGCCCCGTCCTCGAGTTACCCCCTTTCCCCCCTGTCCCGCCGTCAAGGTTTGTTCTTCGATCATCAACAATTTCTATCCGCGTCCTTTCGTCCTTCGTTAATAAATGTCTTGCCGATGGCGTCTGTCCGCGCAAAGGGCTTCAGCAAATTCCTTCTTAATTTGAGAAGAGATTAGCCGGCGCCTTTGGCGGCCGAGTAATTCCTTTGCCTCGTCGATTTTTTACGTGGAAAAGATTATCGTGCCACGCGGAACGATAAACGGGCAAAGCGGCCTGTATTTGCATGTATCTCCTACGTTTGCATACCCCTATACGTTATCAACAGCGCGCACCTGAGCTTCTCTCACGCGTGTATTGTATGCATCGCACCACGTACGTGCACGCGTCTGTCCATTGGGCCAATCGACACGCGGGTTTGCGTTGCTTTAGCCCCCCCTGCCCTCCTGGGCTTCCCCCGGGAACTCGGCGGTCTTAAAAGCGGCTGAAATAACACTTGTCACTGTCGACGATTGGCCGTCATAGCGCTGCAACTGGATACCCCATGGGTTTCATTCGTCACGCGCGAGAAACTGTATTTACTCGCTGAAATCGCTATTATCCAGAAATCCCTCGTTGATCGCGTTTCTGCGCAGGTCCTTCCGAATAGTTTGTCACCGTTGATTACCCATAAATTCCTTGGAAATTACGTGATATCGAATGGGACACATTATAACACGGTGTATTCGCTCGTTGCTTGCTTAGAACAGGGTGAATTTGTATACTGCTAATGGGTTTCGCGAAATATAACATTTCCAGGTGCGTAGGTAGACGTGTTTGTAGAGACGCGATACCAACACGCTGTTGACTCGCCGCAGAATCCGATTATCCATGCAAATCGAGTTAAAACCTGCGCCAGAGGCGTTCCTGTGTTCATTGTCATTTTGACACTGCTGCTGCAGGATTGCATTTGTCATGGCACTACTCGTTTCACTGACCTTTCACGGAGATTTTCAATTGCAACGTGAACGAAATTCTATGGCCGCGTTTGCCGCCGGATGGATTTTCCCATCTCCAAAGACCCGTATATCGTTTTACTGATGCATCGAAAGTTCCACGAACAAAATTATTGACAAAATCGAGGAGAATTTCCGCTGTAAATACTTGGGCAAATGCTCAACTCAATACGCCTGTTTATGGTATATGTAAGCGTGTCTATACTTTTAGGTTGAATCTTTGTCGAAAGTCGATGAATATTTTATGAAAAATTATAAATTCCTACGAGCTTTAAGTACACGCATAGCCCGAGCGCGGTTGCTCGAGCGTTTCACGGGGGGTGGGGGGAATGTAAAATTGATCCCATCCGTACAAAGCACTTCGTTTCCCAAGTTCATCGGTGGACGAGTTACCGCGATGCCGCGCTCGAAACAAACTTTTCAGCTTCCCCGATAGCGCGGTGTATTTCTAACTCGTTTGCAGAGACTGCCAAGATCCGGTTAAGTCAACTCAATTTCGCGTGGGGATGATTTGCACGTACCTTCCGAGCTCCCGGTCTTTTGTGATTCCTCGATGCCGGTGAACCCGGCGGAAACTTACCGTCCGTTTATCACTCGCTGAATTTATTCTTCTATTTTACCCACGAGCTCGTACCGCGGGAAAATTTTCCCTTCGGCCTGCTGTAGTTTAACGTCCGAGGTAAACGTGAAAAAGTTGCCGGTATCTGCGGCTCGATGTTGCGTTAATTGACAAAAAACAGGTCGGCTGGGGCACTCAGGTTCGGCGCTTGCGTTTCGCTTTTATCGTAAGTGCGCCGAGGAGGCCGATTAATACCGTGGAATTTCTTTGTGCATGCACACGGCAGACGGTAATGGGCCAGATAATGGCGGCAGAGTGACGCAACGTGCAGGAGAGACGTCCAAGTTCCATCGACGAGCCGCGTCTCAACACATTTTCCATCAGAGTTTCTCACTGGCCGAGGAAGAGGGGATATTTGCCGTTCAAAATATTCCCTAAAATAATTCGGGTCTATTTGATCGTCGGGGAGGCGTTATTAATGTTCACGAATAGGATTGGTCGACGTTGTGGAGTGGGGAGGGTACTTGTTCGTTTCTGATTGATCCGTAACAACGTCGTTCCAGATACCGTCTCTTTCGGAGAACTAATATCTTCGGTTGGCCACCGCTTCCCCTTGGCGGTTTTCCAATTATCGGGCGGATCATTCCGATCATACATTTGCATCAAGTCTGCCCTTCAGAACTTGTTTCAATGCTAATACTGCACGGTGCCTCCTGAGCGCGGGGGTCGACATAGACACAGAGCTAAAGGAGATAGAATACTTTCCGTCAGGATTACGATTTCTCCTCTCGTCAACATTTGCCTCGGCGAGAATCGTCGTAAAATTTGAAACCAACGTGCTAGAAAATAAGATGTCCGTACAATTTTTATCCCCTCTGACCATTCGCCGGGGATTGTTTTCTTCTTCTGGCTGCGTTGCCACGTAAAAATGATCGAGGACGCGGAGAGCCGAGGAAATTGGATTAAGGACGAGTCTGGCCGGTCGGAGAGGGGAAGAGAAAGGGGGGGAGAAGAGAGAAGGAACAGCAACGTGCAGCAACGGTCGGCAGAGTCAGCGGTATCAATTTTGCGCGTGAATCCGCGATAAAAATTTTACGGGAGATTCTGAGTCGACTCCACGGCTAGACGGCGTTAGGTCGCCGCGGAGTTTCGCGACTTCTTCTTATTCCGAAGCCGCCGCTGAAATTTATCGCCGTTTCGTGCCACTCTCCGTTCCCTTTTTCCTTGGCTTCCGCGGCCCTTCGCGTCGACTCCTCATCTCCCGGCATTTTTTCCCCCGGCTCTCGAGCACGCGGAAGCGAAAGTTAGACCGCTTTCCGCGTTTTTCCCGAAAAATTTATGGCCCGGCAAGCGCTGGAAAATGAAGCGGAACAAACAACAGTTGATCCTTGACTCCCGAGGAATCGCTACCCCCCTCGGTAAACAGTAGTTTCACTTCACCCGACTTTCTATTAATCCAATTAAATATCTCGCAGCATTCTGTGGATTCGAATCGCTGCCGAGATCGACACTTAACTGAAAAAGGAGAAACCGATGGTCTCCTAACGAGCTCGCTGTCATGAACTTTCCCTATGATAGCGATGCAGGTGTGGGTACCTTAAATGCAAAGTTCGGACTTTACGGAGCGATGCATCAGGAAGTCATCAGCAAGTTTTGTTTCTCTCTTCCCTCTGTTTTGCCTGGCGCATACGAAATGGCGCGTCGGCGACGCGTGGCTTTTACGAATCGAAGTAGAAAACTCCTGGGGGGCCTTTAGCACGGACCGGCCAATGGGAGAGCCACGGGGAAGCAAGTTCTAATCAATAGCAATTTCCGTGACAAGCTTCCGCGGAAAAAGGAGGAGTATGGTCCGACCTCAAACTGCATTTTCGATAAGTTGCCGATGCACGGGGTAGATGCATGTACCGTGCGATTACGATTCTCGATAAAGCGGAGGATTAACTGCTAACGGTCGTATTGCCGCGGAATCCAGCGCGCGAACGAGGAGCGAGTGGGGCGAGGGGTGGGGAGGGGGGAGTAAGGTGCAAGCGAGAGAATGCAGCTTGGCGCGTGACTGAAATTCGAATGGGCAGTCGAGGGGCGCACACGTGAACTGCAATCGGGGATAATGCACCCTCTAACCCTGAGTCGTAATGTCCGAACATATCGTTAAATCCTTCATGGGCCTTTTTTTGCCCGCGGCGCAGATATTTCACGGATAAGGGTCTTCTTATCGAGCGTGATGCACGGATAATGGCTGCTTCGCCGAGTGCAGCGATAAATAAAGACACGACGAATGGCCGGGCAAAAACTGGGAGCAACAGCATCGCGCCGGGGAATGTTTGTACACGTGGACCAATTGCCAATCGATTGCTCATTTTACCCAAAATTTCTCGAGCGTCTGTCATTTCACCGTGGCAGTTGGAACAGTCAAGGATTTTAGGAAAATTCGGTGAATCGCAGGTGTCCGCCGAGCTGAAGGTTTCTCAGGTAGAAAACGAAGGCGAATTGGGCCACGCGTAAGACGGGACTTGATCGTCTTCTCGTGATATTACAAATGAAATGTCAGGCCGGCGACCCACATCAGCCGAGTGATTAGTTTTAATTATGAATGAGAGCCAGCGGCTCGCGGGATTGCTTTCTGTCTTTCTTAGTGGGTGGTTATAACTTGTCATTCGGTGTTAGTTTCCGGAAGTTTCCACGGGATTTTCCGGCCTCTTGGCCCGCGTTTATCATAAACACTGGCCGCTCGATGGATTTCCCCAGACGATTCCGATTGGCCGGAAATGTCAAGGAAAGTCGGTTATTCATCATCCTTGGCGTGGAGCGTGGTTTTTGCGGTAAAAGGTTGCTTTTCGCGCTGAGACGAGCCTCGAGTTTCGGGCTAAGAAGATGTCAGGTGCAAGAAGCAGGAAATACAGGCAGTGAGGTATTACGTATGAACGAGGTCGCGTGTAGAATAATTCAGCCGGTGGGCTGAGGGTGTTCGTGAGGACCAAATGAACGGCCTGAAAGTCAACCGACTCTTCCGGAGCCGGGGACTTTAATAAATAGTTGAGTTTCCACGTAGTTGACACGACCGTCGGAGAGTATTATCCCGTTAAGCCCCTCGTGGGGTTGGCCGTAACGGATGAGCTAAGGTCGGCCAGATATATAAGCTCGACGGGCAGATCGCGTAATAACCAGGAACCAGTATCACCGGCTATCATGCTAGACTTCCCCGGGAACTAACGACGATGCTGATGCAGCGCACTGATACCCCGATGCTCCTGGGACAGTGAATTTCAAATGCCCAAACGTTCAACGAACTTCGCAAAGTAGCCCGGAAAAGTAGGGACGAATTTCCGGGCTAACATTGTACCCTCTTTTTTCGAGCTATCGATTCCGCCGCTCATTTGGGTCAATTTTCATCGTTTTGAGTTTACGTAGATTCCCGGAGTCGCTGAGTTATCGGCGGAGCATGGAGCTCGGTTCATGAGGACCGACTCGTCTCGATCCCGTCCACCCGAACTTCCGGGAATTTCTCTGCTGCCGGGGCAAACAGAGAGACGGGTTGACGTGTTTTGCCGAGGGAGAAGCTTCTGTCTGCAGACGCTTTCGACGTTTCCCCGGCGCGGCCCAAGTTTTCACCAAAGGTTTTATCCCGGTGAAATGTCGCGGATAAAACCGCAGCGGTGTACCGCGCAGACGATACGAAAGTTCATTCGATGTGAGTGTTGCCCGACGTTTTCTGGCTCGGGGCTACGACGTCGACGTCGACGTCGCGACGACGACGACGACGTTGGGGGACGCCCTTTCGAAGGGCTCTGCGGAGGACGTCGATGTCTGCGCCTTGGAGATACTATTAAATTTTCAGAAAGCCGCCCTACCTCGTTCCTTCCTTCCCGAAAAATTTCAAAATCCACGGAAGCCTCACGGCCCGAGTGTCGAGTGCAAAGCCTAGGAAAATTTTCTCCCCCAAGCCGAATGTTTGCCTGAAAATTTCGCGTGAGAAAATGCCCGAAAATCCATTATTTCGTTCGTTGAAATGCACTCGTAAGAATTTCGTAATAATCCTATGGCGAACCTTTGGCATTCGTTTGATTGATTTCCACGGGAAAATAGCATTGGGAATTGCCGTCTCTCAAGGGGTGGGGGAGGGGGATAAAGATTTGGACCTTACGAATCTTTCGTTCTTGGGTTTTCGTCCCTCGCGGTGAATGGGACTTACTTCCGGTACACTTTCCTCGGAATGCAGTGCAAGCTTCCCCCGTCCCTGGCATTTTTCACAGGTCGACTGGAATTCCATAGCGGCGGGCCGAACGATTCTCAAGCGAGAAGGCGAACTTATCAGCCGAGTGTTGGGAGGAAAAATACTATCGCTCTTCTCGAGAACTCCGGGAACTTGTCGGAAGGATAACCATCCGTCCTTAGCCGCTCGGATATTGTCGATAACACTTTCCCGTCTGAGGAAATTCCGGATATTCCGTCGTCCTAGTGGGCGGAGAATTAGCGAGATTCGTGGAAACCGGGTAAGAACGATCTACCGAGGAATCTCGAAAACTTGAGATTTTTCCTGGCGCGCATTCCCGGTGAATTTGTTTTCACGCTGGTTGGACGGGTAAATACCTTTTATCCGAGGCACGCCTGGCCGCATTCGCTCTGCCATGCACTACTGACCCACGGGGTTTCCTCGTAAGATATTCCGCTTCTTAATGCCCTTATTCCCGGCCGAGAACTCAGCGAGCTCATATTTCTCGCGGCCCACTGGAATTTCGAGGGGGCGTCGAAGGAACGGCCGGATAAGTGGTTCTCAAATCGCCTGCTTCTGCGGCAACGCGGCAGAAATAATATTGGCGCCGGCACTCGAGGCGTTCCTGGAAGTGAAGGATCGCCTGGATACGATACCTCTGAGGTCCTTTTACCCACGGGATATTGCTGATATTCCAACGATCACCTACCGATACAGCATCCCTTCCCCTCCCATGCCCCTTCGGCTGGAAACCTCTCGAGCTTCGGCAATCCCATTGAAAAATTCCACAGACGTCACGCGTCACAAGGGTATCAATTAGTATGATACTGCGGTTTCGCAAAATATTTCGGGACCGCTCGAATTTTGCCTAGGCTTCTCATTCGCTCGGATTACAAAGGGGAAAAAATGTCCGCCGTGAAAATCCCGCCGGCTTCGGCTTCGTTATTTTACAAATGGAGAGCTTAGAGTGTAGGGACGTGAAAAACCCCGGTGAAAACGTCAAGGGCTATCGTAACGATGGCGAAAACGAGTTTCATGGCATTGCGACATGTGAGCGGCCACAGGCTGGCAAAGCTTAAAATTCTGGAGGGACGAAAAAATAAAGGGGAGGAAACCGACGGCAGGGCCGACATAACGAACCGTTGAACATCAACATTTAATCCGATTGTCGGATTCGCCGGGCGTCCGATTATTCCCAAATAATCCGCCTACCTGGCTGTTTAACAAACGCATCATACAACCCCCCAATTTCCAATGATTTTCTGCCTCGTCTAGCAGAGAAAAAAATTGACTGCTCATTCCTGCCAACGACGCAGTTCGCTACCATTCCAAAACTATTTCGTGGCCTAAGGGCCATGGGTTCATTCATTCCGAGGCAAGAAATGATAAACGCACGGGGTTGCTGGGGGGAGGGAGTACTTTTCCACCGTGGGAATTAATGAAGAGCGTTTGAAAGTATCGGTGTGGCTGGTTGTGGGCCGAAACTTCCCTAAATCTACGGACTTAGAGGGGAAATTCGGGCCACATGCGCCTCGGTTGTACGTGGATTATGTCTCCCGGGTAGCCAATAATTTTCTCATAATGTCTGGTTTAAAGGGCGTGGTCGTGTACATACTTAATGCCCCTGCCGGGTAATCGTCCGTAATTCTCGCCTGTACCGCCCGAAAAAGTCAGCGCAATGTCACTTCCGGAGGATGTTTTTTATCGCAGTCCCCTTATATTTTGTGAATTCTGTTTGTTAAAAAAATTCGAGCATCAGAGTCTGGCGAAACGACATTTTCCCCAGGTTGAAATGACGGGCATTTTGTGCAGGCGATGCGTTCCGAGTCATCGCGAAGGAAAGTCCGATACACGCGATTCTCCAGAGTTCGACTTTGTCATCCCCGTAGGAAACGAACGCTGGTGAATCCATTGGCGGTCAATAAGCGTCGCCGAGGAAGAAACGTTCGCTGAAACGATCATAAAATTCCTTTCCCCTTTTCTCCTCTTCTTCTTCTTCTTCTTCTTCGGTGCTGTTCAGCTTTTGTCAGTTTCCAAGTGATTTCCGCACACATATGCACCCACACACACATCGAGGAAAATATTCCGAACGCTCGGAGAAACTGGAGAAACGTTGTGACCGTAGGACCGTCTATTTGTAGGCAAGATTCGTGCCCGGAATGCAAGGGACGCAAGAAAAATGAAGCTCGACGAAACCATCTCCATCGATCCCATTTATTTTACAGCATCATCTCGGTAATTCCGTACCGGTCTAGCCTTGTAATTACCGTGGTCTGCTCGTCGGCAATGACTTTTTTCCGCCGACAGGCGTCGTGGTTAGGCGAATGCATATGCAACGGAGGCGCACATGCAGTTGGTCGGCGCGCTAGACTGCGTCCCCACGACGACGAAACTCGTCTGGAATTGAGAGCGATTGACTTTCGATGCATACACGATGCACACTTTGCATGGCATGCAAATTCAAGGCTCTCCCCCCAACTCTGGTCCCACGGTCCCCTTGAATCCCTTGCACAGCTCGTCCGCGTCATCGGGCGATGCATCTCGTCGTGCACGTCGCGTCATAGAGAAAAGCCCCAGAGTGGCTGCATTTTAAGGAAACGAGTGCAATCCAACTTCCACTCCGGGACGGGCGTATCAAAAGCTCAGGGGGAGAGGGAGAGGGGGCAGAGTACTGAGGCGCGATGTTTCTGCGACGAATCGCGGCAGTTCGCGAGGATCCTGCAGTTGCCATGATTTTCAATGGGGACTCAAGTCCTCTCTTCGGATCGCTTCGACGCGCCTTTCACGGTCTTATCTGCAAGACTTCGTAGGCCCGGGGGCTGAGGGGAATGGGTTGAGCAAGGTTCTTTGCTGGTAAGGTGTTACTTCGTTACGGGCTTCGTTTCACCATTAATTCTATCTGCACGAATAGATCTAAGAGTAGACCAGGCTTAAGATTTCTTCGATATCAAATTCAGCCATGTTTCCGTTCGTTCGTTTAATTACTTTGCCCGAAATGCTTCTACGTGACGGTTCAAATTTTCTTTCTGGCGTTAATGGCATTTACGACTTACCAAGTGGTTTGAAGAGCGCGCGTGGAAGGGCTGATTCCAACCGAGGAGCCATTTCCGCCGGAAGTTTCAGCATCTTCGGCACCGCGCGACCAACTTCTTTTTAGCGTTGGCCTCGACGGGACGGCCTACTCTCCGGATTACGCTTCCGAACGAGCAACTTCGGAGCGTCGATCGATCCTTACGGACATGCGAAACTTTGCGCTTCCGGAGTACGTCGTTTTGGTCCGCCATTAAAAGCACACGGCTACGCAGCCTTTTTTTTACAGGAATTAAGATAATTACCGGTAGAGACGTGGTCGGTAGTTAAATAACGCTTATCCTTGATTTATTTGAGTCTTTATTAGAGGGCGGTTAATGCGATAAGAATAGGCAGGAGGGTGCGTAGGTGATCGATTTGGGGAAGGACCGTCGGCGCGTGAGAATTTTTCCGAATTATCTGGGAAATCGTGCGAGGGAGACGGTTCATCAAAACGTCGGAACACGTAAGATCATTACCCCCGGTGTATTTGTAATAACTGCCTACGGCGAGAGTCTCGTGAATGAGTAATGCCGCGTATCGTGTTTAATGGGGGCATTTCGTGCTCCTAAGACGTCCGTATAAATCCAACGTATTCCTGGATTTTTTGTCCAGGTGCTACTGGGGCTCGTTGAATTTTATTGGCACGACAAATATCCGCGGCATCGGGCCGACGTCGACGAGGAGGACGAGGCAGTGAATTTACGCCTGTCGCTGCTTGTAAAGTTTATAGGATGCTTTCAGCCACTTCTTTCCCCTCCCCCCGAGCAACGAGGATTATTACGAGCCGACGCACTTCAACGGCCCGTTTCAATAAAACCTCGCAATACTTTCGTACCGACGACTCGTCGCGAAGGGGGTGAGGAGGGGGGGGGAGTGATCTTCGTCCCCTCTGTTTCGTAACAGACGAGGGAGGAGAACGGCCGTTGAATTTTAATGCGCCATTCGATTATTTCATTTCGACCGGTCGTCCGTTGCTCGTGACCGCCCGGGGGAAATTTCCTGAGGACGTTCCTTCGCCGATTTTTCCGGGGGACTGACTGCCGTGCGAATGGCGCAGCAGTCGGTCGGCAGTTGGCCAATGAAAGAGGTCAAAGACACGGCGCCGGGCCAAATCGCAACGGCGGAACGGCAACTCGCTTAATTGCAACGCCAGATAAATACCCCGGCGTAAATTAGCGAGTTTCATGGAAACTTAGAGCAGCGCCGGCTGCCGCCTAAATTGAGCCATTCACGGACGAAGGGAAGAAATGCCCCCTCCCCCCTTCCTCTCTCTCCACCCTCGCCGGCCATTGTGTAGCTGCTCGACGGAATCGCCGGAAATTCGTGCTCAAGAGTTGCTTATCAACCCGTCGGATTAGCCCGGCTCGACAGATTCCCGGGGAAATATTCCGACTTCAAGCTTCCCTGCTCAGCACTGCCGTCCCGTACATCTTGCGTTCGGTCAGAAATATTCACGGGACATTCTCGCGACTATTCGCCGTGGAAGATTTACTCGCGAGTCCAGGAAGCTGGATATACGGTGGACGTGGTTCCCATTTGCTGGCGTAATGCGTCCCGCGGTTTGAAAATCAGGGCGACGTCTTTTCGGATGTAGTAGCGCCGTGACGTGGAGAGTAGGTTGGGGGGGGTGGGGGGTGGGGGTAGATAAATCCACGTGGAAGGGTCGGCCGGGACGTAACGGCTCGCATCCAGACGAATGTCAGCTGGTGAACGCACGCGAGGTGCTTCTGAATGCAGCAGACTCTCACCGTGACGTATGTCGCGCATACATTACTGCATGCTCGCGGATAAGCGCGCGCGTTGCCCATTGTTACGGTGTGTCTCTAGTTTCCTCGGGCGACGAAGCTGGCCATTTGACGGGCGACGATAAATCTACGTGCAGCTTGAAACGCCTGGAGGATTTTAACGACGGGTCAGGCCAAGGAGAAGGGGGTGGTGGTTGGTCGGTGATGAAACGTCTTAAGTTTTAATCAACGATTTTACATCCCTTCCATGAGACACTGGCCGCGTTTGGGTGGACTTAGAGTACCTTTTGGGGGGAGTAAAAATACTCTTGGAGGACTCCCCTTGGACGGTAATCGTTTCTAAGGGCGTTTATCGAGCGTTCGGCCCTGCCATCGCGAAACTCCGAATTGATTTATGGATAAACGGCGGGCGCGGGCTCAGCGCTACGTTGCCGGGGAAAGCCAATTAAGCCGTCAGTGCGTTAACGCGTGTCATTCGGCCCCGTATTGTAACCGAGTGTGACCGATCGCGGCGATGAGACTTAATTGCGTGAATGCCGTCACGTACAGACCCAATAACGATTCCTCATTGCCGAGCGCGGGCAAGACTATTTCACGTTCGATCGGACCCCACTCACGGAATTGTTTCTCGTCCTTTGTCCTCGGCAATTGAACGGAGCAAACACTAGCGGTATTCAAAAGCGGAAAATTAAGCGCGTGGCAAAAGGGCCCCGAACGTTAAATACCGTCAAATGTAATTGATAATTTCCCGGGGACAAAGTTCGCCGTTTTTCCACTATTTTCCCGCGGCTAACGAAATCGTTAAATACTCGACGGTGTGGGCGCCATTCCAAATTATCTCACGTTTTCTTCCGGAGGTGGGTCAATGGGCAAACAGGTTGGGATTAATGCGCCAAGTTGAGATCGTGAGGAGAAATTACGGGAGTTTATACCAAGTTCATTTGATCAAAGTAATCGCGGCCGGTCGGCGAGAAGTTCGCCCACTGTTTGAATACTAATTCGCTTTAGCGTCCGAACGTGGCTTGTTGCGCGAACGTTATCACCCGGCGAGGGTGTTAAAATCACGCGGGTATCATCGTTAAGCGTTAACTACGTATGCGTCCCGCCGGGGATAACTCGACGCTTAGTTTTACAGGACCCCGTTTAATTCCAACTCCGAGAAACTGTGGCGTTGTTCTTGACAAACACGCTTCGGATACCGTGGGACAAACGTTACGTACACCTTAGGAAATTATCATTGACAGTGGATCTCAGGGCGATTTATAATGGCCGCTAAAATCGTGATATTCTAAATCGTCGTAAGCCGTCAGTACGATCAACGGTCCGAACAGAAACGGTTATTAAGAGGCGGCTATTTTGCGCGTCGTGTTTTTACATCGGGATTTCCGCGGCAATTAGGCGATGAAAAATAGCGAAAACATGTTTGCCCGACATTCGGTCGCGCGCGGGACGCTGCGAATACGTAGGAGCCAATAAAATAAAACGTTTCGCGGCTCGGACGAGATTATCCGGCGACGGCGTTATTTATCGGCCGTATAGATTTTCGGCATAATCCATCGCCTGTTTGTACGAGGCAATTTGCGTTATGCTGAGGGACGTGATTTAGGTTCGGCCGAGGATCGTTGATAACGCGATACGCCGGCAATACAAATTCGTTACGGCCAGACCCGCCGTATAATTCGCGGCTATCGTCTTTTACGGGCCCCTACGTCCCCCTCCTCCCCCACTCTTCCCACGGGGAATTATTGCGGGCCGTGCGTTTTCGCGGGGCAAACGAAAGCAAGGTCGTTTTGCTCATCGCCACAACGCGCCTTCATTACACGAAGATCGGGCAAAGCTCGCTCGGCCCGTGGATGAATATTGTACAGATAATGAAAACATTGGGGAGTAATTATCTCGGCGCGATGGTACCGTCTATCTTCAAGCCCCCCTCCCCTCCCTGCGTCCACTCACACCCCTGGGCGAAACGCCTGTGTCTGCGCGGTTTAATGAATTGCATTGCCTGCACGACGCGGCGCGCGAAATTCAGAAAAGCCAGCTAAGTGGCTTCGTTGTGCGGCTACGGCGTTATCGCGTAAATGGAACGCAAGATATAACTCGGGATATAACGGGCTGCAAACATCGAGCGCCGGGGAAAATTGTAAATTATGCCGGCCTCGGGACAGTATCAGTTTGACGACGTTGGCTCAACCGCGAAATTAGTCCGAAGATATACCGATGTTCCGAGGATTTTTTCCCTCGTTATCTGGCTTACACGTAATTGTACGAGTGAACGGCAGGGGAGTGTAACATTCGGGTTAATGGGGAAATCGAGTGGCGAAGGCGACGATAAGAAATGAATTTACTGAGCCAGGCGATAATGGTGAGGGTGGTTGGTCAGCCGGTTCGGTTTGAGCTTCGTCAATCGGCCTAAAATAATATTCAATTCCTCGTGGCAGCCTGTGACTCGAGCTGAGCGGGCTTGTCTCGGGCCAGGACTGGCTCGTTTCCAAGCGCAATCGAGGAGCGACAACTCGAATTCTGGCAGGCGGAGTACGTGGGGGAGCGAGAGACAAACAGACAGATAGGGAGGGGATCTGGGTCCGTGGAGAGAACAGCAATCCCACAGCCTTCGGCTAATTCCCTGGCTCATCAAACGTCCTTAAGGCTAATTCGCAGGGAAATTGGGCATTCGCTTGGCTAAATACAATCCGGACGGATCGTCAAAATATTTGCTATCTAACGAGCTGCTCCCTGCCGTCAAACAAAAGTGTACAATTCCTTAGGGCTTCTGGTCGATGTGTTCCGCGCCGTGGGGAAAATTCCGAATGGTTGTGCGGTGATTAAATTAAATTTCACCTAGCGTGTTTCGTGCAATTTCAAATTACCGCCTGCCGGGAGCGACGTGTCATAACGTCGAGTCTCGGCGTTCTTATTTATGATCGTCCCGTGCTTCACATTCCGCCGAGGGCCGTATTTTTCGGCCAAAACTCCTGGCCGTTGCGATTAATGAATGGCAAAAAACGAGCCGAGTTGGCTGCCGTAACGCGTTCAAGAAGTGCACATCGCGAAATAACAAGTCATGGGTTTGCTCTCCTCGGTGGAAATTAAGCCAGCACCGTATCGTTTGACAGCTGCCTATCCCGTTACATTAATTTGTCGCGTCGATAATTTTCCGCAATAATGTAACGCGGTTTTGATCGTCCTCGCATCAAATTAAAATCGCTGCAAAAGCCGCGCTAATGAAAGGTCCGCGGGGCGAGAATCGTTTATTTCCCGAGGACCTGGACTGAAGTTTAAGTTACCCTGGCTTCCGTTAGATTCAGCCTGACATCAATGTTTTAGTAATTACGTGGCGCAAGCGCGTCTCAGAGACTCGGTTGTGTACACCTAATACCTGCCTCATTACCGGTCCACACGGTCGATAATACCGCAAACGAGGGCGCCCAAGAATCCGCCCATTGAAATTCTTTGTAAAATAATCCAACGCTACGTTCCTCGTACACGATACTCTGCGGATCATGATTAAGAGATCCCTCGATTCAGAGGACAATTTCGATACTCTCGCGTTAATTCCGTATGTTAGCATTTTTCTTACGGACAAATTGTCTACGTTTCAGGAAGTGGCGAAAACGAAATGCGTCGGAAGCGGTGGAGCGAATGGGCTGGGCGTTACTTTTGTTTTGGAGCCGCGGTTTGTGCAATTACCGTCGTTATCGTCGATATTAGCCCGCTAATTCGGCCGGCCTCGCGGCAGCGTTAACGGCTTAACGGCTAATATATGCTCCCTATTCACTCGTCGTACGTGTGCGGCACACGTATAACCTACGTTGCCGACCTTCCCGTGTTCCCCCGCGCCCGTAGCAGCGGGATCATAAGAATTGCAAGCTGATTGCGCGCGGTTCGCGCCGCAACGGGCCGTCCATTGCGTTTCGTCGACCCTCCCCGTTGCAATTTCGCGAAACGTAATCAGCAGCGGCGATTATTCAAAAAATTAGCCCGAAGGCCAGCCATAAGTGGACGATGATTTGCACGCGAGGTTCGCGAAAACCTATTCCCCGTGGCTTGACAGGCGGAAAAGGCGAACGATCGTTCGAATCTGCGTGCGACAGTGGAATATGCCGGGAGATTCGACGTCTCCTGAGCGGTCCATCAACGGAGCGGGAAGAGGGGGAGGGGATAAAAAAATCGTTCGTGCGTCCCGTTCTTTCCCGCGGATTGCCCCGACATAAGAAGGCTTCTTGACATCGAGTCAGTCTGCGCGGTGAAGGGGTTTTAACTTCACCGACGTGTTTTCGCGAAGCCGCTTATCGAGCCCCGCCATTCGAGATGCACCGACTCTTAGCCCGGCCCTTTCTCCGTTTGTCCCCCCTCCCCTCGTCCTCCAATACCACGCAGAGACCCTTCTCGGGTGGCACTTGCCGAGGATTTTAATGTCAGCGGTTGGTTCCGGGGTCGGGGTACTCGGCCCGCTCGCCAGCAGACAAATCCATTTCGCACTGGGCTCCATCCGCGGTTTGTTTTCCGCATAAGTCGAACCGTCGGGAATTATCGGAGCTGGGGATTAAAGCTCTGAGCACTTACGACGCTGGCTTGCACGCGATGCTCGGCTTCCGTTCCACGTTCCCGTAAAACATGGCCGACTCTGGCAACTGCTAGGCGTGTTCCGGAAAGGGCAGAAAACGTTCGCGAAACAACCCGTCCGAAGGAAATATAAAACCTCGGCGATCGATGCCCCGAAGGTTGGGGATTTTCTTTTTATTCGCTCGTCAGAAAAATCGTATCCCCTCGAAAACCACGGTGTGCGCTTTTCATTGCCGTCGTAAAGATAACACGTCCGCGGCTCTCGTCCTTGCCGATTTGTTCGCGGGAGGGCCGTAATTTTCTACGATGCGATGTACATTTTTCGGCGAGCTACGCCGAGACGGTGGCAGCGCCGTGACTGGATTAAACAGATTAACAATGTGATTTACAGTGTCAAATTAAACAGCTCGGGGGTTATGATTTACAACGTCAAATTAAACGGTCGAGCGCGGTGATTTACGCGGGCGACGGTTGCTAGGATCCGTTTAATACTAATGGCACGGCATAAATTCGATCGGACGTCAGAGGCATAAATCCGCATCGCGTTGTATATAGGCGAGAAGGTTCGATCGAGGAAAGTGACGTGCCGGATCGTCCCCAGTCGTTGTTGGCTGATTGCGCCAACGAGGAGGACGTATCGAATCGATTCACCGGGGGGGGGGGGGGAAGCAGAGATTGGCTGGCTCTCTTTGGAAAATCGGCCCGGATAGACGTCGGCGTTCTCCCTTGGGCGCCTCTCAAAGGAGGAAACGTCCATGGGAAAACAGGGAGCTGCCCGCATCCCCGTGCAACCGTTACCCTGCCTTTCCCGTTCTTTAATTGCGTCGACGCGAAAAGCGCCCCGCAACTGCCGTGAAAGACGTCGTGAACGTCGCCCGCGGTGGAAATCTCGTTAGAGAGGGAAGGTCGAAATTTTAAGTGCTGTTTTCAGACTCGAATTAAACGGAGACCCGAGTAATCTGCTTCTCAACGTAACAATTCCGTCAAAGGAAATAGAAGCAGAAGACGTTAAAGTCGCTCCCCTTGACTGCTAATTTTCTTCCGTTATTCTCAAGTCTAATCATTCTCAGTTTCCGACTGGACGGTCTTCTCTTTTGTTCGTTTGGGGGCAGGGGCGGGGGCGTTATCTCGAAAACATGCACGTACGAGGATGATATACCGGGAAACCGAGCGGCTGCTTTATTCCGGAAGGTTTGCCGGCTTTCCGCTCGGTTCCCAAAGAAAGGGATCATCGGGCAGGTTCCCGAAGATCGCGAGGGGAGGGCCGGCCAGGATGGAAAGCATCGTCGAATGGCGGCGGTTGGGATTTACGGGGCGGACGGTTGTCTGAATTATTCAAGATGTACTCACCGACGACGTTGAGGGTGTAGTTCAACGACATCTTCGGCTCCGAGCTGACCTGGCACTCGTAGACCCCGGAATCTCGTTGCTGGGGCGATTTGATCTGCAGCGTCCAGTTCTCCGACTTCTCCGGATGGATCACCTGGAATCTCATGTCCGACGTGTACATCTGCATGCCGGCGCTGAGGATGTGCATGTCTCTCTTCCGCATCCAGGACACCTGCGCATAAACCGAAGACACGGGCTTAGTACACCCCCTTGGACCGAGAAACACCGTGTATAAATCCTTCAGCGACAACTTCATCCAACGGCTGACCCCGCGGAATAATGGAGGAGTTATTTTCCCAAGGAAATTATGTCCCGGCGGGAATATGGCCCTCTGGGAATAACATTTCGTTGTCTATCTCTGGCCAGATTTCTCGGCTGACGCGCCGTGAGCGCGTCCGCCCGTTTCTTCTTGCAAATCCCGGACAAGCAGGCCGCTCGCCAGCGGATCCGTAAATCCGTTCGGAGCGTTTTGCGGCTGCAGCTGCAAGGTCGCGGCTCCCTACGGCTAACGTCTTGCCAGCAGCTGCACAGACAAAGACCGCGGAAAGCGGCGGGCCCGTAAATTTCTCAACCCCGGCGCCACATCCCCCCCCACCCACGTCTTTTCCCCTCTTTTCAACGTTCTCACTCTTCTCGGTCTTCTCACTTTTCCCTCTTTCCACCTCGAGGTATATATGAATATACATTTCCGCGACTTCCTCTCATATCCCCGTCTTCCGCCCGCCTGTCCCCCCCCCTCTTCCTTTCTCCGTCCATTCGACATCTGCCCTGTCGGCGAAATTTCGTCGCTTCTCGTTTGGCCCCGTTGTTTACCCGGCGCTTCGATTTCCGCGCGACTGCCATTTGTTCGGAGCGCGAACAAATCTGCGGTTGGCCCGCGAGAGGAATTCGCGGGTTGCCTCGTCAACTAATTTACCGAACGAGGGTCAAAGGGCGAAAGGTCGCCAAGTGTATGATAATTTTATGCGCGGCTCTAGCCAGTCGTTGGATCGTCGCAATTGGCCCGACTCGTTTGCGACGGATCCTCGTGAAACTTCTTGCCTCTTTTCAACAAGTTTCACCGGTCGCTGGCTTTTTATCCCGCTGATTTCCCACTTCTCCCAGGTGTTACAAGGTTCCCCGGCTAACGGACTATTTTTTCCATTCTGTTTCGAGGCCATTGCGGCTGGGAGCTCGGCGAAAGCCGGGATTGTAGACGGCGATTGGCCATTCCGGAAGCTCTCGTATCATTAGACACCTTTGCAAGCTGCAGCCGCGGGCTAATTCCGGTATCCACGGGGCTGAATAGGAAGCCCGAGCCCGGCAATGGTAATCCCAGCCCGCGGGATGGCGTCGTATCAAGCGGATTGATCGGGCCCGACGCTGCAATCATCATCGGCCAACCGTTAATTTCACTCTGCAAATTGTGTTGCATCGCAGCAAAGGAAAGCCGTCGCGACCGCCACGGAATATTCCACGACAGTATCCCGTATTTTCCCGTCATGCAACTACCTTCCTTTCAACGGGAGTTCACGTAATTATCTTCCGTTAACTCGTAATTAGCGCACTTATAAATCTCAGGCTCTTGGATCGCGCGACACAATGACGAGGATAATTGATTATTTACTTAATTAATACCGACGCGTGCTGATGATGGATTACGCGGCTATATTAATCATCGTCTGTCAATGCACTTTTCATCCAACCTTCCTCGGATTAGCGAGACGCGAAAAACAAAATGGAGGACAACTACGATAAGACAGCCGACCTTTATCGTCAACTCCATTTCCCTGATTAATTCGACGTTTGGTTATTAATTGCCGTCTCAGCTAATTGCTATTGGATGACACCAATCGCGACGCGCTTTAGATGTCGCATAACGTCGATCCTTATTGATATATGTATGCGTACATATGTACGGGAAACGGCCGTTAGGCATGTTTGTCGACAGCGATCTCACATATGTCGTTCACGTCAAAGCTAAAGGCATATTTAATCGGAATTCCAGCCGCGTATCGAGTTCCTCGACTAATCTACAAGATTTACGGTGACGTCTTTGACTAGATTTCACCGATGGCCCCCACTAATTGCTACGCGAATTTCCACTCTGTATGATTTCCCATTCGATAACGTTATCGACGTACTGTCCGTTCGACAGGATATCGATATCAATTAACGCTTAATTTATATGCATACCATCGATCCTTGTAACTAGACCATTTTCCAAAATGGAATGGCTTCATTGATCGATGGCCTATGGGTAATCTGGTCTAATTAGGAATATCGAAAGAGCCATGGATTTTTAAAAGACCGGCAACGTTCATAGTCTCGCGTAATTTTAATGCTGGGAGCCGTGCGTCTTCGTTCGCCCGGTTCTCGCTCAACTTTTCGACGGGCAAGTTAGGCACTTTAAAGCGATGTTTTCCAAGGCAGGACGCGCGTAGGACACGTATACAGGCCGGTGTTTACCACGGGGAGGATCGATCGGGTAGCCCGCGAGGTGGTGGGTTATTTATGAGGTCGTCGAAACACTCGATCGACGTTCATTCGAAATTGACGAGCATCGATCGACCGCGTCTTACGGTCTCTCTTTCTACGGCGCGGGATGCGAATGATGAATGTTCCTCTCGGTGCGACGAGGTGAAAAACGACGTGCCTCGGGTTCGTGCAAAGACAAAACCAAGCCGATTCCACCGTCGGTGGGCTTCGACCGTGTCGCGCTACCACCGTCTGCGACTACTGACACTTTGACTCGATGAAAAACAGTGTTCAGCCGCGGAGCAAGTTTCGGGGTGAGAAAAGCCAAAACCGACGCTGACAGGTCTCGCCGAGTACAGCCAACTCCATAATTTGCCGGCACGCGTGTCAGGCGAAATTCAAAGGAAACTTCGTCGCCTCTAAACAAAGAAATTCGTAGCTACAGTCGAACTCGTGATCCTCCAATCGAGGACTAACTCCCTTGTAAAGTGGATCAATTTCCACGCTAGCTCGATTTATTAGGAACAGACGACAGGCCCGGCCTCACGAGCCTAATCCCCTGGGAAAATCATTCGAGCCCGGTATTAAATTTATTCGCGCGGGATTAAACGACTGTATGCGTTTGGGATTTTACGTAAGACCCTTTTCATTGGCTACTTTCCCCGAACGATTATTAAGGAGCTTCACTTAAGACGGTGACTCCTTACTGGTCCGCGGTAAAAGCTCCTGCGAATCACTCGTCAAACATTCCTCCTACGAAGCTTCGTCATTAAGAAATTATGGCACTGATCTGCACGATCTTTAGTTCCAACTCTTTCAAGATTTTTCTCTGTACGATGTTTATACGTCCGTATGAATAACGAAAAAAAAAACTGATAGGGAAACGTAGGCGAATCGATAGGGAAACGTGCAGGATTGTCAAATTTCGCGTATCTCACGGCGGAGTGGAAGCTCCAAAGCCTCCGTTGTTGGAAATATCGTCGACATGGTTTTTTAAAAAAGGACCTACATGTACATGCGGGTATGTGCTCTTACATAAATGCCGGGTGAGTGTGTGAACACGTAGGTCCATGTGCGCGTGTATCGCAGGACGGTGATACCTGTTTACCTTTAGCAGGTTTATATCTGCAATGGAGTGATTTATGGGTCATAAACGTAGCCGGGCACGTCGATTTCCATAGATACAGGGGGACAAACCGTTATTGGCCGTCGAGCCTGCGCGCGACAAGCGCAATCAGCGCACCGAATCGTCGTCCAGTTGCGAGCGAATTTCAAGTTTTCCCCCATTTTCCCGCTCAATTTTCGGCCCGCCCTTTTTTCCATTTCCTCTGGCAAGAACGAGGACAGTGGGGATGGAGGGCTTGACGATTAATTATCAGAGGTTTGTCCAGGTTTTGCGTTACTTCGTCAATTTCGTTGCACGTATCATTTTGATCCGAGTGATGCGATAGGGGGAACGATATTCGAGGAAGTCTGGAAATGACTCGAGCGTTATCAAAGAATTATCAGCTTTTATTTTCCGTCCGTTTCAAAGCCGGAGCGAAATAGCAGCGGTGCGATGCAACCCTCCGGGACGCGGAATCTTATTCCAGAATTGTTTATCAGTCCGAAGGAGTCATCTAAGAAGCAATTACCGCCCGGACATCTCGGGAAAAGTGTCTCGGGGTCACCGCGAGCGATTCGAGGCAATTTTCTGGGGCGACGTCGTTTGGCGAAAAAACGACTGGAATGTTGGAAATTGCATCGGTGGCTTCCGACCGGAAGCCAGCGAAATGACGTGCGGACGTCATTCATTTGGATTGGCCATTGGCGCTGGGAAATTTGCTTTTGAGTAACGTCATATTCGCACTTTGCACGAGCGACACGCTCAGGAGCGTGCCGTGATTTCGAATGGACATGTCCGTCACAGCGGCCCCGGGGAAAAACTGGAGTTTAATCAAGGCTACCGTATGCAGCCGACTCTACTTTCAGCTAATTTCATCGGGCGACCCGATACCGCTCCGTCCTGATTTTCAAAAGGTCGATGAGCAAACGGTTTACGTGATTTTTCGTGCGTCAGTTTTCGTACAATGAATGTCAGGCTGTGACGGCAACCGGAGGAAAACCTTTGGTTCGCTCTCCCTCCCACCCCTTTCTCCCGGTATCACCGTGTTTCTCAATGAATCCCATTTGCTTGACAAAGGGGCAAGATTTGCCCGGCAAAAAAGAGCGGCTGAACGAAAACGACGACAAGGGCCGTGGAGCCTCGCGAAATTCAACCTACGGGGAATCCGATTACGTCGACGAAATTTTCCTCCTTAAGCAGCGCCGGCAGGCGTCCCCTCGACTTCTACCGAGACGAAAAAAAGGCGGATCAGTATCGAGTATATATCCCGCCTCCCTCGTTTCGCCAGTGGGCACGGTGAGGTATCGCGGAATCCCGGACCCTTATTTCTTTCACCGAACCACGGCAATCGGGCTTACGAAGCTCCACTTTCTTAGGGCCAACTTATGCTTCCGCTGATATCAACGAATCGTGTTACCCGTCTGCACTGGGGATACGATCCCGCCCTCCACCCCCCTCTCTTTGCTCGTCCCGCGCGGTATTAAGTATTACGAAATTAAGCCGGAGTTCCCGCCAAGGGGAACAATCGGATTTTATCGACTTCCCCCTTCCCAACTTTTCCGATGAAGCAACGACGACGGGCATAAATATAACGTTATTTCGTCTCTAAAGGAAGTCGGTCGGTGCCCAGGAGATGCTGCTTGTCCTATTCCTTCCAAACCCCTCGTAGGGGAGGAGAGGGGGGTAGTAATCGTAGAGAAACAGTCCGAAACAATTCGTGCTTGAATTCCGATCGATCCTACGCCTATGTCGTTGTCGTCGCTGGAGAACCGTGTCAGCGGGCCACAGTGGCTCCGGGAACGACTCGATTTTACGCACACTTGCAACAACGACGTGTACATTCTCACGTACACAGAGAGGAGTGGCGTAGAGCCGTGTACACCGTGATCGGGAAAATCGGCCGGAGATTTTTGTCGGTCGGCGTCGGTACACGCGGAGCTGGCGTGACGCCACGCAAACGAATATTGCCAATAAACTGCCAATCCAATTTAGCCACGCAGAAAATACGGCTGCTGGATTTTACGACGGCGTACGCCTGTGCCGGAGGATTTTCGTCCCTCGTCCCCGATACACCGTCTCTTCGGTCCCTTCTGAACCTCGGTCTTCGTGGGAATCGAAGAATCGTCCCTGTCGTCCCACGCAGTGCATTCGTATTCCTACGGCAGGGATGGAAGTGAAATGTAAATAACTGTCTGTCCCTCTTCGTCGGCTCGTCGAGTACCTCGTCTCTTTTTCATTGTCCGTTTTCTCCCCCTACCCTTAGGAGTCGTTCGCCGTTCTTCTCCCTCGTTTCTCTCTTGTGCGCATTTTCCTCCTGGTTCCCGGCAGACATTTATTTCCGTCAGACAAGAATCTGCTTAGGGGGCGATCAGGTTGCTGCCAAGAAAGGTGGGATGACAGCGGCGACGAGACTGCAGCCCGGGGAAAAAAATGTTTACAAGGGATACTTGCCGGATTTATCTCCGTCTCCTTGATTTCCCGTCCCTGTCTCACGGTACGTGAGGTCGTAGCCCGTAAAAAAGAGATTGTGCCGTTGCTATCGAGCGGCAGCAGCGTTCAAACCTCTTGAGAACAATGGCCCGGGATTTTTCACACGGGCTGCATTAATTTTTTACCCAAACACGTTCGTGCAGTAGTTTTAACCGTCCCTTTCTCCGCTTTTCCGGGAATCTCTGGCTTGAGGAGGGGGTAGGAGGGGGTGTTCGTTGACCCTCCCTCCATCGGGTCCGTTAAACATTAACGCCGTTGCCGTGCCGTAAGCTTTTTTTTTACGTCGGCAGTCAAACAAAAAGCCTGCATACATCGGAACCGACGGGTCGTTTTGACTTACAGCGACGAAATATTTGCGTTGACTGAGAGTTGCGCGTGTCCCGCGGGAGATAAGGAAACCGTGCTCGTGTCGATACTTTCCACCGGTTCCCCGTCGCCCGGATATGCGCTTACGTAACGGGACAAAAGTAATTTTCCGCGAACATTCTTTCGTCCCCGGGCGAGTGGCCGAAATTTATACTCCCGGTTTTACCGGCGTCATTAACACGGGCCAAATGAAATACTTGGGGAATTTCCCCGGCGCAAGCTTTCGTCTTGGAGAGCCTGTTCGCACTTGCATGCTCTCTTTGTGACAGGAATTCCTCGGGCGTTTTCTTTCCCTCTCCAGTGCCCAAAACTGATAAGTCAGTTCATCTGGTTCGGAGCTATGGGGCCAGGGGAGGGGGAAGGGCAACGCACTTGAGGAGCCTGAGAGACAAAAAGGGCAGCAGGCCCAATGCACTTGCGACTTCGGACTGTGTTAGACGTGCATTCGGTCTCTAGTATTAAGTTGCGATTCTCTCTTTCTTTCTCCGAATCTGTGCGTGCGTTTTGTGAACTGGGTGGGCGTAACACACTTGGTGCTGTTTTCGCTGGACAATCATCAGTATTGTCCTGAGGGCCACTAATGCGACTTAATGTCCATCGGCTGTCACCTGGTGAGTGCTGTTCACGTGCCCGAGACGTCGGGACCGGGTGCAGCTTTGGTAGTGGCCCTTCCACATACTCTTTCTCTCTGTGACAACAGGAGAGTGTGACACGAAGGCTTGTTCCCTTCATCTTGTTGTGGGCCCACGCTCTCTCTCTCTCTCTCTCCCTCTCATTCGAAGGGCTGTACCCTTCAGCGTAAAGGTAAGAGGCCTCTTCAATAGCATGAATGATCATTCAGTAGTCCGTAATGATAGCTAGCTTACTTATTAGTGTAATATTGTTTATCGCCTTATTTTATTTTGAATATAGTAATTTGTCTAACTGTAAAAATTACGTCTACCGAGTATCACTTCACACATACCTCACTCCTTCCTCTGTCAATTAAATTCCTAATAATCATCTTCACTTATTTGCCAACAATAAGAGCTTTACAGATTTACGCCCATTCAAAGGTAAGGAACCGAACATTTTGGTGCCCCGGGTGAGGAATGTGTTTCGTGTTGCTCAATGGAGATGGAAATTTGTTAAAGATAATAAGTAGTTATTGATGTAGTATTAGAGTTACCGTATATGTAAAGCACAGTACACGCGATAAAGGTAACCTATTGTCTTGCCGTGTACCTCTTAGTCAATATTCTTGTAACGTAGAAAATAGTTAACTAGTCTGTAGCTCATTTGGAAAGTTAAATTTGGCGTCATTAGCGCATCGAATAAAGAAGATTCGGGCGTTGCATTCCGATAGGTATTAGGCATAAGGCGTCCTTTGTATCGTTGCATGGTGTGAGGAGTTAGTCATAAGGCGCTCTTTGTATGAAAGACGTAAACATAACCGTACGTGATTTTCGTCTACTTCTTTGTGAGCTACGCCAGGCGTGAACTGTGCCCATAATCAAAGCGACAGATTCTTTTCGTTGATATCGGCCTGCAGTATATACAATCTACGTTTTCAATACGCTGCTTGTACATAGCTGTCAAACAAAAGAAAAAAAATCTATTGGCAATAATTGTTCCTAACGTAGCTGTTTTCTTGATGAACGATTATACTTACTCTCGCATCGTATTTTTCTCTATGTTTATTCTAAACCCGCATTCAGTTTGTTCATAGTCTTTCGGGGTCAACGCTCACATTCGAGAACCGTAATTAAGCACTGTATAATCCTTTACATTTAATCATCCGTATTATCAATTCAAAATGGCACCGGTAGTATTGAAACGTTTAACGGCTCTTCAGAATTCACGTTTGGCGGAGATTAATTTGATGAGTACCAGGTTGCAAGATAGGGAACGTAGTACGCTGAATAAAAAGATTGTCACAGCGAGACTCGACTCGCTAAATGAAATATGGTCTGAAGCCAGGAAAACACACGCGGAAATAGTAGCTCGTGATGACGCCGAGCAAGACGCATACGTCATTAATAATGTGTTCAATGAGATGCAAGGTACTTATGAGGACACCGTCGACTTTATTTTAACATTAATAAATGAATTCGAATTAGCGAGTGCTACAACACTCTCGGTTAGAGCAGGTGATACGAGCGCGACTGAATTAGAGCTACGGCCGGCTAAGCTACCGAAACTCGATTTGCCCACATTTTCCGGTCGATACGAAGACTGGGACAGTTTCTGCGATTTGTTTACAACTCTTGTACATGATGCTCCTCGAATCTCTGACGCTACTAAATTACAATATTTGAAGTCCTGCCTCACTGAGTCTGCCGCCGATTTGGTTAAAGACGTAGCTACGACGAGCGCTAATTACGAGTCAACGTGGCAGTCATTGAAAGCCCGGTTTTTTAAGCCTCGTTTGATTGTCAGCAACCATTTGAAGGCACTCATGAACATATCTCCTTTGAGAAAGGAGTCCGCTGTAGAGTTACGTAGCTTCGCCGATGAATCCCAGAGGATAGTCCGCGCTCTGAAAAATTTGAAATTGCCAGTCGATCATTGGGATATCTGGTTTATCCATATTCTTAGCTCTCGTTTAGATCCGGATTCGAGAAAGGCGTGGGAATCTGAGTTAAGTGCTAAGGAACGACACACATTGGCGATTTCGAATAGGGATGAGGTAGAGCAAACCGATTTTTTCCCTAAATTCGCGGAATTCGCGGAGTTCTTGGAAAAACGGGCGCAAACCTTAAGCATGCTTGTCACTGAACCTAAGGGCGAGAAGAGAACTACCTGGGTAGCGAAACCTCCGTACGCGCGTAAAATCTTTCACGCTAGTTCCTCGCGGCTTCTTCAAGGTAACGCGCAGAAATGTGCTCTCTGCTCAGCACCGCATTATATCACGAGATGTCCGAAATTTCTTGCCAAGAATCTGAGTGATAGACGTGCAGATGTCCGACGGCTACGACTGTGCTTTAATTGCCTGGGGATTCATATGCACAAAGTCTGTAAATCGAACGGTCGATGTAACCTCTGTAAGGGGAGACATCATTCACTACTACATTTTAATATGCCATCGCGGGAACAGCTTACATATAAAGCTTCGGACCTTAAACCTCACGGACAGAAATCAGATGAGGTTAAAAACGCAGTAATTACGCCCGGTGTTAATGCACATACTGCGAACATCGCCGTCGCTAAACAATCAGTCCTTCTTGCTACGGCACAGCTCGAAGTAGCGAATCCTCAGGGTACGCGTACTCGCGTTCGCGCGCTTTTAGATCAAGGCTCGGAAGCGTCGTTCATTACAGAGTCAATTGTACAATTGCTTGGATTGAAGAAAACCAAGGTACAAGTCCCTTTAACCGGCCTAGGCGCGCATTCTGCCGGCACTGCTCATTCGGCAGTACGCGTTGCGTTACAATCTCTCAATGATCCGAACTTCACAATTGAAATCGATGCTCTTGTCTTACCACGATTGACCTCTAAACTACCCGCTCACGATTGTGTGGAAATCGATCTCGAGCACTTCACCAACTTGACTTTAGCTGATCCTCAATTTTACATAGCTAACTCTGTCGACTTAGTATTAGGTGCTGATATTTATGGCCAACTTATTCGCTCGGGTGTTCAGCGCTTTCCTTCCTCGCGAATTGTCGCGCAAAGAACGGCATTAGGCTGGATTTTATCCGGCACGGTTGAGGTAGCCACGTCACGGCGGGCGGAGGACGAACCGCCGATGTCCCGTAGAGCCCTTCACTGTATATCGAACGAGGATTTAAATGAAACCTTAGAAAGGTTTTGGACACTCGAAGAATTGAAACCACCAATAAGCAAGCTGAATCCGGAAAACGAAGCATGCGAAAGGTTGTTTTTAGAAACCCATGCACGTAATGAACATGGACGTTACATAGTTAAACTCCCTTTAAAAGGTGAACCACCTAAAGTCGCCAATGAAACACGACGGATGGCCTTAGGATCGCTTGCGCATATCCATCGTCGTTTTACCCGTGATTCGAGGCTAGCTGAAGCGTATCGGGATTTTATGACGACCTATGAAAGACTCGGGCACATGATGCGCGTTCCGTCCACTGAAGTTAACAATCCAAACGCTTGGTATTTACCTCATCATGCGGTTATACAACCCTCTACCTCAAAATGGAAATTAAGGGTTGTATTTGACGCTTCGCGACGCACGCAAGAGCAATTTTGCCTCAATGACTTTTTAATGCCCGGTCCTCCGCTCCAACGAGATCTATCGTTAATTTTATTGAACTGGCGCCGGTATCGATTCGTATTTACCGCCGACATTGTCAAAATGTTCCGACAAATTCGTGTTTTCCCCGAGGATCAAGACTTCCAAAGAATAGTCTGGGCTCCTAGCCCGATGGAAGATCCGATTGAGTATAAATTGACCACAGTCACCTACGGTACCTCATGTGCCCCATTTTTAGCGATACGCACTCTGATTCAATTGGCATTCGATGAAAAGAATCGCTTCCCACTCGGCGCTCGTTGCCTCGAGTTAAACACTTACGTAGATGACACGTTCGCTGGTGCACATGAGCTCTCACTTGCGGTTAGTAAACGCGAAGAATTGATTCAAATATTAAAATCTGCCGGTGTTGAATTAGATAAATGGGCGGCCAATCACTCTGATCTCTTACCTTCCGAAGCACGACAGCAGAGAGACGCCGTGCCGAAACAGATTGATAGCGCTGATTTCGTTAAAACGCTCGGAGTCCAATGGAATTCAAAATTAGATGAATTTACTTTTAGCACAAACAAGCTAGAGAGCTTGACGGAAGTAATGACCAAAAGATCGGTACTATCGAGCATCGCGCGCTTGTTCGACCCTCTGGGGTGGCTCTCACCCGTTACAGTAAAGGCCAAAATATTAATGCAGGACCTATGGATAACCAAATGTGAATGGGACTCTCCTTTGCCTGCTGACGCACGCGAGCGCTGGTTAGAGTACTGTAACTCACTTACGTCACTAAATTCGCTATCAATCAATCGGTGGTTAGGCCTAGAACCCGCCTTATCTTGCGAAATTCACGGTTTTTCGGACGCGTCTTCACGCGCTTACGCTGCAGCCGTTTATTTGCGTATTATTAAGGCCCAGGAAATATTCAAGGTCTCGCTCTTAGCTGCTAAAACCAAGGTCGCCCCGGTAAAGACGGTGAGCATCCCGAACCTAGAGCTTTGCGCAGCCTCTCTTCTAGTTCAGTTAGTAGGCCATTTACGCAAGTTAGAATTCATAAAGAAGTCTCCTGTCTTTCTATGGTCAGATAGCCAGATAGTTCTCAAATGGCTAAGCAAACACCCGTACCATTGGAAGACGTTTGTAGCCAATCGAGTATCTTCCATTCAAACTGAATTGCCTTCCGCGGTATGGGCGCACGTGCCCACAAACGAAAATCCAGCAGATTTGGCAACTCGTGGCTTAACCTCCTCCGAACTAAAAAATAGCCCCTTATGGTGGTACGGGCCTCCTTGGCTTTCATTACCTGCTGATGATTGGCCTCGGCAAACCGAGACGGTGCGCACTATGACAATTCAAAACTTTTCAGCGGAGCCTGATATTCTCTGTCGATTTTCGACTCTGACTCGGCTGTTCCGAGTGGTGGCTTACTGTTTGAGGCCATTAATGAACTTACGAAGACGTAAGGGTGGGCTGAACCCACTTCCGCAATACCTTACTACGAAAGAACTCACAGATGCACGCTTACTCACGATTCGAATCGCACAGACGCACGCATTTCCTACCGAATTATCGCTTCTGAAATCAGGGAAAACGTTACCGAAACGAAATCCATTAAGCGGGCTGAACCCGATACTGGATAAAAATGAGGGAATCTTAAGGGTCGGTGGCCGTCTCTCGCAGTCCAACTTAACGCGTGAAAGTAAACATCCGCCCATTCTCCCGAACCGCTCTGCGCTTAGTCGCCTGTACGCACGTCATGCACACTATTCTGCCCTTCACGGGGGACCCACGTTAACAACCAATGTTTTATTACAACATGTATGGATATTAGGTAGAAAGCGTTTAGTTAATTCAGTTGTGCATAACTGCGTTAAGTGCCAGCGTGTAAAACCTCGTATGGCACATCAGTTGATGGGTGATCTACCTGCCGCACGACTGCGTCCAGCTCGCCCGTTCACGACGACAGGATTGGATTACGCGGGACCATTCCAAATTCGTACCACGAAAGGACGTGGACATCGATCTTACAAGGGATACATTGCTCTGTTCGTCTGCTTCGTCACCCGAGCAATACATCTCGAGCTCGTTAGTGACCTCACTACGGACTCGTTTATTTCCGCCTTTCGTCGCTTCGTCAGCAGACGCGGCCTATGCCGCCACTTATACAGCGACAACGCTTCAACCTTCAAAGGCGCCGACAACGAGCTGCGGGCCATGTTTTCGGCAGCCTCTCAATATTACCAGACACTTGCTGCCACCCTAGCCAATGATGGGACCACCTGGACCTTTATTCCTCCAACTACACCACATTATGGAGGCCTCTGGGAGGCAGGTGTAAAATCGGCCAAACACCATCTACGAAGAACGATAGGCGAGCATACCCTTACATTCGAAGAATTCACAACTGTGCTGGCGGAAATTGAGGCCTGCCTGAATTCGCGCCCACTGTGCGCCCTGACCAATGACATCGAAGATTTAACAGTCCTGACACCTGCGCACTTCCTGCTTGGAGAAACTTCCGGACTGATTCCAGATGAAGAGCCTCCATCGATACCTGAGAACCGCCTGAATCGCTACCAACTACTACAACGCCTTCGCAACCAGTTCTGGAAAAAATGGTCCAACGATTACCTGCAACAGCTGCAAGAGAGAGGAAAATGGCGAAATTCAACCGATAATTTCCAAACAGGACAACTCGTACTTCTGCGAGATGACCGATATCCCCCTGCAAAGTGGCCTCTAGGTCGTATCACTGAGGTGCATCCGGGACCAGATGGCCTTGTGAGAGTGGTCACAGTCAAGACTGCCGTCAACACATTCCGTCGACACATTGCACGGGTGTGCCCGATACACTTAGAGTCTGAAGAGGACACGAAGCGTTTTTCGAGGGTGGATGGACGAACTTCATGAGGTTATGTAACAAAAAAAAAAATATATTGTTCGACCTGCGGTCGAAGGCGGGCGGAATGTTCGCACTTGCATGCTCTCTTTGTGACAGGAATTCCTCGGGCGTTTTCTTTCCCTCTCCAGTGCCCAAAACTGATAAGTCAGTTCATCTGGTTCGGAGCTATGGGGCCAGGGGAGGGGGAAGGGCAACGCACTTGAGGAGCCTGAGAGACAAAAAGGGCAGCAGGCCCAATGCACTTGCGACTTCGGACTGTGTTAGACGTGCATTCGGTCTCTAGTATTAAGTTGCGATTCTCTCTTTCTTTCTCCGAATCTGTGCGTGCGTTTTGTGAACTGGGTGGGCGTAACACACTTGGTGCTGTTTTCGCTGGACAATCATCAGTATTGTCCTGAGGGCCACTAATGCGACTTAATGTCCATCGGCTGTCACCTGGTGAGTGCTGTTCACGTGCCCGAGACGTCGGGACCGGGTGCAGCTTTGGTAGTGGCCCTTCCACATACTCTTTCTCTCTGTGACAACAGGAGAGTGTGACACGAAGGCTTGTTCCCTTCATCTTGTTGTGGGCCCACGCTCTCTCTCTCTCTCTCTCCCTCTCATTCGAAGGGCTGTACCCTTCAGCGTAAAGGTAAGAGGCCTCTTCAATAGCATGAATGATCATTCAGTAGTCCGTAATGATAGCTAGCTTACTTATTAGTGTAATATTGTTTATCGCCTTATTTTATTTTGAATATAGTAATTTGTCTAACTGTAAAAATTACGTCTACCGAGTATCACTTCACACATACCTCACTCCTTCCTCTGTCAATTAAATTCCTAATAATCATCTTCACTTATTTGCCAACAATAAGAGCTTTACAGATTTACGCCCATTCAAAGGTAAGGAACCGAACAGAGCCTCGTAAAAGACTGCACCGAGACGAACCTATAAGAACATGATGACCATAAACATACAGCATCTTTTTATAGTTTTAGGGACTCGCATCTTAGGGGGCAAAAAAAATTGAAGGTCCCTGGCTGAGAATTTTCAGCAAAATTTCAAGTGTGACGCATGCAATTGGTGAAGTTTCGTAGAATCGTTGAAAATACCAGCGATACGTATTCACTTTTGACATCGGCAGTATATGAAAAAAGGGATGTGAAAAATAGCAGGGAAAAGTGCGTTTCAATGGGCACGCAGGTTAGAACGGTCTGGTCTCTTTAATTAAACGAGCTCGGCGCAAGCCATTGGCCCGGCGTTTCGGCGAAACCCGTGGATTTCCGGGTGCCGGGCGGAAATTCGTAGCAGCTTCCACGGCGTGCATTAACACGGCTAAATGAAACGTTCCGGGCAAACGAACGTAACGCGTGTTCCACGGCCGGCTCAGCGCCGGATTACACGGAGAAATGGTTATACAGGGATGTAGGTCACTCCAAGAAAGGCAAAATTACGCGATTATTTTAATTCACCTGGGAATTCCCGAGTCGTGGAATTCCCGTTGTTCGAGCCGTCGGGCCAAGGAAATGAGGAGAATACGGGTAAAGTAAGTCAGGGTCCCTGCAAACCATTTTCGTATGGCTCGTATCTCTTTTTCTCTGTTCCCGGGTAAAACACCTCGCACCCTATTGGGGGGGATTAGAAAGGCTCCAAGTGGGACGAGTGGATGAATAAAGCGTAGTGAGAGGATTTCGGTGAAGGAGTCGTCGACGATTATGTCACGTGAAAGGCGACTACGCAGTTTTCAAAGGTCGACGTGCATGAACGCGCCGGAGGGGAAGGTTTCGCGTAAACGAAGTCGGCCAGTACACGCGTTACGTAGGACCGGGCTCAGCGGGGGATTACAGGGGGATTAGTTTAGATTAAAGTCTCGCCGAGTGGATGTCCCCGTAGTTTCCATGCTAACTGCCGGGCCGAATGTGCAGCACACTTCCGGCGTAGGTCCGGTCGACCTGGCTGTTCTCCTCCTTCTCATATGTAGGCCAGGCAAACGCACTTTGCCCCTTCCGGCACCGCGACCCTCTTTCATCTTCACCCTTTGTAACGAACACGGCAATGTTTAAAGGAACGGGAACGCTTGGAAAACCCGGCCCCCTGTACCGTATTGTCTGGGAAAATACGGATCGTCGGCTATCATTATTATCGCAGAAAAATACGACCTTCAAAGTCCATTTCGCATTGGTTCTCGACGCCGAATAAATCCCGGGAGGGAGGGGAGACGGTCGTTAGATTCGAAAGTGTCTCGGCCATACGATACGATAGATAGTCGATTCTCCCACCCCTTCCCTTCCCCTCGACGAGGCTCGGAAAACACGAGATGCTGTGTTCTGCCGGCAAGAAGCCACTTAAGGGGAGTGTCGGCGAATTAGACTGGCCCGGTACTGGGCCGGCACTCACATTAGCATCGGAGAAACGAATGGAACGTCAATCGCGAGCGTCCGTTGCTTTTCCGGTCAAGTGCGTCGTCTTTCCGCCCGGCTTCCAAAGTATCCCGTTAAGTATTTAAGGACGGGATCTCTTAGGAGCTCGTTTTACGACGGTCAAACATTGAAACGGCCCTTCTGCACGGACGGTGATGAAATTGGATGGAACTTACTGAGACGAGTGAACGTGTCGTTCTTAAATAATAATCCGGAGGATTAATTTAGCAACATTAATCTCCCCTCTCTTCACGATTCCTCTTGAGGTGCGGCCGGAGACTTTGATTTTCTATCAAGGTCCATGCTAAACGAATTACTCCGTGTTAAGATGTTATCCGTCCTGTAGGGTCCAACCCTATGAATAAATTGCCGGGATTCCTCGCGAGGAGGCGCATAACTGATGCACGTCCTCTGACAGCCATGCGAAAAGAATACATACAATTTACATTGCTTTAAAATTCCGCGCACAGGAAGCTCTTGCAGATACCACCCCGTAGGGCAAGTATCTCGAGCTGATGATGCCGTAAAAGTGCATCGCACGTATAGCAGAGCGGGGCTATTCGTTTCGCTTCATTTTCCGACGGTCGGGTTAAGGCACCGTGCGTACTTTTATTTCCGGGAGGTGCGCACGGGGAGGGGAGGGGAGCTACGCGCGCGGTAATTTCGCTGCAGTTGAGTCGAGTCGGGTGGATATATGCAAGGCGCGAGGTGCATCGCCCGTCCCTGCAATTGCACTCGACAGGCGTCGATGGAAATTCGCCCTCCCCGAAAATCAAATTATGCTCCGCAGCGCGCCGAGAGCAATTACATTTTTTATACGTCCCTCTACCTTGTCTTGCAGAGTCGCAATTCAATTTAGCGCATACCGCTGTGTTTGTGCGCGATAAATTGCGAGGAGAGGGGGGAGAGATGCGTCGTGTAGATTTCTCGAAGCTCAGATAACGTCGTTTTCCAAGCGTTTTCCGTACGGTGGACGGGCAAGTTCGTCGATTGAGAAATTCCGGCTAAATCCCCCGGAGTGTCCAGATTTTAGCGTAAATTCGCGACTGCTCAAAGCGCCGTTACTCGCGCAACGAGTTTTCCCACCGCTCCTTCTCATCCAATTAACAACCAATAACGGAAGTAAACGTCTCGGCGAGTTTGCGCCTTCGCTTTACTTCCACTCTTGCCCTCTGCTTCTTAGCCCGCCCCCCTCCCGGCCTTTCCCCTCGTGTCCTAGGGCTACAAATCTTGGCGAAAACGGCACGAGCTGAACGCTCCCGCTACAAATCTTCGCGCGAGCCGTAAGGAAGGAAGGAAAAGACGGTGCCGGAGGCAGTCGACTACGTTAACATTGCCAGAACTGAATGTGCCGGGACATTTGCCTGATTAAATTCTTTATAAACAAGGAAACAGTCGCGTCTGTATTCCCCCGTGCGAGCTGATGGAATTACCTATTATACGCGCTTCTGAGAAACAGATAACGTCAGTTCTACTTGGCTGAACGTGTTAAAATTACTCAATCTTCCGCTCCCCCGAGCGACTGCTTTTTAATAAAAATGTATGGCGTAAGGAATCGGGTAATAAAGGAGTATAACTCGCTCTAAATTTATGTAGACACGCATTAGTAGCGAATTTATAGCAACGGTTGAAACAGTTCCCAGGGCTGCATGAGATTTCGGGACACTATTATGACGCGCCTTAATTAATATCTTGAGCTGACGTCTTCTGAGCCGACAAGGCACGTAGCAATGTCACAAAGACGGGCCAACATCTAGGATCTGTCGTTTCATTTGATTCCGAGTCTTAATTAAGTCTGGCCCCGTGAGACGGTGGCGACCTGTTTTCACTGGCAACATGATCAAACGTCGGAAGAACTGACCGGTTTATATCGGGATGACGAATCTCTCCTCGCGGAAAATCCAGCCTCAGGTGGGACGTAGATGATAATCTCCTGTCGGCGAAGGGGCCGATATCGATCACCCTCGGCATTAAACTCCAGGGAAATTTCGCATTAGCACGTACCGGAAATGTTTGACGGGATTGGCGAGAAACTCGGCCAACTGTCGGGCTGTAAATGGCCAAGTTTTTCGGAAGAGCCAACTGGCCATTCGATCGTTTATCTTGAAGAGGAAAATTTCGTTGGGCTTCTCGAGTTTCCCATAAATTCAACATTGACCACGATGGATTCGCGAAAGAGTGCCGCCGGTATTTACATGGGCGCGGTATCGTTGGGATTCCGATTGATCAAGAGGGCGGACGAGGAGGAGAAAGATGGTGACAGAGAGCCAAGGGGGATGCCGGGGAAAGGGGGGAAATGGTGCCGTGGACCACGAGCAATATATCCCATCGGCCGTCCTGACAGATATGAATGGCTCGCTATTGTAAAAGCCGAGGAAATTTCACTTGCTCGCCGGCCGGTCCGCTTTTTTTCTTGTTTCGCCTCCGTTCAGCGGAATACCAAGAAGATTTCTATTATACCGAGGGCCCCGCCGTCGGTCCATCCTTCGTCCTCCCGCCTTTATTGTATCCCACCCCGCGGGGAACGTTGATAAGGACAATCGACCGATAACGAGTCCCGCAAAACGGCTTCCGCCTGAGATTAATTAAATTGATGGACCACTTTCTCCGACACGAGAGAAGGGAAAAAAGTGCTCACCGGAAATAAGTGTGGACGGTAAATAAAGGCAGACGCGTGTTCACGTTCACGGGAGGGGGAATTTAATCGATACGTTGACGAGATTTTCGTTAAGGTCGACTACTCGAGTAATTTTCGCCGGTGCGTTTCTCAGCGTTCGGCGAATGACGGAGCTTTTGGGATCGACGAGATTCGTAGGAGGAGATGGTCGCGCAGGCGTCGCGAAATTACCGTGGCGCGTGGAAGAAATTAGGGCCGACCAAGTGCCTACTTATTACGCGGTTCGGTGCGTCGGCTGGCTCCTGTGATTACGTTCGATCGACAAACCGGCTGTTACATCGAAGACGGGGCAAAGGACCACGGAGGAGGGGGCGAGACTTTCTACTTTCCTTGTAATTACTGGATCATTCGCATTCCGTAATTTAAAAAGCAGTCAAAGGGCTCCGCCTCTCGTTCGCCGGCAAATACAATTAGCCCAGTCGATGGATTGAAGAACGAAATTACCGGATCCGTACGCTTAACGAGCAGTTTGCAAGAATATTATTGGTAAACGGGTACATGGACAGCTCGAGTATGGGAGGAAAACGGCTGTCCTCGAATCCAATTAGTGTCGGCCGGGTTTGAAAGGTCGTTGCGCAAAACAGAAACTCGAAGGAGGCCTCGCTCTCAAAGTTGCTTTTAAATTCAAAGAAAAACTTGTCCGTCCGTGAGGCAAACACGTTGATACTTGGCCACGGATGCGCAGGGTCCACCGTATGATCAATTCCTTAACGCCGAATTAAACTTAGCTGGCTACCTCGCCGGCTTAATTAGTTCAAACGACGTAACGGCAAGTTCGTTAGCCGTTGCGATAAGCTGCGTTCAAATATTTTCCTGCGCAGACGAAGATAAGACCACGGGAAATGGATTGCTAATAGGACGAAAGATAATGTTTCAACGAGTGGGGCTTTTCCTCGTGTTTGCTCCGGTGCTTCGATCTGCCGCAAAATCCGTGTGCCTCGCGCGTACGTAGGAGACGAAGTTTAAGGAGCTTACGAGCTCCCACCTGTCGATTCCAGACCTATCGATAGAATATTGCGGATTACGGGGCGAACGTTTTCTTTCTGCATGCTCGCTCCGTGCTCGCCGGGGTATCCCAGTCACGACGTTCCCGATGACAGTCTGCTTTCGATTGTCAACGTCGGGAACCGCAAGGTAAAGTCAAGCATTTTTCAGATCGTCCATTACGATGAACCGAGGAAAAAGGGAGGGGTGGGGTGGTGGTGCGCAAGACTCTCGCTGCGTGTTTCTCAGCCGTCCGACCCTATAACTTTGCCAATGTCTTCGTGGAAGCTCGTGGATGAGAGAAGGACAATCCGAGTGCTCGTACACCGACGCGTATTTCCCGGCATACATTCACGCGTCTCTCGCGGTACGTTCCTGGAAATTTATCGCCGCTAAACAGGACGGCCCCGAAAAGCCCGTGGCTGTATCTACTCGTGAAATTGCGCGTGGTCGCCGGAAATACGCGGATCCTCGAGGCTCGTGGCTGGCGAATATACGCGTCTCGTTACGAGTGTCGTCAGACACTCCTGCTTATAATTGCAGAGCTGCGAATTTCCTATGACGAGCGTGCAAAATCTCCGCCGGCCACTTGGCTTCTCTTTCCGGAATTTAATGAAATAATTACAGCCGTCTTGCGGCCCAGACTGGCAAAAAATTTCTGCTTGAAAATACACTTACCTAAATAACCATGGGTTGTTTGTCAGCTTGTAACGAGCGGATATTTGTTGATCGATCGCGCCAAGTGTCTCAGCTGTCTTGGGCCGGGGCATTAATTACCAAGCGCGTCGAACTAAGTTTTACACTGTGCGCGAGCGACGATGACGATGCTCCAGACACAGAATGCAGCCGACGAAATTGCCGCGGGTATCTCGAGGCCCGGGTTAATAGTTTAAGTCGAGAGACATTTCCATGGAACGGCCCAGTGGAAATGGACGGAACTATCCGCGGTATTCCGGCCGAGCGTACGTCGGAACAAGGGAGAATTATGGTTTTCGCAAGTTCCCCCAAACCCCTCGGATGCTGTTTGAAAAATTATCGTTTCTTCGTACCCTCCTCATTCTTGCCGGAATAGTAATGGCTGATAATGATTGCCGGGGAATTACGCGTATCGGAAATTCTTGGCTATGAATATGTCGGATTCTGCAGACTCGGGGATTAGCGTTATTCGGTTATTACTAGGGCGAAGGCGCGGCAATATTTTCCTTCATTGAAATTCAGAATAGCAGGCGGGTATTGATGGGTCGGCCAGTGACATTGCCGCGTCTTCCGCTTACGTTAATATAAATTCCTCTTACGGCCGGTTTCAGCCGACGGCTCAATATCTGATCGACGCTTGATTTACGCCGGCAGTTAATACTGCCTTTTCCAAATAAAATGGATACCCCGCGTGGACTTCAATTACGATACGATCCGCGGGCCCGTCGAGTCAATAAATTTTTGCCCGCTCTTCATTACGACTCTCCGCTCGTTATTCCAAATAGAAACAAAAAAATTCCCGGCAACTGCGCTATCGGTCGCCGTGCAATTAAAACGGTTGACGAATTTCAATATACCGCGTAGCCCGTGAATCATTCGACATTTCAATAACAATTCCTTCAACGGTCGCTTAGATGTTGTCCAAAAAAAAGCCGTCTATTTGTCACGGTGACATTCCACTGGCTGGGAATATCTCCCCGGTGGAAGGGCAGGACCGGAAGGGGAATGGGGGCGAGATGAAAGGGGGCGAGAAACGGCGGAAAAACTTTCAACGTGGATAAATACATACAAATGCACTTCAAGTATGCATGAGTGCACCGAAAGAAGAAGACAGCTGAAAAAGTGAGGCGCTGTCGGGTCGGCAGAATGATTCCGTTGAAACGTGCCTGTTTTTCAGGACGAGGAGAGGATGGGCTGAAATCGTACAAAGATAAAGAGACAAGACAGTGGAGTTGAGAGTTGGCAGATGACATTGATTGTTCGCGTGGTTGTCAGTCGTGTATTTTTTGAATACCACGCGAGGGAGGAAGAAAAGAAATACCGGCTAAGAAGATGGCTTTCTCGTCGCGTGGGTCACTTATTAAAACCACTGAAAATTTCACCGCGGCACAGAATCATAATGATAATTCTGCCGTTTTGCTCGAGCAGCTGGGCCCCGAGTCTGGGTATTTTAACGGTCGAAGCTTATTATTAATTACGATGGGAAAGGCAGAGGGAGGTGCTGTGTGTTGTAGATTCGCCGGAATGGGAACGAGCGGCCTCGGAATCATCTGCGGAGTTTTCCTTGCGACCTCGGGGGGCAATTCTGACGAATCGCTAAATTTCGGGCTAATGGAAGCAAGGTTCTGCCATTAATCCGGCGCATCTTCGCCTCCTCGAGAAGATCGATGGCGACGAAAACGTTGACGTCTTAATGGCAAGGCGTTAACGTCTCCTATCATAGACTCCTACGTCATCGCGTCTCAGCAAAAACCTACACGCCGAGAAAATATCCGCCCTTTTGTTTAACAACAGTTTACCCAGCATGTTTGGGGATTTTCTTCTGGATGTTTCTTGCCAGCAGACTTCCTTCTGCTCGTCTCGTTTGACAGATTTAATAGCACGCACCGCGCTGATGGGAATTGTTTTCCACGATTATACCGCGAGCTGTTTCATCCGTGTTTGTGTATCAACGTGCCTGTCGGCAATTCAACACCGCCACGTCGGCCTCAACTGACGTTAATGAGCCACCTTGTGAATTCGCGATTAATCTACTCGCGAATTCATTTGCTATAATATTCATTACAGTTCGGGAAACGTCGCTACGAGTGGTGCAATGCGGTCTTTCGACGTCAGCGATTTCAGATCTCAACTATTTGACATTGCGACGAGCAAAATTTAACTGCCACATTTTTCCATTGTTCTTGGAAGGAAGGTAAGCTGATTTGTAGGAGCGGAGGATTTGTCGTTTGCATTGACGGCGAGGAAAACAAAATAGTCGCGATGGAAATTTGTTCGTCGATCGAGAGAAAGGGAAGGGGGCGGGGCAAGAGAAACAGAGAGAGACATTAGTTCACTCCTAACCGATTTTCATTCGCCGTCCTTTCGACCGATTAACGTTGCGCGATTGCGAGGAACTCGAGTAGCCAGAGACGGTGAATTCTTCCCCAACGGGAACCCCTTCCCCTCTGGTCGTCATGTCGGAGACACGTGCAGGTACGACTTTCCCAGTCAACGGGCCATTATTCGCCGCGGAATCTCAACCTCGAAGGGAAATTAATACGACCCGCTGGAGGACCTTGTTCCGTGGGGCCGACAAAAACCGAAACCGTGTCAGGGAATAACACGTTGGAAAGTTTGGTTATGCATATCGGACGTGCCGGAAGTTCGTCGCGACACACCGAAAGCGCAGAATGGCGAAAATTGTTAAACCTACGTCGTTGACCAATGGTGTCGCGGTAGGCCTTAATTTTTCAGAAAAATTAACCCCATCAACTTTCACCGAGATTCTGTTTTTCGTCGATTATTTTTAATCGAACGTTTCATTGAAGGTCAAAAGAAATATTAATTAGTCTGATCGGTGGGTGGTACGAATGATTCTATTGAAAGGGTTATAGGTAACCGTTGGGTCATTCTCGAACGATCAGTCGTTCAGCAAATATTCTGCGGTGAGTCGCGGATAACAATGGAACAAGGAGAGCATAGGGATTCTCATTTGGCAGTGGGTCTTTGATTAAACTTACTCAGTAAAAGTCAAATCTCTGCAAGGTTGTTTCACAAGCGGCTCTTGGAAAAACTTTTAACTTTTCAGGAGTTCGTTATTAAATATTGAGTTGTTGAAATCGACCATCTGACTTTCCAACTAAAGCAAACATCGTGTACCAAGTGTACTTAGAATCCACTGTCGGTTTGTAAATCCGAGTAAGGTGCTGGGGTAGGTGGGTTATAATTGGTCCGAAAAGTATCCGGAAACTGGTAATTGAATTGCCGTCCAGCGGAGTCGGTCGAGCGCGTTAAGTAAATTCCATTTCGGTGGGCCGAGTTGAGGCGTATAAATACGCAGATGCGTGCAGGTGCTTGGCGATTCATGCATATGCAGCCCTGCACTGTCTACCCTGCTTCTGTCCAGTTGCAGTTAACTCGGACGAGGAGCACGGGCTTCCGATGTTGCCGGGGACGGTTCCCCGGGGGTCGGGATGCAATTTAAATGGCCGCGACACGCAGCAAATGCCTAACGGACTGGTCCAGCAGCAACAACAGCAACATCATCGGCTTACCTGCAGCCTCGTTTCCATCGGCTCTTACGTATGTCGGATATGTCACACCAACACCATCAAGGAACCCCTTATTTCGCCCTGTAGGTAAATGCAAACGTACCTCCAATACTGACTGTCCGGTGTGGGGTATGAATTTTCGAGGCAATTACGGCTAGCGATAAAAATGGGGAGTAGGGATTAAATTCGTAGTGGGAAATGATGGATTGGGAGGACAGAGTTCGTTCGGGAGGAGTAACGGGACGATTTGAGTAAGGGAAAGGGTGGACCGAAGGATTCAACGACTATTTGGCGAATCACCTGCAAGACTTCCGTCCGTCTTTGGGGAAATTCAGCGAGTACCACACGTATATTTGCTCGCACCCAACTGCGGGCTTTCGAGGTAAAATATTCCAACACGATTTTTATGTGCAAGTTTCGCGAGTTAATGCCTCCGGAGGGTGGACGCGATGGATGATATTTACCGAGACTGCGCAAACATTTGCATTTTAAGGCAAATACGCGTGATTTGCCGATCGGAATACAGCGCTACGTAAACCGGGGAAGCAAAGGAATTTGATTTTTGCATTCAGCCGAGTGCCTGCCGGACCCGGGGGAAAGGGAACCACGTGAATTTAAGGGCGATGAAGGTAATATTCGTCGTTTATGCGACACACGAAAACGACCTGCACGTACGACCGACCTCGATCCTAATGACAATAGCAAACGAATTAATGAACGAGCCATGGACCATCCTCATTGGTTTTGGTCCAATTAAACGATTCACGGAGTCGCTGTTTACGAATTTTCGCGGCGAGCGTCACTTGGACGTGGATGGTTTAATCAGGTCGCTCGGCGACATGATTAAATGAAAACGCATTTACGTCCGTTAACAACAAATCGTCGGTATACAACGACCTCCCGAGGACCCGGCGTTAATGGCCGGAAATGAAATAACAGGATGCCAGGAAAATACGGAAATTTTCGGTATTGGTTTTCGCCGGGAAATCATGCGTGCTAACTGAGGTTTCTGCCGTTGGATTCTGTGAGCGACGCACGGCTGATTTGCCGGAGGCCGATTAGCCGATACGAATTAGCCCTTACATGATTGAAACAGGGCAAAGCGCCTACGGCTTACAAAGCACCCTAATAAGGTGCCGGCAAGCTGTTCCTCTGATTTCTCGCAAATCTCTCAATCGCCAATCTACGCGCACCGCGAATCTACCATTCAGAGAATTCGTAAAATTGTTACAAGTCAAAGACACCATTGTCGATGCAATAACTGAGACAGGATTTGCATTATTCATTTCGTACATCGTAAGTACGAAGTCATCGTTTATTCACGAAACACGAGACTTTACGTGGACATTTTCGAGCGTGAAATCGCACGGTGTGACGAGAAGTGAGCGGATGAGAGTGAAAGGGTAACGCTCTTATGTCGTGTAATGCTGGTATCGTGTGGTAGACGGGGTGGGGGGTTTGGGCGGAGACATCGACACTCGACATTCGTGGTAATAACGACGTAACGATCCGAGTAGGTGGTGGAAATCGTCTTTGGCTGACGGGGCACTGGAGGTGCTCTGAATAAGCGAGTAGACACGGCTAGTATCCCAGTACCCGCTGTTCCGGCCACGCAGCATCGTTGTCGCGCAAATTGGAGTCGCGTCAAAGGGTCAGGAGTTTCCCGAGTGCAACGGCAACACCTTCCTCGGCCTGCTCGTCATATGAAGATTTTCACTCGGCAAATTTCGACGTTCCCTCGTGACAGTTGCGTTTCTCTCCTTGCCTATCTCTTCACGCACTTTCTCAACCCTTTCCCTCGTCCCCCTCTCCCCTGTAGCTCCGGCAAGGGGAAGCTACCGGAGGGAACCCGAGCTGAAAACCCGGCGAGCGTTCTCGATTTCATTCTCCTTCTTCTCCTCGAGTATTCCTCGTTTCTTGCTGCTCGTCTCGCCGCTTTCCGGAGAATTCGAGCATCCTTTTCATCCGACGAGTCTTCTTCAGGAGTATCGCAGACAGATGCCCTTAATAAAATTCTCCACTCTGCGGAGGGAAGAATGGAAAGCAAATTCTTCAATAGTCTCGTGCCTCGGCCGTCTCTTTGGCTTTCAAGAATTTTTCGCCCCACGGCCGATTCCCTTTGGTCGCTCATTTTCTTTTTTTTCGTCGATAAGAAATTCTATGCGCGACGAAATTCCAATTACGCCCCGATGAAAGGAACAATATTTTGTCGAGCGCCCTTTTGTTCCGGCTCATACATTTTCGGGGGTTGTTTTTCCCAAGGAAATGGACGATCGGTCAACCGTCGGTTTTTCCTCTGACGATTTACAGGCGGCTGTCGATGAATCCTGTCCTTAATCGAATCACGGGCTGACGGAGGGGGGGTGTAGGTTTGGAGTTTTAATCTCGACGAGAGTCGCGCCCGCGAAACGGGACACCCGGAGTGCTTTCCACGTAGAAATGGAAATTCCAGACACGCTTTCATCGCCGTTGAATTTATACGCGCGTGAATCGCCGGCGGAATATATTTTGAAAAACACTCTGGCCCTGTTTCCATTGCTCTCGTTTCGGGCCACGCGCGTTTCAACAATTGCTTCAACTCGTTAACCCATCGTCCCCGTCGATCGTATGACAGCAGCTACCGCGCTGTCCATTTCCACTCGACTGTTAAAGTTTTTTCACTAAAGTAAATCGCACCCCTGCTACGTCCATTTTGACTTTCGCCACTTGCCCCGAAATTAATGGCAAACGAGCGGATTATTGCCCTCGTTTGATCATACCGTTCAACCCTTCCCCCCCCTCCCCTTGTCTGCCTCTGGTCTAATGAATTTCAGTTGCGCTACGCGAAATTTCACTTAATAACCCGCCTTACATGGGGGCTCAGCGCTGAGGAAATACTTTAAATTCTCCGGCGAATCCGCGCGTTGTCGATGAGAACAATTCTCAAACTGGTGTTACAACTTATAATGAGCGTGCGATAATTTTACGCTTAATCCTACCGACGCGTGGATTCCACCGGTTTTTAGCACTTTTCGTTACGTTTTACGAGCCGTCGTGGTTGCCGAGGGAAATTGCGGCCTGGCAAATTAATTAAAAGAAGTATCTATCGAAACAGTGCGAGTTTAGCGATCCCAATTTCGAACTACTCCCTTTAATTCCTGATGAATTTCGCGGGAAAAGTAATCCATCTACTTCCATAAAATAACAGGCTGAATTTCCGAATAATCTTTTCGCTTCGGTCATGAATATAAAATGCTGCTGAAACATTGCCAGCCATTGGGACGATTCTCGTTAACGTTTTTCGAATTTCCCGATTCGCGGGCCGAGCGACACGAAGGAAAAACAAATGTATTTTCCCGCGGCGTCATTCCCATGTCGAATGTAATCATTCCGATTGCGAGTCTCGCGTAACGTTCTCGCTCGATATCGGCCGGGGTCAGCGCTGAAGATTATCGCACGGGGATTAATTAAAAAGGAACGATCGCCCGGGTAGACCTAATTTACGTCGATCCCCGATGCGCGGGGGACTCTTTAATGGAATTTTTTAGCCAACTCGCCGGTCCCGTCTATGGCGAAAAAGTTGGACAATGCGGATAACGAACAATGAACGCGACTCTGAGTCGCGATTCGCTCACCGATTCCAGTACTTTTCGAAGTAATTACACTTTCATTATCGCCAGTTAATTACATTTTTGCCCAGTTTTTTCACAGCGAATAACCTATAGCAGCTGCAAAAGGCTGCTGAGTGACGTTTGCCTTCTTAATTACTCGTCGATGCTTCGATTAAAATCTTCGCTCCTAGTTCGTGATTCGACCTAAAATTTTCACATGTGGGAATCCAGGTGGTTCGTGTCCTCGTGAAAATCATGATACGCGTGGCTCGTCGTGATTTAGAGCGAGTAACGTTTGATTTCATGCCCATTTACCTTTGTTGATAATTGTTTAATCGCGGCAATACGATTGCAGGAGCGATGGAACGCGATATTTATTCGGCTAATAAATTGCTTGCCCGTGACATGCGCCATGTAGACGTAATTTTCCTAAAATTACCTCGCTGCTAACGGAATTATTCGCTGAGAAATGTCGCCGTGCTACGGGCAGCTTTTTCCCCGGTGTTTCTATTTACATCTGTCGGTCGCTCGGCGAGACTGATCGCAGGAAACTGACAAGCTATATATCGCCGTTGCACGCATTGAAAACTTTTTCATTCATCCCCGACGTCGTCGGTAACCGTTCGCGGGGAGGGGCGTGAATAACGAAACAGGGTATCGTTAGAAACTGCCAGCTCTAAGGAATGGAATTAAATAAGTAAGGTCCTGCGACATCGTCGAAGGACGACAAATTCTCCGTACTTCGGCGTTGCTTTGAAAAATCCCTTAAAATTCGTTTCTCCCGGTCTAGCTTCCCCGATGGTGCAGAAATGCAGTTTGAAGCGGCGCGATAATTCACTGAAACGCATTCGACAACGCAGTTAGACGACTTCCTCAATTATTTTCTCGTCCGCGCGAACGGAGAATTCCATTTGCAGGCCGTTCGTCCGGGCCGGCGAAGGGGGAGGGACGAGCGGCGAATTTATCGGCCGGTAAAATATATAGCCCCGGGAGGGGGGGGGGGTGAGTTGTAAGGGGGCGAGCGTTTTCGCGCATTTTAACGCGGCTCAACGCGTTAAGAACTCGCACGCGTGGAAACCGAGATGGTGGAAACGTGTAAACGAGTGAGTAGTTTGGGAAACGCGTCGCGCCGATTAAGGACACCTTGCACGGCTCCCCCATCCCCCATCCCTCCCCTTACTCTCAGTGAAAAAGTGTGCAGGAAGCACGGGGGAAACGTGCGAAGCGGAAGAACCTCTTCGCGCCGATCCCTCGAGCACTTTAGCCTTCGTAATTCTCAAACTCTATGGCCTACTCTCCGTCCGTCCCCCTTTCTCTTTAATCCGCATCGTACATTAGGAGAACGTGCGGAGTTCCGTCCCGGGATTCGAAGAAAGTCCAACTAACGTCTGATAATTTAATTGCACTCGCGTTTCATGGCGCAGGAAGCTTCTTCAACGTCTCTTAAGAGGTCGACGATAAAGTGATAAGATTACAGGGATTTCGGATGATCCGTGAACGAGATAAGGAATTTCGAAATTTTACTTTGAAAATTATTCTGGTATTCTCATTGATTTTTCTTTTTTTAACAGATGCAAGGGGACTTTGGCCTACGTCCACCTGTCCTGTCTGGAGAGATGGTTGAACCAATCCTGTCGCAGTTACTGCGAGCTGTGTCGTTATCATTTCAACGCCGTCGAGACTCCTCGTTATCGATGGTGAGGAAGCACCCTTCCTCTAAATTCATGCCCCTTAACGTTTTCATTAACATTTCTGCCGTCGACACGTGCTCGTTTTCCTCCCTCGCAACGAGTCGAACGAGTCGATTAAACTCGGCCTACGCGAGGTCGTTCGAGGGGCCAGACTGCCGTGCGTTTTAGAGGTATTCGGCAGTGAGTTTTACGTAAACCTTCGCAGGCCTGAATCGCTGAGAATATGGCTGAGCCATCCGCGGAACCGTCGAAACATCCAGTCCGACCTGCTCATCTTAACGCTGCTCACGGTCGTTACCGTGGGATTGGTCGCCGTGTGCCTTCTGGGTAAGTGTCGCCATAGTGCACAACTCCTCATTCTTCCCCTTCCCCTTCCCTCCCTCTCGTGGCATTCTCTCCCTCCTCCGGCGACAGTGAGGATTTTCCCTTGGCGAGGAAAGCGTCCGGAGTCTCCTATCTGCGACGATTTCGCGGCAAAACTTTTTGCGCCTCTCGACTGACAGGCGGGAAAGAGCAAATCCACGTTTATCGGTGCGCACTTCCTACGTGGGGGAACCGGAAGTTTGACCTTCCGACGATCGCGCGCGAACCAGCCAAGGAAACGCGTCAGCCGAGCTTGTTAGGAGGAGAGAGAGAGAGAGAGAGAGAGAGAGAGGGGAGGGAGGGGGGGAATATACTGGTCGGTCGCGCCGGTGCGTATGAATAATTCACTTGGCTCGCGAGACGTGCGTCAGCGTTGCGCGCATCGCATAAATAAGCCATTGGGTCGGGACCTTTCGGCCCGGAGATAAAAGGGCAGGCCTGGTTTTTCGTCGATGAAAATGCCCTCCCCCCAGCCCGACGCCCTCGACCATTCTCCATAGATGTATACATTATAAACGTTCCTCGGTCTCCCTCTCTCCTTTGCTCTGTTTGAACGCAGGTCGAAACGTTGCAGGAATGCGCTACTTTATCATCGAGGGCAAGAAGATCGGGATCTCGAAACTGTGGACGAGGGGCGCGATATGGTTTTTCCTGACAATAGTCGTCCTGGGCTACGTCACCACGGTGTACCTTCTCGTCAAGGTAAAACCCCAGCCCCTTCCCCCGAGCCCCGCGAAACGCTAGACTTCACGGACAAATAGAAACCGTCGGCACAATCGGTGTAAATGTTAAACTTGTCTTTGCTACTTCCTCGGAGGAGACAGATTGCGTTCTTGCAATTAACTTGCCGAGCAAGCAGCGGTAAGTAGAGATTAGTTTCTGCGAGTCGACGCATAAATCTCGTAATAAGTTGTTCGTCGTTCACTCCGGGAATGATAATTACAAAGCGAGTTGTTAACGAAGAGAAAGGGAAACGACGTTGGCACTTTCCTCCTTCCCTGCAATTGTCCCGAAGAAAGACGATAATTTCTCTAATCGCCAGTCTTTTTGAATTTCACTGAAAGGCACTTCGATCATTAGACACGGTATTATATTGCTTTTACTGCAGGTAATTAAATGTCCTCTGCTTTTCGGTTCAAAGGTAGGCGGTCAAATCCACTCGTTAAGTTCAGTGAATTTTTAAACGGTTCTCGTTAACATGCCCACTTCTCTTCCTTCTCCCCGTTTTCTAGCATTGTCCATTGGATTTTAAAATTCGTTGAACACTTAATATTTCACCTAAGGTTTTTCTTAGGGCGGGTCTAGGTCAGTCGCTGTTTAACGTTTACGTCGCAGATTATTACCCCCTCGTGGTCGTTGGCGGTTCATGTTTATCTGGCACAAATCCCCGACGACCCAGAAAGGATCCCTCTCCCTCGTTTCCCTTGCTCCAACACACACACATACACACAAACCTACCCACCCACTTATATTCCTCCCTTATCCCTCGGTCACATATGATCCCTCTTTGTTGCTCCCCGTGTTTCGTTCTCCCTTTCGCTCTTTGTCGGGCAGTATTCCCTGGTCAAGCATCCATCGACCTCTCTTTCGGTCCGTGCTCGTTGTCTCTTGGAGCGGCATTGTAAGGCAACGTGGAAAGGTGAAAGCGAAGCGGGTCTGTCGGTCGGTTGCGCAGATGCAGTCGCCGTGGTGAGCGGCTGAACCGTAACAAATGGGCGACGACACCCTTTTCCGGGGACCTGGAAGAACGGCACGACACGTTCGCGGAAAAGTACATGAAAGACGCCGGATAAATAAGTTTATGCGCTCTGCCCGGGTGTCCGCCCGCATCGACTTTGGCCCCGACGTAAATTACGTGTCAACCGGCCGGTGCATCGACGTGCGAGCAACTTATTTCCTCGCGGGCTTCGTTATATTCCGGAAAGAACGTCGCGGCCAACGCGGATCTGACGGCACGTCGGCTGGGTAATAATGTCCCGCTTGTTACTTGTCCCCGCGCGAAACCCGCCAGGAAATTGGATAGAAAAGCACTCGTTCCGCCGTAAAATTCAGCCTGGCCGCCCGGGGAGAAATGTCAGGCCGTTCGATGATCCTCCCGGACAGATCTGGACCAACGTTTATCTTCGGACAGTCCCATTATCTCGACTGACAGCCACGGTTCGGCTTTCTTAGCTGTGTTCCTCCGGCAGATAAGGGATTATGCCGTGCCATGCTGCAGTAACGAAACATCGGCCATTTTCCATGTCAAGGAGGAACGTTTCAACAGGCAGTATTCTGCGATGGCTCAACCGATAGTGGATAAGCTCGCTGGAAAATATTTTTCACGTAGTACGCATGGTTTAACGATTCAAGACCTTCCGGGAGGGCTAATGCAAATGGTAAAATGGGGGGGAAAACGCTGCGAAAAGTGGACAGAATTGACGACGTTGAAAGGGGAAAGGGTCGCTTAATAGAGCAATGACGAGTCCTGTTCGAGCAGTTCCACTGCGTTCTTTCCGGTCTATAAAAGTCAAAGGGCCGCGTAATCGACTGAGCTCGTCTATCGAGAGGGTTTCTTGTTTCTCCGTTGCAGCGAGGTTCATGGTCGATGATTGGCGACCAAGCGCCAGTCTTTATGGCGTTTCCGGTAGGGTCAGGGGAAACTCATTGCTCGGCCCTACAATCATTTGTTACGTATACGACGCAGGGACACCGGCCGAGCAACAAGTTTTCTTTGTTTCGTCCCCGTGACAAGTATTTATGCGAAAGGAAATGCTCCACATCATTCAGCCCGTCGTCCCCACTGTCCCCCGTGCACGGTTCGTGGCAGTGGCACGGCGAAGAAGACGGAAAAAAATGTAAATCAAGGACACGGTGAAACGACGTCGTTTCTCAAAGTATCCAAATTTCTAATTCGATTACGAATTTGCATATCGCGGCCCGTCAGCGGAGGGGCACGCTTAAGAGCGGGGGGGGGGGTGGATTTTCCCTGCGAGACGTTGATGCGAAACAAGAAGGGAATTGATAGTGCGCGTAGGCTAGGCAGAGGAGGATAAAAAGCGGCTAAGCGTTCGGGCCTGTTTAAGGTCGGTTCCCCTTTAAAACGAACACCACTATGGGCGTGAGTAATAGCGTGTATCGGTGTGGCCCATTTGTATCGGCTTGTCAAAGTGCGCGTTCTACACGCGTGTCGGCCGGGACGGGCCGGGGAAAAAAACACAACGAAAAACGAGACATCCCGAAGACGGTGGTCGCACGGGGGGAGAGGGGGAGGGGGCAGTAGTCGATTTTCTTAGCACCGGCAAAAATCTCCCTCATCGGAATCAATTTCCCCGGGGGGACAAAACGGCCGAGTTGGGCGGAATCTTGCGCCTTCATTGACTCCGGCCTTCTGTAGTGTCGATTAAGGTTTTTCTTCGGCCGACAGGACCAGGTTGGCCCGTGGTACCGTTGGTGGAGGAGCACCGTGAACGTACGACTGGTCATGGACCCGCAGCTCCTTCGTCGACCGTCGGACGAGGACAGTAACGTTCCTTCCAGCGCGTCAGTCTCGCAGGACCAGAGATCGGACGTCCGAAGTTCCTGAGTTCCTCGGCAGCCTCGATTTCCGCGCGATCGCGTAACCGCAATGCCGCAAAGAAGTCAACAAAAAAGAATACATAGCTATGTAAATGCGACGTTGTAAACCCGAAAGAAGGAGGAGTCCAATAAAGCGAACTTTTTGCGAAAAATATTCTGAGCTTTTGCCTTCGTACTTAAGCGCCGGGGCCGACGGTACGTGAGATAATGGAGCAGTGTAAATACTTGGCCGCCTTCCAGTTGAGTTAATTGCTGGATCAGCGATAGTTCCCTCTCAGCCCCTTTTTTCCCCGGCAAAGGAAGCACCCTCCCGACGACGTAGATATGACATAAAAATTCAGAACCTGTCCCAGGAGACCACGTTTCCTCGGCTGGACCGGTCTTCCTCTCCGGTCTGAACAAGGTGAAACGATGGGTAATTCAGGGTGGCCATGGCTGGTCCATGGAGATACATGCTTTAGGCCGGCATATAGAATAAATCGAAGATCCAGGATGGTGGGCAATTAGCAGTAAATATTGCTCGGTCCTCGCGCGCGGTAATCCCAGCCCCGAAAGCCGGCTTTGGACGACTTTATCCGGCAGTTAGTTAAGCTCCGACAAACCAATTACGGTGTCCTGACTCTTAGGAAGCCCCCCCGTCCTCGGCGAGGGGGAGCCTGGCGGAGGGCTTCTAACTTGCCGGAGAAATCGCGGGCCTGTCGGCGAGTTTGCCACGTTTTTTTTATCGAAGCGTCGGAGGGGTGGTAGGGGGAGGGCGGGGGTTGATGATGATACCCTTCCAGAGGTTCGTCAGGCGGTCAGTTGCCGGGAAAATTACCAAGTGGCAAGGTGGATGGCCGAGGGGGTAATATTTTACCGTCGAGGGCGTATCGGAGATGAAGTTAAGAAGAGGAAGAACGGCGCCCGGGGAGGATGGGAAGAATTGAAGACGTCTAGACCGGTGAGCTACGACGTAGAACGAGCCGTCCAATATCTCATGTAGTTCGTGCTGCTCCACGTAAACAAGCCGGCTTATCGTGCCTTCCGGACTTTGCCTACGATCCTTATGTGCCCTTATCCCCCCTCCTCCCTCGCACCGTTGTCGCTGATTCGTCGGTGATTGGGCCGTCGAGTCAATACGAGCACACTGCACCCACTTGAGAATATCAAAGTGCCGCTACCAAGTATACCGCTTGCGGAAACTATTTTAAATTACCCGCGGTAACCAGGAAACTCTGACACGTGGCTCGAGGGAGGTGCGAATAATGAGAATTTCAATATTCATGCCTCGGTTCCGATCGGCCTGGGTTCCCGGGAAAGCTGATTTTTCGCTTAACGGATTTTTAACTCGAAATGCCTGAGCCGCTAAGCCGTAGCTGAATGATCCTTCGTTTCGTCGTAATAAAAGGAAAACAAGGTTGAGGGCCGAGCGTGAGGCAATTATTCGATGAATATATCGGCAGTGGGATTTTCGTCGGCGGTGTTTAACCTTTTCCACGCTCGAACGGAGCTTTAAAAGTGCCTCGCTTCTGCGGGCAAAGTCGAGCGACGGGGAAGTAAAGAGGAGTTTTCTCCGTTTTGCGTCTGAATAAAACGTTACCGTCCGTGTAATTCAGTGGAACCGCTGGAATATTTACGCGGGCACGCGCCAACCATTTCCCTGGCTTTTCCGCGCGCATTTTCCGTCGGCAGGGCCGACTCTTATGTCCGCGGCACGCGTAATTGAATTACAGCGTCGAGTAGAACGAGAGTGGCGCCGTTTTCGCGCGCGGTCCTCGAGAATTTACGTCAGCGTGTCGACGGTTCAAAGGATATCTGGAGGTGTAACCACAGAGAAATGGGGGAGCGGCCCCGTCGCCCGGGAAATCCGCTCGTTTTCCCCTAATGCGGGTGGCGGACAGGGGGAGGGAGGGGGGGGGCGCCGGAAATGGAGAAAGAGGAGAAACCGGTACCCATGGTTCGTTAGTTCTGAGCTTTCAGCAATCAATGAGTTTCCAGTTAATTCCATTGCGGAGCCATGATATGTTCGTAACGAGTTATTGCTTTTTGCCAGACGTTCCGCGAGAGAAAAAATTCCAAACTCCGGCGACGAAAGAAACGATTGTCTGGATCAACGAGGTCGGCAAAGGAACGATTAATTAGCTCTGAGAAGGCGTTTACGTTGCGCAGCCGTTAGAGTACGGCGAAGAATGTATTTTGCGAAACTCCGTAGCTCGCTGGCAAGAGGCAGAATAAGCCTGCAGTATGGCGCGCTTGTCGTAGGGAGCTACTAAAAAGGGTTCCGCCGGAGCTGACAAGCTTCGAGTAAAAACAGCGTGTCACGAAACTGACGTTAAGCCGGTGAGTTGAAATGGGTAAATAGAAAAGGGGAATCCTGCTTCAGCCGAGCTTATAGAGATACGCGGAAGAGCATAAGTATCTAGAGATCCGTTACAGAAGCAAAATTTATAGGGCGGGCCAATTTTTTACACTCGGCCGATCGAACGAGACTTTCCTTTTTTTTTTTATTCCTCTTGCGGTCGAAAAGGCGGCTCTCATTTTTCAGATTACCATGGACTCAACGGGCGTAACGAAAAATCGAAATCTGCCAGCTGCAGCCTCGTAAACATAACCGAGTTGGCCGGGGTTTACGGAGGTGGGCTTCGAGAGGGGGGGGGGGCAAAAAAAATTGGCGATTCGTCGGCACGCACTTCGTGACTTTTTGGGCGGTGGTCAGAGATCCGGAAAAGCCAATTATCGATAGCGCTGACTATGGAACGAAGGGACGGTGGGGGGGGGGGGGTGGGGGCCCGGCAAATAGGCGAGCTTTTTTCCCGCTGACCGACGAAATTTTTAAAGCGACCGAACGCACGCACGGGAAATTGGATTCCATGCTCGAGAGGATACTCACCGGGCGGGATCGTCAATTACACGAAAGTTCGGAGGAACAGCTGCTCGAGCGGCGATTGAGCTCCGCGCGATCCACCGGCTTTATGACTTCGCTGCGATCCGCGCGCATAAAATACTGCCGAGAGTTTCGAGAAAAATACGGCAGCGAGGAGGGGGGAGAGGCGCGGCCGCGAGGGGGAATCAAGCGGAAACGTGGAGCTCGCGAGCAGGGAGGAAAAAACGACTTCCGGGAGGGCCGGTATTACAAGATTCCTCGTTGGCGCAATTACCATGGAATATCCTAGAAAAATTCTGTCCTTATGTCCCTCGCCGGAGTTCTAAGAGGAATACAGGAGCCGTACGTATGACGAGACTTCGAGTGCCGTGGATAAATTTCGAAAATTCCCGAAGGTCCGCAGGGGCGTTTACTTTCATTGAATCGTCGAGTGTCTTTTCATCGGCGTTTGCAAGTTTACCAGCCAACTATCGCCGGCAATAAGACCCGTCGGGCTCGGAGATTTCGTACGAGCGATCAAATAAATTGCCGGCGAATTATCGGTAAGTAGACTTTTATACTTGTTTCAGAGAGTAGCCGGCGTCGGCGTGGGAGGGGAAGGGGTGAACGGGGTTCGTCCTGGCGATCCTTTAAATCTCGTTGAAGACGTAACAGGAACTCCGCGAAGCCGTCTCCCTTATCTCGCAGTTTTACTCTCGCGGAGGGGCAAGGGGAGTGAGATCATTAAAGAACCTCTCGGAGAATGCTTCCTCAATTTCCGAGAGGTACGCCAGGATTTACAGGTCCTCGGCGTCAATATTGTTTCCTACCTCCGGCCAAGGAATGAATCCGAAAACGGAAGCTTCGTTAAACCTTAAACCTCGATAGACCTTTCCCCGGGGACCATCGTAACGACAGTTTCGTTTGACCAAATCAATTTTTACCATAAGTCTCGTGCTTCCGTGAATTCTCGTCGACTTTTTCGCCGGGCCAATCACGTCTGCGCAGTAAACAGCAACGCTCAGAGTAATAACGCGAAACGGCGAGTCTGCAATTTCGTGCTTTACCTACTGCCAAATCAAATCGGCTTGGTCAGGATAAAAAAGGCGTGGTAAACCGAGTGAAATGGTTATGACTACGTGCGATTGGCCGGGCCAACGGTTTGCTCTGCGGACGGGAATGTATTCCCGTTGCGGTGGTTCGCGTTACATCGTTGTTCGGAAAATGAGGGACCGTGATAGCAACGTTCCCGACATCGATTAGCGAAATGGATCCCGGACGATCGATGGACCCTTTCATTTGCGCCGACCGTTTCCCTGTTTCGCAAACAAATTCTATCGTCTTCGGGAAAAACACGTGTTTTGGCTTTTTCATGGCACCCGCTCATCCGAGAGGTCAATCAAAACCGGACATTTTCGCGCAAAGGTTCGAGCATACGTGAAAACTCTTTGAATCTTCCGAAAACTCGACTTCGATATTGAAAAGCAAATAGTCCCCTTTGCCGTTTCCACGGAAGCATTTCAAACGTCAACCGTACGAGAAATGGCAATTTCCAGCACGAATTTCGAGGCCGCACGGTACAGAAATTAATCTGCTCCGTCATTTAATAACGCAACTGCCTTTACCGGCCAACTCATTGTCTTTTTTCTCGTTAGAAGCGCAACCGTTTTTATACGTCCGTTCTAATAATGCCGGAATATATTGCAAACTTCGTCGTCACGCGAGGGAAATAAATGCGTCACACTTAATAATATTTGACTCAAAGGACGAGGGGGGGAGGGATATGAGGACGAAAGTCCTTTGACAGTTCCTTTAACTGCAGGCTGAGTATATCCAAAGGCCAGAAACTCTTCCTCCTTCGGTTTCCCGGGGAATATCGGATTCAATGGACCGAGCCGGCCGTGAATTCTCGTGTTGCAATACTCGGCGAAATGGGCGAATTAGTTCGCTGGCCGGTTCAATAACGCAATTACCATCGTCGTGCCGGCGGACAGGGCCCTTTATTCGACCGCTTAGAATCGTTCGAAGCGACTGGCAATTGCAACAATGTCAAACCTAGTCAGCCGGTCTTGGATCGTTTGCGTGTGCGTAACGGTACTGTTCGATGGTAAAGACTTAATTTTCAACGCCCCGATTACGAGGAACAATCGGTCCGTCGTGAAGATCTCCTATCTTCCCGTTGGTCAAGATTCATCGGAAAAACCATGGGCAAATTGGGGCGTTCATTAAAATAATATTAAATCCTGAAGGAACGTAGTTTCAAAGTATTTTCATTGTCGAGTGCGCGAGAGAGAAGGGCGAACATTAAAGGAAGAACCTTCGTTTCAGCATCATTCGAAGAAACTCGTTGGCCGGGAAGTTCCTCTCGACGGAGTACTCGTTACGAAATTCCACAAACATCGGCAGCTTGTTTTCCGCGGAACGAATAAACGAACTCTGGCCAGGCTGGGTCCTTATTCCGGCGAAACAGGACGAGGGAGAACGTGGGATATTATGGTAGAGGAGGCGTGGGAACACGGCGCGAAATGAATTTCCAGCGAGCGTGTTGCGGCCGACGAGCAGGGAAATATGTCCTGCCGCTTATGGTGACGTATGAAGCGTAGAAAAAAAGGCAGAAGGGGGGTGGGGGGACGAAACAGGGCGGATCTCCCTTTTCTCGGCCCCGTCCACTTCGTCCTAGTTTTTCCGCCTCTCTATCCGCCTTCCGGAGAGGGCTCAATTTATCGCGGCTTTTTCTCGCCGGCGAATACAGGGACGATTAATTAGCGAAGCCGACCGGCTGCGGATAATCCGCTCGATATCATTCGAGGAACCCCCGAGCGGAAGGCCAACGCGCCGTACGAGTGCTTTCATTTGTTCGCGTCAAAAGCACCGCACGGAGGGCGGCCGATCGCTCGGCCCTGCAGACGGTCATCCTCGATTAAGCTTACACAGTCCAGTCGACGGCCGCCCATAGGAAGGGATTTGCGCGTCCACGAGGGTCCAACGACTACGTCGGCGAAAAAAAATACTACCCCGGGGAACGAAGATCGAAGGGGAGAAAGACGGTAAGCGCGAGGAAATAATCATCGTCGAAGAAAAAACGAGTGTTGGACGGTTGTTTTGGTGAATCATCAAGTTTAGTAATTACTGTCAAACTGTCTCGACTTTGATTACCGGGGGAAGAGGTGAAGAATTCGCTGGGGGGAGGGGGCACTCGGAGGGAGTTGGAAGGAATGCGAGGCGCAATAATAACCAGCAGGCGTGTTGAATTCCCTAGGCGGTCGTTTCGCTAGTCGGAAACCGCGAGTTCTCGACGCTCGGCTGCGAAACTCCGGCACTTCCGGCTCGCCGAGAAAGGGCATCATCCTCAATGCGCCGTTACGACAACGTGACTTCGCCATTGACGGCCCGCAGAGGTCGGAAGGACGATTGTTCGCCGAGGAGAAAGGAAGACCGTGCGTACCTCGAAGCAAAAAATAAAAAGACATGAAAAAATCGTGAAAAATGAATAGTTCTTCAAGCATACGTCATCGTTATTTGTTAGAAATTCAACCGGAGAATTCGATTTCTCTGGGCTTGGTAATTTTCGAATTGTATTGTTTTGCCGGTATTTCGAGGCGGCGTAATGATCCTTACTCGCCGCGGAATCACGTAAATCCATTTCAAAGCCGCCCCTCGAGCGATCTATTAAACAACCGAGTCCCCTTCGCACTGCCCCCCCCCGGTTGCTGTCAAGGCCTCCGCGAAACTCGGGCACTGGTTTTTCTCCGGGTTTTCGTAAAAAAAACCGAGGGGGTAAAAAAGGCTAGCGCATCGTGGTTCTTCTGTAAAATAGGTTTTTGCCGGGGAAACAGGTGGAAATAGCGCTGAGGTCAGCGTGGGGAAGGGCTTTTTCGTGTTTTTATCATGGAGAATCTGGGTTTCCCCCTTTGATCGAAGGAGGTGCGAGTTTCTAAGAAAAATCGTCGGCACGTAGACGAGCGCGGCTCGTCTAACCGTCGTCGTTCGTTTTCTTTTCGCGAGCTAGCCCCTCCTCTCCTCTCCCTTCTCCCTTTGCCGCTAACACTCGTCGTCCCGTAGAATTCACTGCGGACCTCGATGCTGCTGCATTAAATTAACGAGGCTCGCCGCGGCGCAAAACTAATCCAATGGCCCCTGACTTTCATCTCTTTGACGACAGTGTTGCGGTTAATGAGCGAAAAACCCCCCACTTCCCCGAGCTCATATCACGAGATATCCGGCGCGAATGGTTCGATCCTTTCGTCGGCCGATGGAAATTCCCCTTGTAATTTACTCCTCGTCTTCGGTCATCCATATTTTTCATCAGCGCCAATCGCTCGCATCGCAATATCCTACCGAAAGCCCACCCCCCCCCCCCCAGTGTGTTTTGCCGTGGTGGCGAGATTTTCCGGGAGATAAAAAAGAATTGAATTTTTCGAAACGCGTTTAGAAAACATTTCATTCCGCTGTTATGCCGTTTCCGCGAAATAAAGCATCGAGTCAACGTCGTGCCCATAAATCCTGTCTCCCCTCTGAAATGAGTATCATGTGGAAAAAGTTTATCTATTCGGCGATTGCGGTTGTTGCGAAGATGATGCTCGTTATTTAAGCGAGCGGCCAGCGCAAAGTAGCCCTTATAAATACGAGTGGGTTAGAGTGGGGGAAATATCTTATTGGTGGGCATGCGTTGCTAGCGGGATACATGTACTGAACAGTCGCCATACGAATATTGCAGCTTCGAATGGCCGGTGTTCTCCGCGGAGAAACATTTCCACTTCATATTGGATATCTGAAAAATGCCAAGCTCGGGAATGTATCGGCTTGCCGGCCGGAAGCGAAGGGAGAGATTCCGGGGGAGGTGCATAAAAGGAAACGAAGGGAGGCTGGCTAATAGTAAGTGTCAGGCCAGAAGATCTCGTATCGTTGGTAATAGAAGTAAAACGTAGGACGGAGGGCAATCCAATTCCCAGTGCACCGCGGCCCGGACTGATGCTTATCGACTGGCCGCCAATACGAGATATTATTTCCGTCGAGAAAAACCGTTTGCCTCGGAGAAATCACCTGACGGCAAAACAAGACCCGAGCAAACCGGAGGACCGTGGAATAAAGGATCTTTGTTTCCCCGAGCCGACGGAGTGTGGATGAATAATTCAATGGCGAGCGTTGTTTCGACCCTCTGGGTCCCTTCCGGTCGGCCCAGATATCGAATAAAAATTACTCCGGCCGACGGTAATCGTCGACGATTTGTCGGACGATCGTCCGTCGCGCGGCGAGGATCCGTCGATACGTGAAATCAGAGATCTGATTTCCTGCGGCACGCGATCCTCCGCGAGATTGGAAAAGTTTCACCTTTTATTTTATTCCCGACAAGACGTTGGAACCGCGAGGAGATGGGGAGGGAGGTGTGAACGACCGTGCTTATCTTCGGGCGAAATCAAACCTACGCTTATTCACCGTCCCGGGGGTTTGCTTGCCCTGCTCTTCCCACTCCCCCCTCTCGTCCCGCCCCTTTTACGCTCCGATTTGCAGCCATTAGCTCTAATGACTGCATCACGTGAGACCGCGCGATCCGAACGGCTCCTGCGAATCGCTTCTCGCGTCTCTAAAGTCCCGCGAAAAAAAGCTCGGCAATGCTCAGCGAAGAGAGGAGGAGTCCAGAAAAAATATCGCTGATCGACATCGGGTGCTTCTCCCCCCGTTCCCCGGCTCTGCGCTCAACGGACGTGGATAGAAAAAAAAACCCTGCGCGTTTGGATGGGAAAAAACTGGAAACACGTTGCCACGCAACGAATTATAAGGCACAAAGCTGGAAAAGTATGCGATCCGGCCGGGATTGAAATTCTTCTTGCCCGGCAAGTGGAAAATGTCGAGCAATGGTCAGCCGATGTTGGTCGGCCTCGAATCGCCGCGGCATTCGAAATTCAGCGATGCACGTGGCTCAAAAGGGTAGGCAAAGCGAGCGAAAGGATTGAAAAACAGCGTGTAGAGAGGCTGAAGCTACGGGGGAGGGTGGGGGGGGGGGGGGAGTATGTTCAGGTCACAGGGTTAAACGCAGCTGGGCCGAAGCTTTTACGGGAAAGTCACACAGTGTAAACAACTTCGTTCGTGCGTGCTAGGCGCACAACGAGCCGTAAACTGCGAGGCCTTTGCACTAAACATATGCACGCGTGCAAACGTGCAGAGCCGTTTAACGTAGTTTAGAGGGAATAGGGGATTAGTCGATGGCCGGTAATGAAGCCACGGGGAAACGTGCTCTTTGGCCGGGCCATCTGAAACTCGGTAAATTTCAAAACTGACAAGTTGATATTTCAGGGGAGTTACTCGGCCGGTCCTTCCTGTCTCATAAATAGTGCGCTCGGGGGAACAAATGAATGAGAATGAATTGTCGATGAACCGGCCGACAATCGCCGTACATCTTCCGTCCATTTAATCGAGAAACCGGGCGGAAAGGGGACGCCCGAGAGGACGGGATCCTAACGTGCCAGAGCTTCTCAGACTGCATAACTGCTCGACTGTCGTTGAATCACCGTCCAGCGAAATTACACGGCGGATGTGTAAACGGTCCTGCCATACTGTCGCCGTGTACTTTGCTCTAATTGCCCGAGTTTATATCGCGTCGTGGAGGTTTAATCGCCGTTAATCCGGCGATGCGGAGCCCGGGCGTGCTTCAGTTTCATTTAGAGCCAGATCATCGGCGAGGAACAATTAAAATTACGATCTCCCGGCAGTTGTTTCGATGGCCCTTCGCAGAAACTATTGCCGTGAGTTTAATCAAAGGATACTTTTCAGCTCGTAGGATGAGCAGTATCGTTCTCTTCCTGCCTCGGCGAATTGCGCTAACGAAGAACGCTTCGTTAAGGTCTCGTCGTGCAGAGGAGAAATATCGATCCTAAGAGACGTTTCTTTGAAGTATCGTCGGTGAAAGTCATCTCCGTCCATGTGTATATTCCGAACACGAAGGTTCCTTAAGACTTCTCATTTCTCAGCATGGCAGACGGTTGAAGAAAATCGGAAAAGTCGGTTTCACTGTAAAAGCCAAGCCTTCGGGGTCCTTATATATAATTCATCATACTCCGGGCGATACGGTCGATCGCTTTGCCTCGAGCGGCATAAACCGCAGAACAAATACATCTCTGTCTTGCCGATATGTTTACCCTCGATCCTTACTTCGCCGGCCATTTCTGACATTCCGAGAAATCTTCCAGATGTACTCCGTCTTGCCCCGTGTTTGCCTTTCAGCGTCCATCGCGAGACACGCAACGGACCGTACTTTTCTAAACAAAATTCTCCGGGCAAGGAGTATTGCGCACGACGAAGGAGTCGTTGAAACCCGGAGTTTACGATAAGCGTTTCCTTCTCGCGTGATTCTCAACTCCTGGAAGTACTTTGCTCGCGGGCCGACAGCTTCTGTCGGCGGATCCACGCATAAATGTATATGAAACCACGATGACCAATGTAGCCGGAAACGAGGATAGCAATAATTCTTGGAACGTATCCCACGGCAAACTCCGGTCGTTTCGTTTGTTGGATTGCAGGGCTTCCGGTCGAAGGAACAGGACGTAGGGAAGCGGAACCAATTGCTTACGTTGCCGCAGGTGTTTCCCTCCTGTGTGCGGGAAGCCAGAAATTGCTCCTGTTTTCTTAAGTCCGAATACCCGCTAGAACGGCGCCGTTGCGATAATTGATAAAACCGAAGAAACGCGCCACTGGCTACATTCAAGGAAATATTTAATTCTCAAACTTTCCGTCGGCGACCATGAAAGATCGATTCCTTTGCCCTTTGTTTCCGCATCCTCCCGAGAAACTTTCTCAGAGTTAAATGCATGGACGGAGATGAATTTTTGCGAAATTATTTACGGTTGGAGCCGAGGTATCGGGTATCAAGATGAAACCAAGGACGTTCCGGAGAAAAGGGTTCGGAAAACCGTGGAAGGGGATCGACTCGAAGAAAGGCTAAGTACGGGGATGCCAGGTTTTTCTCTTACTCCCTCAGTCCCCCTCCCTTCCCGTTCCTTAGACAGTGTTCGCGGCAAAGAGATTCCAGAGGCTGAAAGCAAGGGCGCGCGAGTGGAAGATTTCCCAACACGCTGCTTTCTACGAGGCCGCGGACTAAAGTATCCAGTAGCGCTTCGGTGATAACATAGCAACACTCGGAATTCCGAGTCGGCGGGTTAACGAGGCGTGCGCGAAATTAAAAATCCCCCGGAACAGCATCGAACAATGACGCCGGGCAATGAACAGCCGCGCGCTAAGAGCGAGGCTGTTATTTTAATTAAAAACACCAAACGAATCAACGAGGTAGTATAAAACCGAGAAAACTAGCAGGTCTGATCTAACGAAAGAACAGAATCCTCTGTGTTCGGATTATTTTTAATGTTTACGGAGCTGTAATTTAATAATCCGAGGGTCGTTGTAATTTCGTGTATAAAGGGTACTAAATAATAAACGACTCGTCTAATAAATATTAAAGGTGTATTAATACACTTTTCATTGCATGTTTATCCTCCCTTAAATTCTCATTTTCCGCCCCTAGTATCGTCCGTTCCTTCCGGCTCCCGGGTTAACTCGCCGGTTTCCATCGAGAGGGACTTTGGCGAGGGGTAAGAGCGACGGTGGAGCAAGATCCCCGGAATTTCTGGCTGCCGACCAGAAAACATGGCGCGATGTTCGTCACGTACTCGTCCGCCGAAGTCTCAGCGAGGTTTCCGGGTTACAGAAGTCTCTTAGCCTCTTTCTCCCCTGTTCCCTATTTTTTCCTCGCGATCGTTGCCTCAGCCTCCCCCGGCTCTTCTAGTGTCAACGCCCTTACTTCCTTTCCCGGGTCTCTTCTGGTTTCCCCTTCCTGCCCGTTCCTCTTCGGAACTCTGGCAAAGTTGAGTCATTGGTCAGTTCGTCGAACCGATTACAACGTCGGCGTTACTGACTGTCACGGAGATACTTAGTTTCTCGTCTACACAGGGCGTTTCCCTGGCGAAATTTCTTCTGTCCTTCGACCCGAAAGGTTCGCCCTAAGAGTAAACGCGTTCCTGGCGCGCACTAAGGGGCCCATCTAAGCACGTCTGCCGGTTAATTGCATGAACTTTATCCGACGAGGGTGTGTCAGCTTTAAAGGGGGCAACCCTTTTCCCCGACTCGGCATTAACCGAGGAGCAACATGAGGCATTCCCCCTCGCCCCATCCTTGCCCTTTGAGTTTCGCAATTTCCCCCAGGAAAGCGTTAACGTTCACGCTCCGAAGAAAAACATGAACACATCGATATCAATGATTATCGGTCGATGGGCAAACGGAGCATGGCTGGCACGTCAGTGTGGCCGTGTAATTCAATTGGTCGATGCGTTTAGCTGCATAATGCGTAAAGCCCCGGCACGGATTTGACGGTGTCGGGACATCGTCGATCGTTGCTCAGCGAGAGACTCGTTGACGATCGAATTCGCGCTGGCCGACGTTGACCGCCGAATTAACCGCATTTACCACTGAACGTCGCTGCAAGATACTGCCATTATTGTTTCGCAGCGCGTTCGTCCGCGATCGCCCTTCTACACGTCACAAAATAATTCATCGTCCCGATTTAACCAGTCGCGTTACCGTAGGGCTTGGCAAAATCCCTTCGATTCCAATTCCTAATGAGATTCGGTAATTGCGATACGCCGATTGGTTTTCGCGGATAAGGTTGACTCTTAGAAACCCACTGGAGGAGATAGGGAACGATTTCTGTCGAGACTTCCCCCCTCCTTTCCGTGGAAATTGTCCCGTAGCGTTCCGAGTCAATAGAAATCGTGGGCTGCGTTAAATCACCGATCGGACGGCCAGTCGACAGGTCAATTTCTGCCGACCGGCCGTATCGACGACGTAATCCAGCTTGAGTTTCGTTTGGTATCGAGCGAGAAATGACGCGCGACAAGGCTCCCCTCTTAGCCCTTTGCCGGCCCTGTCTATTCGTTAATTGCGTGCACTTTATCGGCCGACGTAGGGCAGAACGTCGGCTTTTCGAGGGGGAAATGGGGCGGTTGGTAAAATTAAACCGCTGAGTAGTATCTCTCGACTGAGGAGCTTATCTCTCTAGCCTTTTCCCTGGGGTACACCTCATTGGCCCGGGGCGATGACGATGACGATATCGCTCGCTGAGGGCCTTCCTTCCGGCAAGAAGACGCGACACGTCGTATATCATTCGGGGCAAACAGCGAAATCCCGTCTTTTGCCCGCATTCGCCGGCCTCGGTATCCTTTTACGGCGTTATTAATCAGCCGGATTAATTATCGACGTCCATTTGCCGATCGATAATCTGTTAATTGGATCGACATACTCTCGTCATTTTGACAGGTGTGACGCAATGGATAATCGATAAGACTCGCTGTCGGCCAGACTCACCGGGGCTAACGATAATCTCCGTTCCAATTACTAGATGACGACGGGACGTTCGTCGACCTATTTTCCAGCAATCGATAGTTATGGAATTTTCATGGCCCGCATGTTTCACGGAATTATCGGCTTTCGCATGCTACCTCGAAAAATGTAAAGTGTGATTCCGCTACAGAGTTGTCCCAGTCTAGGAGTCTACAGAGGGCTGCAGGGGGGATGAATCATTAATTATCGACCGTTGAGTCACTGGGGGAATTTTTATTTTTCTTGCGACAGGCCGGGTCAGACGAGTGACCATTCCGCACGGAAACAGTCGCGAATGTTTTTCCTTTTCCTCCTCCTTTTTCCCCGGTGCACGGGCGGTGCGCAGCTATTCGAAATTGCAGCGAAACGTCGATCGTCGCGCAACGAATTCCCAGGGAAATCGGATCGTTGATTGCTCCTGTTGCCGAGCCGTCAGAGACGTTGCAGTTGAATTCGATTATCACACTCGGGGACTCGTGTTGAGGAGGTTTGGGGGGAGGGCAGGGGGCGGTCGTGAAAGGAAGACGATACCGTGAAATGCATCGACCTCGACTACGAGACGTCGTCTTTGATCGCGTAAGGGAAACGAGGCTCTTAGAATCCATTTGGAATCCATTCCGCCCCGGCATCGACTATTCAATGTCTCGGTATTTTGGCAACGTGTCGTGTCGGTTTCTTACTTCGATCGACAGGGCGCGGCGATCAGCGAATTTATAATTTCTATCGCGAGTAAGGGGATATTGTCCCTTGGCCAAGTCGATCGACCTGATCGATTCCTCGTCGAGATTCCCCCGGACAGGGTCTATTTAGAATTTCGGAAAGCAAGTCTGCCTGCGCCAAGCCAAGTCGTAATTGTTCCGTCGTCGGACGTTGCTGAACGAATACACGGAAATCGGATTGCTGATTGCTCTCGCTGGCAATGCTACGAGGGACGTCGGGCAGATTCGATTACGTCCCGTTCGAGAATTCCAGCCGTCACTTTGCGGACGATACAAAGCCCGTCGGGATCGATGGGAAGAGACGAAACGGAATATTCTACGCACCGGAATATCTAGTGACGTCGGTACCAACATCGCCGAGCGACGAGAATTCAAAACACTGGAAATTGCCGCAGACAAAAGCGCTTCTTCTACGAATTCGACACGTCGAATAGCCCACTGGGAAAGTGCTAAAACAATTTATAGTACATTTATTGACAGAGACAAGCCCCTTTGATATTCAGCATCAATGGCTGAATGTGGGTGAGGATGGAGCGTGACAAATATTACGTGATAATATCTAAAAAAAATAGAAGTCAAAATAATAACAACTAACACTCTGTCAGATTACGAAGTAATTTGCAAATAAACCCAAGGAACTTATCGTTTGCCCGACTACTTTCCGCGCGATTCGCTTCGAGCCCCCCACCCCTCCCATCGTTCCGACAAGAAACGGTTGCATTCTGAATTGCATTCGCGAGAAGTACCGGGGGAAAAATTGCGTTCCTTCTATGGGGCTCGGCAGAAGTGGCCTGAAAGACACGGGAACGTCGATAGCCCGCGGGGTTTTTGCAGAACAGCCTTTCCAATGCGAAACGTTTCGCTCAGGGTCATAGCAAAGTCCCCTCCCCCCCCCCTCACAGGCAGATGAACTCTCTGCGATACGGAAATACTTTTTACCTTATTGCCCCTTTCATCGTGCTGACGCTCATTTACAAGCATTTTTACGTTTACATCGTGTACACTTTGAACTTGCGTATCGGATGGCAAAGCCATTTTCATCGCGAACATTTAGAAATATTGAGAAAATTTGAATTGTAAAATTCCTCGTAAAATTTGCCAACGAGCAATTACCAGTCCTTCCCCTGTTTATTAGCCCGTCGTCCTTTTTTCTTTGAAGCAGAGGAATGTCGAGGCGAGAGCGTTCGCGGGGCCCCGGGAAATATTTCCTACGTGAGAGAATTCAGGGGATTGGCGCTGTATGAGGAAGAATCTCGAGGCTTCCGCCATGAAATGGATAGCTATACGGCGAGGATGAATAAGGCAGACGATCGTAAAAGGGTTGACTGTAAAGTCCAAGTTCGAGAGGCAAAGTTTCGAGCCGACATGCTCGTACCTTCGCATGGAAAAAACCAGTAAACTCGTCTCGTTAGTCGGAAATATTTATGAATAACTGGGCCCCCCGGCGGTCCGGGGAAATACAGCTGCGGAAGGGATCGTAAAGACTGCGAGGGATGGTCCGGCTGAAGTTGGAAGGAAAAACGATACAGTCAAAGCGAGCATCGCTACTTCGCCCAATCTGTCCATAGCCACGCTTTTAAATATACCCGAAATTCGGGCCGTATTTCGTAATCGCCGAGCGATCGATCAGACCTGCTATCGCGTGGATGGTGAAAAAAATGAGTGAATTAGTCAGCCGGAAGTGTATATCGGGCGCAGTGATTATTTGAAAGATGGGGAGCACTTGATCGAGATCCTCTGGGCCTTCCGGGATTGGATTAACGAGCTTCTCGCCGGACTGGAGCCCATCGACGGTCACATCTTTCTCGGCTTATCGCGGGAGAGAGGGGAGGGGAGGGGTAGTTGACTGTGCGGCGGGACCGTCTGCCGCGGCAGACACTCCAACGTCGTCACTCGATGCCGTGCGCTCAAGTTCGACGATAACGATTATCGTTGACTCGTCGCGCCATAATGGTCGCTCTCTTCTCGCTCTCTATGCGGTGTCGATAACTTCCTTCCCCCTCCCCCTATTCCCTCTCCGAAGCCGGGAACTTTCGGGCTAACGGCGGGATAATTCGCCTCGTTATTACAAAGTGACGACGTACGAGCGAGGCTACCAGGAACTGCTCTTGCCTCGCTGAACACCCGGCCGAAAATATACGAAGGATTAAAATCCACGACTGACGAGTCGGGCGAAGCAATTTTCCCGGCGGTTATTTTGTACGGAAATTTTCCAGATTAGCGGGATATTGCAAATTACGACGGTTAGTCGCACGGGGGACAATTCCAGCGCGAAGTTAATACCCCTTTGTCCTTCCTGGCTTCAGAACTTGTACGTGGGTGCCACGAGAGTGTGGGGGAGGGAGGTGTGCACAAGTGTATGCAATATTTTTCGGCGGAGCGCTTCCCGCACTATTTCATCGCGTTTTCATAGCCGGTGTAAAGGCATCCCCCGGACGAGGAGGTCGGAGTCACCTCCGGCCTTGAGTTAACCGACGTGGCTTTTACGTTCGCTCAAGATATTCTACGATATCAAAACACCTCGACGCCCCCGGGGTAAACAAAGGCTTCCCCTGCCCCTCTTGCCGCAGTCTCGGGAGTGTTGGCCCCTCGGAGCTTTACGGGCGGTTGCCGTGCGTCGGAGTTTAAACCGAGCTTACCGCCGGCAGATTCGATAACTTATCAAACGTCTGCCCGGCTGTTTGGCGCTTCGTTCCACGGCACTGTACTCCGGCAATGGGTTTTTCCAATTTCCAGGCACGTCTCGGGCATTAAAGGAAGCCCAAAGAGAAAGGGGTTGCCTTGGACCGAAGCTTCTTTCCTGCCCTTCCCATTTTCCTCGAAAATCTAATCGTTCGCGGGGGAGGTCAGCGACCTAATTTGCCGGCAAGAATCGTTTTATTAACGAGCCCGGGGCATGGAAAATTCCCTAATAATCCTTATCGTTCGTTCAATGCGAAAGAGTCGCCGCTTACCGAACGCACGATCGTCCGAGGATCCATTCACCGAGGGGGCACGGGAATCTCGGGTAATGTAGAAACACGTCCGGCGCTGAATCCCGCGCAAGAAGTGCGCCGTAATTGCGGTCGTTTAATTACGTTTCGTCGCTTTATAACCATATTTCGTGCTATCTCCGGCGGTTGTGTCGGCGAGTTAACGACCGGCGCGTTGGGCCACTCGTTCCGCGCGGTCTGCGCGATAATGTTTATTGGGCGTAAAACCGGCGTGTCCCGTCGCGAAAGTGCATTACTTCGCCAGTAATAACGGGCCGTTATTTTTGCGTCATTAACGAGCCGCGCAAGCGACGCGGAAAAGGGCGAAAATTCACCGTTTCCCGGCGACGAGAGCCAAAGAAACCGCCGATGAATCCCCGGGGAGGTTTTCCAGCGGGGAAACGTGTCGATTTCCCACTCGACAAAGGACACGTCTCCCCTCACCGACGTATTTCCCGTTCGCGGGTCTTTAGCGCGATTAAAACGCGGTGGGGGATCGGGGAAATCTGGTAATCGAGTGCTGTTTGACTTTCTTTCGAGAGGGGCGCTGGGTAGGCACGATAAAACTGCCGTTGGTCCTGTCGGGTAATGCGATTAAAGTGCAAGCCGGGAAAATTCGCGGGGAAATGGCCAATGAGCCGTTGTTTAGCTTTCGGTAAAAAGGGGGGGGGCGGGGCACGGGGTCAACGCGATAAAGCACGTTTCGAGCAGCGGGCCGGAAATAAATTCCATGGCCGACTTATAATTTCCTCCGCGATTTTTACGTTCCTCGCGGTACCTTGCCTAACTAGTCCAAGGGATTCCCTGACCTTTCGAGGAAGACTTTGTCCGCTCAAGGACGTTGGATCTTGGCCGTAAATGTTTATCAGACAAGTTCGGGCAACGTTGATTGGGTCCTGCCGGTCCGACGTCCATTTTGCATCCATTGTCCTACGGCCGCGGGCAGTCGTCTCGTTCGGCATTGCCGGAAACTCGAACAAAAGTTCCAGCCGGGGGGGGGGGGAAGACAGAGGGGAAACTCCAGAGCCAAGTTAAATTAAAAGTGGAGTTTCAATTAGCGCGATAAATCAAGGGATCGAGGACAAACTTCCGGAATACTTTTTACCAGCCTCCTCCTCGTCGCGCGCGATGACGAATCTTTGAAATGATCAGAAGAACGAGATGATTGCGAATGCAAAAAGGTTTACCAGGAGCCGATCTTCCAGGTCAACACTGAATTTTGCGCACCTGTGCATCCTTTGTCGAAAGTATTCCAACGTTTCGTGGATGGTTGGGTATCGAGGAAATATTTTTAGACGGATCAAAGTCTCGTCGTCTGGATATCTTAACATTTTATTGACACACGGCTGATGCTTTGAATTTTTCACAATATTCCACCCCGATCGATTTCTCTTTCTCTCTTCTCTGTCCCCTTCTTACTGTTATCCCCGAATCGATGGAGAGGAGTCGATAGGAAGGCCCTTGTCCCTGCAAAATGGACATGAATGGTATACCCCGAAACTTTTGCATTAAACTCATTACGAGATCGAGTAGATATCATACGGCCGAGACATTGTTAAAAGTTGCGACGGTCGTGAAGCTGACCGCCGATGGCCAACTTTTTTTCCCCACCCGGGGAAAACTGTCGTCGATGACGCGTAGCCGGCGAAGTTCCGGTAGAAAGCTTCCGACTGTATTAATTACATCGATTTGCCAAGAAAGGGACGGTGAAATAAGAAGGTACAAGAACACTGCTTCTCTTTCTCTGTTCCTTGGCTTCAATACTTCCGGCAGTCGCTCGGAAAGGATTAATGATTTTCTCCAGTGTAGCGTCTCATAAATTACGTATTTTCTTTGGACGGATTGATCAGAACGGCCGGGGGGACTGGGCGTCGAGGCGTGAAAAATGTCGGCGAATCGATAAGACCTTCGATTCGGATTTTTACGGATATTAATCTGGCCGTTCGGCCGGTCCGACTTCTCGGAGAAATTCACGTCGACAGCGGAAGGGCGAGCTTATGCGTCCCTGCACATTTTTCGCCATTATGAGTAATCGAGGCGAATTCCCTGACGTAATTCCATTGACGCCGGTATTAACAAGCGATCCGTTAGCGCGTTGACGATGATAAATTCCCGGTGTCAGGGCCGACGTTTTTCGTCCGTCCTTTCCGTAAGCGGAAGCCCGATCACGCGCGAATTACCTGTTTATTACGCAGATGTACGCGCGGGGCGTAATGAAATACGCGTCAATCGGGCGATCCTGTCCTTCCGAATGGGAAACCGCGCGGCGATTTCACCCGTTCGCCGGCGACCGCGGAATGAGCTTCGTTCGAGCGTGATTCGCGCGCGGTTGTCCGTCGATCGACCGTTTCTCCTCATAAACACTCACCGAGGTCGGGGGAAATTCGGTTACTGAGCGGATATAAAACGGGGTACCGGGGAAATTCCTTCTACTCGGAGTATCCGCTGTCCAGTTTTACCGCTTTTGGTCATAGTAACCGCTACTAGAGGAGGGGGTGAGTGGGAAGGGACGTATAAACCGTAGGGCAGGTGAGGAACTCGGTTGGAATTTCGCGCGGCCAGTCGAGTGGTTGGAGGACAAACCGCGGAGGAAGATATTCATGTCGATCACGTATCACAGTGACCGTCCTGTTCCTCTTCCGTTGGCCCAAACAATCGACAGGGGGTGGGGAAAAAAGGCCCGGGCCATCAACCCCTTAAAAAATGCTACGTATTCTCTATGGTCCGCGGGAATTGTATAGAGGGCGGGGGGGTTGGCGGCGGGGGGATATCCAGTGTCCATTTTTGTCCATTTTTGTCCATTTCCGTGGCTCAACGGGGCGTTTAGAGCGCTCGACAGCCGAGAAACTTGGCTGGAATTTCACATGGCCGGCCGAGTGGGAAGTTGAGTGGTGCGGCTGGATGACAAACCGCCGAGAAGATATTCATGTCGATCACGTATCATAGTGGCCCTCGACTATGGTTTCGTCTGGCTGACAAAGCGATCCACACGGGCCTGGAAAAAAGGATCGAGGTCCTTGCATTCTCGCCGAGCCCCGCCGGTTGACCGTTAGCCACGACCCACCGCGGAATTCACAATGGCTGCTTCTCCTTCACAATATCGTTATTCACCGTGGATCGCACTCTCCGGACCTTAAAAGCGTCCATTGATATCGCCCTCCCCGCGCCTTGCTCGTTGAATGGTTATTGCTCGGGCGGACGATTAATAAATCATTCGTGGCTTTTGTCTCGTAATCCGTCGGGCCGTTAATGAATTTTAAGGCCTTGACGAACGTCGCTGGGTCAACGAGGAAAGTTCAAGGGAAAGGCCTGACTTTCCCTTGGCCGGGGAAGGAACCTAACGAAGAATAATCAGAGCCTAGTATTCCGGCGCGCCGGGGCGAAAATGAACGATTCCCAGCTCGCTTATGGTTTTTCCATGGCGTCGCGCGGGGGCTGTATATGTATATTTACGAAGGGTCTGACGGTTGGCGGTTATTTTTCTCCATCCGCCGTTGCGCCGGTAACAGCTCTCGCCGCGGCCGAACATACTCAATTTCAAATTCAGGCCGCACAGCAGCACTTCCGGGTTTATTCGTCGCGCATATATAACGCGTTTGTATTCGCGGCGTAGAGCTCAAAAGGTTTCGCTGACGAAAATATTGCACGTCGTGCCCCGCTGCCGGCACCCCGACAACGCGGTCGACTTTGAAATTTTTCCCTCTTCGTCTCCCCCTTCTTCTCTGTGTGCGTCAACGTCAGCCCAAATGTATGCATTTTCATTCGACGGCCAACGACGAGCAAGGATTTTCTTTTCGACTTTTCCACCGCGCCGCAAGATCGACAAAACGGGACGCGAAGTATACAAGCCAGATGGGAAACGTTTTTCCCGCTGTCTCGATTAACGTGAATTACTGCTACCGTTTTCCGAAGGTGCATTATTTAGATGGGTGGATCCGCAAAAGTGCATTCAATTTCGCATAATGGAGCGTCCGATGTGCTTGCCGTGCGGTAGTTAAGATAGCGGCGCAGTTGCGAAACTCCCCACTTTATAATTAGGCCGTGACGATGTAGTTCGCCGTGATCAGCCTCCTCCGAGGGAGGGGGGAGAAGCTTTCATTTCGAGCGGAAGGGAAGAGGCATACGTCAAAGTCATAAAACTGCTAGGCCCCGGCGAGATTTTCCTTCCGACTCTTGCCGGAAATCGCGCTCGGAAACGACCGGCCAAGAAGGAGAAAAAAAGGCAAGTCCGGAGACGTAGTAGGTCGGAGACAGATATATATATATATATATATATTCTGTAATTGTCGTGGCGGAATCTGAGGAGGAAAATTTTCAAACTTGCAAGCTCTCCGGCAATTCGACGTTACTCCCCGGTGCAGGGCCTGCATCAGCGGTAATTCATTTCCGTCCTCTTTAATGGTCCCCCCTGGCCTCTCTCTCGCTCTTTCTGTCGGCGTTTCCCCCTTTTCCACCGTCCTCGCGTTTTTCCCTGGCTCCGTCTATCCGGCGACTGCTAGCCTCGAATATATTCCATCAGCCCTGCTCCCGGGAAATGTTTACGGAAACGTCGCGGTCGATATGCACGATCAGCTGGGCAATGGCTGCCAGGAAAATCTAGCGAAATATTCCCAGGGGCAAATTTTGCCCCGTGTAACTCAGATTACTGTCCCGTTTCCCGAGGACTAAAGGCTTCTCGAATTGGTCATCGATTTCTCACCCAATGGCAATTAGGGATTCTGTGCGTGGAAAGACGCGTGGAAGGGCGGGTCGGACGATTGAATGACGTTGCGTTACACGCAATTGGAAAGGTCCCTGTGGCCTAACGAAATAATAACGACGTCGTTTAATCGTTGATATACGGCGCTCGTTAGCCGGCTCATCGAGGAACCTTTGAAAAAAAACCTCGCTGGAGGACGTCGTTATCAGCGCGATGACCGCCTGGGTTCTCGCCGGTTGCTCATATTTTCGTTCCTTGTTTGTTCCATATGAAATATACCGTAGGGAAGTAAAAGGATTGGTGGGAGCGGCACGTCGAAATGGCAGAGTGAGTTCATAGCCGAGCGGAATCGCGCTGGCATTTCTCGAACCCTCGACTTTTCTTTTCTCGGCACCCTTCTACCGTGCGTCCCTCTCTTTCCTACGACCTTCTACGATCGTTTCTCTTGCTCACGCGATAAACAAATCGATGTCGCCGCGCGGGCGTTCCATATCTGTGGATTTAAGATGGAACCGCGTTCGGCCGACCGAAGCTAGATAAATCCAAAGACCACCCCCTCGCCTGCCTTCATTTCCCGGGATTCCTCGTGCATCCCTCCCCGATCCCCCCTACCCATTCCTCCTCGCCCGAAAGATGATACGTCCGTTCCCCTCGGCGAGGAAATAAAGCGCGCTGGACAATTTCCAAAAACACCTTCGACCGCGGGACCGGCGACCTAATGCCGCCTAGTTTATCTACTCCGCAAGATCTATTCATCCTTTACCGTTGAATGAACCTAACGCGAGGACATAAGGAACTCAGTGGCGAAAATAGAGCGTACGAAATGTAAACAGCAAGGTTTTCCCCCTCTCCTACGCCCATTCGAAGGGTTTTTTAATGAGCACACGAGCGTCGCACAAATGTCCGCCGTTATACTGCAATTTTATCGTTTCGCTTTGTTTCGCCAAGAGCCGCCCCGTAAAAAGAGAAGTCGGCGGTATGAACGACGGGGGAAAGGGGGGAAGGGGTGAAGGGCGTGGGCGGCCAGGCAGACGGAGAAACTGCCGGAAAATCGGAAAATTGAGCGAGACAGGAGCCGGTACGGTCGCATCGGAAAAGCAATTGTTCGGATTAAACGCAGCGGTTTTAACGCGATTCTTTTTTTCCCTCCGTACGGCGATTTAATTCATTTCCGACGCATAACGCGGCCGGCAAAGCCCTGCAGGAACCGTTGATTATAAATTAGCAAACGGCCATTTTACGTTGACCCCTGCCACCTGGAAAATATATCCCGGCCAATTTCCAAATATTCCCGAAAAAATATATTCCTGTACGAGGCTCGGCCAATTCTTTTTCGTTCCGGCCTAAATTTATCGCATTTACGTTGACGGCGCGACGATGCCCTACGCCCAATTCCAATGAATAATTTCGTTCTCTTCCCCCTAATACAGTTTTTAACGTGTACGCCAACATTATGGCTACACGACGGCCCGGCGATATTGCGCAATTATTCCGCGTTTACAAATTCCGAATGCTTAATGTCACGCACGGTTTCTGGCCATTCGAGCGGGGACGGGGGGGGGAAGTGAAATTCACTGCGATTTATCTGCGGCGGGCCGCGTCGGCCGATTTAAATAAGCGCGTTTTAATTTAATGGCGGCGATAAATGTGTTCCGTATTGCTGGCATTATGGTTACGTATTAACATTCCGCCGTTGCGATCACGGATGGATTATTTCGCGGAAATTACAGGAGAAACGGCCCCTGGATTTACCGAGTACATTACACCCGTCCAAAGTTGTTACGGCTGACAAATAAATACCATGTAAAAAGCCCCGTAGGTCTGGGAAAACGTTTCCAATCGGAAATCACGGCCAAGGGTAGCGGGGGAGGGGGCATTGTAATATTTGGATTTATATATTACCGATCGCGGGCCTCCATTCTTTCCCCTCCCGATTTAATACACGGCAATATAATAAGCAATAAATTACGCGTTATACGTTGGCCCGGTATTACCTAGAGCCTTGTTTCGGCCGGGCAGGTGTACAGACACAATGAAGCTGATTTATCGTTCAAGTATCTGGCTTTATTTCCCCGCTGGCTGTATTATGAAGCCTATACACGGCCAAACATCGCGAGCCACGGAAAACACGTGCCCTTTTTTCCCCCACGCATCGTTCCCGCATACATACTGATATAAGGAAAAAGTCCGGGAAAGGGTATCGAGGAAGAAGATTAAGCGGAAGGGGCTCTGAAAAAATGAGTCCGTAAAGACGGGGAAGGAGAGCGAAGGAAGGCATGGAAGGGGAAAAACCAAGAGCGCGACTAGATTCATCATAAAACTCGCAAGGTGGAAGGATACCGCACCGGAGAGATCAAAGTAAAAGTGAAAAACGGCTACTCGTTAAAAATAAATTACCGAGGGAAGGAGGTAAGCGCTAGTTAAGAGGGCATTAAAGAAAAAATATACAAGGAACAGCTCGAATGCGGTTAAAATGGGAGTATAAAAAAAGGGAACGTCGAAAGCACGAGTTTTCCTGTACTCTTACGAGGGAAACGTACTTCATTTGCCAGAACGAGAATCGCCGGAATAACACACTCAGATTTTCGGTAGGAATCTAGTTAAGGGTAGCGGGGAGTTTCGTAATAGCGTAATGAGGAAAAGTCGCGTGTCTGGCGATCATCACGCGAGATTGTCGAAATGTAATTTTACACAGTCGCACGGTAGGGTAGGTGGAAAGGGTAAGGGGGGAAGGTGGGCTAAAAAGCGTAATGCCTTGGCTCTTAGTTTTTCCCTGAGTCTGTCATAACGTTAATTAGCTTACGCTGATGGCGGAAACGCTCTTAATCTGGGCAAAATGTAAAGACTCCATTAGTAGGGACTTTGTTATCCGGGGAATTGCGTTAAGTGTGCGTCGACGGATTGCCAAAGAATACCGAAATTAATTTAAACGTCGAGCAATCGTCGGCATGTACAGCATTGAATTCATTAGGAAAATTTAAGTTAAAAAAAATTCTTCAATTGGTCCAAGCCTCTAGGAAAGCAGTCTTTCGACTTCCTTTGGTTTCCTACGGGCGATCACTCTTTTTTCAATGCTAAAGAGTCGGGCAAATACGTTTCTGTTGATTGTCAATTCGCTGTTGCGGGGAGAACGTCATGAATACGAATGCAATATTGGAGCATCGGCCAACGAAAGTGTCCACGTTCGTGTAATTCATAATGAGCCGGCTAATGACTTTTCCCCCTTGGAATCTTGTTTCGGGTCAACAACGCGCGCGCGGTGTAACGTCACCCGGCGAATTAGCAATGCAAATGCCTCGTCCCATTTTACGGATGGGCATTCTGCATAAGCCATGTAAGCCTGGCAAGTGACGTCGCTCGTCTCTCTTGGACGTTCTGATTTTCGAGGACAATGTAAGCTGCCTTTATTATCATTCCAAGTAGACCGCCCTGACAGCTTTGGTCACTGTCATGTGCCTCATAATCCACTGTTGTTTCAGACATTTTTATTCCCCGAAAAATTCACTACCGGAGTTTCGTCAACGGGGCAAACTTTAAAGACCGGCAAGTGTACGATTTAATTAAAGCCACATCTAGGGCAAACAATATGAAACGCGTGGCATTTGATTGTTCGAACATACCTCTCCGAATTGGGACGTACTTTTCCATGAATTGTGCAGGCACTGGCACGTTGCTACATTCGAGCGTCATTTATATTTCACGTAATATCTCGTCGCTCGTAACTAGTTCCATTAACGGTTAACTCGTTGTATTAAATACGAAGGTGATATCCGGGTCTTGAAGCGAGGCTGGGATTCATTGGTTGTGAGATTTCTCCCTTCGAGCGGCAATATTAGTCCTATCGATAACCTTGGTGCTCGATATCATCTACCCGTGGGACGGCTCTTAAATAAACCGAATGAAACGTCGGAGCTCGCCGACGAGTGTACTTTACGACGGGCCGGAATTTTAAGAACCGTCCGCCCTTGTGGTTCACGTCTTTACGGGAAAACCGTCAGTTACTTCGGCACTAAAGCGCGGTTCTTGCTAACTAAGCTCGCACGGCAGCTTCCGTACAACATTGTTGGTGTTTCCGGAGCCGTACAAACCTGCGTTGCCTCGTGGCTACTTACTGTAACCTGTGAGAATCTTCCTGCGGATGGGAAAAACAGGATACCGCCTGGAGAATTTATAAGTCTTACCGCGAGAACGTTAGCTGCCTGTACGGGAAATAAAACAACGGGGGTATCGTTAGAGGTCAGAAATGGAAGGAAAATTTTGCCGAGGTTTTATTGGACCGTTGTCTACCCCACCGCTTCCTGTCTTTCTTCGTTTTTCTCAGCTTAATCGCGTTTATAAGCGAGGGTTGAAGATAAGGAGCGCGGGGAAGCGCAAGAACCTACACCGCGGTCGTAATTTATTACGATTCGACTGCGTGGCTGGGCCACAGGCGAGGCGAGAACTTTTTCGACGTCGTCCAAGTGGACGATTCATTCTGCCGTTTCCCTGAAAACCGCGAAAAGTGCCTCCTCGGGCTAAGCAGCGCCGATGCAGAGTAATTTCGCCGGGAACGAGGAACCGTTTCCTCGGGCACTATAAAAAACGCTGCGAGGAAGCGTAAAGGAATCGGCCCGTTCCCCCGGGGAATGAAAAGGAACTTCAAGATTTTCGCTCCTCGGAGGAAGCTGTAAATTGACTGGCCTCGACAACGCAACGGTAAAAACAGCAGAAAATAATACAAACAAACATAATAATACCTCTATCTCCCGTAATAAAGATGCAATAAAAATGGGAAATAAAGTGGGACATAAGTTTTTACCTTAAAATAATTTTAATCCCTTTGTTCTGTGGCGGGAATGGCGGGATTCGCGAGAATGTTGCTGGTTAATGTTTGCGCGAAAGCAGGTCGAGGCCAGGCGCTTAGGCGGGAAAGCTCATCAGGCTAATTATCGTAGCGCAGTGGTCTTAAGTGCGAGTAGACGTAGCGTGAAATTGATCAGCCGACACGAGGAAGGTGTAAACCCGCTCGGAACGTATCGCAGCTGTTTCGCACGGCCTGATTTCCGTGCTGATAGTAATCGACTTCCGGGAACGAAAGCTTTCCGGCTGAAGGGAAATTTCGTTTTTTCAACGGTCTGGCCGGGCGGTGGTGCTTCACACGAATCGATCGGCCGTTGCGTTAAGAGCGAATCGTTTTCACGAGCCTCGCCGTTTAATCGCTTCCATCTCCGACGCGTGCACCCGAGCGAATATCGAGTAGATGAGTAATTGACACGGAAACGGGGCGTTTTTGCGCACCGCTTTTCTCCAAATCAAACGGATCGGCACGGGGCTGTAAAGCAAATTGATACCGATCGACAAACTTCGTTTCCCTCCCCAGCGGAAAAAACTTTTCCAACGCGATGCCGTCTGTAAACGACGTTTCCGCTTGATGGATAACTCCACCTACGATGGATTGGATTCCCCCCTCTGCCCACCCACCGACGTTCCATATTTCTTTAAACGAAGGAGGGCTCGCGGTATCCACGAGAATTATCGTCGGCTTATGTCGTTTGCCAAACGAGTTCCGTCTTAACGGGATCGTCCATTTTATATCGCCTCCGGGTTATCCGGAATTGCGTTGCGGCTGGACCGCGGAATCCCAGGATATCTGCGAGTGATTTGTCGAGATTCCCTAGGCCCTCGATTCGGTGTTTATCGAAATAAAAACGTGGCCGCACTTTGCCGAGGATTTATCGGAATCGACTGACCAGATCGAACGCTTTGCCCGGCAATGTTCGCACGAGCAGCAGTCCACGGAACGCTCATTAACGTAGCCGGCTAAATAATTACGTCGTTAACGAGTAATCTGTGGTTCGGTCATTCTCGAGATTAGCAAGAAACTCCACACTCGTCGACTCGGTAGTTGCCATTACGAGGCTCCTGTTTTTCGAGCCCGGGACCGTTTCCGATCGATTAATTAAGATCCTGGAAATTACTGCGAACCCGTCCGGAGAACGACCAGTTACGGCTTTTATCCCGGCAAAGCTAATTTTTGTAAAACGGCCACCACTAAATCGGTTAAGTGATCTCAGGGAAAATTAACAGAGGGTCTACTATCGCTGGCTCTCTCGCCTTTGAAAGCCCGTAACTCTTGGAGCACGCAGCATGCATATTCTATCGACGACCTTAACTGAAAACCACAAGCAGCTCGCTGTTAGCCGGGAAGCTTCGAATTCAAGACGGTACACAGGCATTTCCAGGAGCAAAGAGACAAAGATATCCAGGGACCACAGGTTCGAGCGCAGGGCAGCTCTTTGATCGTCAGACCTTATAATTTATGCTACAAAAACCTGTCGCTTTGAAACGGCCTCGCGTAAATGGCCAGTAAAAAAATCCCTTGAAAATCCTGCAAGAATATTTCGCCGGTCCGGTGCGTCTGATGTATGAAGTGCTCGAACCACTGCGGTTCAAAATCTCCCGCGGTTAAAGGTACTTGAAAATTCTCACTGAGTACTGACCTGTTTGTCCCCGAGCTGATGGACCCTGCAATGGAGAAATGCCGTCTGTCCGACGGCTGTGGTGACATTCCGCTTGACGTTCAACTCGAAGGTCGGTCCGGCGCTCGCGTTGTGATTACCGTTGGCCATTTGGTCGCGCGGGAAAGTACCTGGAACAGCGGACGGAGGTTGAATAAAGTGGCCGTCCTATCGGGACTGCAGCCTCGTAGGGGACGTAGGGTTTGCCGCGGGGTTCCGGATTAAGCATCGCGCGATAACCGACGGACTGACGTGCCGTTGGATCTAAGCCATTGTGATCGGCGGCGGGCATTGTCAGTGTTATCGAGAGAAACGAGGGGGCATTTCGATGACAGCTGTCGCAGCGCTCGCGTCGTTATTGATTGCCGATGTCCGTGCGGCCAGGCCGCAGAACTTGCCGTCCAGCCCTGACCTCGCCCATCCACGACAGATTAATCTAAGACCCGCCAGTAAGACCGGAATCGAACCTCACACCGGGAAACTTACGTCACGAGCTTCCCGCACCAAACTCCCAAGCGCCAGGGGAATCGTCAATCCACGCCAGTTTTCCACGAATCTACCGAAAACCGGCTTCAACGTCGGGACAACATCTCCACAGTCTCGACTTTGTATCCGTAAAGCTTTCATGCTGATTCGCCGGGAGCGGAGAATTCCTTTGACAATTGACGATTCGAGGGACTTCTCATGGACGATCTTAGCCGACGAAAAAGCACGGCCGGTCTGTTCTCTTCTTCGTTCACTTGATTATTCATTATATAAGTAGTTCTCAACAGCCCCCGAGTTTGAAGGGCCGGTAATTGGAAGGCTGGGAAGCGGATTCTTCTAATTGGCAGTAGACGTCCAAGTGGATTAAAGAGGCCGGATATTCAAAACGTTGAATAGCTCGTGGATGATCAACCGATTCCCCTTACCGCGGCTACGAATTCTTTCGACCGCCAATACGAATTAAACGTGGTACTAATAAAACGACGCACCTACCATTATGGGCCAATGCTTTAAGGTAGATTTGAAGGCATTCAGGCAATAGGTCTGTCCGTATACACGTGGCTCGAACTATTTTCCATTGGGAAATGACATTGGAGGATTTCAAAGTAATCGATCGAGCGCAGAGGCGTAGTTTTTTCGAAGGTCAAACGGTCTGAGCGAAGCCAGGGAATTGTGTTTCATCGAATATCGATGCCGGTAGGTCAGAGCTTTAATCCGAATGGAAATAATGAAACGTCAGGGTCCGGGCCAGCAAAGAGGATTCCCATTGGAGATGATAGTTGACCGTCGGCTGGGCTTAAACGTTCTCCTCAGTGTCGGCAAAGGGTCCGCCCGAAAATGGTGACCTCGGCAAATCGACGCCGCTTGTTATGCGGTCGAGAATAAAAGCGTTACGTCCCCGGTCATCGCAGTATGGCAATTAAACGTGGAAAATGGAAGAGCACGTTACACGCTGGATTTCCCGATTCAAGGTCCTCAAAGGCACGTCACTTGCAACGGGAAGTCTAAAAGTCTCGTTATTCCATGAACAACCAGCCCGACTTGTTACCTTTTTTCCCACGCAATAACGTATAAAGCCCCGTAAGCTTAATTTTACGTTTTATGCTTTAACGCTTAGACATGCTTTACGGAAGTTTGCCACCCTTCCACGTCCAATGACGCACGGTTATTGCCAAGTTTATTAAACCCTGTGCCTTGGCCCGTACTCAGGCGGCCGTAACGAAGCAATTAAGGCGAATAAGCCGAATTTCGTGTTACGAAATTTTCCCTGCTATCGATGGTGAAGTGAAAAAAATGATGTAGATCGTCGTGAATTTCGGGCGAACGATCGGATGTGCTGGGATTCTACGGTGGAGAGAAAAAACGAGGGAGAGGAGAATTTGTCTCGATCGTCGAGCGGGTTCTCCGCGATAAAAGAGTCGCCGGATAAGCCGTGTGTATCGGCGAGCGTGAGTTTCACGGGCGGCCGGCTATGATTCGGCCTGATCAATAGCCCTCGGCTAATAAATAACCAAGTCTCGGCGATAAAACATGGCCGAAAAAGCGGCGTCCGTAGGAGCCGATGCTCGCCTCTACCGCAAAGTTATGACTGGCTGCTTTAAAGCTCTGCCTACGTTGGAAATAATTCACGGGCGAACAACGACGGGCCCGGGTTTTGCCCAAGTGCCGATTTATCAGGAATTCCCGCGGAGAACGGAACTGGACAGAAAGTGGTAAGTGGCGGGGAAGGGCGGCGACGGTGGTGGTGGTGGTCGCGATTTCTCGAGGACGAGAGGCGAATGCTATTGTCAATTGCGGCCAAGAGGCAGACGTTTTGCGAGACACACGGGACGAAAGTTGGCCGCGCGGAAGGAAGTTCGCCAGCGGAGATCGCTAGTGTCCCGTCCGCCGTCACGTCCGCAGGGGACAGATTTCCCGCGGAAAAAGAGCACTGGCCAGACCCCCCCCCCCTCCCCTCCCCTCCCTCACCCTCCGTCCCGCTGTACTGCCAGCAACTTTCGAGATACTTTCTCATAAAACCCGCCGGACGTATACGCGTTTCCGCGGGCGAACAATGCCGCGGCTTCGCACTTTCCCCGACCGCCTCGTATGTCTTACTTTGCGCGCGTTAATTCCCACGGAAAGTTTCGTAAACTCATCCGGGCCCGGGCGGGATTAGAGGGCAGGAAAAATGTCCTGCAGGAAATCAACGTCCGGTCGGATTAATATTCGGATCATCGCGGGGACCAGAAACACAGAGGGAGGCTTTGTGTCGACTCTCGCTGTCGGACAGTAACAACATCTGCGTTTAATTTTTCACAGGTCCAGGGCTGCGGGACGTGAGTGACAGCGGACAGGAAAGGTACGTGTTGAGCGAACTTAGACGCGCTTCGGGTGTCGTCCTTGTTCTCTCTTGTGCGCTAGCGATTGTGTCGAATGTTCTCCGTTTTATCAGAGAGACACGCTCGCTCCTTACGTTAAATTAATAAAGTAAGGGCTAGTTTTGCAGAAATTGTAGATAAGATCGTGTTTTATTGCGTTTGTAAGACGCTTGTATTTTATTGAAAACGTAGATGGATTGGTGTCGGTGACAGTATTGAGTGATGTGAGACTCGTTGGAGTCCAGACGTGTTGTGTATGATTGTTTGTAGACTTGAATGTTTACAAACTTAGTCGATGAATGACGACCGTGGTGGCCGGAGTCCTGTCGGATTACAACGGAGTGTAGATCAGGGCTGTATCGAGACGAGACTGTTTTCCTCTGCTTGGCGCGCTGCTTATAAGGGAGTTCGCCCGGAAGTTGGAGAGGGAAAAACATATCATAAAAAATAGTGTAAATTGTGGATTCGTGCTGAATCTGGCGTTGGCGACACGGCTTGTTCCGATGTTTTACCATTGGTGCAGGTAATCAATGTGATGGAGGTACCCGTCCTTCGTTGACCTGGGTTACCTCTAGCGTTCGAGGGCGGTTGTCGTAAGTCATAAAGCTTCGGACTAAACCTTTCAGTAAGAATGTGTGACGAATAGAGGACTCGTAAAAACTCTTGGATGTTCAAGTTGTTTGGCATATGTTAGCAATATTGATTGGTGCGAAACGTGAGAGAAGAAAATTGCTAGACGTTTCTGTTAGTCCGATGGTTTTTACAAGATGCCTACGTGATGTACAATAGAAAAAAGACTTCGTGAAGGGTTCCTGAGAACGTCTTGTCGCGAGTGAGGCTAGCGGGGCGTATGTCCACGATCGCGTAGCACAACGTGTTTTCTGTGAGTTGTTGAGCGACTCAACATGCCGCCCACCTTGAACCGTTAGTGTTCAAAGACTGTGAATATGAATTTTAAGATCGATCGTTAACAATTGTTGGTTGTCGTGTGGAAATACAATGTTGTACGAGCGTGTTATGTTTGTTTGAGTATTACAATCGTATGAATATTAAATCTACGTATTGAAATACATTAGAGTTCGTGCAGTTCCTCCAGATGCCAGCGGTTCCAGAAATGCTGGCGAGTCTGTTGCACTTGTTGCAATTGTGAAAGTCGTTCTGCTGATGTACCTGTAAAGTCTTGCTCCGAAATGCTCGATAATAAGTCATCAATCAGGAACTGACTAGAAGTAAGGATTGAAAGATCGTTTGGATAGGAAGAATGGAACGTGATTTGTCTTGAATTCGCAATAACCTCTCCTTTTGCTGAGCGAGTAGATAACGCTTCGAACATAAGAAAGGCGGAATTTCCGACTATTAGTGTAGCGTGATGTTTAAGAATCCTTATTGTAGCTTTCCACAAACCACGGAGGTGTTTCGATTGAAGAGGAATGCAATGCCATTTTTACGTTTAAAGACACCTGAGGTTGTGTTATTAATTGATCGAATTCTACTGTGTTTAACGTATCGTGTTCCTCCTTGAATTTTCGTTAAGATTCTATGAAATTTGTAGCGTTATTCGTATAGTATGTTGGTAAGCAATCTGCGTCTATTACAAGGTTGCTACAACATGGTTTCGTAGTAAGATCACTTATAGGATTTATTGAGCTGTCCTTGTCGCGAACTCTACGAGTATTGAAACGTATGTTTTGAAGAAATTTGCGGTTTTCAATGAAGCGATTGGTTTATCATAAAAGTGTTTGTGATCGAAGATAAGAAATGTAATTCCTCGGCGAATTGTTCGTGTTGTCTTTGTTTAATATGTGACGAGTTTCAATTGAAGTGTTTTTGAAGGAAATGAGTTTGTTGATCGCGAATGAAAAGCGTTGTCTACTGGATCTCTGACGATGGATTCGTATCCAATGATGTCGTCGGATCGTGTGAGGAATTTACTGTAGATTGACTACCTTTGTGCAACAGAGTGTGGTGTTTCTTTTTACAGATCTTGCAGGTTGAAGATTTACACTCGTTCACAGAATGACTGTTTCTTAAACAGTTTATGCATAATTTCGCGTTGTTTATAATTCGTAGTCGATCATCCACGGTTGCTCTCGTTAATTTTTCGCATGAAGATGTGTAATGCATCCCATGGCAAATGTGGCAAACATTCTTGTCCAAAGTAGTGGCGTATGAATGTTGTGTTTGTATACGCGGTTCGTGATTATGCGAATTATGCGTTGTATGCGATCGTAGAACGCGGTTGTTAGCCGGCGTGAATGCGACTTGATGCGATTGTTGAGGTTTCGAAGACCCGGGTGTCTCGAGTAAATGACACCGTTCATGTAAATAATTGAAGAACTCTTCGATTGTGGGGAATGGATTAGTACGCGTATATTCCTTCCACCTCACCACAATATCTTTGTCGAGTTTCGATGTAAGTAAGTGTATTAGCAATGTGTGAGTCGTAGGTTGATTGACAGTTTGAAGTGCGCGGTAGTGAGCTTCGGTTTTTGTAAGAAACGAACGAAGATCACGATGTGAGAATTTCGCGGGCGATGGCAGTTCGAATAGAGCTCGCATGTGGCTAGCAACAATGACTGCAGGTTGATTGTAGCGTTTTTCGAGCATTGCCCAGGCGACTGCATAATTAGCCGCTGAGTTTCCTAAAGACTCGATCATGAGAGCAGGTTCTCCCTTTAGACATGATCGCAAATACATTAGCTTTTTGCAATCGTTTATCTTTTGACTCTCGTGAATAGATGTTCTAAATTGGTCTGCGAAGCCAGGCCAATCTTCGTACGATCCATTAAACGCAGGTAGATTCATCTTTGGTAGATGAATATCGGTATCGTTGTCAGAGACTGTTCGTGGTGATATTGAGACACCAGCGTGCTCCTCCCCGTTCGATACGTTCGGGGTGGTGAGATTAATAATTGTTGTCGGAATGTTTTGTAATGCAGTTGTTGCGTTCGTATTTGTATGCGTAATTGCTTCGAGTATGTCACAAGCTCGACAATGTTGTCGTATGTAATTGCTTTTGAGGTTAACGCGTTCTTTCATTAATGTACCGTCATCGTCTGCACTGTCTAAGTCAATTTGAGCTTTCATGAAAGAAGGAAATTCTGACTCGATGTCTATGATACGTGCTTTTAATTCTCGCGCATTTGTCTCGTCGTTAAAGTTGTCGATGTAATGTGTAAATTCGACTAGTTCGAGTTGAAATGCTGCGCGTCGTAGTTTTAAGTTCTTTATCTTCTCTTCAGCGGTAGGAGCCATTGTTTAGTCGATTGTTTGAAGAGGAATAAAGAGTGGATAGGAAGAAGATGCGATTGGTGACTCTACGAGGCAAATGGAACAGACTTACAGGTGATGCTTCTGGTCGCCTTGTGGTGCTGCTGCCTGTAGAATCCGTGCTGTAGGATGATCAGGATCTCTGCGTGCGTTGGTGACGTTCGATCCGTTCGTAGGATCCGTTCGTTTGATGATCCGTGCCAGACGTCGTTGCCCTCGGAAGAGTGATCGTGAGATCGGCTAGGCGTCCGTAGTTCGATGGTTGCGTTGCATTGTGTGATGCGATCGTAAGTTGATCGGGATCTCGCCGTGCTTTGGTGATGTTCGATGATCCTTGCTAAACGTCTCTGCCGTCGTAAGAATGATCGGGAGATCGTTTAAGCGTACGTATTTCGATTGTAGAATGCGATTTGAGTGGATCTCGCCGTGCTTTGGTGACGTTCGATGATCCTTGTTGCGTTGTTCGTAATTTCGCATGTATGAATGCGATCGTAAGTTGATCAGGATCTCGCCGTGCTTTCGTGACGTCGAATAATCCTTGTTGCGTTCTTCGTAATTTCGATTGTATGAATGTGATCATAAGTTGATCAGGATCTCGCCGTGCTTTGGTGACGTCGATAATCCTTGTTGCGTTCTTCGTAATTTCGATTGTATGAATGTGATCATAAGTTGATCAGGATCTCGCCGTGCTTTCGTGACGTCGAATAATCCTTGTTGCGTTGTTTGTAATTTCACTCTTCTATCTTGTCCGACTGCGAACACCAATCTTCTTCGTGATCTTGTGAGTGGCACGATTGCCTTGTAACGTGTTGTAGGAATCCTGGCACTGGACCTGACTGTAGGAATCCTTGTGCTAGTATCCGGCTCGAAGGACCAAAATGTTGAGCGAACTTAGACGCGCTTCGGGTGTCGTCCTTGTTCTCTCTTGTGCGCTAGCGATTGTGTCGAATGTTCTCCGTTTTATCAGAGAGACACGCTCGCTCCTTACGTTAAATTAATAAAGTAAGGGCTAGTTTTGCAGAAATTGTAGATAAGATCGTGTTTTATTGCGTTTGTAAGACGCTTGTATTTTATTGAAAACGTAGATGGATTGGTGTCGGTGACAGTATTGAGTGATGTGAGACTCGTTGGAGTCCAGACGTGTTGTGTATGATTGTTTGTAGACTTGAATGTTTACAAACTTAGTCGATGAATGACGACCGTGGTGGCCGGAGTCCTGTCGGATTACAACGGAGTGTAGATCAGGGCTGTATCGAGACGAGACTGTTTTCCTCTGCTTGGCGCGCTGCTTATAAGGGAGTTCGCCCGGAAGTTGGAGAGGGAAAAACATATCATAAAAAATAGTGTAAATTGTGGATTCGTGCTGAATCTGGCGTTGGCGACACGGCTTGTTCCGATGTTTTACCATTGGTGCAGGTAATCAATGTGATGGAGGTACCCGTCCTTCGTTGACCTGGGTTACCTCTAGCGTTCGAGGGCGGTTGTCGTAAGTCATAAAGCTTCGGACTAAACCTTTCAGTAAGAATGTGTGACGAATAGAGGACTCGTAAAAACTCTTGGATGTTCAAGTTGTTTGGCATATGTTAGCAATATTGATTGGTGCGAAACGTGAGAGAAGAAAATTGCTAGACGTTTCTGTTAGTCCGATGGTTTTTACAAGATGCCTACGTGATGTACAATAGAAAAAAGACTTCGTGAAGGGTTCCTGAGAACGTCTTGTCGCGAGTGAGGCTAGCGGGGCGTATGTCCACGATCGCGTAGCACAACGTGTTTTCTGTGAGTTGTTGAGCGACTCAACAGTACGAGAGGATGACGCTTTGGAGGATAAAGGGGTTTCGCGGGAATCTCCACTGACGTGCTATCGGGGCGGAAAACTAAACAGCTCGTTTGCAGCACACGATTAGCTTCGGAGAACGGCTAATGATCATCCGACGTCCCTCGTTCCTCTTTCTGTCTACACCGTCCGGTCCCTGATCTACCGAACGAACGAGCTCCACATCCTCCCCCTCCTCTTCCCCTTTCCCCCTTCACCTAATACCTCTCGCACTGCCGTCACCCTTCCTCTCCCTGGCCGTCCGTCTCTTTCTCCTTGCCTCTCGATTTTCTAAGGACGAGCCTGCAGACGGCTCGAGTATCCCTTTACGTCACGAGTCAATCACCGCACCTAACGCACGTCCGAGGAGCGATGTTAATTAACACATTGCCGTAAGTGCACGTTGACGATTGCGTGCCGAATGGATTGGGTTTTAGCGAGGAAGGTCAACCAGGGCTTGGATGGTAATCCAAAATAATCGACTGGCTGCTAAGGCTTCCCCTGGAAGATTGAGAAGGACGACCGCGTTTGGCAATGGGATCGATTTTCTTGTGGACTTTCCAAGGAATTTCGAGGAACGACATTAAGTAACAAAGAGTAAAGAACAACGGATTCGAGGAGATATTTCTCCCTGATGTATGTCGTCCAAGGCGTTTATCCGGAGACACGGACTCGCCGATTCTTTTTACAAGGCTTCTACTCCCCGGGAGGGGAATTAATTCGGTAAAAGGGAACGTCGTTACTCGTCGTTCCTCGCGCCTTGGCCCTCCCCCTCGACGGCACTGGTTACTGCGACACAAATAGAGCCAGTCGTTTAGCCGCGAGATTACTGGTAATCTTTATTTATAGCCACCGCCCCAGGGAGCCGCGGTCGCGCTAATTTCTTTAATTACCGGCCCCCTCGCAAAAGCTCAGAAGCTTTGATTATGAGAGATACGAGATAAGCCGTGCAAAACGAAGCCGTCGAGGACTACCGACGTGTGCCCGTGAAATCACGTCTCATGGCAATTGGGAATCGAAGAGAAAGCCAGGATATCCCGAGGTTTTTCAGGTATTCAGTGTGGAAAGCTTGATCCGGTGGAAGGCTTGGCAAGAAGCACAACAGCGCTGGAAATCGGATCGGTGATCGACCTCGAAGCCCCGGACAATTCCGATGTGGAAAAGCTTTTCCCGCTTGATGATCGTCCTCGCGGCGAAAAACGGGCGAAACGTTATTACGTCCTCTTTCCGCCGGTGCAAACGATTCTTCTCCGGTTGCTGACAAATCGGAGGTCGTCGCCTTCGCGAGTCGGCGAGCTTTGTTCCCGTCATCGGGGAAAAAACGCGCGGCAAAGAAACGCCCCCGGCTCCCGTCGGATTAATCGGCCGCGGGCTACGTGTGCTCTGCTCCCCTAACGGACATTCTAAAGGGAAAACCACCGGGGCCCCCGTAACGACCGACTTTACACGAACCAGCGAGCCGCTACAGCGAAATACCGGTCACTGGAAATCCAAACTCTTATCGTCGCCGAGGAGCGACTGAATCGACAAGTCGACGATTCTACGTTCTTCCGCAATTTAAACCATTACCAAGGCATCTCGATTAGCCCCTCAAAAGATGTGTATTTTTTTTACGTTCAAAACCACTCGCATTCCTCATAAAAAAAGTATACGAGTGCAATTTTATAGACATTTTTTCCTCTCGTAATGCCTACCTAGGGAAAACACGAGTATGTGCTTATAGCGTAATTAAAGTGTCAAAGTCTTGCCGAAAACGTTAACGAGCAAGAGTTGCCGTTTTTATTTTTACCGAGGACGTAAAGGTCCTTAGCGGGGATCGCTCGCTGCTGGGCGTTTATGCCGAGCCCCTTTTTTGCGTAATCCCCCGAACGTCGGAAAAACCACGCGGTTCTGCGACACGCGAGGCAGGGTTTCACCGAGGATACGATGAGGGGGTGGGAGGGGGGTTGATTGAAAAGCAAACAAATTAACGGGGTGTCGGGGATCGATCGGTCCGTTCCCGCGGACCCATCGACGATTCGTCGCCACTTAACGCGTACGTGCCAGCCGAGCGTTTCAATCCTCCGTGCTGGCGAGCTTTACGATCGGATCCATTGCTAGCCCATGGCCCTCTGCCCCTCCCTGTGCCCCTGGTAATTCGATAATCCGCCGTTTCCGCGCCGATGATGTTACATGTGGCATCGATCGATCGTCAGTTCCCAACAATCCGGTTCTAGCGTCAAACAACGGCCCGATTCTTTATTCTTTTTTCATTCATTATTCCATTTATTTAAAACGTCGATCGATCACTATTATCTGCCGGGATAAATAATCCGACTGGCGAGCGACGGGACATTCAACGTCGCTGACAAGGACATCGCTTTTGTCAGTTTCACGTGGCGAATTTTCAGTGTTTTTCCTCCTCGGCGAATAACGGAAAGCAAACGTACATTGAGCGGGCCCCGTGCAGACGAAGCCGTGTAGGAGTATCTCATTTGGAAAGTGCTGGGAAAGTCGGCAAACCGGTTCTATAAATTTTCAAAATCGCTCTTATCTCGGCGAACGGTCGAGCGGGTAAAATCCTTTGTTTCGACGGCTATTCGCCGAGTGACTCCTGTCCCCGCGTTAATACCCCGCCGACGGCCATTGTAACGCAAGATGTTAATGATGAAACTTTCGTAATTTTCAATGAACGCCGGGAAGCACGGGGTCAGCGGCTTTCAAAGAACCGTGGCTTGTCCGTTTTTATTAGCCCGTCGGCCTGTCCGCGAATTACCGGGACATAAGCACCGAACTTAAACGTACGAGCAGGGCCAGATAAAAGCCGTAAAACTCCATGGTCTCGGCGACGTTAATAAAAATGTTACCTGTACACGCGCGGTCGATTTTTTGCAATTCCTCGGGGTTGGTCGTTTTGCTGTGCCTTCGAGCCGTCGTTCTCGAGTTTCTCGGCGCTTCTTGTTGTAATACGCGCGAACCTTTTGTACGCTGGGCACGCAATGCCGCGCAGCCCCGGAGTGCCAGTAATTTGTCGCAGATCTGCTCGGCGGAGGGCTTTGTAGCCCGCGTTCGCCCTCAGCAAGAGGATTCGGTGCAGAGGTGGGGAGAACTACTCCGGTGCCGGTGGAAAGCCTTCAAACGGAAATGAACCTTCCTCTCGACTCGCCAACGTGGAAATTTCAGCGGCGAGAGGGGCAAAAGAGAGGACGACGAGGAGGCAGGGTAGAGGGGAGGGGGACGGACAGAGGGAAAAACAGCGGCGTCGCGGGCGCCGGCATTTTACAAGGCAGTGAACACGGAAGCGGGTACTCTGCCGAGAATCTTGACGTCTTAACGATTTTAACAAAAGACTTCCGCTTGGCCGACGAGCACCGCGAGGTGAACTCTCGACGATACGAGAGAACCAGTTGCACCGTGGAAAATTCATAGAGGAAGCACAGGATAATGCTCGCTGAAAACTCCCACGGTTTTCTACGGAATCACCAGAAACCTTGGGGGAACACGGAACGGTCGGCTGTAAATAATTATTCAGGTAGAGCTGGGATGGAGGAGGGTGGACCTATCACTATTTACCGCAGATCCTCCTGGCGAGAAACAAATGTTTTTTCGAGGCCGACGACGGACCTTCGGCCCCGGGTCGACGTAAAGCAGGGCAATAACAATAACAGCGAACGAGCGCGGTATGGCATAATTCCGAATGCAGATGGCCGCGGAACCGGGCGGGTTGTATCGGATTTAGGCGTTCTTGCCGTCCCTCTGACGCCATTAAGAGCGTCGGGGAGATAGAGATTCGCCCGTAATCCGGGAACGGACGTTTCCGCTGGCCGGTTTTTCTCCACGGAAGATAGCGACGCTCGAGGAAAAATAGGATCGGGGAATCGGCGAATCCCAGGACCCGATGTCCTAATCGTAACTAACGTCGCGAGGAAACTTACCCGGTCGGATATGTATAACGGTAATACGGTGTTTTAGCACTGAAAAATTCCCTCGCGCATCTCGAGGATTTTATTCCCTCCCATGGCTCGTCCTTTCCAGTTTATTTTAATGGAACGGACTTTAAAGGGACGCGATGAAAGGACCCGTGGACCACTAGTTCGACCTCAATTAAATATTAATGTAATCATTGTTATCATAAGGCTACCCAGCTCGTCGTATTTGCATAAAGGTCATCGCACGTGTGTTAGTGTGCGTGTCTCTAATATGAACCAACTCGGTAATGGCAGTCGCAGCGTTGATGTAATTAGAGGATAGTAAATTAATCGAGTATGGTTGAACGTAACAGCGGGAATTTCCATGCGACGGAAATCGGGTCGATGATTTTTTCAAATAACGCGAAATCTTTGCTTTGCAGTCGAGCGAACAAACAATCGTTCATGTTCTTAACGGCGCTAGGGGTTTGGCTTTTGTTTAATAATGACGGAGATTAATCTACGTAGAAGCAACTACAGCGTATTCCCCCTTTCTCCCTCCTCCTCACTCTTTTACCTCGCGAGTTTCAATGCTATCTCAATTCACTGACCTAGATTAGAATGTACACTCCCGTAATTCCCGCTTAAAGCTGCCTACGTTTTACTCTCAATTTTGTGCTCCTGCGCCTAGAATTTTCCTATAAACGCTACACACAGTGGTTCTTCCGTATAACGAACTTTATGCAAGGTTTTTGATAATGTACAGAAGGAGACTGATGAGTGTACAAAATGCTTATCCTTTCGACTATTTCTATTTGCTGTGCGCTCTATTTGCTGTCTGTGCTGACTTTTTAGTTGAGTGGTGTTGATTCGCTGCACGGTCTAACGTCAGAGAGGATCGAGGGAGAGGCGCGTGAGAGGTAAAAACTCTGTGGTAGACGTAGGGGTGAATCTTTTCGTTGGAACCGATTCAGTCTGCCGAGTTGACAGAGTGCGGGGGTCGGCGAAAACCGCGGCTCTCGGCACAAAGGGAGGAAAAGGAGAAAAACGAGGTGGAATTCACCGACGGCCAGTTTCATCGCCATTTCTGCCCCCGCCGTTGCCGCCGTTGGGGCGGGACAAGTTAATTACCGAATCCCACGTTTTTCCGTGCCATTGTAAAACCGAGCGATTCGTGGAGTGAAGGAGGGGGGTTGGCAGAGGAAACACAGTCGTTACGCGCGAGCGCGCACTTCAAAGAATTGCAGAGCCAGAGGCATCGTGCGCCCGGAAGATTCAGTATTAAATTACTTCCATATCCCCCGACGCTCGGCGTCGTTCGTCCGCTTTAACTATTACGCCGGCAGAATCGATCGCAGTGGCAGGACAGGAGATTCGGTTCCCTCGCAAAGCTTCGGCGATTCTTTTGTCGGCCGCTTCACTCAGGAATTTTCGTAGTAACTCGCAAAGTTTGAAAATGAGCGATCATTTCGAGGCGTTATAATGGGAACACGAGGAGCCATTTGAGGGTAAAAGTGCAGCGGATTCCGATGAAGTCTCGTCTTTTGCTATTCAGCGCACGAGGTTCCCGCGATGTTCTTATCGGCGGGGCGTGCGTAGACACGTAAATCACACTCGGCTGAGCAAACGGATACCTTTCTGAGTGTTCTTGCTTTCAAAGTGAACAAGATTCCCGCAGCGGTTAAAAGCAAACACCGAGAAGGAGGAAGACGTGCGACGGACTTTCCCGTGTTTCCACAGTCCCGTGTCTCTTGTCTCGTTCACCTCGATTTCCTTCTCCCCGGGTATTCCTCCTGTTGGGGAAGAGTGGGAGGGAGATTTGCCGGGTTCCCCTTCCTTTGGCTGGTCTTCTGGGTCGACCTTCGTCAGACGGACAGGTGGCGGCGGCGGCGGCGTAGTCGCACTTTTATTACTCTCGATGTCCCTGCGGAGCCAGGAACGACCGGGACCCGTGGAAATTGGGGAAATAGAAGGCGCGCAGGAGAAGGACGCGACCCGTGGGGCTTGGCCGAGGTGGCCGTCGATTTATGGACTTCCGAATTCCGCCACGAGCAAGTCCGCGAACGACGGCCCGGCAGGGACGAACCCCTCGACGAAACAACGTCCACGAAATATTAAAGGGGATGAACCTCGGCGACGCGGCTCAATCCTCGCGAGTGACTCGTCAGGTTCCACCTGGTTCTCGGCAATTTCCCAGCGAGAATCGCCTAGAACCGGGCGTGCTTTCACCGCGAAATTTCAGCGAGGGTGCACGCCCCGTCGGAGCGGCACTCGCGACACTTTGACGCGACGAAACAGAAACGACGAACACGGGGCGGTAAATAAAAGACCGTGACGAGGGTAAAGCGGACGAGCTCGCCGGGCCTGGCACTCGGAGAAATAAAAATCCGGCCCGGAAAGCCAATGAAAAATGGATGCAAGATACCTGTCTACGTCCTACTTCGCCGGACGCTGTAAAACTTTGCCGTTTAAAGATAAGATGAATAGTGCTGAAATAAAGATAAAGCTCAAATAAACTAAGGGATAAAGGCTGCGTCGGGCATGGGGGGGGGGGGTATACAGGTATTAGGTAAGCGAGGAAGCCAGGGAAAATATTAATGGTGGAAATGCCTGCCGTCCGACCCGGCCACGCCACAGCCAGCCAAGTTTATCCTGCTCGGTCGGCTGTCACGCGCCTCCCGACTTCTGCGAAGAATCGCTAAGTAGCTCGTTTCATCGCGACGCCGGGATTTTACTGGCGGAAACTTCGAAATGAAACGGGCAAGCCGGGGGAGATACACGGCCGGAAGAGACGGGGACGAAGAACGTCGGGCGGACAAACAGCGCCGGATGACCGAGTTATCGAATTTTCCTATCTCCAAGCACCCCTCTTATCGCCCCGAAGCACCGCGAGAGGTGAAGCGGAGGGCACCTCTCCCCCCCCCCTCCCCTCCCCTCGCACGAGTCTATTTGGCTTTCCGTTCGGCGATTTTCCTACGCACGCTTTCGGAAATTTAATGGGAAGTCGAAGTTTGCGAATTAGCCTCGCGTCCATGGCAGAGTTCGCGCGGAATAGGATTTGTTCGGTTGGCTGAAAAGCTTTTCATAGCTGGCCGATGAAAAATAGCGCGTAAAAGAGGTAGGAAATGGTTTTCGTAAACTCCTGGGTAGGAGGCCATTGTTTTCGGATTAACTTGCCTCGCTTCGAGCTGTATTTTCGTATCTTATGAAATATTTACTTGTACTTATTTAACGAGCTACTCGTCCGGCCGATTCAACTGTTGAGAATCGCAAAATAAGCTTCCCCGTTGTACGCTTCGAAGCTGCACGTAGTTTTCCTCGGCTCACGGCGAGCGTTGTACAGTGTTTCCTTCGCCCGTTACCCCAGCCCGCTGTTCGTTCGTGCCGAACACCGTGGATTCTGCTGTGCCGATCCACCCGTACACCCCCTGTTCGTGTGCACAACGTCATTCGCCTGGGCGAAAACATCTCCCGGGCCCGTAAATCTACCGAGAGAAAACGTAACGCATCGATCTGCCACGCTTCACAATCCGCGCTAATTGCCATCGTATACCTTACGTCCGCAAGTACGATTCCCGTAAACAAATCCCCCCACGGCAAACAGAAGTCTCGCAGTCGATGCAATATCCACCCCTCAATTCCCGCTCGTCCTATCCCTCGGCGGGCGATCCTCTTTTTTATCTGTCCCGTTCAATCTCGGTTACATCGGGACGCGCTGGTAAACAACGTGAAACGTAATTCTCCGCGTCGTGTGTCGGCAGGCTTTAATAACGAATTCGTAAGAATTTTTTGTCACTCGTACTGCTTCGCCCGCGCGATACCGGGTAGCCATTTGCCGAGGGGCAGGGAAACAGGAAGGGTAGAGGCGTAAAGAGGGTCCTGAGGAGAAAGGGCCGACAAATTGCGAAATTAAAGGAGGAGGAAGAAGGCAGGGAGCAACTATTGTGTGACGTTCGTAGGCACCTTGAAACGCGGATCCTCAAACAACTCATGGCAATTAACTCGGGTCCATTGTTTTATGCGGGCGGGAAGGAGCGGCTTTCAGAGCAGTCGACAATGCGAGATTACGGGGAACTGATAAATTCCCTTCAATCATCCCTGTATGACGATTTTTCACGTGTAATTCCGCTGGACTTTAAGCCCTTTATGCCCGACGGATTTATCTGGTTAAAGCGATAAACAGCGCCTTCCGTTAAGTAGGTCCATAAGTTTGGCGCGTGGAGTTCTCTTTTTCCGTGATAAGAGTTGACTTCATTTCCGCACCGTCGCTGGAATTTTCTCGGTTTTAGCGAGAACCGTCGTTCCATCGGTTCCTCGTGGGACTTCGTTTTACCGGGGATTCAAGTTTCCGCGGGGCTAATGCGCGTTGTTCCGTCGTTTGGCGAGAAAGCCGAGGCACGAGCCTTAATCGAGGCCGGCCTCGAGTTACCGGTAATTGTAATTCGAGAAGACGGAGTAGAAGAAGAAGAAGGGATTTTCTCCGTTCGATCATAGGCGATTAAAGTCCGCTGCAATTCCGGCCGATCGATCACCGTCAGCAGCGCCAGTCACCGTCCATATGGCGCGTCCAAGGACGAGGAACATTCGTAACCCGAGGAAACGAATCTGTCCCCTTCGCCGGGACCGGCGGCCAACGATCGACGGCTGGGGAAGGGAAGGAGAACAATCGGAGAAACGCGAGGAAGGAAAAAAAGGGGTGAAACGGTAGGAAAGTTTCGGTGGGTATCGACGAAATAAATTTCGCGGCTGGCCGGAGTCGATGTAATTTGGCGAGTTGCCTTGATTGACAGGCGAAAGGGCTTAGAGGCCGAAGGCGATAGGTCGAGAGCCCGAGAAAAAGACGAATCTGGCTAAATAATACTTCAACTTTGATCGGCGCCCCCGCGGCTGACCGTTCGGATAAAACGTTTCCTCTCCACTTCGGCGGATGTTTAATTAATCGAAAGATATACCCCCCCCCCCCCCACTCCCCGGGGGAAACTTGGATATAACGGAAAATCTGTCAATGCTCAACGGATTCGAATGAGCTTTTAATCCATCAACTCTCGTAGACCTTTTTCCCTCACGTCACGTCGGCCGCGATGATTTACCTGTGTCCGCTCGAATGTGTGGGTAACTTGGAGAAGGAAGTTTCGGGAAAAGCGCAAAGGTCTGGATGGAAGTAATCAAAGAGCACAGGATCCAAGGAAACCCCTTGCTAGAAACAAGGCCGGAACTTTCGGCTACGCCCATTTCCGCGACTAACTTCTAATCTTTCTGGCAATGTCGGCAGGCGCGAAGCACCTCTAAAAGGGTATACACCTTGATCCGATTGTAGCGCGAGAGGAGTTCGCACGGCTGGATCCCGTCGCTCCGCGAAATCAGCTTCGAATTTACTGGCGACTTCGCCGAGCGGGCGGTAGTAGTGGGGGGAGGGGAGCGTAGTTAGTTTCCTTAAGAGTGAATCCAGGGCCGGGGTTCACCCGTTAATAGGTTGCTCCGCTCTCGCCGTGCGCAGAAGTCATCCGCTAAACTGCGAAACTTCGGAATATGCTAATTTCACGGCTAATTCTAATGTTTCTGGGGGAAGCTGCGCCGCGGATCCAATGAAATCCCGGAAGTTCAACAGCGACGTTACTCAGGGTGGTCAGGTAATTAACCGCCGGCGAAGTACTTAATGAAGTATTCGCCGTGGGAGCGGCTAAATTACGGCGGGATACGCGTGCAAGTTATATAACGATATGCTTACCGATAGTTTGAGTACGGTGAATCGAGCTGGCCCTCCCCCTCGTTTCCGTCGAATATCGTTTTGTTTTCCCCCCATCGGAAAGCCCGCGGGTACATCTCCGCGCATTGTTTGCCCGTCTTTCGAGCTTGCCAAGAACTTCCGGCAGTGAAGCTCAAGTTTGTAAGGCGTAACACTATTTTCCGCGGTGCATTGAGGATCTACCGTGCATTCTTCTCTGGGAATCCGGAGTTACGACTGCTGTTAATCCGGCAAGTAGCTTTGAAAAGCCGTAACGTCCGACGCATAACGCCGGCCAGTCTTGAACGTGTCTGGAGTAGAAGTGTGAGGAAGGAAGTGGTAAGTAAGAGCGAGATAGTTTGCCCCGTAAACGGAATAAACGGGGCATAAAGGCTGGGAGATAACCGATCTCCGCGGAGAAGGAAAATCGCGGGACTATGTGATAATGTCTGCGGTCTCCTTATCAAAGGGTTCTTTGGCCGTTGTACCGCTCGCGTCGTTACGTAAAAATTTACCTACAAATGAGGCAACCCGGCGGAGATAGCGGCGCAGCTGGATAATGCCGGAGAAAAGGGGGAAACGGAGAAGCGAATGCTTTCTCGGCTTGTTTGACACGCCCCTCGTTGCTTATTTGCCCGCTGCAAACGTTTAGCACGGCGTCACTATTAATTTCTTCCCGACGGTGCCCCCTTCGTCCCGACAAAGAGGATCGTCCTTTTAATTCCACCGTTAATTTCTCCCCTTGACGATCCTCTTCACGGAAGTCCAATATCGGGCCGAATGGGAAGCGAAGCACGGTGTGTCTCTATTTCGCTGAAACTGATGATATCGCGCCAGTCGAAGACACGGGAAACGTCGCGCAGGTCCGATCGATTGGCATCTATGCACCGGAAGTAGCCGTATTGTTGGCCGCCGGGGGCGGTACGTGCGCGATCGCTGCTGTATTTTATAAGCCCTGCGACAAATCGGAAACTACGTGCCGACACCGTTGCCCACGTGAAACATGGCCTCGTAAAATGATACGTCAAGACGTTCGAGCACGGAATAGACGTAAAAGAGACTGGCAAAATAAACGACCTTAATCACGGCTAAACGATGAAATTCTAATGCAATGCCACTGTTACTCGTACAAGAAACATCGTAGGTACGTTAATTCTAATCGCAATGTGGGAAAGAGGGCTGGACCAGCAGGTCTGTTTAGCTGGATTTCCGCAAATACCAGTACCGGCCGTGTAGGGAGATACACATGAGCTTTAAAGAGTCCTCTCGTGAAGGAGAGGATTTCGAAGAGCATTAAACTCCGCCGGTGGATGTGGAGTACGGCGAGCAAGCCGATTATTTCCGCGGTCAGTGCTGGCAGGGGAACTGCTCCGCATAAACGGGGGATAGTCGCTTTTGCCCGGAAGAGCCGTTTCTTAATGAAAACGTTGCCAGGGCCTGGCTCTATCGTGTTTGTAAGGTTGACGAGGCTGAATTTCGCGCGAGACGCGAGGACCCAGCTGGCTGTATCTATGGAAATGATGGCTCATCGATCGAGCAGATTGAATCATCCGACTCCTCCCCTTTCGCCCTTCGTCCCCCGACGTCGACAACGTCCGTGATTGTGTCGACTGAGGAATGCAATCCCCATCGAACGGCGTAACTGTGATTGAAGATGAAACTGACTCCCTCTGCGGACTCTCGGCGACAGATCGTTCCTTCCGCTCCACTTTCGCAGGGGCAAACTGCCAGCCGGTCTATCGCGCCAGACACCGTCGTCTTCGCAAGAACGTTAATTACGGTAATTACCAGACATCTGGCATATTTCGCCGGTCGCACGATCATCCAGGGAAATGTTATGGAGCGCTCCGAGACTTTCGACTTCATCATCTCGCTCGACGTCCTACGTAAGAACGAAAATTTCAATAAAACTTGGCGCAGTCTTCCGTGCAATATCGTCAGCCACGAGTATATATGCGCGTACGTGTGTGTGTGTGTGTAGACGTGCGTCGATATTCGTGAATCCTTAAAAACGACTTGAGCGATTGATAGCTCATTTTCGACCAATATTTGCATCCGTCTACCCGATATCATGTTCAGCCTGGCACATAGAAGCTGCTGTTATGGGGAATATCGCAGGCCGCGCTGCGCACGTACGAAAGCTATGTACTTTATAATATCACCGAGAAACTGGCGCACGGGTTGATATTGCGGCTAGGCGGACGAAACAGTTATATCCGTGTTCTCGCACTCGGCTAATATTAACGTACCTACGAACCACTCGATTGTTCCTGCAAAGACGAGCAATTTCATTAACTGCCGGGGATAATTGCCAAGTATAGGAGGAACTTCTGGGACCGAGTGTCGAAGATTTTCGTCGATGAAAATCTGCGCTCCTCGGAGAACCGTTCGACGAGGTCTGCTAATTAAACCGACCAATCGGAAGTTCCGGACGCGTACACGCGTCCGGTTAATTGCTCGAATTATTCGTGAGGAACGTCACTGGCGGCCGGAACGCGTGCAATAAATGGACCAATGGGAGGAATAAATTAATAAGGTTGCATGCCAACGGCAATTAGAGGAATTCATAATCAAAGCCCGTAGACGCTTGGAACGTCGTTTCGAGGCGAATGGCGTGCGCGCACTGTCGTCCGAGTTTTACTGGAACACGCATAGAGTAACCGTACAGGGGCTTTCCCTTTACGTTATTACGTGCCTAGCGCAGCGATTGTGTCACACGCAAGAACGATCCTAGTTGAATCAACTCGCTCGCATAAATTTGAATCCCTAATACCCTCACCTCCATGCCCGTACTCGTGCAAATTCTAACGTTTCCCTACGCAATACGCGCCTGCTAATGTAAGCGACTTTGTGCAAAGGCCGGGGGGGTAAAGGGACGGGGAAAAGCTCGACTGGAATTGTCAAACTTTCTGTCGACAGTGAATTTTCAGGCATTTTCCTTGTCACTACGTTTTAACCGTGCAAATTCCCGGGGCAACAACTTTTCTAAATGTTCACATACCCCGCGGAAAGAAGAAAAGCCCTGTGCAATGTCAGAAATTTCTTGCGAGCATCGGTCCGATAATGTCGAAAAGTTGGCGTCACCGTGGAACCCGAAGGAATTTTGAAAATTATCAAATTACCGGGCGATGTCGTAAAGCGTTGAAAAGCTCCGGTTTTCGAGCTTTGCTATTCCCCGAAGCTCTCGACGAGGTGTTTAGCGCGTGTAGGGAGTTGGCTTGCGCTTAGACACCTCGAAGCTTTTAGTTTCCGCAGTTTCCGGGCTAATTGAATCGTCTCGCGCGAGCACCGAGAGTGTCCCGGTAGGACGGAAAATTCCAGTTACAGTCTAACCTGGCACGTAGGAAACCGGTATAGGGAGTGCCGCAACAAGTTCATAAAGACAAATCCGTGTGAGCAGACGACGACTCGCAGTCACCATTCGGGGGGGGGGGGGGGGGCGATGAAATCCGCTTTGCACGGACTCCCGGAGAATCTTGTGCGATATTTTCCGGGTGCGTGGCCACCGCCGAAGACAGCCGGAATATTGGCGGAGTCAATGAATGGCCCTTTTGTTCGGAAGTTCGCTTTGAAACAGCGGCCGATCGGGAGAAATCAGGAACGTCAACGGTTTCGTCGACTTTCCGGCTGCTTCCCAGGGCGATTCACTCGGCTCGAATGATTGCCAATTATACGGGATTTCTTAACCCTGCGGGACAAAGACCGTCGGCGCAACTGGCCCGGCAAACTTGCCCGTTAATTAAATTCGCCGAGCCGGAGAGCTTTCTCCCCGCGCGAAAGAATATCCGATCTCCGTGGCTGCCCTCCTACCGATTTTCAACCCTTCGTCCGTCGGCCATCAATCGTTTGGAGAACCACAAGAAAACTGTACGTCCAATGGCAGAGAGGTGGGGGGGGAGTGGGCGGAGATAATCATTTAAACTCCCTGCAAATGCCGCTGGAGAAAAGCAAAGTCCTGTATTTGCCGAGTGGCTCGGGAAAGTGAGGCCACGGCGGGCCATTACCAGAAAATACTTCATACGGCTAATACGAAAACAGCAGTAATTTGTAACGAGCAGAAATAGCCGCGGTTGGAATGGGAATGAAAGACCGACGACAAAGGTATCCCTGTTTCCGTGGAAGTCCCTCAATTACAGGTCGCTAGACAGCGGAACGAGAGGTCGCTGGAGAAAACTGCAGCGAAAGAGCAAGTGCGGTGGAAGAGGTAAAAAGCGTGGGTAGAAACGGCAATGCGAGAATGGAGCGGGCGAGAAACGGGTCGACGAGTTAGCGGTGAAAATTCTCGAGAAAGAGCAGGGCTACGAGTGCACAAAGCGGTTGCTAGTAACGTCATGATTCGCCGTCTACTCGTTAATTTCAGCCGGCGAACTAAACGGCCTGGCCACTACCGGAGAAAGAGGGAGAAAGAGAGGGGGAAGAGGGGTAGGGTGGGGGTGGATTCCAGTTACGTGGTTACGCGTGACCGTCTTGCCACCTGCTCGCGACCTGGCCAACCCACAATGCAATCCTGTCGCTCAGCATTACATTTAGCTGGGCGGGGAAGGAGAGATGCAGGCTGAAATCGTTCGAGTTAATGAAAGGCCGAAAGGGTAGAGACGCTGACGGGGCAACTACCACCGTTATCGTCTGCACGTGGATTCGACCACGGACGAAGCACCGACACGTAAACCGAATTTCCCGCACGGACGTAAACACGTTCTTCCCCCGCCCGAGCTACTGGGAGGAAAATTGGAAACCCCGCTCCGACCTACGAGTGAAAAAGTCCGACGTACCTGAGGACTACACTTTGACGATTTACGTCTTTCGGAAATGACGGAGTCCCTGTTTTCACTGTTGACGAAACTTCACAATCAGTATGGATCTAGACTCACGTTGACGAACTTTCCAGCGCGAGGTGTTCAACACGCAAAGCCGGAAAATAGTCGTACGATCGTCGATTTTTCCGCGCTGGAAAGATACCTCCGGGATTTCCCGGGGCGTAAGAATCCCGGAGTTTTAAAAAAAGGAAACATATTCTTTTACCGTCCGTTTCCGGGCGTAGTTTCTTCGTTACGCCGATGATCCGGTTTCTAACGAAGGCACTGCCTGTGTCTCGCGTAACGAAACTCTTCTTTTTACGTTGCGCCAATGTTTCTACGACTGTGAGGACGTAACCGGAAGCCCGTGGATTGCGTTCTTTTACAGCGCCGGGAGAATTCGTTGGCGCGTCGCGATGGTGCCGTTGGAGAGTCGTAAAATCGCGTGTCGGTCTGTTCGCAATCCGAGGAATGCCCTTCGCGGGGGATCGGAGGATGGCAAAAGTCGAACGCGTTAGCGAAAACCTCGAAAACGGGGGAAAAGTCTCATTAGTCTTAACGAGCGAGGAATAAAGGCACGTCATTCGACACGTTCTAATAAGTTTCCAGCTCGAAACCGGCTCGTTTCGTAATCACATGAATTCTACTTTGCGGGAAAGAATACTCGAGAAAATGGGTAACTGCGCATTCAGACAACGAGTCGTATGGAACTAACTGTCAAAGTTCGTCCTCGCAATGCGCTCGTTAATTTCCACGTCTAACGACCCTCGACCGCGTTACCGCATAAAATACTTTTTATTTAGCTACTACGGGCGCTATGAAATTAGTCAAGATGCATGACAGTCTCTCATAAAGGGATGTGCGCATTATGTGCCAGTCTCCAGTGGTACGTGCAAGCCGTTCTTCTTTTATGCCCCTTGGAAATATCTGAAATTTAGTGCTGCAAGTTTGAAAATGCCATGGACGAGAGCGGCTCCTATTTAATTAAATGTAACGAGGTTATTCCGTTTTAATAGACATTTTATAACGGCCCGTGGAGTTTGCGGATAATTCTTTATAAGTTGCCCGCGCGCAAGAAGTATAGACGCTTTCGCGGACGATGCTGAGCGTTGTAGCGTAATATTTTAGCTGGTCCAATTAAAAAGAATCAGCCGTAGGGTAAAACCCGTCGGATTTCGCGGGGCTTTCAGTCTCCCCGGCTCATTTCCGGCAGTCTTCGACGAGCAAAGCGCATTATCCTCCCCTTTCCACCGTGTCTTCGGTAGATCAAACAGCTCGGATATCGCGAGGAGGTGAATCGGCCAAAGGACTGTCTGCGCTTCGTCAAGGAAGGGTCCCACCACGTTTCCGCTAATAAGGCTTCGTCGTTGGCCCGTGCAAACATCGCCGGAGACTGAGCCCTCGCCTACGCACGGCCCGTTGGATCTTATTAGAACTTACGAGGATTCCGGATGATCGAGAGACCTCGCGCCATATCCGGGATTAAGATGAGCATAAATCTGGGTCGAGCCATAAATAAACCTCGCCCACACCGACGGGAAATCCAGCATTTCCTTGTCTCTCCTTCGCGTCCGGCTTCCCCGCACAATGTCGATATCCCATGGGCGATGTTTAAACGTGCTCGTCTCGTGTGCGGACCGCAGGAAATCCTCTCTGTTATTTTTTCGCCCGAGTGCACGCTGCGACGTCTTTCCGCGGGAGTTCATCGATTATGTCGCGGAGATCCGTGCTCTCCTTTCGTCGTTCTTGGGAAAAACATGAAAGACCCGTCCTCCGAGTTGCCGAGTAAACCAAACGGAAAGTCAACTTGGACCGAGGAAAATCCTCGTCCTTCTCGTGAACGTATCCGCGGCTGGGAGGAAAGATTTCTGCGAATATTTCCCGAGCAGGGAGGGAGGGGGGGGGGAAGTAAAATTCGAGGATATCGAATACCTCGCGTGTTAACATGGCAGTCCATTAATTACGGAGGGTTGATGAGGTCGACCTGGCGGCATTATAATCTCCTGAAACTCGAACGAAACGCGATATTCGTATCCCGCGCGACGCGATTACCGTCGCCCCTGGCTATCGCGCTAATGTGGGTATTCATTTGCGGAAAATTACCGGGCTCGTTATACGCGCAATAACGATAGTCCCGGGCGTTCGCGTGCTATGTATAATGCCGTGTAAGTTATAATCCGCCAAGTACAGGGCAACTTACTCCGACCCGATTTACCTTAACTCGCTGCAACCTAATTGTTGCAGGTTGTCGTAAGGTATTTTAACCCAATTAGCGCGTACGCGAAGGCGGGGCCAACGTGGCAGGAAGGAAAGCATCACGCAGCTGCCGCGGACATGAAATATGTGGTAAGCGAGCGTACGGTGTATGTTCGATAGGGCGGAGGAAGACGGAGAAACAGGGAGAGAGGGAGAGAGAGGAGTGAGAGGTGGGTAACGAGATCGCGATAGGAGGTAGGTGGTACTGAAAGAAAGGGGGATGAAGCACCGATAGGAAGAGAGGGATGGGTAGACGTAAATACGAAGCCATGGAGAGAGTAAGAAGGGGAAATCCTAGCCTCGGTGTAAGTCTCCGAGGAAAATCGAGGAAACGTGGAAAATGAAGAAATTCAAAGCGGAGCTCGTGAGTGGCCGCAATGGCGGTGGAGAATGCTTGCCACGCACCTGGCACGGGCCGGCAGTTTTATCAACTTTTCCAAACGGATGGCCGGAACAAAGATTAGCTCGTGCAGAGTACCGGCCAGCGGCCGAGCACTCGTTTCTTTAAGTTCCGAACTTTTGGGATTAGGGCTACTCGGTGCCCAGTAATTCACCGCGGGGAAAGTCCGAGTGGACGAGGGTAGATTTTTCACGACGTGTAGCTTCGCTACACGGCTTAATGAAGAGAAAGCAAGGGACTGTCTGACCTTTCCTACTTTACACGAGATAAAATCAGTCCTTCTTTAAATCCTTATCAGCCGCGATCGCTTTCACGTTGACTCCCATACAGCCGGTACCTGCTTTCAGCGTAATCTTTTGAGAGAAATTCGTGACGAATTTCCAAGTACCGAGCGCCGAATTCGTTTCACGGCTGGGGCAAGCTATAGTCTCGGAAACATTGGTCAATGGAATCCGCGGACGGACGGGTGAGTCCGGTGTATACGTGCCGGTCCGTGCGGCCGTTTTGACGTCAGCATGCCGCAATTACAGTGTTCCGCCGATGGTTTTCGAGGCGGCATTAACCGCGGAAAATCCACGTCGCTGTTAACACGCCGGGATGAATCAGCCGGTGTCAAATGCAGATAGTACAAGTATGCCGTACACGTTTGGCCGGGCGTGCATTCGCTCGCGAGCCAGCTCCATTCCCGGGGCTTCCCATAATTGAATTACCGTACAAGCCAACAGTGTAGTCCGTATGTCGAATAATGATCCCGGCGATCAACGGGTTAGGATCTGTTAACGCTCGGAATATACGCGTCTATCCCGCGAACCCCCTGTCCAATATTTCAAAACACGTCTAGGCTAGCCCGGCCGGTTGATCCACCGACACTGCCGGTCAGATTAGAGCCGATAACACCCTCGTGCCGTGGATCTCTGCCACGAGCTTTCACCAAGGCCGATTAGACGAGAAAGCAAATTCCCACGTGCTTGGAAAAAACATATTAATGCTCTCCCCTTGCGCCGGGGAAAAAGTCAATCCGTTATTGCTGCATTCGGGGTAAATATCTTTGTGATAATACTGCAGGGAGTGCGGGTCGATTCGAAAGACGTTACTCCGCTTTATGAGAAATCCTAATGGATATATCAGTACCTTCGAGGACCGCGGGGGAGGGTGAAACTCCAGCCATAAGCCTCAAGCTGTTACGCTTCGTTTCTGCCGATCCTCTTTTCATAAACGATTCGCCTAATGGTGTTTTATTACGGGTGCATTACGGGGCCGGTAGAAAAACGACGCTCCGACGCTTTATCGGTGTTTTGGGCGGGGTCCTTTGGGAGGATTCGAAAACTATTCGTGACGTAATTACGTGCACGAAAGCGGCTCCGGGAAATTTATTGAAACACGGCTCATTTCCATGCGGGTTTAGCTCGTCAGGAACGCCGAGCAGATGACGCGACGAGGTTTCTCTGTGCGGGAACTTTATTATGCGAACCCCGAAGCTTGAATCATAAATTTAATATCGCTTGTTAAAAGCGTCGCTTGATCCGAGACGCAAGAAACCTCACGGTCCAGCGCCAACGATTCCCATCGTGGCTTTACGACGCGTCGGGAGCCAAATACCTCTTGTCCCGGGGAAATCGTGAAATACGTTGCTCGCGTTTGCCGTTTCGCGCGAGCTTGAGATCCCCTGTCGCTCATATTGCAATACCTTGATAACCGGTTTTAGCGGAACGCAGATTGGAGCGTATCGCCGGCTACCGTACGAGTATTTGCTTCGCAACATTTCCAGCATACGGGAGGAAATATTGTACGGTATACCGTGAGTGCATGAACGTATCGGCGTTTTTAGAAAACGACTTTCCGAAGCGACGCATCGGATGACTCGACTGATACGTCGTTCGGGAAGAAAGGTTTTTTAATTTCATGACGCGCACAGGGGGGTTCGTAAGGACGATGTCGATAGATCGTTCCCGACGTAATCCTACTTTCCTGAATATCCCGTGGAGCTTCCTGCGGCGGACCTTACTTACCCCCCTGGCCCCCCCTCTTCACGTTCTCCGTCCTCTCTCTTACGTGCCCCGCTGCGTCTGAAAGCATTGTTGCAGTATCTACGTGGCCCGTAATATTGGCTGTATATCACGATTATATCCCGGATGGCACGGTCGATACATCGTCCCCCCGCGGTAGTACGTAAAGCTCGCGACGGTTTTATGCAGGCCGTTAGCAGGGCAATGGTCCATTTTTCCAGGGCCGCCGGAATAACGTTTCCTTATCTCCCCGATGCAACCGGGCGGGCGCGGGAGTGCGACTCCGGTGCGCTTTTAAGTCCGAAACGGTTTCGCGCGTCGAACTGCAGTCGGACGAGTGTAGCCAGAAGGTTCGCCGATAAGGCCGGAAACAGCCGGTGATGTTTTGCCCCAACTACCTAAGAGACTGGAAGGAGATTGCTGATTTATACGGCCAGTCCTGGGGGGGAAAAAGGGAGGAAAGAGGTCTTTGATGGGTCGAAAGGAAATGCATCTACAAGAAAATTCCGTGGCAAGTGTATTTCACTGGGAAAGCTCCATTTTACCGGCTTCCAATCGAACGGGACACGGCCGGAACTGTTCTTAGCGTTTACCTTACGCCCGGCGATGTGCCTTTGAGTCTGATGTATTTTTCAGGACGGTTCAGTGAAAAAAGGAAGGACTGCTGCTGTCGCGGGCCAGCCCGGGGAAATGGAAAGCCCCAGTCGGAGAAACGAACGGACATTAACCGGACGAGGCGCAATCGGAGTGGGGAAGAGTTTGCCAGTGATCGATGATATAATTTGATTCACCCTCCCGATACCCGGCGCGAATAACTTCGCCGCGAGAACTCGGGGAGTGCGGATTCGGGAGGGGGGAGGGCTGAAAATGGGCTTAGCGGCGGCGAAAGCGTTTTGGCAATTCGTGGGGATAATGCTGGCCCTGGGATGTAGGTCACGATCGTTATTACAAAAGGAGGAGGGGCAGGGGGGATACGTATTATCGGCAGATAAGGGAGAAACGCGTCGGAACGTCGGACTTGGCCGACGAGAAAACAGGACCCACCAATGAGACAGAGGGAAAAACTTTGCACTCCGGGTCTTTTTTAATCATTGCTCGAGGGTTTAAGCGAGAATTTAGTGAAACGCGAACGACACATTTAAATGTACTTTCGTTTGCTAAAAAATTCATCGAACATCCCGAGCGACGGATCGGTGGAAGATACTTTGGCCAATGCACAGCCGGCAGCGGAGTCGGACGAAAAAGATTACGAGCAGCCTTACGTCCCGCGCTCACACGTGTCGCTGGGAAACCGCTGTTACGTCGACGGTAAAAAATATTCTCCGTTCGCGCGGTTACCGAACGATCCCGTCGTTCCGGGGGAAACTATTCTTCCGGCGGGCTCTTTCACTTAAGAAATGGAAACGGGGGGCGGGGGGAGAATAAAGCCGGCGGTGACGGTCCCTCCTCCTCCCCCTCCCCCATTCTACGGCATACGTAATGGCGCAGCGGCAGATGTGAACGATGAAGCAATGCAGAAGCAATACGGTGCAGGATACGGCACGATATGTACCGTGCATGATCCGCCATGCACGGGAGTTCTTATGCGATAAGAAACCCACATTTTAGTCGTGATTGAATGCAGCCCCAGCCGCGAGTTAAAGGAAATATACATGCCCGCCGGATATCACGTTCGACCGCCTATGCGGAAGCTGGCGCGCGTGCGGCTCTATTTGCATCTTCTTCAAGATTGGATACGCTTTACAGCGGCTCGAGTTTAAAGTGCAACGCCTCACTACAGAGTTCGCCCCCCCTCCCCACTCCCTCGGCCACGATATAAAGTACACCGGTTGCCATCTGCTCTATGTGCACGCGCTTCTTGATATACGCAAATCGAATCTTCCTCGTCCGACCAAAGATCGAAAGTCCTGAAATTCAAGTTACGTCGTACTTAAAAGCCGAAACGCCGCTGAAATTTTACGGAGCAGTGCGTCAGGACTTTCAACGTCTTTACTCGCGAATAATAATAGGTACAATTAAGCGGCGTTTGTCAATAGGGTTTCGTGGGTTACGTAAAATTGAAAGTTTCTCGATTGAACGTTGAGGGTGTTCGGAAAATTTCGGGCTCGTAGGAATCCCTTGACTTTCGAGAAGTAATTTAGATCGGGCTTCTCAGTTGTACCTCTTAAGTGGCACCTGATATTCGTTTATCAGAAAGTCCCTCCGGTCTGAATCGACGTAGTCGACTTTACGACAGAACGTTTTACGACCTACCGATAAGAATTAAATTCAAAAGTTCAACGAATCGCGACACCTCGGGCGACTGGTAGCCTTGTTTGTCCTAATTTTCGACTCTCGGGCCGTTCGTACGTGTGTAGCGAATCCTCTTGCCTTCGAAAACCCCCAAGGCAACGGCGACTGACTGGACCGAGAGTGGGGGACAGGGAAAACGGCTCGAGAAGTACAGTGCACAAGATAAATAGGGAGAATACTTTTGGGCAGTGAGTGCAGCGGAGAATGTTCTTTGGCGTTCCTCCCACGCCAGGGAGAAACGAAGTGGATGAAATAGCCGAGCACAGAAGCTGGCCATCCTCGTTTCTCTCTTTCCCTCGACCGTCCCCGTATTTCGATCCGGCGGCCACGAGGGGAGAGATTTTTCGAGTTTCACGTGACTGGGCAAAGTTGACTCCTAATGGAGTTGTTATTCTCCTGGATACTTTCGGACCGAGTGTGCCCTCACTCTTTGTCGGAGGTTCGTTTAAATTCTAATCGTATTCGCGAGCCCGGTTTCATCGGATCCCTGATTTCCAAGATTTATTAAGTCAGCCGCGGGTCACTCGTCCCCCCCTCTCCGGCTCCGATTTGTATTCGCTTTGAAAGTCACCAGTGTATTCGATAATTTCGCCCGGAGATATCCGACGAATGGAATACGTCGTCGTCCATAAATCTCCATCCGGCGACGGTCCCGCAAGGTGGACGTTTTTCACGAGGATTATTCGAGGATTATTTCAAGATGTCGGCCGGGTATTAACTGGCCGGATTATCGCGGTTTTTGCGGGTCTCCTCGTGTACTCGCGAGTGATTTTATTTGGCGTCCGGGGGGGCGCTATTCGCCTTCATAAATTTCACATGGCAATCTGACGTACCATTCATGGACGTATTCGACGGCGGGAAATACTGAATTTTAGATGTCGATTTTCCACGCGTCGCGGATTCAGCCGGAGGGTGCGGCAAGGGTGGGCGGGGGGTGAGGAGGGGGAGAGTCGCGAAAACCGATTCGTGAGGCGAGTTGCGTGCGGCGGGTGGGGGGAGGGTCGCGATCCTTGAAAAAGATTTCGCCGAGGGAAATCAAATAGGGCAACCGAAATGAATTCATGTCGGTGCGTCGGCCGACCCCGTCGAACTCTTTTTATGCCGGTCGATTTTTGCCTCTCATTCGTGACAGCTTCGTACACATGGGGCGACGCTGGCAGTAGGGGAGGAGGGAAGGGAGTCCAGGAAAAATTGCCGCGGCCGATTAAACACCGAAGGCAGATAGGATTATCAAACTCGGCGAGCATTAAACGACGTATTTCCGCGCGTCCTTTATTGTTTTCCACTACCCCTTCCGTTCCGTTTATTGCCATTTCCGCGTTGATATTACCGCGAACAAAGGAAGGACGTTAGGTGAGTCGTAATGTCGCGAGTTATGAAGACGGGGAAATGTATTTATTTCCTCGCGAATACTCGCGTCCCCTTCGCCGGGCCAGATACATTTTCAAGATGAAACGCTTCCCGAAGGACGAGCCGTATAAATCCACTGCGAAGCACGGGCTTTTGACGAACACGTTTCCACCGTTCGACGGTCCAAAGAGCCCCCCGGAAATCCACTTTTCTAATTGAATTCCCGAAAATCCGGCGATCGTCTTAAAAGCGGGCAAACATCCACCAGGATCGTCGCTCGTATGATTCCTCCGCCATGTCTAGTCCAACTTTCGTCCTTCCTTGGAAAATAAACTACCGGTGCATTTGCCCGTCTATTCTCGCGGAGTCATGGGCGATACGATCGATAGGTTTCGCGTCTCGCGGAAACCGCTCTGCCTGGATTTCCCCAAGAAATACACTCGTCGAGATGGGTAACGTTCCTGCGGATAAAAGTCGAGGATACACGGGATCGTGGATCGACGTGTTCGTCGGCGATTCGACGATCCTGGAAACGGGCCCGTCGAAGGACCATTCTCTTAACGACGGCTATTTTTATACTGTCATAACCTGGGATAACAAGTTCCCGGTTTTGCCCGGTTCCGCGGCGATATAATTCAATGTCGGCCGCCAGCGGGGACCGTCTCGTGGGGCTCTATATCAACTTCCTAGACAGCCTACCTCGGCTAGATTCCGTCCGTCCGGCATTTCGCGGACATTGCTACCCACCCATCTTCCCCCTCCCTCTGCTCGTCTTCCCTCATTCTTCCCTTCCTCACATTCGCTCTTCGATTCCTCTTAATCCTGCGTACGTCTACTCTGTTCTTACTTCCCCCTCCCCTTCGGCTACCGTCGACCCGAAGCTGAGTTTGTCTTCTGTCATTTTTTGCCAAGCTTTCCTTCGTTTCTCCAGTGCCCTTTGAGCACGGTATGTCGACTATTCTGTCTCCCTTTCTTCGACTCCCACGAGCGGTCTCTCACGATTTCTGCGACTGTTCGGGGCTTTCCCTGGTTTCCACCTCTACATACGTAGCCGGCGCCGAGATTATGACGTTCTTTTATTTATTACTGGGATGGCCCGTTATGGACGACACGCCGGGGATTCGCCTCGGCAAAGGAGTCTACGGAAGGCTCTCCTTCCTCTGCTTCTCCTCTTCGTTCTTCCGTCTTCGTTGGACCTTCGTTGCCCTTAATGGACGTGCGGCATGTCTCGGGCCGACAAGGAGACACCGTTAATTTCGCGCGTTAATTAACAAGCCGCTGAAGAGGCCGAGGCAGCGAAGGATGAAAAAAACGAGCGGCGTCAAACGCCCCGGGATATAACAGATCCCCCCCTTGGCTTCCCCTGGTCGGTACGTACGGCTTTAACAGTCTATAAAATCTTATTTTGCCGTAGAAAGAGGGGACAGAATTTCCGTGGTTCGTTTTCCGCTAGGCTCCGGGCCGTTTATTAAATCGAGCCGCCTGCGGGAGATGTTTGACAGGTTCGAGAGTTATCTTTCGTTTACGCTCGGGGCGAGTGCATGGCGCGTAGATGGAAGAGCGACAGGTGATTTCGCTTTGCATAATCCCCGGGCTCGTCGGTCTTATCCGACGGACCGATAATTTCGCCGTACCGCGCGGCAATCTCCATGTCGAATCTCACCCCGTCAAAGAGACCCTGCGAGAAGGCGAAAATTACTGTGCGTTTTTTCCTGCCAATTCCTCAAGAATTAATCTCAACCCCGTAGCGAGTTGCATACTTGACTGTGGAACATCGTCGGGCGATTATTAAAATCGCTTGCGAAAATATACGAGAGCCGATGTGTCACGACGTTAGGCCATTTCCATTTATTTCTTTCTCGATCCACGTGCGAAAGGCGCGCGGTCGTAGCGGGGTTTTCTCAAACTGATATTAATAGACGGGACACGTGCTCAAGGGTCGTTCTTACGTAGATTGGAGGGCCACGACGGCGACGGCTTATTAGGTAATTGAACTTGTCGCGTGGGTATGTCGTTACGAGATCCAATGGCCAATCAGCCCGTCGCCGGAAAAACCGCTGACCTTTAAGGGCGCACGTTTTGCCCAGACCCCCCCCCCCCCTAACGAGGCCTCGTTTTCCCCCCCGAATATGCCCCCGTGTCGGCGAAATTTCCCAGAAAATTACAGCCCCCCCCCCCCCCCCTCCAACCCCATTTCCCCCACGCAGGAACAATCTCGCGGAAATTTCGTTCGAGCAGGACTCACGCAAATCGCACAAACAGCTGCAATATTCGTGGATCAAGCGGACGGGAAAAAAATTGACCGCCCTTTTAGCGTGGCACTACCAGTAGGTAAAAAGGTATTTTCGCGAAATAGGTTTGTCGCATTCTTGTCATAGTCCATGGCGAGAGTATAAATCTCGTAGGGTTTTTTTGGGGATAGGAGGGGAGGGGGGGGGACCGGCGCATAAATAAAGCAGTCCGCGTTCCGGCCGCAAAAAGAGAGCACATCGATGTGAAAAGAGTCGATTTTTCAGGACCCTCGCGCGGACTAGCCGGGATGACGTTGAAATGTGATCGGGCTTATCTTCTTGATGTACGAAACGCAAGCACTCGTTATATTCTCGTCCATTCAGAGAACAAAACCTCCGCCGGGGAACGAATCTTTCGCTTATAATCATTCCTCACCTCCCCCCCTCCGGACTCAACGTTCCTACAGTTCTTAAAAGGTGGGAGGGGACGATTTAAGGGTCGACAGGATTGCGGGACGTAAACATCGATGTCCCGCGGGATCAAGGGATTGCCACGCGTGTGTTTTGCAAATTCTCACGTCGGCCGATATTCTTAAAGTAAACGCGGACGAATAACTAGACCGGTAATTAGTCCATTCAACTCGCAAACTCGTGGGACTCGTTCTGGCTTCGTTAGCGCGCTATTCAGTCGATTTACTATGGCGCTTTCTGTGCTCGATGCTCGTAGTTTTACTTTTCAAGATCCCGATGATTGAATTTACCGATAACTAGAAACAGAGAAGAGTGCACGATGAAGCACTCGTCGTTCGTTAAACCTAGCCCTTCGGGAAAGATGGAGAAGCTGGTTCAACGAATTTTCAGCGAACCGATCTACGACCTGAGCCAACGGTTAACCGGTCAACGACAGAATCATCGTTGCAACTGACCGATTTTTCGGCATCGTTCGTTCGCCATTGGGAATTTCTGTTTACCGGCGAAGCACGAGGAAGTCCTGTTAACGCGATTAAACCTAATGCTGTGTACTCGAGCGAACGGTTTTTCGATCCCCCTGTGGAGGAGCTTCCTTCCAGCAACTACCTCGCGCACGAGTACGTATTTGTGTTATCAGCTAATTGGGAAAACAGTTTAGAAGCTTATTACGAGGCGATAGTCGCGTAACGGACCATAATGGGATAACAAGGTCGCAGGGATCCTTGTTACAAATGGATTTCATCCTTCGACATTCCCTCATTAAACGACCAACTGCGGTAAAAACGTAGGAAATGTGCTGTGTGTTTTTTCCATGAATTTCTCACATCTATAATTTCGTTTAATGACCCTCGCGAGGAGATACGGTCGAGAGTTCCCGGTAAATATTCTTAATTATTGAGAGGCAATAACGAAGCATTCAAGCGGCTATCGTGGAAAGGTCGTAATTACTGTTTACTCTTATTCTTCGTCGGGAGAAAAAAGTAAAATTAAGCGCAGGCAAAATCGATCGTACGTGCTCGACTGGCGGGCGGCTGAAATGTGCTCGACGTGAGTAAATTCTTCGCAGGAACAATACGAGTTAATTAGAAACACACTCGCCCGGCGGAGGTAAATTAGTAAAACGTTTTCACAAGCACTCCCCGTCACTTCATATTTTTGGACGGTAGAGTTGAGCTCCTCGTATCGACCGAAATCGGCCTTTTTTTACGCGCCATTCGCGAAAATTGAAACGAATCGTTCCGGCTGTACAGCAAAAAAAAAAACACGTGAGGATTTCTGGAAAATCTGCTGGGTATTTAATCCCCTATTTCGCCGTATATTCGATATCCCCTGTCTCAAACGGTTACGTAAATATCGGTTGAACGGACATCCCTTAAATAAACGACTTTTGAAATGCACGTTGGATGATTGATCGTTATTGAATCGAGTGACGGTGTTGAAAGACTGCGTTTTCATCAGAGGCGAGAGGTCGTACCATCGTTTACGTCGTCATTGTTAAGCTATAGCTCGGCAAACAATCTGGTCGCATAACGTTACGTCGCAGTCGATGAACGTTTGCTTGGCGGATAGCGATGTTTGTACGTTCAAACAGGTTTGCACCTCGTATGATCTAGCAGATCGAGCCAGCATTTCCTTCGTCGCTTTGTAATCGATGAACGACCGTCATACGTCTTTTTGATGTACGAGCTGTTCCCGTTCTAAGCCCCGAGCAGCCTTTAACTGTCGATATTTTATGTGCAAGACACGAAAGCAAAGGCCCGGTTAAAGCGATTATTTCCTTAACATTTTCCTATCGGATCGCTGAGCAGGGGATTATTTTCGGGACAACGCTGGGACGGTAAATCGTCGGTAGATTTCTATTTCGCCAGAAGATCCTCGTCAGGTGGAAAAACGGTCGAGATTGTGGGCGTTTTAGCGTAGAAATCGACTTGGCGATCCATTTCTAAACGTGGGGAAAGCCCTCGACGGGTCCGCACTTGGGTCGTCGACTGCGTTGACGCTCGGGCCAACTGCTATTTTCCCAGAAAGTGTAGACGACACTTAACGACCTGGATTCGGTAACTTAAGCTCGCGAATCCTCGGTAAACAAAACGAGAGCCCGACGGAAGTACCATTCACTCGTGCTCCGCCTTTCCCCTTGCCCCTTTTCCCTGGCTTCGTCTCGTTCGAACGATAATAGCGGGGAAAATCGGCAGCGCTTAATTGCTGCATCTTTCGTCTCGATGCCTTTGGATTTCGCGGAGAACGGCAAAGTCCGCGAAGCTAACGCAGCGCTCGTTCGTTCTCATAAGCGTAATAATTCCCGGCCGTCTCTTTTCGCCCGTTTCCCGGCCATATCTCAAGCTTCCGCGCCCTCGTTATCTCTCCTCCTCACTCTCGCTCATTCCCCCTATTTCTCACTTCAGCGGGGAGGATTCGCGCCGCCGTAACTACTCGACGTACATACATATATGGCTAAGTATCGCGCTGACCCCATTGTCGCTAAATAATTCGCATAAGCGTCACGAAAATTCCGGCCCCCTTCCCGAAATTTCCAGGGAAATTCATCGACATTTTCGTCGTCGCACGTCCTTCGATGATGGTTGAAAAAGTCACGCGTACGCGGCGGAAAGGCATTCTCATTGCGGTGACGCGAACAAATATCAATTTTGCGAGGAATCAATATTGCCCTTCCCCCTCTCTCTCCCTGGCTGGTTTGCTTCGGCCATGTCGATATGACTGGCCAAAGATAAATATCAGCGCTGCCGAAAATCTCCATAACCCTTCGTTGTAAAAGCCCATAAATCATCGTCCCTCCGGGCTGCCGGCGTTTCCCGGCAATTTGACGCGCGGCTTCTGGACTTTACATCGGCGAGCCGTGTCCCCTTTTATGTATCACACGAGTCGATAACGGCCAGCGGGGAAAGTCGACGACACTCGCTGAGCGGGCAAGTGCCCGATAACGGCAGTAAGACGAAATACTCTGCCGGATATATCAGATAAAACACTCGCTAAAGTACCTATCGTTGCGTCATCACTTTACCACGCACCTTCGTCATTAACATCTCCCTGGCGTATGAATTCCACACGCACGGTATTTCTCTGATACGATTCAGCCGAGTTATTAAACGGAGCGCAGAAGTTGAGGGAAGTTCCGGGGAGTTTCGCTACTAAGAATGGGGGAAGGCTGATTTTCCAAGCGGACTAAAGGTGCATTTTGAAACGCTCGTCTTCTCGTAAATACCGGGTCGAACAACGTCGCCGAACTTGCCACGGCTACGAGACGCTACGTGAAAAGGTATCAACGTGAGGCTTCGAATAGAAGAGCGACGAGGGGGAGGGTGGTAGGGCGGAAATAAAGGAGAAACTGGGAGGAAGTAGGCGTTCGTGGGGCTGGCGCGTGCCAAAACTGTTTCGGCAATGATATTCCCTTCTCGCGGAGATTTTCCAAGCGTCTCTCGTTTAGCGGAGCTGCTCGCCGAAGCGGATTAAAGCAGCGTCGCATCGCGTCGAGGACCGAACGAAAATCCTTCCCCCCCCCCCCCGCGCTCTTATTTCGCGAAATCGCACCCCATTCTTTCCGCTCCGGGGGAGCCTTTTCTCTCGGGCGAACGTGACTTTACGACCGAGTGTAAAAACCACGGGACTGCGCGACGCGAGCAAATGAACGTGTAACGTTTAACTATTTCGACTAAAAATTCGCCGGGGAAAAACCGCTGGGCCAGCGGTATCGCTCGGTTATTCGGGGATTTGTTAAATCGCTCGTGAAAGAAGGTCGGTATAAAGTTTGGGAAAAATCCTGAACCGCAGGGAAGTGTCGTTAAGGTCGGCAGCAGTTCTCGAGTTAGTCGAGTGTTCCTATTGATATTCGTTAGGGGCTAATTGAACGTACGGCAAAGTGCACAACGACACGGGGCTTCCCGGTGGTAGTGTCTTAATGCCGGGAAGCAATTGCTCGGTATCCTTGGGATAATTACTCCCTGTGTGAATTAAACAGTGGCTCGAAGCAAACGCGAGCAGCCTGACCCCTTAACGACGAAGTAAGCCCGCCGGTTTGTGCGCGTTAGCCGCGAAAATTGCCCGCAACTGCAGCGGGGAACTTGTGCATCGGAGCGTCTGGCAGGCATTTTCAATTACACGCACGCGGGCCACCGTCGCCCGGTACAAATAAGAGAGCAACCACCGGCTGAAACTATGCGGCGAACCGACGGTGAACGCGACGATTCGTCGAAACACGCGAGCTTTTCGCTAACCGAGTTTCTCCTGTCGAAACAAGCCATCCGCGTCGCTGAGAATCGATTCTCCCGCATCCCGCACGGAATACGTACGATCGCCTGGGAAACAGTGGATAAAGACGTTCACCAGCCGGCTCGCGTCAGCGACTCGAACGCCATAAAATTACAACGAGACACTTCCTCAACGAATTTCGACAAAACTAAATTTACCGTCCTTCGAATTATAGGTGCACAATTGTCTTATCTGTTTTCCTTTTCATCTGGTCCGACGGACCGCGAGTTTCACACTGCTGGCCAGGCAGTTTGGACGATACGGTTGGTGTGTTTAACTTGTGGTTCGACCGATAAAGCTCCGTGCCGGGGATCGAAAGCACGGCGGAACAACTTGAGAAACGGTCCCCCATTGAACGGTGCTCTTTCAGTCGCTTCATTTCTCCGAGGTCTCACGGAGACCTTAGAGGTCACCGATAAAGGATCCCGCAGAAAAGTGTATTATATATAAGCCTCTTTGTAAGACGGTTCTAACAAGCTGTTAATGAGATTAATCCGGCTTTCTATGGCGAAGCCAATTGCCGATTTCATCCTATAGCAGTGACTTTCAATGGAACTGCTCGTTAAGCAATTTCGTAGTAAATATTTACTATGGAGTCGCGTCGGCGGAAAATCCAGCCTCATCCTATCTGCCCATTTTTCACCGTACAACGGAAAGTCGTTGATGACTTTTTTCTCGCGGCACAGTAGAAAAAGCGGAATTACTTTTTCCAGGGAAACGATTACGGGCTATTCGCCGTGTAAAGCTGGCCACATTTTCTGCCGAATGGACGAGAACGTCCTGGCAACTTTTAATTAGTCAATTAGCAGCGGCACTTTGTAAGACCCGTCCCGGAAACGGTGTAATCTCGTTGCAGGATCTTCTACACGTGTTCCCGCGTCTTCGAGTAGGGCGGAAGGAGACACCAGAGGGGGAGGGGGAGGGGGTGGGGTTAGCTTGAAGCGGTTCCCTGGCTTGGTGGCTTCCTATCTTTGCAAGCACGATTACGCAAAATCCGTCGAGGGGAACGTACGGCAGGTAATCACGTGCGAAAGCTCACGAGATATTCCGCGGATCGGACAAACGGACCGACAGCGATTCGGTTTTACGCTTCAACTGGACCAGCCACTGTCTCCCTTTCTCCCTTTCTACCCCTTCCACCTTTTTCCCTGCACCGCTGTGGGTATAGCAAGATATATCCCCGAACACGGTCGCGTACGTTAGCCGCTTTGTCTACGTATACCAGTCGTCCGTGTTTGCACGCAGACGATTGTGTGAGTGAGTGGAGGTAGCCTTGGGTATGTATATCGCAAGTTCTATGCCCGGCTATAGATACCCCGAGAAGGCTTGACCGCAACATATAGACTGGTATGCCGAATAAACATGGCTACCTCGCTCCCTCTTATCTGGACCGTCATTGGTGGATTCTATGGCTGTTGCTTATCGTCCGGAGATCAATTGCCCGCTTCTCTCCGATGTCTTTTCGCTACCGACCACACTTGCTCATTCTGTTTACTTCCAAGCTTACACGGAATGGGACTTGTACAACTTTGCACACTTATCCGAGCTTCGCGGAATGCTGTTACGGTCGGCGAACGAAACGAAAGAGCTTCGTCAATTATTCGTCCGGTTGAGGTTCTGCGGGCCATGTAAATTCACGTACCTTGATCGGCGGTGATCTCGTCGACAACCAGGAGAAAACCAGCGAGAATGAGGACAGCCAACCAGCGACACAGCATTTTTAACACCTCAGTGGCGGAAATCCCGGTCACGCGTCTGCCGAAGCCGCAAAACTCCTCACAGCACCTCGTCGTCGTTGTCGTCACTTGGAGAAACACTTAACGAAAATCGTCTTAACACGAAACACGTTAGGGCTAACGTCGAGCTTCTATCCAAAAGGACAGGCCTTCCTCTTGAGTAGGAAACTCATCACGATTCTTCGAAGGTTAATTTTTTATCCGTACCGCCGTTTCACTGAGCTCGGAGTTTCCCGAGTTAAAAATTGCCAAGTGAATCACACATGAAAATCTGGCAGAGTTCTTCTACGCACTGCGGAGTTTCGATTTAATAAGTAACTTTACGGTTATCACTGTTTCGTATTTTATCTTTGAACAACGACGAAGAGATTTACGTAGGATAAACGGCGAAGGTCGCGTATCCGTGTGCGATATTTAGTTAAAAATCGATAGGGATTTTATTAAGAAGATGAACCGCGGAAGTCTTCTTCACGGTTCGCCGGTCAAAGAGCAGAGAGTTCCGCCGAGATTTCTACGGCTGCAGAGTCTCTCCAGTTCCCGATTGGAATATCCTTTTCCCCTTTTTTGACACACCGTAATGACTTTACCGTACCGCTCCGTCGGTTTGTCTAGCGATATCGAAACCGCTACGTCCTTCACACTTTTATCCGAGCGATATTAATATTTGGAAAAAGGATTGAACCCCGGTTTACAATGGCACCGATACGTAAGGTCGATTTTCGTTCATCCGAATTCCTCGAATTCCTGCGCGTTGACTCGCGAAAGTGTTGTCCCTGTTAGTTGGAAGTGACCGACGGGAAGTCCTGTAGCGGCGAGAACTTGCGTCGTGTGGAGGAGTCGTCGGCGATCAACGACGATCTCGTCCGAACCGGGACACTTGGGAGCACAGGCGTAACAGCGGATGCAGGGGTTGACGTTTCTCGCGCGATCCCCCGTCGGAGTGAATTATCGTCGGCCCGAAGGAACCGCGAGAACCGGCAACTTGCACGTCGATCCGCATTGTCCTTCCTGCGGGGCGCAGCGGGAACGCAAAGTTTCCAATCGATCCTGGATCATCTGTCCCCCGTCGATCGAGAAATCCCACCGTCGTTAGTTTCCTTGACTCGGCAACTTGGGCAATTGAAATACGAGACACGATGTTCCCGTTGAACGGTTCAACGGTGAGTCGCGGGGCTTGTCATCGGAGTACGGCGAGGCTCGCACGAGTGCCGTTTCTTTTCGTTCGGACGTCGTCTACGTCGTCGTCGCGGACGACGACGTCGAACACACATGGACCAGCCGGACGAGCTGTCGAAGGTTACCGCTGGCGTGCCGCGGCGCGAAATGATCCTGCGGGGCACACTTTCCCCGAGACGCCTGCGCCCTTGCGTTCCTGCGTTCCGCACGGAGAATCTCTCCCCCCCCCCCTCTTTCTCCCTCTCTGTGCAACCCCCGTTTTGCCCATCACGCTCTCTCTCTCTCTGTCTCTGTCGTTCACTGGCTAGCTCCGTTTCGTTCCTTCTCTGTCTCTTTCGTTCTCCCGAAGGAACAAACACGATCCTTCTCGCTCCTCTTCATCCACTTGCATGTACACGTAAACGTTAAAAACAAATGATAAACCATGACCAACCCCCTCCAGCTCCTCACTACAGCCCTGCTTTTAATATCCTAAGCTTCTGATTTGCATAGCCGCGATGTTGCCGAGTATTTTTACGGCGCATCGAAACTGGATAGCAGAAAATCGCAGACGGAACGAAGCCGGAGTCTTAGGGGAAGGAAATTGTAATTCTAGATGACTTCTCGAGTTACTCGCAGGGGAGAGTCGCAAGAAATCCGAATTTCCGGGGAGAAAGACGGAGAAGCAAGTTGCGGTAGGTCAAGGTTTCTTAATTGCCGCAAAAAATGGGCATCGTTGAACAATGACTCTCGTAAATAAATGCTGAAAATTCTAGCGAGACCGTATGAAGTATGGCTTTATTTGGAACGTTAGGACGAGTATATTCGTTGGTCCTCCCCGCTGACCCCTTAACGAAGGTTGTAAAAAATGGCTGAGCAGCTGGAACGCGGGGTCATTAATCCCGCAGTTAGCACCCATTGCCGGGGGGGTATAAATTAGCGAGCGACCTACGACAGCTCAGCGAGCCGCGCGAATTTCTATCGACGAAACTGCCGATGCGAATCGATAGTCGAGCGTCGTTTTCGTTAATACCGGGGGCCGTCTCTGTCGAGCGTTAACGCGGCAATTGCCGATATAGAGACGAACCTTCGGCGCATACTTGGCACGGCACCGCGTGCCGATAAATTTCTGCAAACAGGAACAGATTACGCGCCGGCATCGATGCGTTACAATTTGGCAACGGTGGCCGACTGCTCCTGCGAGAGTGTTCAATAATCTGCGGCCCGGCCCGGAAAACAATTAAAAATGGCCACGGGAAATGCGCCCCCCCCCTGGTCCACCTTCGGCGCCGTAAATCAGCGGCCGGCGATAAATCGATCGAGCCGGATATATCGATTTTTGCCGCTTGGCATTTTTCCGGAATTCCATGATCCTCGGAAATGCCCAACATTTACGCGGCTCGCGTCCCGTTCAAGTAGAGATATCCGTGTTTTTCCCTACAAACAATATACATCGAATAGTATCGAATTCAATGAAGTGCACTGGAGAATTCATATCGCACGAGAATAACAAACAGACGAGCGGATCGTGTTATTCATTAATTCCGACCAATCCGCGAGCGAACCATTTTTTTACTGGCGCAAGAGGAGGTACGAGTTTCCCAGGTTTTTTGTCAGCCCAGAAGACGGACAGAAATTGCGTTTCCTCCTAAACGATCAGCGAACGGTTGGAGAATTTTCGAAGAAACGGGCTATCGGTGGGGCGATTTCCGGTGCCGCGAGTCCTCGTTTCCGGTGAATCCTGGCCGATCGGTCGCATTTGGAGCAGAATGTTGAACGTGTTTACAGGGCGATACGATCGGCCGACCGTCTCGCTCTGTCGTCGCTATAATCTTCGTTGCTTGCACCGTTCACCGAGCCTCAAAGCCGTTCGACGCCGCGGCCAAAGCGAATCTCTGTGTGTCCCGGCTAATGAGAAACGTACACACGCCTTGTTGACGCCAGCGACGATTTTGCCGGACGTGCCGAATAGAACCGACCGCGGAATTCGCCCGACCACTGTGCTCCCTCGTCGCTGGGACAAATTATCGGCGAAAGAGGACCCAACTGGCCCGGCAAATAACCAGAAAAAAGGAGATTTTTTCGTGAGCGACACGATCATCGGAACGATTTTGAGACTCAACTTTTCCGTGACCCTGTGTCCTTGGCGAGGATTCGTTGTCTCCGCTGGATGAACCGTACGTATCTGGGGATATCCTCATTACACCGGCTGCGGAATGAGAATGAGCGGCGAGCTGGATAGACCGTAGAACGGATAAGTCTGATTTGCACTCGAGGAGATTCCGGGGCAGTCCGGATTGAGCCAGTGGGTCAATACCGGCGACGGACTGCACTCCTCCGATCTCACGATTTAGCCGGGCCGAGCAAATGGCACGGCTCTAAACGACCCGTTATCGTTATCGGGGATAAATTCTCGCGGGTAGAACGGTCTTTCGCTATCGTAGAGGCCGTCCCACTGGCGCGGATAAAAATAGCGCATTGTCGATCGATAAAAATTCGGCAAAACGAAAGCCCCGGCCGGTAAATCACGGGGAGAACGAGAATCCACGGCAGCGGAGAATTATGCCCCGTTCGTTGGGATGTTTTTTCATTGGGGAAGTTCATCGCTCGACAAACGAGCCGACGATTTGGCTATTTAGCTTTCCCGCTTCGTCATTCCCCGCGATTATTCTGCGAGGTCCTCGGAAGCTTCGTTTAGCCGACAACGAGGCTCCGACTAACGGGCGATTATGGCAGTGGAGGATAAACCGCGGCACAGCTTCGAGGGTAGCTTTCGTCCTTGGACGGGGCGCGCGATGTGCCGCGGTAACGAGCCGACAGGGGGGAATCGAGCGTGCGGTCGACGTCACCCTCAATGAGGGAAGGGGGGAGTGTTCCACTCGCGGCTTTTCACCCTCGCCGATTTCGTCCGGCCCATTGGCAAGAAAGGATCCGCCAACGATTGGCAGCACGAGCGCGTGCGCTCGGCAATCGGGTTTACCCGGCTGAGAAGACTTATAAAGGCTACGTCGGCATTAGAGGATTTAAAGGATCACCCGTGTAAACCGGCCTTTCTTTCCCCTTCTCACCCCCCCCCCCGCCCCTCCCTCCGCGCCCGGCCTGACCCTCTCTCAGCGACCGTCGGAGAGATTTCTTCGACGGTTCCCATGTCTTCCGCCTAATTCGACGACCGACCGTTGCCCCCTGACTTTTTCCCCCGTGGAATTTTCACCAAGACATTTAACACGCCCTCGTGTCGCTGGGCGCGTGGGGAAAATCGGATTCTAGTTGACTTTATCACTGGGAGCGTATCGAGCCGAGTTTCGTAGCTCGTTATTGTTTTAATTGCTCCATCGCGCTCGTATAGAGCCGTATGTTCCATATACCCCCGTAAAACGGCAAGTAAACAGTCGCGGCCCGATGGAAAAGTACGCGGCTGAAATCCCCGTAATGGGTGATTATCTTTTACGAGGTTCATTCGCAATGCGCGTTAAACGCGGCGCGCCATGTGCGCCGAATGAAAATGCGTTCTCGATATTTTACGAGACCGAGTTTCCCTAAAGAGGATTAACTCCGAAAGACTCGAAAGCCATAATTTATCGGCTGACGGCTGCGATTGGACGTTTTCGAGCGGCTCGAGGAATACACAAGGTTTACTGCTCAGGAGGATTGTTTAATTAAACCCTCGTGCGACATTCATTGGAAAAATTTCCCTCCTTCGTACATTCATATCTGACGAATTAACACGAAATTCCTGGCATTCCACTGCTAGCTTTTTCGATTTGGCTTGCGTTAACGACTGGCGCAGGAAAAATTCATAAACTCCACTTAACGAAACTGTGTATAACTGAATTTTCATGCAACGAAATTGCACGGCGATTGGAATGAAATATATTCGCTGGAAGGTTTGTGAAAGGTCGGGGAAATGTTCAAAGATGAAGATGTGTGCTCTTGACCCTCGTTGAGATTTCGGCGAATGAAAATGTTTCGCAATCCCGGGACGTTGTTCGCAGGGGTTGAAGGTCGAAATTACATTTCATTTTCTGGCCATTATGGGCAACAGCCCCTCGGCAGTCTTCAGCCATGGGCTTTGGAATTACGATAAATCCTCTCGATTCTGCCGCTTTAAAATACTATCATTTCGTTTCTGGCCCGAAGAAATCGCCGGCTCAGGACTCGTCCCGCAATTTCTCGGCGCCTTCTTCTACCGCTTCAATGCGAACTGCTATTGATTTTCCCCGACGCCCCCCCAGGCCCCTCCCCCTGGCCTCTCTGTCTTGTAAACGGGCCATTACCCGTCCTACGTCTTCCTTAACCTTCGCCGCGTGCGTAATAATGGTCCCCCGGTGGCTGGCGCGGTTTTTTCCTACGCCAGCCTCCGCCAATCTCATTGATTAATCGCCGACACTCGATTCGCTTAACCCACAATCCGCGAATTTCATACACAAACGTAGAAAAAACTTGCCTGCCCGAATCGCCGGTCTAATCCCCTTAAACGATTCCCCGCGCAACACTCGCCAGGAAATGGCAAAAAAGTCTGTTGTTCCAAATAGGGATCCTCAGGATTTTCTCCGGGGGTTCGCCGGATTGTCGTTCCGAGGGACAAAACGTTCGAGGCGTCTTAAGTGTCTTTCGTCGTAGGCACTGCCAGATTTCCTCGCGAAATTTTCCGATCTCGCCGAAGGGGGAGGCGGGGGGGGGGGGGGGGACAGAAAAAATAGGTCAATTATTTGGAGCTTCTCAGCGAGAACTTGGGCGAAAATGAAAACGCAATTTCACTTCCGGGAGACTGTTGGTCGCGCGAGTACCGGATTGTCGGCTCGCTGCAATAAATTTCAGCTTAATGGGATATTCAATCGGGGTGTACTCTTTCATCCCCCATCGCGCGAGTCCATTGAAAGTTTGATCGATTGCAGGGTTAAAGTCTGATGTACCGAGCTGATAGGACGTTCCGTGTGTATCAATACACCGGGACAATAATGCGAAGTGCCTCTGCGACTCGTCAACGCGCCCCTCCCCCCCCCCCCCCCCCGCTTACCGGTCCCTCGCACCCATGAGAAATATCGAAGATTGTATCAGCGCCGAGAAGACGCTCGTCGATCATCGTTTCTGCCCTTTAAAGCCTCCCGCTATCTGATATATTTAACGTGGAAACACCTCGGTGCCCGGAAATGAACGCTCAGGACGATGGCTGACCATTTACGGACATTCACTACTTGCGAGGGAAACCAAACAGGAGTTAGTGCGTCCTTGAGGGCCGAATGTAGTTGTTTGAAGATGACTTATGCAGTTGCAAGTGAAAATCTGTCAGGTTCTCCTCGTTCTACCGCCAGTGACAATTCTTTTCCTTGCTGAGAATGATAAATTGGTTTTCTCTCTGGCGAAACAGCCGTCCTTGCCGGGCCGTTGCCTCGATGAAGGTCAAGAAGCCATCCACTTATTTCTTTAAGACGAGCGATTTGTATGTCATCATCATCGTCCCCTTTCCTTTAACGTAACTCGATAACGTAAATACATCAAACGGTCGATCCATTTATCTGAGCCCTACCTGAAGGAATTTCGAAAAATATGTACAACCTTCTCGAGGCGCCGGTGCCTCTGTGAAACAATAACAGAGCAAACCTTTCTGCGCGTGGGTAAACTCGTGGCAATTTAAATTACCGCGATTCCGCCAGGATAAAGTTCCGTCGAATTAAACTTTCCCCCGCCGAAGTGAGGGCGGTCTGCATATAAAATGAAGTCACTTATGGGGGCCGTGCGAACGAGAAATCTGCATGCATATCAACCCGCTACCCCTTACTCAAATAACATGTCTCGGAACTTCCTCTCCTGACCCTTGCTTGCACTTGTGACCAACCGATACTAAATATATTAATATGCCTGAAAAATTAACGTTGAATTTTCTGCCATTCCAAAGCTTGTACAGTTGGTTGAGAAGTTGGTTGGTCAACTGTAATAGTTGACTTCAGAAGTTAACACCCTTCGTAGCACAATTTCATTATCCAAATATTGATAGAACCGGGGGTTGGAAATGTCAGGCAGGGTAAACCTGTCGGTACGACCCTATTGATTTTTAGAATACGGCACAGAGCTTGAAATTATCGACGTGAGGCAATGTATTGCAAAAAAGAATTAATATTTTGTTACGTGTCCTCGTTTATGGGGTGAAGATGAATTTTGATATAATTAAGTAAAATTTAGTATCAAACGTTTTGGTAAGTATTACCACAGACGAGATACAGGGATAGACCTGTCCTGTAATCTATTTTCGTGTCACCTCATTTTGGGACTCTAGAGCCCCATTAGCATTTTCGTGTCACGCCCAATGTTATCGCTAAATTTGATCAGTAAAGGAAGAGGAAAACGTTTACAGTTCCACATATTACCGTCATAAAACGTAGAATACGCTCGATCGCTACTCTTTTTTTACGATGTTGATAATTCAGACCTGGTGACACGAAGTCCTATAAGATGAAAGGTCTGTTCCTATAGCTCGTCGGTGGTATTACTGGTTGTGGATATGCTGCGACCTCTAGTCGGTAACGTACCTTTGCCCTTCCGAAATTCAATCCGCTGTTCACTGCAGAGGGTAAAGCACGGAAACATTGTCGAAAATAAGTGTAGGTAATTTCGGTCTCCTATGCAATGTTTTAGATCATCTATAAATTACGTTAAACTAAAAATTCTTGATACGATGCAAAGGATGAATTTGTCATGAAAGAGGGAAATAATTTAGAAAAACGAGAAGTTTAAATGAAATATTGCTAACTATGAAAAATGGAATTAGACATCCGTCGTCCTGGGAGTAGTTGAAGTCATTGCACATGGTTTATTTATTTCCTCTCCGTTTCAATATTCCCTCTCATCCGCATTGCGTCGATGATTAAATCTGTCCCCGGTGAACATTAACGAGCGACAACAAAACAACGCGTTGAATTACGGGGAAGGGCAGGGGGGCGTTAGGATTCTAGGGACTATTGGCCGAAAGATTTCACCGAGCTGGCCTGCATTTTGCGCGCAATTCCCGCGTCGCGCGGGCGCCTGCAGCAGTTAGGAAGTTTCAGCGAAACGGAATGATTAATACCGAGCACTTGTTGCGAAATATCGAACGTTGCACTTTGCCGCTGATAAGCAGCCGTGGTTCCCTCCCCCGCTCGCCCAAACAGAGGACTGCATTTCCCTGACGTCTGCTGCACTCGGGCGAATATGCAGCGCGCGGATCAGGAACAGAGGCGCGTGCTGCATACGATACACAGCAGTTGATTTCACGCAGCGCGTCTCGCCAGCAAACAGAGGATTACGTTCTCGTCATTCCACGTCATTCCCCGTCATTCGGTTTTAATGGACCCCCGCGAAGCCGCCTCTAATTTCCTCGTCCCCTCGTGAGGAATGAAACGTGGGAATCATTGCCGGAAGCAGGACCGTACGTGATTGAGAATAACCAAGTTTTCACGGCGGAATTTCTTTCTCGGAACTGTTAGTCCTTCTTTGTCAGGTGTTTTCCTCACTTATCCCTTGCCGTGATGGTCCTGCGGGACTGACGCACGGGACGTACTCGTCGCTCGTCCGCTGCTAAAACGGTGGATTACGAATGGAGCAGTTCCAGATCTGTCATTCAGTTTAATCGTTTCCTATGCACTCGCCGCGCGGTGCCCATTGTCGGGTCCGCCGCTCTATAATAATTTAATGCCAGATATAATAAGTTACTTGCTGTCTGGACGGTTGCCAGGGTTGCCCTATTCATTCCTCTATGAAAGCTGAAAAGCCAGCCGACCCCCGCCCCTCGGCCTCCACGAATGTCCTCCCCTTCGACACCCCCTGCACTCTCTTCTTCCCCCGTTTTCCCCACTGCCAGGGCTCACACCGCGGGAACAGATGGAGCGTTAACTTATGGACTGTCTCTCGATGGCACCGGGAGCGTTTGGGTGAATTTAAACGTCACCCCCTCTGGCCCGATCTTAATTGGTCAGCCCTTAATCGCGGCCGTCATTATCGCCCATTAACCGCTGATCCGGCCGGCGCATTATAATCACTCGCCAGAAACAATGCGAACAGGTTTCCCAGCGGGAACTCTGCTATTCCCGCGCGGGACCATCGGGAAACGTTGTACGTGTAAAATCGGCCGGGGATAACAAATCTTCCAATATCGATGCCGGAAAAAACAGTATGACGAGGCGGTTCCCTTAATTGCAACAGGATCGCGGGCTTGAGCGTCGTTTGATTGCGTCCTCGAGTGAAACGAACGTTGTTTGTCGAGTAATCGAATTCAGTCGTATTAATACAAAAAAGACGTAAAAGCCCGCGAGTTACTTACCCGACCCCTTCTCCCCCCCCCCGCCCCTCCAATCCCCCCCTTCTCATGCATATTTATATTCCATGAATTCCCAATACGGATCCGCCCGGTACAATTCGTATAATTGAGAGTTTAATAATCGGTCCCTTACGGGGCGCTTGTCCCCCCTCCCCTCCGCTCTCGCTCTCGAGCCCCACCCCCCTCCGCCGTCGGGGCGTAATGCATGCGTGCGGCCTGGCAGGCATTCGGAATTAATGCGAGGAATCTGGAAATTTGTCGCCGGGCGTAAGACATTTTAATTACAGCAATTTAAATTCAATAATTTTGGTATTTTGCTCGGGCGGAGGAGCGGCGCAGCTGTTCTGCGAATTAGCATACTAAACTTTATCACCAACAGCTCGACAAAGACGTGCCAAGACGGCTGAACTAATTTCGAAGATAGAATAAAGTTGGAAGACCGCTCTCGCGCGCGCGCGCACGCCCGAGAGATTTCCTTCTCTTCCCCTCACCTCTCTTCATCATTCAGCCGTCTCTGTCCGTCGTTCTCCATCTCTTTCCCTACTGCGTGGTCCGCGCGAGTGATAACTTACGGAAACTAATATATTATTCCCTTGATTTCCTCGGGCCCGTGGAAAAAAACATTCCGAAGCATCGGCTTTCTAACGAGAGTATCGGGAGGGGGGGGGGTGACAGTTCCCACGAAAATCGGCAGTCGACCATTCCTCTAATGAATTTATCTTCTGCGTAAGACTACGAGGTGAAATATTAACCCGTGCCGCTCGATACCGGCCGTATTTCAATGACGCCGATAAATAAAGCGAAAGGAGAAATCGATTAGCCTTGTTACCTGGTACACGAATATACGTACGTAATAAGTAAGGAAATAGCAAGGAAACGATTGCCCGTGGGAATAGTGGTGACGGAAATTCTTGAGGTTTTCGCGTTCCGGGCAAACGGGTCGCTGCTTAAAATACGGTTCACGGTGTCTAGCTCATTTTTATAGTCATTACCACTGGCATAATTTTACGCGTATCTGCGAGGGGGCAAGTCGTGCGACCATTCCCGTCGGAGGCAGTCGCAGAAACCCGGGAGAAGGGAGGAGAGAACGAGAAGGAGAGAGGAAGAAGGCGGGAGTAAAATTTGTATTCAATTTCAGTGGGACTGTTTTGTTTTACCCGCTTTCCCGGCATATATTACATCAAAGGACGTGCTTGGCTTTTCAAGCGATCTTTATATTATCAATGTGGTTTTACAGCGCGCATTACCCGGGGGCGGGGGCGGGGAATCGTTTCGAAAGGACATCCTCGACGACGCACATGTTCGCCATGACGATATACATTCCCTTGTCCTGCATTTCACCCTTCTTCAACTTCCTCCCTCCCCCTTCTACCTTTCTCTCTCTCTCTGCCATGATCGACCTCAGCTCGTCGTGGCACAAAGAAACCGTGCTTACGCCGCGGGATTTCTTTTAGCCGCGGGAAATCCTCCCCTTGTCCCCTCGACGAAAAACCTCTCACTGGCAGAAAACTCGTCCGTTACGTTGGCATTTCTCGGGACGGTAACATATAAATTCATTGTCGCCGTAGTTACCTGTAACGGCATTACCTTTATTACCATTATTCCGGGCGGCCATTCGCCGGGCATTTGCCCGAAACGTCATTTTCCAAAGTGACGTTTTATTGTTTCGTCGTTAAAACGCTCTTTGCGTTGAGCGTCAGGGAATGGCTTACCGCGGTAAAGGTTAACGAGATGCTAAGCCTGCAGACAGTCGAGAGAAATAGAGAAATTTACTCGGCTGGACTAACTCTGCTGGCTCTTTTTTGCCGTATCGGGGAAACGATAAGTTTAGATGCTTTCCATTTCTGGGCGCGGTTGTAACGGTCCGTTGATAATTGCTGAAATAAAAGCCGCGGGGGACGCTGCCACAAGTCTGATCCGATTAATTGACATCCGATGACCCGCGGCGGACTATTATTGTTCGATGAGGGGTGGGGTGAGGTATTTCAGCCAGACAACTCTCCAACCCACACCGTCAACTTCCGCAATAACCGTCGCAATTGCATCGTCGAGCATCGCAAATGTTTCTTCAAACGCCACATTGCCTAGGCAAAATAGAGTCTTTGTAGAAAACACTTGACATGCCAGCTGATTTGGTCTTAAACATCGGTCCAAACGGTAACGAATCACGAGCACTTGGGATCCACGTGGAATATTCAATGAAGTTGTTATTCGAGGCGGTATAATCGGGCGTTTCTAACTCCTTTTAAATCCGAGAAATACGAGGGACGCGGGACCATTTGAAATTTAAATAACACCCCGTTCAATTGGCCCTGAAATCTGCTCCCCGACGTTAGCCGTATATCGTCCGTCTTCGGATGGAAGGAAAATCGCTGAAAAACAATGACACTCGGCAAATGGAATTAAGCCGAACGATAATTCACAACGACAGGGCCGCGCAGCGCTAAGCTCCATTTAGGATTTAATAGGATTATCGGTATAATTTTACTGGCACTTCGGCCGACCTTTCCACGAGTTTCTCACTTCACACATGAGTCATTTCGTCGGTAAACACGGGACTTGGTTGCCCGATTCGCTGATTCGTCATTGTCGGCAAAGATTCACCTTTGAGCTTCACGAAGAATCGTCGGTGAACGAATGAGCACGGAGTCGCGGTAACAGAAATATCGATATGACGTCGAAGAGGAAATTACAGGTAGCTTCGGGCGGTCGTATCGACAAGATTAATTGGATCTTCCGATAAGACGGCTTTATTCGTAATGAAACACACATCCTGCGGCTTGTTCTGCCGTTGAAATGGAGCTTTAAGCATTTCCTAACGAACGATACGCAGCCTGGGGGTTCTGTCGTTTGTTTCCATCTTCCTTACAATCGCATCCCTCCCCGTGGGCACTTTATTAATGAACAAACATTCGTACAGGTGCACGGGAGTAAAAGGCAATCGTGATTCGGAGCAAGAGCCGGAAAAGTCGAGGGACTTTTCCTCTCTGAGAGCGTCGGGGCCGTCGGTGCAGTTGCATCGGCGACATAACGCGATGGTCCAGCGATGCATACGGTTGCAATTGCACACCGACGGTTCGGTATATAATTGGGATGAATATTGAGAAGTTGGCAGTGAAGTTGTAAGTAAACTTAGATGCCTCGGGGCGACCTCGCCTGCTTGAGAGCAGAGACGTGTTGCGGACAGCTCCGCCCTCCGGATCCCTCCCCCCCTCCCCCCTCCCTCCAACCCTTTCCATCCCCTTGCCCCGTTCCCGCCACCACGGCAGTCCTCTCACTCACCTATAGCCACGCTCCCGGCAAAACTGTACGAATATTCTCGATTATACGACCCCCAACGATTCCCCTTCCCCCCCCCTCCACTTCCCCTTTCTTACGATTTCCTGGACGGTCCGTGCGATTTTTCCCACCGCTCAAGAAACCAAAGTTTTCATCGATATCACGAAATTATATGAATTTCAGGGATAAAGCCAAACGAGTGCGTCATGCGTTTTCGCGAATTTCGCTATTTTCCTGGACGTGCAGAGTCGTTGTTCCCGTTGCGCGTCGAATGCCAGGGGTTCGGCGGGATCCTCGGCAGGTTTTTGCGGCGGACCTTGCGTCCCCTGGGTTAGAGTGGAAGACGGAAAAATGTAGGCGAAGGGTCCGTGAGGTATCGCGTTACGGGCAATTACACGGCCCTATACCGTCATTACGTGTACGGAAAGTTGGGAACGGTCTTGCCGCTTGAAAGCAGAGACATGTTGCGGATAGCTCGACCCTTTTGCCCTGGTCCCACCCCCCCCGTCCTCCCCTCTCCCCTGACCCTTGGTCGGCAGGAGTCTCCTTAACCCTGTTATCCAGGCGAGGATCGAGGTCCTCCCGCGGAACTATGCGAATATCCAGCCGATCATTCAACCTCCCGTGATCTCTGACGGGTTCTCGCATTTCTCCCTTCGCCCCCGTCCAGCAGGAATTCCTGTACAGACAGAACCAGCCCCCAGAGTCGAGCACCCAGGCCAGAGACAGCGGGATAGTGGGACTTGTTGAATCGGGCAAATCATCGAGATCCAATAGCCAAAGACCCCTAGGATCGTCTCCCACGGTTCTTCAAATTTATTTCTCCAACGCAGGAATATTATTTCATGACTTTCGCACTCTTTTGACCATTTCTCGTCATGTTTAATCTCCTGCGGACGATTTAACTCCGGTACCATGGGCCCCATTGAGCGTCTGACTTTTTTTTCGAGGGAAAGACAAAAATCCTTAATTATTCGGGCGAAAGTTTTTGCGATAAAACGAAGGCCGCTTCTGGTGAATGGCCGGCGTGTATTAGCTTGTCCTTAGCGCGGGGCTTTTTCGTCTGCGAAATTGAAAAGGGGAAAGGCGGAGATAGAATCGCGACGGTAGGAACGAAGACGGGATAATGCGCGGACGCTGCTTAATAATTCGTAAGTTTTAGATTCCCTCGGCCGACGTTGCTGGAAGCAGAGGCATTACATTGATTTCCCCGCGCAGTGGTGTGCGGCTACACCGACCAGCAGCCGCAGAGCTGCGTGCCGAAAACTCAGCAATAATTAATTACCGAGTAATACGTAATCAAGCCGGTCTTCGACGAGTCGCTTCTCATTTCGTTCCTTTTTTATTCGGTTCTTTCGAACGTCCGATATCGGGCTTCTCTAAAAAGAATGCAGCGCAAACTGGAAAGTATTACGCCAGAGTCGTATCCGCATCGGTATCCATTTTTGGCTGTAATAAGAAAAAATGTCGAAGCAGTTGGCGCGGGAAATGTTGTTACGTCGTTGTGTAACGCCGAAACGGTTCGTAGAGAGCAGCCTGGCCGGACAGTCATAGAAAATACGGCGCGGTAATTGTAAATAATAGTTACGTCGGCTCGTTTTCGTCGACGTGTTTTTCACGGGTCCGGTGAAATTTTTCCCGAGGATTTTCGCGGGATGCCAAACCGGCCGTATTTGTATTTGCTTCGACGATGGAACGGCCTTTAACTTGTTGCTGATCGTTTTGACGACGGTCCAGCGGTAAGCCTCGACGCCGTCAGATTTCCGCGACAGATTTCCGCGACAGATTTCACCGGTTTCGCGGATCCGTTTCCTTTCGGTTAAGACGAACGAAGCGTCGGGTTATTTTACGCCTGGATTCGCACCGTCGGCCGTTGATAATCCGGCGAACAATATTCAAGCACTCGCGTAATGCGGTCTACGGAGTTAACTCGTCAGTTGGCCGCATAATTACTAACTGGAGTGGAGAATCATCCGCGTAAATTTCGCTCGGGACAAAATTTCACCCCCGAGAATGGAGGGCAGGGAGTAAGGGTGAGGACAAGAAACGCCAAGAGACGAAGGCGAAAGATTAATACAGTCAGAGAGACAAAAGGCAAAGCCGAAGAGACGGTCTTTTAACGAAGTACACGTTGAATTCTTTTCCCAGGGAAAATATCGCCAAGTTTCTGCGATTCCTTTGCCCGATAGATGTTCAGTGCGAGAAATGTGACGGCCGATGCCTCACGGAGCCTGCGATATTCCTCGGATAAACGTCGACGACGGTGTCGAAGGAGCATTCCGAAGAGGAATGGAATCCATATCTACCCCGTCCTGTTTTCCATGAAAATTTCAAAGACACGAAAATCTCACGATGAGTTACGCGCAGTCTTAATACCTACCAAATTCCCTGGTAATATTTTGAAGTAAAGATAGGCAAAGAATTTTGTCGAGCGTCCTTGGTCCATCTCTCAGGAACCTTCCCGGTCCTGAAGGTTTATTATTTCCACTGCACGTAAAGGTCGTCTTACGGTCCTGCCGCGTGTGTCTTTTTCCACTGCGAACATAAAGCGAGTACCGTCACGCTACGGTTAACGCGCGGTTAACAGGCAGAGAACGAGGCCATAAAGAAAGAATAATCAAGAGGAACTCGTCCCTTCTGTTCACGCAGTTCCGTCTTCCCCTCGCGTCGAGTATCGACCGTCTCACCGAAGGTCTTGACCGGAAACGCCGTATGCAGGTCGATCCCTCGCACGCCGAGAAATTTATAATACAGTTACGTAGAAGAATACAGAAAGACGGCGTATTCGGGGCTCGCGCCGTAATGGTTTGGCCCAGTTTGCTCGGGAGATGCATCTAACGATAAGTCATGCGTGCAATTCCCAAGAGGATTTTCTCGAAAATCGTTGACCGACGTGCCCTTCGCGTCTCCTCCATCGTTTTACGCTAAATAATTAACCGCAATTTCGTCTGACCATTAATTAAATAGCTGAGCGTCATTGCCCTCAGCGGGAAGAACGTCAATTTTTCAAAGGAATCGTTGCGATTGGCATGATTTGTGCGGTTCGTGCGATTTCCTTAGCAAGAAACCGTCGGCGTCGGCGAAATTTCTCCTTGTTCGAGCGTCCCGTTTTCAGTGACTTTCCTCCGTGAAAACCAGAGCGGCCGAAGCGTCATTCGTCAGTGAACATTCCCGCCGGTCGGCCGCGGATAATTCTTCGCGATTTCCTGCCATTTGCCCGTCAACGATTAATCGTCGCGGGTTTGGTAAATCGAGGCGCCGATTTCCGGCAGATATTCATCACCCGAGGCGAACAAGGCTGCCGAGTCAATTCGCCGATGCTCTTTCGTGCTTTGTTTAATGCCTACACCCCCCCCTCCCCCTGCAAATCGATATCCCATGATACGAATATGGAATTCGAACTTCGAACGAACACATCTTCGTCTTTCGTCGAAGAAATAATAATTTTCAGGTAAATCGTGTCCTGTTGTATTTCGGTGAAAGGAGGACAGTCGTGTGAATCGTCGTAAAATTTGTCCTCGGCCGTCTGGCGCAACGGGCATAATTACACGCAACCTTTAATGATTAGCGCCATTACGAAGAAGAATTAGGCGTACGCCTCTGCAGGACGCGGCCGGTGTGTATAGGCCGTCGTAATAGGAGGGAGGGGGGGCGTATAAACGGCGGATAATAAGTCACTTACACGGATCCCCGGGCCAGGGGGGTTGGCCGCACGCCAGTTCTATTCGCGCTTCGGTTGTTCCGATCTATTCTATACCGTGCACGTCACACGCATGACGCTCTTAACTAAATTATGGACAAAGTAGTCCGATTTCACCGGTTTAAGGGGCATTCAGCAAGTTCCGGCTGAGACCTCGGAATATCGCGATACCCCAGGACCCTGCGCCGTCCCCCGGGATTCAGGGGAGACCTGATAAGTGTCAATGTAATTACATTAATTAACCGTTTCATCGGCCTCTCGAAAGTCCAGCCTTTTTGCTCCAACTTTTCACGCTCGTTCGCCAGCACCGTGGCCGATTAATCTTTTAATTAATCTCCCGGAGAAGTTATTTCATTTATGCCACGGAGATGTTTCCCTTTGGTTTCCCGGTCGATGGGAAAACGTCTACCGTGGGGATGTGGGGGGGGAGAATTAACGTTTATAGGCCGAGTCGCCCAGGAGCAAGGTTCCATGGGAAATTATTGCATCGCCGTTCGCCGGGAATCCAAGGGACGGTCCGCCGAGGAAATTTAAGCAAGACCATCACGAGCCGGCGAATATTTGGAAACGCAGCCGGATAATTGAGATAGACGCGTGCGGACGGTGCGACATCAATTACCGTCCGCGGGGCCGATTTCCCGGATATCATCCCGTGATACGAGCTCGTCGGATACGGTAATTTCATAATGCGTGCGCGTTTTCCATCGGGCTCGGCGTTGCCGGATCCGCACTTTTTCCTCACTTTTTGCGATCGATCGAACCGCCGAAGAACCTCGAAAAATCCCGCCGTTCCCGTTCGGACGGTCGACGAAATTTGTCGACCGGCCGGTAGAATAATTACGACGCAAGTGAAAAATAAAAAAAGAGGAGAGAAAAACGGGTAAAAGGATCAATTCGGCAACAACGCGTGCGGACCGGCAAAAAATGTTGACGACCGTCCGGTGATTAAAAAAAAGATAGGGGTGGGGGGAAGGGGGCCCGGGAAGAGGGGGATGAGAGAACTGCTCGCTAATGAGCCGGTGCAGAAAATTACGGCTTCGCTGATGCGCTTTGTACGTCACGCGCGGCATTATTAGTCAAGTACGACGTTGAATTATTGCGCTGAGAAATATGCAAAATAATGCGCGGTATCCGCGTTACGGCGGGACAGTAATAATAAAATTCGGCACGACGTGTGCCAGATGAAAACGTAATTTCACCGGGCGATGGACACAATCAATCTCGTTTTCCACAATCACCCAGGGACACCTCCCCCCTGCCGTGCAAACCGAATAAAACTCCGTCAAGGCTTTCATTTTCGCCCCGATCCGACTCTTTTTATAGACCGTCCTGGAATTTCATAAAAATCCATAGATCCGATGTCGGGGATGTTGGTAGGAACGCGAAGGATTCCTCAATATCCAAACTCCCCGTCGTCGCGGCAACTCGCTGCTACAGTTGTGTATTCGATTGACTTAAATAGCGCGAATATTTCTGTCCGAGTCATCCTCAGATCGCAGCGGACGTGAATGCTCGCTGAGAAATGTAATATTACGAGAGGGGAAATAAGTAAAGCACGTCGACCGGGAGGGGTAGGATTGTACTAGCGGGCAAAATGGCCGGAGATGCTAATTAAACACCCTGACTGTCGTATTGAATTTCTTATCCGCTAAACACGGCTAGGCACGGTCCATCAGGGGCTTTCATTTTTTTCCTGCTCGAGTTTGACAAAAGCGTCGTGGGATGGGGGATCGAGCTGTACTGCGGGGGGAAGTGGGAGGTGTATCGAGAGGACAGGAGATCGTCCTTCCTACGAAAGAGAGGCAGGAATAACGGGTGCCTACGCGTCGACGTTGGAGAATCCTGTGGTGTCGTCTGCACCGAGCTGCGGCCACGTCCTCTTCCCATCCCTTCCCCTTCCTCTCCCCTGCCTGTCCCGCGAGCGCACGCTCGTCTGTAATTATCTGCAGCCCGGTACTCCGTAATTTTCTTTAATCACAGGACCAGGCCCGCGCGCGCGCGTTCCCCGTTCTGTCGCTCGTTCGGTTCACTTTGACGTCGTCGGGGGAAAGGACTGACGATGGCCTGGCCAAACACACCGTGCGACATTCGAGGACATCAGGACTTGGCAGGATCCAAAACAGGGTTGGAAAGAAGCTGAAAGAAGCTGGGAGACATAAGCTGGTCCGATGTCGAGACGGAAGGAAGGAAAAAGAAGGAAGTTCCGTTAGTTTCGGATTATCTCGGACAAAATTCACCGGACGTCGATGCAGCTGGTTTGCGGGATTTCGAGGAACCTTCAACCGGACCAGATGGACCCTCACGAAGCTTCCCTCGGCGCGTCTTTTCGACACCGCAGGGCGATCGGTATCGGTCGAGGGTTGTTCGGCGAACAGCGCGTGTTTCGCCGACGCGATACAAGCGAGGAGTTCGACTCATTTCCATGCACGCGCGCCAAGGGCCCATTGTTCGGGCGTTGAAGTCCGGAAACTCTGGGAGATCGAAAACTCGAGGTGTGCAGCGCCGTATCGCAGAAACCGCGACGCTCCGGGGCGACAGGAGAGGCCGAGGGGGGAGGGGGTTGGAACAAGAGAAGAGAGCAAGCGAGGGAGAAGGGCAGGGAGGGAAACGGGCGGTTGACGTTACGGTGTTCCGGATGGTCGTGGTGTTCCGCTTGCAGAAACTATTGCCACCCCATGCGGCAGCAGTGGCGTTGCATACAAGCTTCCACGAATGTCATCGATGCACTTCGCCTTTCGACCGAATGGGATTAGTGTCAGAACAGTACGGTTCCGTCTGGAACCAGCAGCGCCTTTATCCTTTCCGTTAATTAACGTTTCCACGAGATTATACGAATTATCGACTAGCAATTCTTCCGAGTTAACAAGACCCCCTTCCCCCTAAACTTCCTATTTCAATGGAATCACTTATGCGTGTGTCCGAATTTTCCTACGATTTTTCCACCCGGGGAACGAAGGCGAGAAGAAAGGGGACACGGGCGGGTAAATGCAGAGAAAGTAAGGGACGTGGGTTCGAGAGAGATAGGGATATTATAATTAACATCGTCCTCGAGCGCGCGCGTAAAGGGCTTAATCAGACCTCAAAGTATGCCGGTCTTTCGGACGTTGCCCCGCAGATTTCGTGGGTCAGCTTTCCCTGCTCGTTCTTCCGACCAACGCATATGGCTTTGTCGAGGGCCTTTTTACATAATCACATCCGGGGTTGACGGATGTACTTAATTCGCGGCCTTTCTCAAACAAAAGGCCCCTTCAACGAGGGCCACATTGCTATCGGCATCGCTTTATACCGAGGAAAGATTATTCCATGTCAGAGTTAACCTTGGGGACCCTGAGTGAGACCCTGAGTCAAAGTGGAAACGGTGAGGCGTGGACAGACAGATCCTAGAGGAAAGTAAAAGGAAGCGGGTCAGTTTAAAGAAACGTGTTAATTACGAGCTACGACCAATCGCGATTTGGACCACCTCGCCATAAAGATAACAGTGAACGTCAGGCCGGCGAGCAATTGGGGCGGCCGAAAGAGGGGGTTCGTGGCAAGGGGAACAGAGGGGTGGGGGGGGGGATTGGCATTGGGCACCTTGTTGTCGGAGCAGTAGAGCACCATATCCCGGCCAGTCCTAGCCCGTCCTCCTGCTGGGATGTCGGTTGTTGTTGTTATCTCGCGCTGTTTCCTGGTAATTGTCTTCCCTCTTAGCGACTACGACGACGCGCGCTAGCTGCGACGCCGGCTTGTTATCTGCTGAATAATTCAATAAACCGCGCCGGGCGGCGCGCAGTTCGTAAGCGAAATTTTCACGGTTTAGCGGGCGGGGAGGGGGAGGGGGGGAGAAAAAAGGGAATGAACCGGCCCGGCGGGACCGTCGGCAGACACGAGCCCCTTTTTCCGTAGCACGAGCCAGCGATTCGCCGACTCCCTGAGCTTTCTTGCACGATCCGCTCGTTCTTTTTGTCCCCCCTATCTCCCGTACCTTCTCACCCTTTTATCCCTCGAACCCTCGGTCGGCCCTCGATCTCTCGCCTTATCGTACGGCACTGAGCTTGTTCCTGAACCGGGAGGTATTTGTTTCTGAAAATCTTGGGAGCGGCATAATCTCGTGAGACAAAGAAGGTTGCTTTAAACAAAGAATCCCCGAGAAACGTAGGTCTGGATAGACAGGGATTCTCTTATTACATCCTGTTGCCGCGGGTCTAAGCAAACCCGAACTTGCGGGGAACTATTGTTGGTCGGTTATCTTCTGTTGAAAATCTTCTCCCGTCTCGTACTTCCGTCTCTTATTTCCGCTCGCCAGCCCTTGAACGTCGAGCGCGGAGACTCGAAAAGCTCTCGTAGAATTAATATCAAACGGCGCGTGGTATTTCAAAGATAAAGCAGCGTTCAGCGAGAGCCAGCCCCCCCGGTCAGATGCTCGGACCGTTCCGCTTTTCTAGTGGATTCGGAATTTTCCCGAGGAAGCAAGTTCAGCCGGAAATTCACGTAGGAAAGTTCAAACGATTTGGCCGGTATCGGATTAATTGGCCCTCGGCTCTGCCGTAACGGAAGGTTTTCTTTGCCGCGTACGAATGCAAAAGCGAGCCCGTCGCCGAACCATGCATAAAGTGTACATTGTGCCGGCAACGCGATACGCGCAAGCCAAGGAGGCTTTTTGCCGCGTTTTACTTGCTCTCTCCGGCCGAGTTCCGCCGTCCGACGAGCCATCGTGGCTTACGCTTGATTGCAGAACGACCGAAGTAACCCACTCTCCTCTCGTCCTACCATGAATATTTCACCGAGCACCCGCGGAGTACATATAAGCGACCACGTGTACCGGGTGATCCAAATTTCCCGGTCTTCTAGCAACCCACGTCACTCTCGGACGTATTCTACGATGATCTTCTCCCCCGCGGGACAGAATCTTCTTCGGGGGAATTTCCGAGGGTGGATGCTCGGGGAGATAAGAAAAGTTTTCGGAACACCCTGTATGCAGAGGAGCGAGGGACTTGTGACGTCTGTCCCGCGAAACTTACGACTGTTTTAAACGTCTCTCTATTATTACCGGCCGCGAGCTTCCCCGTCGTTAGCGCGAAATTCCTGCGCGCCGGTGATGTATGGATACGTCTTAATTACCACCCTGAGAATTGCCATTAACCCTCGTAATCCGACTCTTCGAACTTTTCAACGAGGAGGAGCCATTAATTGTCGTACGTGGCGTCTGAGAATGGCCGGGCTGGAGACTCTGGAATTCGCCGGGTAAAAACTGCCAAGATCCCGCGGAATTCCCGGAGTTTTCCCGTTGCTTCGTCATTCGCCGGATATCTTTATGCCCGGTCCTCGAGGACGTTGACGGGATCACGATGACAATGACGCGTTGAACGCTGACCCGCGTGGAACGCCCGTGAGCTCGGATCCCGGCGGGTTCAACGTCAGACGTGCATTGTGTTGCGAAATCGCACAAAGCTCAGCCGGAAAAGTACACCCGAGGGGTAGAGAGAACCGGGGAGTTGAGCTAACGACTCGTGGCCGGCGAGACTCTCGCTGCGCGCGGCATTCTTAACCGCCGAACAAGTTGTTAACGCCGGCTTTTGCGCCCTGTAAAACACCAACATTCACTTTTTACAACATCCCTCCGACACCGAAGAATCATCCAAGGAGAAGGAAATCTCCCTGAGTCATTAAAAATACGACCACCTGACGATTTATTACGAGAATCTCTGTGGCCGGAGTCAACGGATCTCGCGTAATATTTCGCGCGGCGAGGAGACACAGATTGGAGATTAGCGAGGCGAAATTAATAGAAGCCGCTCTGACAGGGGAACCGAGCGATCCACCTGATGCCCCGGACTGTTCTGCCTCCTCGTCCCCCTCCACCCCTCCACCCATCAGCCCGACGACGTTCTCTCCCTTTTTACCGAATTCCCCGCGCCCCTTCGATCGTGAGTTATTACCGGTACAGACGTTTCGTCCTGTCCGTCCGATGCTCCTGCCTGATTTACGGCGCATCGCGGAGTTTCGCGCGCCCCATTATTAATTAGCGAAATTGTAATTAGACGGCTGGAGAACGAGTTTCCCCAAGCGTTTGGTTGCTTTCGATTCCACGGCACGTTGTTCGGCAGTTCGTCGTCGAGTTTTCCTCGTACGTGTATATGTACCTGTGTGTGTGTGTGTGTGTGTGCGCGCCAGTCATTCGATGAGAATTACGGCAAGTAGGTCAGCGCGGTATACGGACCGTCAAGCAGTCTACGTGGTTTCAGTTTCCCTTCAAACGCCGGACAACTTTGTTCGCTACTTAAATCTTACGCCTGTATAATTCAGGCACATTGTCTATCGACGGGAGAGTACGAATCGACGACGCATTGGAGGAATAAAAGGATGTGGAAAGTGTGGACGAAGGGAGAGATAACGCGTCATATCCGGAAGTACCTACGTACGAACTGATCCTGCGGCAGTGGGGAAGGAGGGTAGGGGGACGTGCCGCGGTACATAAAAGAGAACGTAACGTAGCGTGGAGATCGGGGAATGCCTATGCTGATTAACGAGAGCTCGTCGAAGAGAGTGACTCCTCGCCATTGCCATTGTGCAGTGGCATCAATGACCCCTTCTCGATCATCTTCTTTCGTCTGCACCCAGTCCCCCTCTCCTAGACATTCCTTGTCTTACCGTTGGCCCTTTCCTCCCTTTCCTCCCTTTCCTCCCTTTCTTCGTGGGATCCTCCTTTTGGAGAATCGAACGGTGCATTCATCTCGCGAATATCCTTCATCACCAGCCGAGCAGCTCCTCCCCGTGGCCTTCTCCCTTTCTCCGTCTGGGCCTCCCGTCGATAAATCCTAATTATTCCTGAGCCCGCAGCTTCCCGTCGCGTAGTTTATAGTTTCGCGGGCACCGTGGATCGATCTGTCGGCCTTCGAACGTCTTTCGAGAACGTCGACGGGGAATTTTCCCGTCTGTCGAGCGAATTATTCGGCGTTTCGAGGAGGCGAGTTGAAGAGCCGCGGATAAATATTGACCACGCGACTGGCCGAACCGTAGCGCGTTTTTCCCCCGCTCAGATATTCCGCCGTCTGTCAGCCAGTGTAAATCTCATTCATAATAACGACGTCCCGGCAGGTCCTAGCCGTCTTCTTCCCCTCCCCCCTAACCCTTCCTCGCCTGCTTTCAGTCGACGTCCTCGACGCACCGTCGCTATTTCCGTTCGAATCGCGGAGACGCGCGTAAATTCCTCGAGGAAAATCTTCGCCGGCTGGAGTACAGTGCAAGTCGGAGAAAACTCCGCTATCGAGGCTGAGCGAAATATCGCCGGAGTTTATCCTCGTATTCCGAAGTTAAATCTTTTAACTCCGCGCCACCATTTGCCTCTCGGAAGGTTCGTATAATTTTCCCCGATACTCGGGTCCCACGGATCCCTCATTTTCCCCACGTTTTCCTATTGTTCGCGTCCCGCGAGGAAATTCAGCATGATTCTCCGGTCCGTCGATTAGTTTCACCGCGATCTCCATACTTCTTCCTTTCGGCGCTATCGTTATCCGATCGCGAAAGTCGGCTAGCCGGCGGACGAGTGCCTGAAATATAAGGTAAATGCATCGCGGTATAAACGTCAGAAGGCCGAAAGGCAAAGAGCGCGAGGCTGCTAGGTGTTTCGCATAACTCAGGATTACTCTCCGCCGCGCGCAGACGGGGATCTCCTTATCACGGACCTCTGGGCTCACTTTTACTTCCGAGCGAAATGTTCCCTTACCCCCTCCCCGACCATCACTCGATGCTTTGTCAACGCGAGAATTCCTCCCCCGCGTCCTCCCACCGTCCGCGAGACGAAGGTAAATGAAAAATAAAGGCCAAAAGATTGCCAGCAAAGTTTCTCCCGAAAACTAAACAAAGATTTCCATCAAAACCACAACGACTACGGTATTTTTCTCCTCTTCGATCGTCAATCGATATGTTTGAGTATCCTCGGGAAAGGTTTGATTCGAGGGCTTCCCCCGATGACTCCTTGCGAATCTGCGTTTCACTTTCCCGTGCGGGGAAATGGGATAAGCTTGGATCCGGGTTAAGCCGACGGTAATTCTCGACGGTGTTACGGGCGATTGTCGCGACCCGCGGGGATCGGGCGATTCCGCTCGCTTGCCCTTGGCAAAGTAATCAAACTCGGACGATAGGAAAAGCATTCCCGTACGTGTCGGGGAAAGTCATATCCCGGTCATCGTATGCGTGCCGCGCGGCGGAGAGGGTCGGGATGCAATTTACCGTGTCAAGCGTGACGGCCAATCGAACGACGACGCCGGGACGAATCCGCACGGAATTCTAAAACGATCGGAATCTCAGGGACCGTCCGTCCAAAGACGCCTGTCCAATACGTAGTGTCTTTGACGAAGACGAACCTATCATCTCCGTGTTCTCATGAAGAAAAGTCTTGAAATATACGAGTATTAAAGCGTCACTCGCTTAAGAAGAAAGATCCTCCCCCCTGAGTAGTGAGGTTAATTTTGAGTGAATGATTCATCTGATTTCCCAGCGGTGAGTTAAGCTTGTGCCCAGTCAGCCCATCGCCGGCACATTGCAGTCGAATAAACGAACTTGAGCGGGGAAACGACTTATCGACGATCAGTGCCAATGGTCAGAGGGACGAGGCAAAGCGTGTACGCCCCCGCATAATCGTACGGCGGTCCTGTAATTCCTTTTCTCTGTTCCTCGAGAGCTAATCAAACGCGGACGACGCGAGATAAAAGGATTTCGCGTACGTGCCGGCCAGGCCTCGGTCCTCGTACATGCGTAAACCACGTACGACGAGGAAAACGACGAAAGAGAAGGCCAAGGGGAAGGGGGCAGACGTAGACGAAGTGCAATTTACCACGTAAGCGCTGACGATCCGTCGGACGTTGCCGGATTGTCTCAGCCGCAGCCTGTCATCAGACATTTTTCCCTACGTTTCAGGAGAGTCGTCCTGGCTCGCGGAAAATCATAAACCCGCGACGGGACGTTCGGGGCTTCCTCGTGATTTTTATCGGAGCCCCGAGGACGCTCCGGGAAGATGTAAAAAAATGTCCGGAGAGCTGGCAACGTCGTTCCTTGGCGCGCCGTGTGTCGCTGCCTGCCATAAAGGGAAGGTGCGTATAAAAAAGACGAAGGACGAGCAGGACGAAACGGCTTACGTGCGCTCCCCGGGCCGGAGGAGCGGAGAGCCAAACAAAGTCCGGCGCGCATTGCTTTACGAGCGGACGAGAACGTGATCCATTCGGCCGTTAATGCGAGCCTCCCGAGTATCTCTATAAAAGCTCCCCCCTCCCCCCACTCTTCTCGTCCTCCCCACCTTGCTAACATCGGCAGACGAATTTCCGTCCCGTCGGACTCGACAACGCAAGAATTTTGACCAAACCAAACTTGGATCACACGGAAGAACGATGCAGCGAAAAAGATGGGAAACGGTTTAGCCTGCTTCAAGGTCATTAGATTCCTCCCGCGGGATCTCATCGTGCCGGGAATAACGGGTACGCAGGTGCTAATAAGTTTGGAAAATCTTCCGTCGCGGGACAACAGGTGCGTGCGAATATCGCTCGGTAGAATCGCGAGCAACATCTGCATTCCGATGGAAGTTCCCCTGGCGATGCGTCGGAAGTTCGACGTACCGGCGTGCTTACTCGCGGAATGAGGACAAGACACGGCGAATATCGGCTAAACGGCAAGAAATTAATTTCCAAAGCAATTCCAAGATTCGGGGGAATAGCGTGTCGATGAAATTCTTTTATCGCCTCAGCTTTCTAATGCTCGCCCTAGCTGGTGCGTGTTGAAGGGTTTAAAGGAAATAAATGTGTGTATAGGCCGGGATTTCCGTGGACACGTGGATGGTCGTTGTTAAAGTGCGGGGATCTTGGAACAACTCGTTCCATAGTTAATCGTCGTAATGCTCGACCCCACAGGTCGTAGAGGCAGGATAGGGAACGTCAAATGGCGCTGGCGAAACAGCATATCTTATTAGAAACAAATATTCATGTCACATACCCGGCGCCGGCTGGTGCCAAGTGTTTGACTGTTACGCCGACGCTGCACGTGCGTGAGAAACCGAGCGCTTCCGCCGTCTCCGGATGGAACTTTAAAATAATATCGAGCAGCTTCCGACAAGCTTTACTTATCCGTTCCCTTTCTTCCTACCTTCCCTTCTCGTACCCCCGCCACCTTCGCTTCATCGGTTTGTCTTATAAAAAATTGTTTCTATACCGTATCGATATTTATTCTCGACCTTCCTTACCTGTAATTAATTCCCTTGGTTTTCGACTGATCCACGTGTGCGGTATGTGAGATTGCATCGTGTTTTTATGGTTCACACTACGGCCGCATACCTTTGGGCTCTTTTCAAAGATTCATATCCCCCTCTCCCCCCCCCCTACTTCACTTTACGAGCACGTACATTCGATATGAAATTCCTCTAGGATATTGATTTATCAATACACTCATGGGAAGCATAATGCAGAATTATGCAGTCCAATGAATAAGTACAACGCGGTGCTTTCGTGGAAACTACAAACATTACATTTCCAGGAAAATGACGTTTTTCCTCGGTGAATTAGCGAATCGCAGGACAGGAGGGGGTATTGGCAATGAATGATAATATTCTCATGGTTTGCTCCACACTGAACATGAAGCAATATTCTTTATTTCGAACCGGTTACATCGTATGTCCACAGTTATTTACAGAGTTATTCAACGCTTCTTTACACGACTACTTTTATACAATCTGCGGGTCTCGCACATTTTGGCATTCAGTTATACATTCGCTCCGCTCAGCGATCGCAATGCATACAGAGATACAAAATCATCATACAAATAGAACGTCGCAATACGAGATATTGCGGCTGCATTCTAAAAGAAAGGAGGCAGGCTGATTTTTACGCAATGCGCTAGTGTCTAACTGCATCTATAAAATATGAACGTACAGTTCGTACGACCGACGTTTTAAATTTGCCCTCGTTTTCTTGTGACGCCCCGAGCCGCCGGTTTTCAGAGAATTTCCAGAATTTCCCGGTCCCGCGCTCGTTCCGATGGAAATTAGAATAAAACGCGCATGGGGCGAGGGGACCGTAATGGCGCCTGGTTCTGACGTGCGGGAGGGACAAACAAGTTTGCGAGAATGAATTCGCGGAACAGGTCGAACGGAAATAAGACGGTGTCAAATTCGCTAAAACTGGACACCGGGGAGAACGAGGAAAGAGAAAGAAATTTTCCTCGGCTTCGAACCGGCTTATATTCCTGCGAATCGTCCTCTCTCTTGCACCATTTTCGTCCTTGGAATTTCGTGTAAATTTCTATGGATCCAAGCGACGATATTTCGCCGGTTGACGAGATTCTATCGGATCGTTAAAGAAGGGCAATTAGTGGAAGCTATCTTCGGAGCCGTGGGACAATTTTGCCCACGTTCGCAGGGATCAGAATGAAAGTCTAGGGAGGACCGAAAGTGGAGGATAATCGTGAGTGGCAGTGACGCGTAGGCAGGCTCCAAACAAGTTTCCAACCTCGGATCCGCGGCACGGTTCAAACGACAGTAAGACGGTGTCAGATTTGCGAAGGAAAGGGGGGGGAGAGAGAGAGAGGCCGAGCGCCGGGCGAGGGGGTGTGGAAATGGCGGAGGAAAGGAAAGCCCGAGAAGGAGGAGTCGGTAAGGCGACGACGACGACGAGGACTTTCAGCGAAGCGTGAAATCTTCTCGCAGAAAGAGCGGCAAAGGAGGACGGGAAGAGGGTAAGAAGGGATAGGGAGACGGACGGAGAGGGTAGAGGTAACCGTCGTTTCTGCCTCCGATTCGATGGGCCATATTTCACGTAGCCATTATGCCCCGGGCGGGGTAATAATACCGCACAATTACTGAGATCTCGAGTTCGCGAAAGAAGGGAAATAAAATCAGCATAAAGCGAGCCACCAAATGGCGCCGGCAGACCTTTAATGAAAGTGCCGGTATACCGCTCTGACCGAGAGAGATGGAGAAAGAGAAGCATAGGAGGTGCCAGAGGGGGGGGGCATGGACGAGGGTAAGACAGAGAGGGAGGGAGAGATTCGTGAGTGCGGCAGGCTAGGAAAGCACGCGGGCCCTTAAATTAATTCGCGATGAATTACGTCCACGCCAGCTGCACGAGCAGTTGTGTGTTTATTTATGAACGAACTAAGATCTTCTTCGTAGTCCTTAAAGGCGGATTTAGCCCCGTAATTTGCCCGCCGAGACGACGCAGACGAGCGACGTCGCGGCCGCCCACCACGTGTCCTCGCTTGTTATCGCAAACGAATTATTCGGACAGCTACAGAAATAGCATGGTCCAATGACGAGCCATAAATTCCTGCCGCATTACACGGCCGAGCAAGCTGTAATTATCTAGGATTTCTTTCGGAGAACTCGCCAAGGGCCGCGCTCAGATCGAGAAGGAATTTCATCTAGTCGGGAAACTCGTCTTTATCGAGTGACGTTCCGTATGACTGACGTTAAAAGTACCGTCAGGTAGATCGAATATGGCCAAATGAATACAGGAAGCGCTTCTCCTTACGAGTCCTCGACATAAAACCCAGTCTCGTTGAAGATGAGTTCGTGGAACCGATGAATCGTGGATGATCCGATTTATTCAGCAGTAAATATACAGTTGCGACGGACGTATCGTCGTCAGTTGAGGTTCAGGAATCGGAAGATCTCAGAAGTAGGACTACGGATGGCTCAAATTCCAAGTAGCTTAGGTAAAGAATTGATCGTCCAAGGAGAATAAACATTGACTTGGGGAGACATAGAAAAATATTCTAGAGGCGTATCTATGGCGGTAAATTTAATCATCCCTTTATCCCGATGGTGAAAGTAGGAATCGATGAAGCTCGTCGTTTCTCGGCACTGTCGAGACGGTTCTTATGATTCAACTGCGTCCGCGTGATCCGGGACAAGCGGGCATAAACATCTTGCCGTCTCGTTACGATCGATTGGTCCATTCGCAGGGATCCGTAAAACCGACGGTTCGTCGTTCGCGCGTTACCACCGCGGCGGGCAAGTCTGCTCGTAAAAGCCGTCGATACTCGTTAAATGCGATATATTCTATTACACGGCCGGTCGTAAGAACTCTCCTTCCATATATAGTCGTAGACTTTGGGTCATCTGACGTCAGTACCTGCGGGGAGAATTTACCCTGGCGCGTGTATCGCGGAAATTTATCGCCGCGGAAACTGAGAAGTACGCACCTGGTTCTCTCCGTCCTCGTCTTTATCGTTTCCCCCGTCTTCCTCGGCGAATGGGAAGCTTCGATTCGGCGCGAACAAGCGCCTAACGATGACCGACCGACCAACGAATTATTCGTGCGTTCCTGTTTTAACCGATGTTCCTCGCAGTCGCGGGAAATACGAGGGAAACGTACCCTCCGACGAATTTCAATTCTCCACGTGCCTCGCACTCTCCTGCATTCCCTACGTGCTTTCACGAAATATTTACACCTTTACCTACTTCGCTAACGTCGTAATTTTCCCACCGAAGCGTTAATAAGTATCACATTTTCCGTCGATGTCGGCTCGAACGAGTCTTAAGCCGCGTTACCGATTATTCGCGAGGTCCGATGATCGAGGAAAAATCAGAGAATCTTCCCCTCGCGCCAAACTCCGAGGCGAAAGAACGCAATTGAAACTTCGTAATGTACTTTCTTCCAAGAACTTCATCGCGCAAGGCAATTCCCTATTCAACAAATAACAATTTCGCTATAACAAAACGAACACACCGCGTGCACGGCACCCGCAATTTTCGTTGAAAATTCCCTTGGCCGAGGCGAACTATTCTCTCGCGAGTGGGTTAATCAGCAAGCACGTCAGGCGAGCCACTCCATCGAATCAGACTTTTTCGCACAGGTACTTACTCCTCTGTGGAAATTGACACTTAAGCCCACTAGGAAATTATTATCGTCGCACCCTTTTCTCTCCGACGTACGCGCTTAATTGATTCGGTTAATTCAATTACAATGAATTCATTACTTGTCTCCCGATGGTGTTCGCCATGTAATTCGGTAATTTCGAAGGAAGTATTTCCAAGTCGTCGAGATCCGTACTCTTGGCGCACGTACTACGGCTACGTGTGTAGTCGGACACCTTCCTAGTAGTAAGGGTAAACGTGTGGTCGGGCACCCTCCTAGTAGTAAGAGTAAACGCGCGGTCGGGCATCTGCCAAGTAGTACAGGTAAGTGTATGGTCAGCCGCCCGCCGAGTAGTGCAGGTAAGCGCAATGTCAGGCACCTCCCAAGTAGTACAGGTAAGCGCACGGTGAGGCACCGACCAAGTAGTACAAGTACATGTACGATCAGACGCGTTTAGGTTTCCCGAGTAGGCGCAGCTACGATTAGTCGGTGAGATAATTTCTCAGCGCCAATAATAACACTCGCACGAGTCCCCGGCGGTGCCAGCTGCGACGGGAATGATGGTCAGGTGCGACCGGGGGATATGTGTGGGTCATCGATATGAAGCGACCGCCATGGAAGGACGTTCCGTCGAGGACTAAATGCGCTGGGACAACTGGCCATCGATCGTCCTAGTTATCCCGGGGATAACAAAAACCTGTGCCCCGCGAACCTACCGTCTACCACCTGCGGGAAACGCACGCGTTGATTTGAACCGACGGCATTGGCGAACCTCTGAATGAGTGTCGCGCGAGGAAACGGTCTCGGCGAAATTTCCTCGGACATTCGAGCAATCCTGGTGCACTGTGATTCCAACAACGCAGGGTTTTTCTCCGTTTTCGTAGACAGTTCCTCTCAGTGCCACCTGTGGAGGACGATCGCGAGGATCGCGAGGAACAGCAGTTGGACGTTTGGTCGTCGTTGATCAGTCGTGCTGGAACTCATGCTGACCGTTGGCCGTTTCTTGCCGATTCGCACGGTGGAGATCGGAGTGGCCAACGAGGGGTAACCGGCGTGGCCGTGGATCGTGTTGTCCACGGAGAAGAGCTTGTTCTCCATCTTCTCGATCTCCGCTGACCCGTAAACCACGTCGTCCTCCTCGTCGTAGAACGAAGCCGTTTGCGTTTTCGACGGGCCCGGTATATCTGAAAGCGGAAATACCGGAAAACGAAGGGAAATTATTACATGGAATCTCGTAACAGTCTCTGGGGAAGTCCTCGAAACAATGGGACAAAAGAAAATATCTGTGTATCGTAATATTCTTGAGGGGGGCTCGCTTAGATATGTTTAGGGTAAGCCGAAAGCAGTTCATCGATTTCCGATCCGTTAAAAATTGCCCGTGTCGACCGACAACAAATATTTGAAGACTACCAACGGTTGGCCAGAGTTGGCGAGATTTATAACAAAATATGGGTCACGCTGCTTCGCAAAACTGATTGTTACTATGAATAATATCAAGAGTGAACACCTACGTAGAATATAGCATGCGAATATCCCGTTAATAGATATGCCCGTAGGCGTTTCCTATCCTTTTATCTACCGAAATATTCCATCTGTAGCAGTTATCGAATTTCACCATTACACGAATGAAAGGAATAAAATATCGTTGCCCATTAATTCGAGCACGGACTAAGTAACAGTGGACGAATTAAACAAATTTTTTCCAACATTTTCCCGATATGTCTCATTAAAAATGTAACTTCTGCGATTTCAAGCCGCGCTATCGAGGGACAAAGTAAATTTTTCATTGCTCGAGAAGTGAGTTATAGACGAAATACTAAGGTTACGGGAGGAAAGTTAAGGTCTACATTCATTTCGGGCGACCACGCGAAATCCCAATTTAACGCGGTCTCTAATTCAATGAAAACATCGGTTAAGCTAATAATTCTGCCTGTGAGGTGCAATTAAATTCCCTGGCGAACGGCGAAAGCCAGTGGCTCGCTAAATTCGCAATATTCCTTATGAAGAAAGCTTCGCCGGGGACGGTGAAACGTATGGACGAACGTGCAAGAGTTTCTCGGGGAGGAATGGTCGGTGAAGGAACAATTTCAATGGTCCCAGGGTGGATGCATCGTTACAGCCGGCCGAGAAACGGCAGCCGCGAAATCGACACGTCAATCACATTCAGCGATTCACGGAGGGGGATGAAAAGGTCGAAGGAAAAGGCCGAATCGGGAGGGGGGGAATGGATGAAAGAGGTCTGCCCGACGGGTTGAAGGGGGGGGGGAGGCCTTTAGGGAAAAATGCAGGAGGGTGGAGAGTCGAAGCGTTGAGATCCAGTAGTGCCTGGAATCCGACGTGTCCTGTACAGGGAAAAGATGAGGATTGACCGAGGGAAGGGTGCTGTCGTCGATATACGTGTACGGATAGACACGCGTGTGTACGTACGGAGCAGAAGAGAGGGGAGAGAGAGGGGGAGGGGGAGGGGGGGGGTGGCGAAACGTGAGAGTTGAGATAGAGAGGACCGATGGAAAATCCTCGTGAGGTTTCCGCCGCAAAGTGAGGATGCTTGTAAACGCGAGCATGTTCGCTGTAAGGAGGGAAAGCTCCTTATTCCTATCATCCCGCGATCAGTCTCGCCGCGGAGAGGACTCGTGGGGAAAGACGGGCTAGGGCCAGGGGGTCGGAGCTTTGCCGCCCTCTTTCCCCCCTCTCATGCCCCCTTCTCCGGCACTCGCCCCGTTTCTACCGTCCTGGCGGTGGCGCTCAGACGGAGCAACAATCTCGGGGAAGCTTCTACGGGGACTCGTTAACCCCGAAGTGGCTCAAGCCCCCTCCTCCTCCTCCCCCCTTCCTCCCAGTCCCCTTGCTCGCGCGGCTTCCTTCCCGAGAAATAACGCCTAGCGAGGAAACGGATCTCTGTTTTAAAATAAACCCGGCGCGCGGTTAATCTCCGCGCGCCGGAATAAATTACGTGGCGTAACTTGCAAGGCCGTAGCGGCGATCGCCTTTCCTCGATAAGCTATTAAAAGGACAGACTTCACTTGGCCTGTCCATTAGCGACGGTTTTTTGGCTGGCTTTAACGAGGACTGGAAGGGAGATTGATACGTATGCAGATTGTATTCGTGACTTAACGTAGAAGCCAGCCAAGCCAACGGTTGGGAGGAACCTCCGCTGGTGGAATTTCAAGTACCGGTTCTCCTTGAATCCGAGGTTCCTTCGAGCGTCTTAATAAGCGCGCTAAATTATTAAGGGGATGTCTTTTGGACACGGCTTTAGGTCGTAAACAAAACAGGCGAGCGTGTAAACGCTGGCATGTTTGTCGTATGGAAGGAAAGCTCCTTAGTCCTATCATCCCTCGATCGGCCATAAGGAGCTGAAAGCCTGAAGAGAGGGCTGGTTTTACCGGAATGAGGCAAGAATTTCAAGTTAGCTTTCGACCCTACAAGTTCCGAAGCAGTAATAGCATAAGTAATGAAAACAGAAACCCTGCTTAATTCGTTAACGGCAATGGAAATCATTATTTTCTTTTATTTTATATCGCGTACTCACATTACTTTCAATACAAAATGTCCCATTGCCATTTATTTGACATTTACTTTTCGTTAAAAACATCCTACTAACAATCACCGAGGTATCAGTCGGCGCTCTCTTTTATTGAAAACGCAATAAATAAATCAGAAGAAAAAGCGCAGGTAGAATTGAATTTTCTCCCTTGGCAAATTGGTAAACGCGATGGCAATTTTTGTGCATAAGCCTCCAGGTCTCGATCGATGGGGAAACGGTTACAGAGCGAGAAAAGTAATTACACGAATAATTAGCGTCATCGCGGCTTCGGAGGAAGCAATTTCCACGAGACAGAGGGCTTCGAATGTCAGTTGGTACTCACCGTACAAACGAATGCTGCTCTCGACCTCGCCGAGGGAATTCTTCGCGGCGCAACGATAATTCCCCACGTCCTTTTTCTGCAGGTGCCTGATCGTCAGTATCATCCTCACCTCGAACTGCGACTTGGCGATGGCCTGCACGTCGTATCGAACGCTCGATATTATCATGCCGTCTTCGTCGAGAACAGAGAGAACACATGGAATTCGTCAAAAAAATATCATATTTCATTAGAGAAAGGAACGGCTATCCATCTGCCACGGACTGCACGTTTTTCCTGGATTAAAGTCAGGGCGCAATTTACGAGCATTTTTTTTAATAGTCGCCGATATGCCCGGCAGCGATGTAAGCGGAAACGAGAGAAGGCAGGGTATCTGCCGTGCGAAACAGAATTACAAACGCGCTCGAAAGGGCCGGGATGGCTGGCGTTAAAGCGAAAGAACGTCTGCCTTACGAGGTACAATCTACTCGGAGGATATATCCGGAGAGGAATATCCCGGCAAGTGCTTCCGCCGTGACTCTCTTCCAGCCGGAATTCTCCAACAGAATTCTCAGTCTGGCCCTTTTGCTAGCAGTATTTTTACGACTGTCGTCGATCACCCAACTGTTTGGAAAATAATCGGCCGAACAAAATCCTCCCCACTTTCCGGGTACTATGCTCTTCGTGCCGTCGATACTTTTATCCCGGGGGAGCAATCGGTTCGCAATTGATCGCAATTACGCACTGTAATTACATCGCAATTACTCGAGCAAGGCAGCATTTGTAATGGGGAAACAAATTCAATATCAGCGGGAAAACAAACGCGTGGTGTCCAGCTCTGGCAAACTTAAATTTGTTTAATTGCTTCGGCTGAGCTGGCTGTGCAGCTAAAAGACAAACTAATTTACTCGATGACAGAGTCAATGTAGAACGTCAATGATGATGAAATCCAATGAAAAATCACCGAGATTATGAAAACCTTTTGCGGCACCGATAATGCATTTCCGTAATTCCCGCTTAACAAATATTTCCATTGCCGCGGATATTCCCATTTTTTGTACTTTATTTCGATTGATCCCCGGGCACGTCCTGATCCGGAGTTAATCGAATTATTATCTCCGGGCGACGTGTATCGGTCCCCTATTTTCCCCTGATTATTTCCGATACTTATGTAATTTTTTCCGTCGGTCGTTCGGATCGCGTCGTATCGTGAGCTACCATCGAATGGTAGTTTTTTATGGACCACTGGGAATCCCCGCGCCGTAGGAAGCGACAGCAATAACAGTACTAATGATTAACGTCGTTTTGCCGGGGCGTAAAACAGGTCGGAAGAAGCCGAGGGAAAAAAGCCACTCACCGGTGTCCTTGGTCCAGTAGTTGATCGCGTTGGGGGACGCCTCGACGAAGCACTCGAGGACCACGTCGGTTCCCAGGGGAGCCCCGACCAGTTGATTCGGCACACGAATGGCCGGCGGAACTGCAAAGCCAAGGCGGGAAACCCGCCATAACGTAACTCCGTGACCGACATCATCTCGGTGAAAGGGCGAAAATTCCGACGAATGGAAACGCGCCCGAACCTTGCCCCATTGCCACTCTCCCCCTTCGTCAATAATTTTACGAATTCCATGAATAATCTTGCCCTCGTTACGCTATCATCCCTCCCCCCCCCCCTCGATGCTCTTTACAAAATTGCCATAGTGCTTTTGTTCGCTTCATTATCGCTGGAAATTTCATCATTCGCGGAATTTCGCTTGTTATTACGCGGAAGTTACTCACAGTGAACCTTGATAGAAATACGCTTGCTGACCGACGGGGGAATACCGTTGCTGGCGATGCAGAGATAAACTCCCATGTCGTTTCTCGTTATCTTCATCAGTTTGAGTTCCTCTCCTTGGAACTCGGCCACGGAGCTCACTGGAAACGTAATAACGTGGCAATGAGCGTTAAGGAGTTCATGCGCCAAGTTTTCCTTGGCCGGGCACAGAGCAGAGCCGAAAATAACGTTTGGCTGGGACGATCTGTCGATAAAATTGACGGCCAAGGATAAATTGCCGGAGCGTTGTGCCCTTTTAAGGTGCTTCTTTCGTATGTTTAATCCGATTCTCCGAGCAGGAGAGTCCGGGAAACGCGGAACAAATCCAACCCTTCTCGTGGCGTGACAAGGAAGAAAGAAAAAAAATACAGAGCCGTAACGGTAAAGGTAATGATTAATGTTGTTTACGATTCGATAAGGGGATCGGCGTACTCTGTCCCCCTTCGGCCCTTTCGTTTGCTAGACGCCCAGTTAGCTTTATGATACGTGTGTACGATACTACATGCGCGGATTATTTGCATATTCATGGCCACTGATATACGCGCGTACCCCCGGCCCGCCCCTCTGTAATTAATTGTCCAGTCGCAATGGGGGAAAAAGAAGGAACCGTAAGACCCCCTTCTGTGCTTTTACAACGGCTCATCGGACTCACGGGTTCGGTGTTTTCTTTTTCCGAGTTGCCTCGCGCTCCGCCCGTCCGGGCTTGGTATTTTTACGGGCGGATTTTCGCGAAAACGACGACTAATTCCATGGGGGTCTCGCTGACGGGAGGGGACGTGAGGGGTGGGTTGCTTTAAAATTTCCAACTGGCAAATATTCTTCCTTGTCCGACGCGGCTGACGATAACGAACGTTATTTACGAGCCGCTCGAAGGGTTCCTTTGACGACAGCAACGAGGTCCACTCGATTGGCTGGCCGTCGTAATAATCTTTCGTTCGTTTCCGAGGCTCGCGGGGATTCGGGTGAAATGGACGGGGGGCCGGGCTATCGGCGGCCTCGCTTTAAATTAACGCAACTACGGGCGGCGCCGAGGGCTCTTAGCGACGGAAAAAAGAATGCACGGGAATAATACGGCCGCTTTAACGCAATTCGTTGCACCTGCACGTGCTTTCGAGAATATTGCCAGCGAGAAACGACTGCCCTCAGCTGTGACCGGCCCGTCTCGGCCTCCGCTTCGCTCGCAAAAAGATCGATTTTCATAAACTTTTAGCCGGCAACGCTGCACGCTTCTCAAACTTGCCTTCCGAGGCTTGCCCATTAATACGAAGACACTTTTAACCCCCGATACCCTTCGTCCCGTTGCAATATCCTTAAGCCTCCTGGCCAATTTTTTACCGCCGTCCTCGTAGAACATTTCTAACAACCGGGACAACGATTCTCGGGGTGTGGGGGTTGCATTCAACGCGCGGGGACACGATCGTTTATTATAATTATCGTAAGGATCGCCATGGAAAACGGCGAGGCTCGCAACAGCGTCTAATAATTACCGCTATTGTGACTCGACAATAAGCTATCCCCGATTTCGTCTATAGCGTCTACATCCTCCTGCGGTTCGTCCTCCTCCCTCTGTGAAGCCCCTTCTCTGTCTGGTCTACAGGCTACCCCTTCCCCTCCTCTTTGTGTATTTCCACAGTCTCCCCCTGCAGTCGTATACATCCGGCGCGATTGCGACGCTGGCACAGCGAAATTCGCCCGCTATTAGCAGCGCGGTTCTGGAGTGAATACTAAATACGTCGTTGGGCCCTGCTCGGCCAACAAGACGGAAGTTCCTCCACGCAATCTGCGGCCTAACTAAAGAGACCGTCGATCATCGCAGCAGAGACTTTTTAATCCGCCGTTTCATATTCTCGCCCGTGGAAGAAATTCTTCGTTCGAGTCGATTAGTTCCTTTCCCCCCTCTCTCTCCGTCCGCATTATTCTACTTGTCCGTTGTTTGTCCCACAGTCGCGGCAAGTTCCGCAGTTGATGCGGATTTTTCTCGAAACTCGGAGGAAGATGAAAGGACCATTCCCGTTGATCGAATTAGCCGGGCCGCTTTGCCGTTAAAACCATGGAAATTGAACCTTACCGTGAGACTTCTGGCTCTGCGAGTTTCCGGCCACCGGTTCCCGAATTATAATGTTCTTGCCATCCTCTCGACGCCAGGAAACGCGTGGCGGAGGCACTCCTCTCGCCCGACACTTCAGTTTTACCTGCACAAGACCGGGAACCGGATGATCGTTGGTTAGAACAAACTCCTCTTGAGAAAAGAAACGAAACAACGAAGCGTGGAATAGTTCCCTTAAATTAAGGAAAAAACGTTAAACGATCGTCGTTTGGTATTCAACAAGCAGAAATATATCAGCGTCAAGGGAGGTCAATTTGGCGAAAATATTCTTGCCTCCGACGTCCATAAAACTCGGTTTCTGGCAACAGTGGCGAGAAAATCCTGGGCGACTTGCGGCTCTCGGCCATCACATTCGAATTAAGGATATAACTGGGTCGTCGTACGATATGCTAAATGTAAGATGATAGAGAAAACGAGTTTCAAAGTCCCGGCCTGTCGGCCGTTGAAATTCTAAGGACGACACGTCAGACATGCCATTCGAGAAAAAGGGATTCCAATATTTTATTCCGCGGAATGCCGGGGACACGTTCAATCTTTGCGGACGTTCCCGTTTGCTGAGACAAGGAAATAAAGCACGTTGTAAAAACAGCTGGATCCTGCGAAATACGATTTACTAAAATTTACCTGTCCCCCTTCGCCGATCATGACGTCAGTGGACGTTTCGGCCGGTATGAAATCCGGCGGCACGACGATCGACAGCACGCCAGTCTGAAATCAAAGAAAACCGTTATAAAGGACGAGGCTTATTTCAATGCTTACCCTTTAGCACTCAAAGAATCATTTATTACGTCGGCGATGAAACTGGGCTCCTTGAGGCGAGGGAATCGAGGGACGTCGTTACCCGGAACCGAGGGAACCGTCCACTTTATAAATTGGGCCAAACAAAACTAGCGGGCGACGGTGAGGAAGCAAGAGGAGAAGGAGGAGGGGGGGGGGAGGTGGCTCATCCAATCAGCGACGAGTACGTCGGCATAATTTCGCGACGACGTGGCGCAGGAACTTCATCGCTGGTCGGGACTTCCGTTACGACGAATTTCCTGCGTCGAGAGTCGAGAACGTCGGAAAACATTAAGGGCCACCCCCTGGTGCCCCCCCCCCCCCGCCTGGAGCCCTTCTCCGGCCGCGATTTAAGGGTGCCGCGGGCCGCAAACCGCGCGCGCGGGGTGCTTAATTACGAGGATGTAATCCGCGGGACGGCAAAACTTCAATCGTTATAACCGAGTTGTTGCGCGTGCAAGCCGTCGTGGCGGCCCGGAAAGGGTCTTCGTCGGCTACGACACGTTCCGCGTCGTTTTCCTGACAGACAGACAGACACACCCGTTAGCACGCAAGTACGGTCTAACCGTAACGAGTCGTTGGAGAGGGACGGAGGGGTGGGAACGTCGCGAGGCAAGTGCACGGAGGACGATGGGCTCGGAGATGAGGTTCTTAGGGGAAGAGGAGACTAACGATTAAAGAATAGGAAGGTAGGGGAAATAAAAGGTTTCCGTGGAGACAGGGGTCAGTCCCATGAGTACTGTGTTAAGGTAAAAAAAGTGGGCTACGAGTATCGAAGGGAGGGTGAAAGGGAGAGTGCCAGGGAAGGGGACAAGGCTAACGGAAGGAACTCGTGGAAAGACGAAGTTTCCGGGAAAAAGGGGCAAAGGGAAGAGTGGCCACTTAGTATTCTCGTCCGGCCGCGGGGCGTGAGATGTATTCGAGCGGGAAAAAGCTTTGCCTGCGATTGAGCGAGGCATTCGTCGGCCGGGGGGTATTGGGGGTCGTAAGAGAAGAAGAGACATTCATTACTTAGGCCCTCGTGGAGTGGGACGGGCCCTTTTTCTCCCGGCCCTCGAGGAACCTTGCGCTATTTAGAATTACGGTCTGCCGGCAAAGAGACGAAAAGGGAAAGCGAGTGCCGCACCGAGGCGAATTCAATCTGAAATACCAAGGGGAAGAAATTAGATCTTCACGGTGCAAGCCGACTCTCGCGAGTCGCTTTGCCGCGAAGAAAGAAGAGACGACTACCAAAGGGATTCGACTTTCTTCCCGTCCCCCCTCCCCCCCTTTGCCGGTTCCCCTCGGCTCTTCCCTTACGAGCTCGTCCCTTCACTCTCGCTTTCCGTCCCAGCTCGCTTTGTCTCGCGCCTCGTTCTTTGCGATCCCGCGACTGTTTTCCCCCACTCTTTCATCGCGACGGATAAAGAATTTTCCGCGAAACAAAGCCGTCTCGACGGCTATTCGATGCCAGCCGTGTTTTCGAGGCGAATATCACGCTAACCCGCTGGGAATCCCGGCAATTTCGTCGGAGATAGAGGGAAATTTTCAATAGCGCAGGGCTAGAGTCAGCCAAAGACGAATAATACGGTCCTCACGGAGCACTACGATGTTCTATCGGTACGATAAACAACGTTTCGCCAGAAACAATGCATCCGTAGTTGCAGCTGCCGAATTGCCGTCTTACTGCCGTTCTGAGTTCACCATTCGAGCGAGAAACTTGTCCCCATTACATCCCCCACGTTGCTTTTCATCACTCAGCGTTTCTGTTTGTTCTCCCCTTTTCCCCTTCTCGGCCATTTTTCTCCGGTTAAATCATTCCCCCTCTGTTCGGGCCGCTCCTCGATACTCGGAAAGGTTAATTCTAATTCCGGTTCGACGCGTATTAGCCGTAGCCGCGACGGCTCGTTAAGTTTCCGGAAGTGGCTGTACGGGCCGATCGTAGGGAGGAGTCGGGGGGAGGGGAAAGGCTTCCGATACTCCCGCGGATCGTAACGTCGAAGGCAACGTTTACGGGCGCTGCGATAATTGCTCCGTTCGCGGTTTCGCCTCGGTATAATACCGTCGCTGTGTCAGGGGGATTTGCACGCTCGTCCGCGACTCAATGGGCTGCTTATTAAGGCTTCGCCGTCGTTATCCAACCGTTCGCGACCGACGACGATCCAAGGAATCTCGATAACACCGCGAGGAATTCTTCAGTGCGGGTTACCTGAATCCCCTAGGTTCCGTTTTACCTGACCTTTTTTTTTATCAGCCGCTCCAGATCCCCGCTCTTTCGTAAATTATTTCCCAGCTGCTTTAATAAATTAGCTGGCCGGAGTAAGTCGGTTAGCCTGCAACTTCGTTTCAATGCCGTTTGACGCAGCGCCGTTACATTCTTTATTCGCTTTCTTAATCAACGTTTTAAGAGCCCCTCGGCAAAAAAATTCTTTAAAGGAGACTTAAAACCGCTAATGCTCCAGCGGAAAGCGTAACATTCGGTCGTAACGTTTACCACCGAACCGCCGGCTCATTGCGTTAGAACGGGAGTTAGTCTTACGATAAAGTGCTGGCGGTACGATTCAAATTGGTCGTTCGACGTTGAGCGAAGAGCCCCACTGTACGCAAATTAGCGGGCACGGCTCGTTAATTTCATTGAAATGCCTGAGCGTGCGTCTCGCTTCGCGCAAACATCTCAACCGGATTCTCCGATCACGTAACGCCGAAGAATTTACGCGCCCGATTAGACGACCTTATCTGGCCTATGAATTCCGTCGCAGAATGACAAAGGAAATCCGGAACCGTTCAACTCCCTTATCAAAAAATTCATGAGTCATATTTACATTTGACTGATAAAGTTTTCGCGAAAGGTTTGTTTAGCGTGAAAACACGAGCATCGTGAGAAGCTTGTTTGGCCGGCAATCAGTTTCCTGACAGATTACCGATCCGAACAGTCGGCGCCGAGATCATAGCCAATTAGTTATTTCCTGGAGTTCATCGGCTTATCCTGGATCCTGCAAGCTGCCTTTCGGCGAAAACGCTTTGCGTCCATTCTAAGCGGTGCAACGACTAATACGACAGACGGAGCACCTGCCCCGACTAATTGTAAGCCTCGTTCATTCCTTTGCCGATAGTTCCTCACGGTCGATATGTCGAACAATCGAATTTCCAGCTTATTTAAGCGACTCGACAGACCGCTGAAAATTTCGTTAGCCATTTGTCCGTTTCATAAGACTTTTTCGTACTCATTTCCCGCTGGGAGGCGATATTTGTCCCGGGGGTTTGTTCAAACACGTGAAAATACGCGCTACGTTCACGGCACCGAAGCGGTATTTGTCCAAGTTCGTTAATATTTGCCGCCTGCGACGCAATGTTTGTCGTATTTCGAGCAATAACGAATGACTGTGGCGAGCGTTGGCCATTTTCCGACAGTCCATTGGTTCGCCGGAGAATTTCCAAGGAACTCACCTGACTCTTCATGGGATCCGTGTTGATCTGGCACATGTAGAGACCGCCGTCCTCTTCCTGCACGTTCTTTATGTGTAGATTCCACATGGTGTGGTCGCTGTGGGACACCGATACGCGACTGTTGTGTGTTATCACTTGCTGATGAATGGCCTGTATCGCTTTTGTGTCCGCTTTCACCCAGCCGATCTGTGCAAAAATATATCCCCCTTTGGTAAGTGTCTCGGCCCTTCTGTCGAAAAGCGTCATTGTTTCCTCGGCCTATGAAGAAGAATTTCAAAGTTTTCCCTCATCGATCGCTACGATACGTCCTTAATTACGAGGCGAATTATGCTCTCGCGAGGCTCTCATTTTCGCGATCGACTGGTTCCCAGTCACGTCGTTCACGCGATGCATCGGCAGATTCCTGATGAACCTAACCCACGGGGACGGGAAGGGGGGAGGGGGGGGGAGGGGAATCGACGAGGACGCGGTCCTCGCGGCTCTACGCGAATTTCGCGCTGGATCCCGCAATTTCCCGCACGAGCTTCCCAAAGACTGTGGCTGCTCGTGCCGCGCGCACACACAAACACCTCCGTCTGTGCACCCGGCCGAACTTGGAGCGGTATTTGCATTTTCCTTAGAATATTCCGAAGCCCGGGAAATCGAAGCGCATCTCCGAACGTACGCGCATATTCCGCACCGTCGAAAGACGTTACAGGGGATCAGGGAAAACAAGTGAAACGATCGCGAATCGCTCCGACAAAGTCGACGCCGCTCAATTTTCCGACTCTATGTGAAAGAAATGCGCGAATACCGAGTGACGATAATTAGGGGCCCGAGTCGGAGGTTAAATAATATTTCCTTTCGCAGTACACGTCGACCGGGGGCGCGTAGGTAAGATTTTTCTGAGCCCTGCTGGCCACTCAAGGAATGCGCAATGCTCCAAGTTCAAGATGACGTATATCTAGGAGAGCTCGTGCCGCTCTCCAGACGGGTCCTCGAGCGGGTTTTCTCTCGCCTCGGAGCGGCGCAATAGTCGGGTATCGAATTACGAATAATCCCGTGCAAATTGCAAACGCGCGCTCTATCATCACGCTCGTCTTTGCGTCGCCGAGGACCGACTTGAGGATCCGTCGGGGGGGATGGAGGGGATTTTGAGGAAGTGGGCGAAAGACGAGCGAAGGAGAGGGGAGACGGTGAAGGCGGACGAGAACGACAGTTCCGAATGAAAAATTAATACAGACTGCTCGTTATCGTTTTACTTCAGTGTAATATCATTAGACGTTCGTAATCGCGTATTTCGTGTCTCCTTTATGGGTTCGTTAAAGCGTCCTTAACTAGAAGCGAGTCGGTGAAATCGGTTTACCGTAGCACGACATTCTCCATGACTCGTGGAAGCTGATTTGGTAGCTTTGTCCGTCCCCATTCGAGGATCGTCCTACGACGTTCAGGGAAACACATGTGCACAGGCAAAGAAACGTCCCCGGTCTTTGGTTCGACGGGGCTCTCCTCAGCCCCAGACAATCCGTATTTGCCGCGGGAATTTACGGAAGTATTTGGCATTCGGTAGAATCGTTGGATGTGACGGCATTTCCGTTGGCAAATTACACGACTTTACGTAATATTGCTTCTCCTCGAGACGCGGGCTTTCAGCCCCTTTGGCCCGGACGTGCCGGCATTGAATATTTATAAATAAGGGAAGGAGAACTTACTCGGTATCCTCCCAAGTGTTTGACCAGGCACGTGAACGTTGCGTCCCTTCCGAGCGGCACCGTCAGGTTCGTGATGGGCCCCGAAAACTCCGGCTGAAAGGCACCGCCTGAAACGATCAAGCAGATACGACACTTTTCATATAGAAAAAGAGTGGACACGAGAAGCGTGCAGGAGGCCGTTTCGAGAACAAATAAATTGTCGGCGAATTAACTGCGGTCCGGCGAGCCAGGAGAGAGAAAAAGAGGAGGAGAAGAAGGGGGAGAGAGACGCGTGGGTGGAGGAAAACGAACGGCGGTGGAAGTTGTCGGATGAAGATGAATGAGCTAAACAAATTCGCGTAATACGTAGGGGGATGAGGGGACAAAGGGCGGGAGGGCTGAAAGGTGCAGGGGCTGTTAGAGAGCACTGTCCATCAAGTGCACCGCCCTCCTGCCGTTTCTTGACGTCGAAATTGCTTTCGTCATCCCGACGATTGCTCGGCAAAAGGAGCAACCGAACGATCGCTGTTAATTACTCCCACGTCTGTCAGCCTCGTTACATCTTACTTGCCGGACCGTATCGACCGGAATATCAGCCGCGAAAAAGTCGGGGAATAGAATTTTTATTAGCAATCCGCCGGAAAACGAGCCACCCGGGGGGGGGGGAGAATCGATAAATCATGCGAGCGAAATGTCCATATCATTGTCCCTGGCCGATCGGCCGGACCTAAAAAAGGATAATTAAAACGCTATTGAATTCCGGCTCGATAACGACTTTCGTATTAGTCATTTAAAACAGTCGGACCGTCCTTCCCAGCCAACCGCTGAGTTTCGTGAGCCCGTGTCGCTCTGTGCCGCGATATTATATGAAATGGCGCGTTTCATTTTGCAGTACGCTGACTGCGGTAATTTGATATAAAATAAATGAGAAGGGGGCGGGGGCAGTGGGTGAGGAGGGGACGTCATATCGAACAATAATCCGCACTTGCAGCTGAGCAACGCGACTGGCCGATATCCGCATAATGAGCTCGCATCAGACGGACTGTTGGGAACTTTTGATTACATCGACCTCGTTAACTGGAGGTTTGTGAGATAACAAAGCCCCGTTCCTTCGATTAGGATTCGCCAAATATCCGTTGTGCATTCGGCCCGCAGAAGTCGCGTTTTCATTGTAAATTAATCTTCCGTTGGCCGGGAGTTACAAGCTTCTAGCTGCGCAAATAAGATTAATCGAGCCACCGATTCCGCATTGAATTAATCATGCGGCCGAGCGCGGTAAGAAAGTAAATAATATCGATATGCTGGTTTATACGGCGAAACTTTGTTTGCATATCATTTGTGACTCGATGGAAGTTTCAAATAAGGATCAGACGAGATTCGACCGTACCGCGAGGAAGTTAAGAGCGGATAAATCTATCGAGAGCCCGGCTGTCTCGAAACTTTCCCACCGAATCGTGTATTTTATCAATCGACCGAATTTCCTCCGCTTCATTCATTATTTTCGGAGGACAAAATAATCCGGGGACAAAATTCCAATCGACAGCCGTCGAGTGGATAAATCGATAATGGCAAATTACTGCTTTTTATTCTCAACAAGAACCTCGTTATACCGTATCGGATTAAAATTCTACGTCTTCCACCGTCGGCGACACGTTTCTCCCCTTGTTCCCACCTACCAACAGTTTCGATTGTGCACACGAATGGCCGAGACCGAGTATTTTCCAATCTGTACGATCGTGTTCGACGCACGAAAGTTTCTAAGGTAAAGGAACGCGCAAACTCCCTACTTAAATGGTTCCCCTCGATAATTAAGAACTTGCCACAACGTCCGGCTGTGCTCGCCGATCATTATATCCAAAGTTTTTCAAACTCCAATACCTTCTAATAAGCGGAAGACAAGCAACTCGCGCCGTACACAGCAATTAGCCGTAAAGGAAACAACGACAAAGAATTGATAAAAAAACACGACATTCCCGGGCTCAGCATGGAAAGAAGGGGAAGGGGAGTGGAAGGTTACTGTGATTCGTAGTAAGACATTTCGGTGGTCAACGTATCGTGCAACAGGCTTGGTTTCCTAGCCTCGCCGGGAAGTTTGTTGCTCGAGCACCTTATTATCGAAGTTTCCAACTTAATATCGACGTTAAGTATCGTAAAATTCCACGATACGGCCGTACCTATAATAGAAATATTTGCGGAAGGGATAGACCGGGCACATGGTTCTTTGTTGAAACTTATCAAGACTGGTTACCCAGTCGATAGGAAATATCGTTTAATACATTGTCCACCGGCTGTTCGTTTCTATCGAATTCTTCGTACTCGATGGTGGCTATGTAATTGCCACGTTCGAAATTTCGCCGCACGGGCGTCACGCCCGAAAATGTGGGGATAGGCGAATTAAACCATAACGGAGATTCATCCGAAAGTTTCTATTTCACCGAGACGAACGAACGGGCGTTAATTTCCCAGGAGGAAAACGCGCATTCGCACTCGCCCGCACGTGACGTATATCGAAGTTTGCACTCTTTTAATTGGCAGCGATACCGCGGAAATACCACCGACGAATAATATTAAGGAACGCGGTGGATTTATTTACTACAATTTCCCGAAATCCCTAGTTTGTCGTGCTCGGGAAAAGGGCTGACTAGGATCCGTCGGGAGAAAAACGAGTTAGGACGGCCTTACATCAAACTGGCTGCCAAGTTTTTCTATTTAACCTTCCCGAAGTCTCAATTTCTCATGAACCAGGCCGTACCGAAGATGAGATTTCCGGCAAACACGTAGGCAGACTACATTACTGTACGTGCGAATTATTTTTATTCATTAAAATCTCAGCCAGAGGTTCGTCCTTGTGATTCGAGGTTCATGAATATTATGAAATCTTCTTGAAAACCCCAAAGACATTCACGGGGGGAGATAAACATCTTATTCGCCGAGAAATTTGACAGAAACCAACTGGCTCGACTCTTTGGATGTACGGCTCGAGTGAAAAGTTTCTCTTCACGTTGAATAGAAAGCACTTTTACGGGGGTTCACAATTTTTCCGGATTTCTCTGGAATCACGTCGGCCGACCTTTGCGTTTCCCGCGGTGCGCTAATTACATATACACGCATAAAAAGCTGCTTCGCATTAATTAACTCGACGGGCCAGGCTCGATGTAGAAATATGAAATACGCTGGCTAATAGCAGGAAAAATACACGTTCGTTGCCGATCCTTTAGACGGCTCTTCCTTTGTGTCGACCGGAAAAGGGATGGATAATCAGCAACCGGAACCGTATAAAAGTGCCGCGGAAAAAGAATAATGCATTACGAAATTCATTTTACCTACGAGTTCGTTTGCGCTTTTAGGTGAAAAAAGTAATTAATCATTTGCCTAATGACACGGCGAAAATGCATTAGACAAATGCATCGAAATTAACAGGCGAGCTTTTGCCGACTTTAGTTAAATTCTAGCGATGCATGTTGTAAACGTCGGATTGGAAGGTACACCGGGTACACCGGAAATGGGCGTTGAATCGTGGTTGCTGTTCGCCTGAGAAAAATATCTCGGCGGAGTCGATTGTTGGCGCGAAGTCGTCAGAGTTTCGTCTGCCATTTTCTTTCCTCGCTTGGCCGCTTATATCAGCGCGTACCCTTACCCCTCTACCTTTCGTCTCTTGGTGCGCGCGGTCGGGCCCTTAGTCCCCTCTTCCCTGCTTCGCCAGGCGTAAGCAGACGCTCGGAGTTTGGCGGATTCAAAGGTACGAGCAGACGGTCTGCGCGGCTTTAAGGCCGAGCGCCACGACAAATGCATCGGGATGCATAAATGCAGATACCCCCTGCGCCCCGTAAGAGCGCGTCACGCGTTAATGATTATCCGAAATGCTCCGATGCGCGGCACAGGACGGTTAGCGCAAGTCGTTAGAATGGAAGACGAGCTCGAGCTCGGAAAATTGTTGTATGTACATAGCGAACAATGCGCAGCAAACAATACTGCGCGCCCGGATTTGTCGATGTCTATTAAAGCAGGACTGCCGCTGTACGAGAGAAAACCGACAACGAAACGTACCGGTTGTCGAAACTCCTAGCCAACATGTCGGCCAAAATAAAAAAATAACTGGACCATTTACTCCGTTCAATTTTTCTGATTATTTCCCATGTTTCTCGTACTCCATGGTCTTCCTATAGCTCATTAATTATACGGGACACGTTTGTGTACCTCTTGTGGAGTTTGCTTCAATTTGCAAGATCGAAGGGTCGTGGGACGTCCGTATATTTTCTTCCCCTTAATTGACAAGACTGACAAGGCTGTGTCGTGGCATAATCGTGCGATCGCGGAATCGAAGGACTCGACACTCGAGGAATCCCAGTAGTAGCGCGGGAAACGGAAAAACGTAAGTGGCGGCTCGAATTGATTCGAGCCAATTTATTTTGCTGTTTGGGACGGCGCGAGAGGAAGTCCCGTTCCTTTCGCCTGGTCCTTCGTTAAGCAAATGAAATTCCAATGGGACCTGGATTATCTTTTGATCGAGCAAACAATCTTATCTGGATTCTTCAGAAATTATTCTCAGAATGCCAAGCTGTAATACCCACGCACACACACATTTACATATCGCAGCTGCAAATTGGAAGCCCGGGGAGGGTAGTTTTTATTGAGTCAAGTAAATGTTATTATTGGTAGGGCGTGTCTTTGAACGAGAAGGGAAGGGGGGATGTATTGGAAGGGAAATTCGGTGAGGTAACTCGACGAAACGTTAAAGAACGAAGGCCATTAGACTTTAAAAAGCCATCGCTGTGGCTTTGTGCTTATCGGAGCTTTAATCCGCGGGACTATTGAGAATAACCGCAGTTACGAAACTGTAATTCCATGTCTTCGATGAAGTCTCAATGCTCACTCGTCGCCGGGGGACCGGTGTGCGACGGTGTTCCGCGCGATTCCACGGAACTTTCCAAGGGGTTCGGTACTTTTCAAAGAGTTATACGTAAGCCCGAGCCATTGATGCACCGTCACTGAACTCGCCGTAACGAGAGGACTTGCATGAAATTTCTCCATTTTTTCCGAGCCCGTGGCGTAATGCCCGCTCGTTAAGCGTAGACAGACGAATTGTCCCGTCTGCCTTCCCGCGGGGTTCCATGGGAAAGACATTCGTCGCTCTGCTTGTGCGCTTATAATTCCCGTTAAACACTTCTCCCCGGACAATGGCCGGTAAGTCCGAGCGCCCCGTTAAGCGCGGCAAATTTATAAGTAGTTCCACGGAGTTGTATTATTTTCGTCAAGTGCTGCCTTTGCCGGGGGATCGTGGACTTTCGAAAATGGACGCATTTAAGCGGTATTCGACCGCCAACTCGTGTCTCTTTAGGAGGGAAATAATTAAGCGGCTAGTGGGGCTCGGTGTCGGAACGACGCCGTGGGACGCGATGAAAAGCTACGCTCGGTATGATCCGCGTAGTTTCTCCTAAGGGCCTCTCAAAATAAGTGGCCTCCCCGCGGTAACGGGCCTTACAACTTGGGACTTGCTTCCATGCCGTGCCGTTACGAAACTCGACGCTTCGCTTACTTCCCTGCCGTTCGCCCTGCTAACGCACTGCTCGCTGTTTACACTCGACTGTTATACCAAACGGGACATTCCCCAAAGCACCGCAGTTCCCGATCGATGATAACAGCTATAACAATAAACATACAACACGGCCATCGTCGAGCGGCAATTTCCAAGCGTGCAACGAAGAAGAGTAATAAAACTCGCGGCCTTATCGCCCTCACGAATCCTTATCAAGTTTCGGTTGAATTTAAGGAAGGAGATATATATATATTAAAAATACGAGCATGAAAAAATGTTACGGACGGTTTTGACTGGAAGCCGAAATGAATGTCGGGACCTGTTGCTCAGCTACTCAAAGCTTGAACGGAGAGGAAATTAAGGCGCTCTGTTCAGTCGGGTTTAATGCGTGTATAAATAACAGAGCGGTATGAATAATAAGTGGGGAGTTCGATGTATTAATGAAGCGCAGGGTCTGTTCTCTACCGAGTCCTTCTTAAGGACCCGAGGAGTTTGTAATCGAGCGAAGGGGTATCGATCCTCTCGGCAAACAACGAAGGATTCGTCGGGCTGACGTCAAGCATCCTGGAGGATCCGCTCCGGCGTTGTCTTCGGGCTCGACGGTTATTCATTGCATCGTTTATTCGTTAAGTTTGAGCGAAGAATCGGTGAATAATGGGCCGAAGGAAAAGTTTCGGCAAAGTCGCCATTCATTACGTCGTCGCGCGTTTCGCCGTGGAACGGAAGAAAACGATACGACATGGCCTATCTTGGGAAACTGCCGGAAAAGCCCGTTCCCCGCGATTACGAGGCTACGAATTCCGTCCGATGGAAAGGCGGCCGAGTAATTTCCAAAGCGGTGAAAAAAATTCCCGCCGAAGGCGCCGCTCGCAAGATTCCATTTCGCCGGCGACAAAAGAAGGAACGGCCAACGTCCCGCTGAAATGGAATTATTTATGAATTTATGCCGCTCCCGGCGTTCGCCGAGGCACTTCGCCACGGCGGAATTTATTATCCTGCAAATGTACGGCCGCGGGAAAGCCACGTTGCTGTACAACACTTGACGAAATTATCTAGCGCGCTAGAGGCGATTCATCGAATCCGTTGATATTTGCCTCTCCTCGGCAACAATTCTCCCAATAGTTTAATTAAAATCTCCGCGGTAAGACCCTTTCGAAGCCCAGATCGGATGTATCGTCAATGGAAACAGGGAATTTCTCGAGACGTTCGCTAAGGGGTTCACTGAAAGAGAAATTGAAAAGGGGGCAGAGATTCTTGGGGGGCGAAAAAACGATTGACCCTCGAAGTATTAAATACATTCATCGAAATGAATATTCATGGTAGAAAGTCAATTTCTTGGCCGTTCGTTCGTGAATTTCCCTTCGTCTTCGACGCTACGATCTGTTCGGCGGAAAACGAGGCAAGCGATATTTCATTACGCGAGGTCGACTACCCTGAGAGCCGGATACATCCTTGTTGAAACTGTGTGTATGTATTTCAAAAGCGGATTAGTTCGCTCGTAATGCCAGCCGGTTCTGAGCAATGAACGACTTATTTGCAAAATTGTTCATGCATCGTACGAGTTCGCCCGTTTTACCGTCCTCCCTTCCTAAGAAAGGAACGTAATTCACCGTGGGAATCCGCTTTTGAGCTGGCAAAAAAAGGGGCGAATTATCTCTTGTGCTTTGGTATTATGAAAAGGACGAAACATTAGGATCGGTTACTCGAAATCACTTGCTCCGCCTTCACCGTTTGTCGTCCAATCGAATGAAGGAAGACGAGGATTCTTCGGAGACGTTAATAATGAAAAATCGATATGTCGGATGTTGAACTCACCGAAAATATCATTGGGATAGACTAGGAGAGCCAGTAACACCATTAGAAGCGCTCTCTGCCGATCGACCATTTTGTCGAGATCATGGATCCAGCTGCAACATAGAATCATTATCGAGTCAGACTGGTAATCTATTTTAGGTTGAACACTCCTCTACTAGACATAAGATCGTCGTTAAGATTTGACAAGTGCCAATACGGAGATGGGAATATCGTAATTCAATGAACGATTTAAGTTGCCCTCTCGACTGGTTGCGTACAAGTTTTATGCTCAATCTTACGGCTGTTTCCAGTCAGACAGAATAATTTACGTTAATTTATTAATGCCATGAATTTCGTACGAGTAGTGGCAATTTTACTTGAAATGTATTAGGACCTAAGGGGATTATTGGTTCAGATCGATATCACGGGTAATTCAAACGCCATTCATTTAATGGTATTTATTAAGTTTTAATCGATCGAAACGTCAGCACGTTTGATTGGGCAAATTTTTGCATCGACCGCAGCATAGCTCGAATATATTAAATAGAGATGCGTATTTACTCGGTGATATCAAAGCCGGGGGAATTATTAACGTCAACAAGTTTTCACTGTGGACAGAGACGCGCTGTCGTTATACTTACTCTATGTGGCTGCAACGAAAATAAATGTTACTAATGACGTTGGTTCCTCGAGTACTTACTATGAAAAGCGTATGAGTGGGAACAGAGAGAGAAGGAAAAGGGGGCTGGGAAGAGAAGTTCTGGGCCAAAACGAAAGGGATACGTGCGATCTAATGGAATGACGTTACTAGAAAATTTGTGGACCCTGGAAGCAAAGAGGATCTCGCCTAATTCCCGCACTGGCCGCTGAATTACGGCCAAACGAAATAGAAACTTGAAACGTGAGCGAAAGAGAGCAGCTAACGGTAGGAATTACTTTCGAAGCGAGTACCGCCGGACTATTACTCTTCATTAGTCTTTTGTAGATACCGCGAACGTTACTGGCACGCCATGCCCTTCGAGCCGATAAGAATTCTCCGTTGCCCGTCGTGCACGGACCTCGGTACAACCCTATATACGGTCCAGTGTATTTTCGCGCCGCCCTGGGGGAGAGGGGGGGGGCTTATCGTTTATTAAATATCGCGCGGAGAAGAGCAGCTGAGCTCCCCGCCAGCCGAAAGAACGTCGAAAATCGACGACGCGAACTAAGACAATTTTCTCACGTAAAATTGCACTTCCTAATCACCGCGAAGCAACTGATTTCACGCGACGAACGAAAGGAAATCCTCGGGCACTTTTCGCGGACGACTTTTACGTTTTCTTTGAAGTCGCGGGGCATTATGAGGAAAGAGGGAAATAGATGAATATCATGATGGCACGGGAGAAACGCGGGATATATTGCGGCGGGGTACATTAAAGAAGAGCCGTCACCGTCCGTTGGTATTCCTCGGAGACTGTGGAAGGATTTCTTATCTTCTCGCGCGGCCTCGTAGATCAAAACATCAGGGCTCTCTTGGCCAGGACCATAATCCCGATAATTAATCCGAGAGAAAAAAATGAAGGAAGGTCGGTGGGAAATGCGATCGATTCATCGTAAGTCGACAACGGATCTCGATGGGACTGGTACAAAAATGTTCAAACTTCCACGGCGTTCAAATGATTTTTTGGAATAATGCAACGAATTTGCTGGTCGATTCGAAAAATGAACCAAGTTCCCAGTGACATTTGAGATTTAGCGGATCGTCAAACCGACCGCTTTATGCGTCCCGACTGTTTCGCCTGCAAACATTCCGTCCGTGGCGCGTATTAAATGTCGTTCGATCAGTTTTTCGCCTGGGATATTTCCGAAAAAATCGCCGTCACTGTGTGCCACGGGTTAACGCGGAAATTTAAGCGCACTTTTTGCCGCTATGGTAAAACCAACGGCAGGGGGATAATTCCACGTGGATTTTTCCGTGGTTTCGCTGGAATCTCCCGGCAATTTCCTGGCGGTTTGCATCGGCATAACGTACACGTTCCGGGGGGGATGAAGGGTTGGTTGTTGAAATCGCGGCCTTTTTCGCGGTCGTCGAGACGGCAAAGACGGTTGGGAGGCGGCTGAGAGTCAAGTTCGAGGGACTCTCTCGCGGGGAGTTTCCGCTCGGTTACAAATAAGCAATGACGAGACGAGCCAGTGAAGGAGGGATCGTGGGGAGGGGGGGGGGGAGACGGGCGAAGGGTAGGGGCATTCTCAGCGGGAAGTTTCGAATGTGATGAGCGGGAGGGGGAGATGCGGGGTGCAATAAAACTTGCTCCCGGCGCGAAGTTAATAAAATGTCGGAATCCGAGTGGTATCCAGCCCCGCTTTCGCCACCCGCCATTCTGCGGCCATATTATACGTATATATACCGCCCCTTCTCCTCCTTCTCCTCCTCCTCTTTTACCTCCCGGCGTGTATTGTACATAGGCGCGCAACGTACACGTGAATTTATACGTACGCGCGGGGCAAGGTTCGCCGACAGAACGAAGAACCAAAACTCCGACGGATCTACGGCGCTCATAAACTATGAGCGACTTTATTCAAAGCAGATTCCGACGTTCACCGGATACAAGGAATGGTAATATCGAGTTTGGATTTCCTCTAACAAGAAACAAGAAACCGACGATGCTGAGCTTTAACAACCAACGTATTTGCCTTGGTCCTTTGAAAAAAAGAAATAGGTACAACAAGAGAACGCATTCTGACATTAATGGAAGAAGAACAATACTTGTTTTAAACCAAAAGGAAACTTCAATATTTTTTAGTAACAGGGCTCATGTCGAGGGTCTACCGATACTTTTTCTTACAACTTCCGCCTTTCGTCGGGTCGGTAATTTTCGTGAATTTACGTGGCTTGCCACGGAGCGAAGTGGCCCTGCATACGAGACTAATCTACATTTGAAATTTCATTCGTGTCGAATACGAGATGAGCTTTTCGGCCCGGCGACCTTCTTGGGCATATGCCGCTCGGCACGTTAATTTAAGGAAACCTTATTTTCATTTTTCCAAATGCAACCGACGAGCCCCCGACGCCGCTGGAATTTCGGCAAGGCAAACAGGGCAAGTCGCGTCAAGGCTCCAACGACGGGTTCATTGAAACCGGAGGAATGGAAGAAAGAACTGTTTGAAGAAAAAGGTGCCATGCCTGGCTTCGTGGCGATATTCCGCCGGTAGGAATCCTTTCGTTAGAGTCCTGCGATCTATTATCGGCGTATTGTAATGCGATTATAAAGACGGGGGAGCGCGAAAGATGGATGGGGCGAAGCTGCGGAGAGTACCCGGCCGAATCTCCCGTGGAAAAAGTTCACCGCCGTAGGAAGGAACGGGGGTAGGGGTGAAGAAAGTATTAATTACGGCTTAAAAATATGTCGACGGATCGATGATTTATCGAGGTCCGCGACAATGGGAAGAGCCGGCCAAGAATTCCGTGAGGACGCGATTTACTCGCCGGCGGAGTATATATATCGCGGGGAAAGTTGGCCCGATGGAAAGCCGGGAAAAACGACGGCCAAGTTTTCGCGGAAGGCTCGAGTCTCTAACGAAGGAAAAAACGCTCAGGGCCGACGTTCCCTTCGCCGTTCTAACTGTCGGGCCTCTTTCAGCAACAACCCCTCCTTTACCCCCGCCTCTTCGCCCCAGGAAATAACGTTCTTTTTTATGCCGTCACGCTTAAACTCCAGCCGTGCGAACAACGCCCCGTCGAGGATCGAGCTTTTCGCGGCCACTGTACGAAGTGCGCGAGATCCCGCGAATCGGATTACCAGTGAGATTTGTCGTAGGGGTCCTTGAAAATTATTCGTAAATATGAATGAGTCTGGTCGCCGAGGAACTGAGTCCTGCAGACTGAAGCACGGGCAATCCTGTATACGCGGCTACGTTGTCTCTGACATTTTAATTAATGGCCCAGCCGTCTCGGGGCAACGCATATTCCGAGATACGGACTAATGATCGATTGATTAATGTGCCGTGAAATTAGAGAAACTCTCGTGCGGCTAGGAAAACAGAGCGCCGGCCCGAGCCGTTTATAAATTTCATGCGAAGAAACGAGCCGAAGGAGAAGAGAAGCGAAGGGAAGAGAAAAGAGGGAAATGAGGGGGCAGGGAGAAGTAAGGAAAAGAGGCGGACGGGGAGCAAAAAACAAACCGGAGGGATCGTATTCTCATAATGGAGCAGGGCTTCGCTTCTCGAGGAAGTCTTGTTCCTTCCTGAAAACTTTTCACTACTCCCAACTCGCCTTTACCCGCCGTCCTTTATACGCGGATCTATGAGACACATACGCACGGTCCGTACATGAACAAACGATCCTCCGTTCTCCCGGGGGATCCTAATGGGGATCTCGAATGTTCGCCAGCCAGACAAATGCATTCCTCGAGGAAAGAACGGGAAACATAACTGCAACAAATTCGACCGAGCAATCGAATGAGAGAGAAGATTGAATAATTCTCCCACGTGAGATATCGTGGCTGATTATGTCGCCTAAAGAATAGGACGGATAGGTGGGCGGTCGCAGGGGGGAGGCTTAGAAAGGAGGGTATGCTGACTTTTCGAAATTGTAGGCGGTACCTGCTCGGCTCGGCTCAGCGGCGTAAAATAAATCAGAGTACAGGAGAGATCTGGTCGACGATATATCCCGAACGTCGGGTATATTCCCTTCCTTTAAGTTCTCGTTGCCCCCTACCACCGTTCCCCTGGCCTCCCTGCCTCGCGTCTATAGATTTGGCTCACGTCGAAGTCAGGGCACAGCGCCTCTCTCTCCATAAATCTTCCAACGGGGAATTCCTTAGCTACGGCAACCGCTACGCAGGATCCCCCGGCCGAACTCTGCAGTTCGTCCCACGGAAAGGGCAAATTTTTTCCAACACCGCCGGTAATCGCGGCTTTATAATCCGTCGCGGTCTTACGGTAGATCGATTCGTCGATAATTCCATTGACGTTGGACGAAAAGCTTTGGGTAAACGACGAGTCGATCCTTAAATAAAGGAAATTTGATTATGCGTCGAGGAGGAAGGGACGTTTCGAGGATCTCCCCGATATTCCCTGTGGCCCGAGGAACGACGTTAAACGCGCCGACGAGTGGCTCGGTCTCGGATCTCTCGTTATCTCGCTTTTTTATCCGGCTATAGATTCGGCCCGTGTCAAAGTCACAGCCCTCCATCATTCTTCCCAGGGAACTGCTATTCTCCTCTCGATAAATCTCCCGGCGGAAGAGGATATCCCGCGTCGCCGCGAATTCGCGTTCTAATTATCGTGCTGCTAGTAGACGAAAAAAAAAAAGAAAATCCAACGCCGTTCTCCAAACACCGACGACGCGTGGTAAAAGAGACGAAAGGGATCAGCCGTCCGGGGAATGATAAAAAAAAAAAAGTCACTGAACCGCGACGCCGACCGTTCGACAGATAATTAAGAATTTCAACCGCAACGAACCTTTGCCAGAAAATCATTCTTCTCAATGGTTAAGGGATACCGTCGAATTGACCAGCTCTCATGGAGGAGAATTTATTGTCCCGGCCGACGTAATTCGCCGGGACGCATTGTCATCCAACTCGAGTAAGTTTCACGAAGTCGGTGAATTAGCGCATACCTGGCTAAGGCAGCGCACGATCTCGCCAAACGAATACAAGTTATCCTACTTATGAGCCGGCCGACAGGGGAGATAAGGGGGAAAACGATGATCTCGCCTTACCGAGAACGTAATTTACGTTTTTACGGAAACCGGCCGCAAGACACCGACTAAGCAGCTCGTAGGACCGGCGAGGAAAGGGGCAGGGGGGGAGGGAAGGCGGGAGAAGATAGAGAAAAGCGAAGGGGAAGAGAGGTGGGGAGGGGCTCGCAAGAAAATTAGCAACGTTTGCTCCGCGTAAGAGAGTTATGAGGGCTTTGTAGCCGAACTACTCATGAACATTAAGGGTCATTACAATGCCCATAAATCGTGGCCACTGTCCGCCGCAATATTTATGTTATCAATTCTCCGGAAGCCCGGTACAGCTCTGAGAACGACGCCAACGACGTTGCTCCGCCGTCGTTCAAGCCCACCTGACAAGCGGCTCTTTTCCCTCTAAACATGGCCTTATAGTACTCGACTTTTCGAAGAAGCAATTTTCCGGGGAACCTTCCTTTGCGCCGCGGGCCAACGGCAATTAACTTCATTAATACCTCGGGCAATGATTTCTTTACGTCTCGGCGATTGGTTTTCGGGGCTGAATTTTTCACCGAATACAGGATCGATCTCTGGGGCGGATCAACGGGGCAATAAAGTTCATTCGCCAGTTTACAAATGGCTCCCATGGAGCCGCAAATGTTATTTGACGACTGCCGTCGACGAGCGTAGCGATGCGTTTTGATAATCACATAACTAGCACCGGTCGAACATTTGATGCGGATTACAAGTGAATACGGTTCGGCGAGCGCGAATGAGTACGCTGTAATACGATTACCAATGGCGGTCGCTGCAAATTAATATCCCATCGCAAAGAAGAATTGGAAAAACGTTATATCCGTTGAAACGGCAATGGTAAAAGCGCCATAAGTAAAATATTATTGTATCATAAAACGGAATCCGTCGGGGAGTTGTTTGAGATTTATCGGATGAATTTCCGTGGGTATCGGGTCGCGGTAAAGGCTCTTGTTTATTTGTACTCCGGCGCAATTGTCGGAGGAAGGTGGGTTTAGTGTGGTCAGTTCGCTCGGGACGACGGGAAACACATGGCCAGAGCGGATATAACGCGGAAGAACCATCGGGATTCCTTTCGTCGCCCTACCCTCCTTTCCCCCCCTCCGGCTCCGCATTCCGGACACTTAATGTAGTGGAAAAATATTTCCATGGTCCGCAGGAAGGACGTGTTCGTAGCCCGGCCGAACGTATGTCACGGGAGTATGATTTTCACGACTCCACTCCCGTAACGAATAAATCCCGTGAGTTCCGCTTTTTACACGGTGCCCGGGAGAAGGCAGGATAATAGCTTTTAGTTCTCCAGCTGGGCTGCGCATAGGGAAGCCAGGAGAGACGAAAGAAAGGAAAGGTCTATGCGATTTTCCCGCCCGACGATTGGATTTTCGACGTTCTCGCCATTTACTTTGACACGTTTTTCTTTTTTTTCTTTGTTTCCAACGGCCACCGGAAGCGCATCATGGTGTCAACAGGATTTTTCTCCCCGTCGTGCACGCTTCTCCTCCTTTCGATTTAAATTCGCCAGATTCGCGCACGACTCGTATGCCCTAATGACGTTATGAATAATCTAACCGCTTCTTTTTTACATCCCCCTTTCTTTTCGTCCAACGCAGCGTCGAAGTTTACACGACTGCGGGCCCGCCCCTTCCCCCCACCCCGTAAAGTACAAAGTGCTCGACGAAGTTTCCAGCTCGCTTTCTGTTTCACGCGTCAGGCAGAAAAAGACTGGCGGGGCTTTTATGCGCTCGCATTGATAGAACTGGCGGTTGGTGCTTTTCGAGCGGGCGTTAACTCTTGACGTACTGGCAGATTTAAATACGCACTCGAGACCGTAATTTCCCTAATACATTATTCAATAATCCGGTAGCACGGCAAATTCGAATCCTGGGAAGGGCGAGATAGTTTCATTGGCGGGAATTATCCGACAAAATGGGAAACAAAGTTTCTTTCTACGATGCATGACGAACGTACGCGAATTATCGATACATCCTGCCCCGTCCCACCGTTCGGCTTTATCTATCTCTATCCATCTCCGTCTCCGGCGCTCTGTGTCTGCCAAGCGGAAAAACCGTAAACCGCGAGGCAATCTAACTTGCTCCGATGGGGCGTCGCGGGAAAGGCATGCGCGAAGTCGGCCTAAAAAAGGGGGGAATTAACTGCTCATTACCGGTGAACCAAAGACACGTAGGGAAACCTCGGGTTCCCGCAAAACTTGACCGACAACTCGCCTGAAAAATTCTCAAGCAACGACGGTCTTCGGTGAAATTCCATTTACGAAAAGAAAAACGCAATTAAGGAATTACGTTGTGGTGAATTTCGCGCGGGGGTCACGTGGGTGGTTTGTTTCGGGGAGCAATTCGAAATTAGAATCATCCTTTAACACGCGCGGGGTGGGAACTCGCTAGTAGGGACACGGGGGAGCGATTAGCCGTGTCGCTGGTCACGCGAGTGAAATTCTTTCGCACTTGTTCCCCCTTTCGACGGAAACTCAACGGTGCTTGCACGCGACTAATTTACCGTCCCGTTCCAATTTATGACAGATTATACGTTCAGCAGGAATAGCTAACTGACTAAGACTAACGAGACTGTTCCCCACCCTCGCAGCTGTTTTGAATACCGCTTAAGTGTTGATTTATTTGGCCGAGTTCAAGAAGTGTCGCATTGACGTTTCAATGGGAAAGTATAATCGTGAAAACCATTAAGCATTCTTTGCTATCCGACGGCTCATCCCTTTGATCATTCACCCCTTGTATCGCCCCCCCCCCCCAACGTTTCCTTGTCGGCGGAGGGCTAATTTTTTTTCTCAATTAAGAGTGCTGGGCGGCGGATTTAATTGGCCGCAGAGTCCTCGATTAGCGAGTGCATTAAAGTGCCGTCGCGGCAGTTTTCCGTGTTGAAAAAGGCGGGCCGGATGGGACGAATAGTGGAAGAGCGGCGCATTTATATGGACCGGCCGGCCGGCTTCTGGTAATAAAAAGTCTCGCGGATTCCATTTCAAGTCCTCCGCAGGGAGAATTTCTTGCCGGACTATCGCGTCACCTGTCCGTAAGAAGTGCATCCCCTGGCTGTCCGCGAAAAGCCATTTTCGCTCGGGAAAAAGGAATCTCCGCACGTAAAAGGGGGAACATTTTCAAAAGAATACGACTGAAAAGGACGCGCTGAAATTTTCCTGTCAGACGTGAAATTTCATCGAACGTTAATGGAAACAGGGTGGAAATCCTGCGGCGGTTATTATTCGTTTACTCATTAGCGGTGATAATTAATTTTAATGTCTGCTCGTCGATATGATTTTTGAACGCAATAACCTACATCGCCGCTCATTACTGAGAACAGCTGTAATAATTAACAATTCATTAATATGGCCCGTGTAGTATTGTTCTCGTCTCTGCTGTGTTTTAGTAATGCGTTCGGTCATTTCTGCGGGGGGCCCGAGGGAGAGGGGATGAGATACCTTCGGTACAACGGGGCCGATTCAAGAAACGCGTGCATCGTATTTTAAAACGGCAGCGGGGAATAACGGTTTCGCGAGCATCGAAATCTCGAGCACGAAAGGCGCCTGGGAAAAGGGCTGCCGGAGGGCTAATGATTTAACGCGGACACGCGACTAAATTTTAATATTATTAGCACCGACGATAAGTGTATCCGACTCGTGGAAGAAATTCCCTCGTTAATTTGCCGGCCTTCCGAGAAGACCATTACGGCCCAAGGAAAGTCGCTTTACGTTCAAGCTGTCGTGCGAAATTTTTAATCGTTACCGTGAAACTATCGACGAATAAATATGCCATGAAGATTAGGGCATTGCGTGTTTTACTTCTCCGTGGAAAGTACGGACTTTCGTAGGACCGGCGAATAACAATAATTGTCATTGAGCAGTGTGAATGCATTGTGAGACGAACGGATGTCAGTGAGGCCGGAATTTTTGCCATCAACTTAATACTCTTTGTTGATCAGCACGCGGAAACTGCCGGTTCTCATTATCGGACGATCTTTCTCTGATGCGTCAAACGATTGAAAGGGACGAAGGAAAACTTACGATTCCATCCAACGTCTCCGCTGCTGGATTCTAAAGGAATCGTTCGGTCTTATTTCGAAGAAAGGCATTTTCACGTCCAACCGGGGGACAGTAATTGAATTGGCAGGATCCATACAAAGCACCTTTTACCGATGCATGTTCAACGACATTAACTTTTAATCCTGCTAAACTGTGAATCAAGGACCCTAATTAAAACCTCGAGCTCACGACAGATATTTTTCACTGTACACCCAGGCGAAAAACAAATCCCTCGCGATTAACTTCATTAAAAGGGTCTCTGTCGTGAGTAAAGAAATTTCCGTGGAATTGCTGGAATTTCGTGGAGCAGTTAGTTCCCTGTCAGCGGGTCGGTCGTTATTCTTTCGATTTGAGTACTGGCAAGGACACTGGGAACTTAGATTGTCTCACTCAAGTAATTACGGCACGAAGGCCGATGGACTCACGTGTCGATCGAGCAGGAACATCGAAGACATTGGAATCGTCGGCCCGTGGAGGGTTCGTGCTGCGGAAGGGGGGAGGGGTGGCAGTTAAATCCTGTTTCGCGGTGAAGATCGTGGGATCTGCGGGCACGTGATCCGGCGGACCTTGGACGCGCACAGGACGCGACACCGCGCGACCAGAAAGACGACGGTAAACTGTCGGCGATCCTGTCGGCCCCGCTCCAACGTCGCCGGAGCGGAGCAGGACGAGCGCGCAAGTCCGTCGAGTGCGACGGAGCGAGAAAGCCGCGAACGGAGAAGAGAACAGCGGGATAGACGCAGGACACGGCGGCTGAGGGAGACGGGGAAGACGAACGACGACAGAGGGAAGAAGAGGAAGAAGGTGGAGCAAGCTCGAGGAAGCAGGGCTGGAGGGGCGAAGGGCTCGACGAGGAATCAGCGGGACGAGGCAATGACGGGAAAACCAACAAACCGAGGAGTGGGAGTGTGTAGGCACGAGACCAGACAGGAGAACGGGAGGAACAATGAGTGCAGAAGAGCCGAAAGAGAGAATACAAGATCCCCGGACGACCGGCTGCGCCGAGGGGGAGGGACGCGGGGTGGGAACTAGCGGAAGATTTCAGGGGGAAAGGAGAGGAAGGGCAGAAAGAGCGAGCAGGCCTGATTTAATCGCAAAGGCGACGGAACACCACTGACGTCCTGGCGGTCCTTCAAAGGATAAAAAGCTCCCCGTAATTTACGCCGGGACAGGCGGGACGAACGAAGAAGGCAATCCGTATCCCGGCACGGAGAAGCTATACACTAGCCAAGGATTCTTAATTCGGCCGGCCGCATCACTGGTCGATATCCTTCTCATATTTTACGTATTATAAATTCAACCTCCGCGAGATCCAGGGAAAATGTGCCAGTATCTTCCGCGAAGACTCGGCAGATGAAATTTTTTTCAATCTCACTCTTTTGACTAGCGCGTAAAATCAGTTAAAACCTCGCGTACGATACGTCGACGGGTCATTATGGGAGGCGAATTCGTTCTATAATGCAAGTTCCCGGCGGAAAACCTCTTACATTTGCCGGAGAATAGCCGGAATGGTGAAGCTCGAGCGTTGGCCTTCGCCGACTGGACAGACAGCCCGCGAAAGCCAAAGAATTCCGATATCGCGGCCGTAATGCAACGTGACTATTTTATGAAAAGGATTCTGATGAATGGAAATGTAAAAAGACCGGCCGAGGGAGAACGAGGTTCACGGTATCTAAACCCATCGATATTTCTAAACCGCGAATCGACGATTATATTATTGATCACGCGAAAGAAATAGATCTGAGTGTGCGTGGGTGGGGGGGACCTTGTATGGAATAAGACATTCTTAGAGGCGAGATACGTCGGTATCGTATCGTCTCCAGTCGATACCGGCGTTACATATTCTCGGAGGTGGTATCGAACGTCGGAGAATTAATGCTGCCTACCAGCGCCGTTGAATTGGGGTTCCCATAAATTCTGCAGGCCTACGCTAACGAAGCTGCGATTCGTCGAACGAGCATTAACGAAAACAGCTGGATGATTAATATCCTATTTCTAATTAGCCATCGACAATTATCCATTGTGCGGCCGGCCCGCAATTTATAGAAAGCCAATAAATTCGATGATAATTTACAGAGCTTGGTATTTCATTCCCCCAACGATTTTTAACCAATTCCGACGGCTTGTCGGAAATTCGATTACCCCACGATTTGACATTTTTTTCTCGCACGTTTCTTTCGCGTTTTATTTTGCATAAGTATACGCTTCCCTGTGCGTGTGTGGAAGCTCTCGATGCAATTAGGAAAGACGCTTTTCGTCGTAAAGTCAGCTGCTGCCGGTTGGATGCTGTCGACGCGATGTCCACGGGGCGAGGCAAGTTTCCACCCCCCCTGCCCCTGTCCCCACTTTCGCTCGTCGACGAAGCAGCCCTCTGATTATCTAAAAAGTGATAATCGCGTTAGTGCGCCAGGGGCTGCGTCACTGCCGGTTGAAAATTAATAGGCGTCCGCTTTGGAGAATACGAAGTTTTGCGCGCAGACGGCGATCTGCTTTCCTCCCAGACAAATTTCTTAAATGCCCGTATAATTAGGGGGACATTGGAAATAGGCGTGTCTCGGTCCACCTTTGCTCGCGCCAAGAATTGCCCGGTTCCTCGACGTTACCGTCGCCGTGCTAATTGGGCTGCGTTAATTAGAGCCATTATAGAAAATCTCACGTATCCAGGAATAACATTACTCTCGTTCCACGTGTTCTGTGGGTCGACGGTGAAGACAGGAAAAAAGTGGCATGGAGAAGAAAATAGTGGTGGACGGTGAGGTTTAAATTAATGAAAACCGCCAGTCGGAATTGCGTTTTTCGATTGGAGGGGGGACATGGAGGAGGTCGATTTGGACGAACGTAGAAACAACAAGTGGGGCTTTGCGGACAAACCTTATCGATCCTGTCGCGGGTAAACCGGTTAAAATCGCATCGAGTCAACTCAGCGGGTTGACTTTTTGATAGTTGCTGGCGAGGATCGGGGAAGTTGCCGAACCCGACGAGTTTCGCAGCGGGGACCTAATTAACGTGTTTCTCCGCGGCGCGTAGGATCGTTAGCTGTCCGTGTACTTCCGGTTTAGCAGCGGGACAGGACGGTGATCGGTCGGCCGCCGAAACTACTGGCCGGCAAGTGGCAATTAAATTACACTCGACAAGCTGCCAAACGCCTCGCCTTCCACGTCGGTCCATTAATTCCTTATCAATAAATTAATGACGCGTGCCACTGGCCAATTGTTAATTATGAGCGAAAGACGAGCTACTCGGGAGTACGGTACGCACTCTCTTTGGGCTTTACCGGAAATTCAAAGGAAAATTCATGACTGTCGCGACCGTCGTAGCGTGAAATTAGGAAATTCTGTTCTGCATAAAAGTAATTTACACGGTTTAGCGAGAGCCGCCGTGGGCCAAAACGCGTCTCCAAGTTCACTGTTACCCAGCGGAAATCGGTGGATTAAAGTCAAGTCACGTGACGTTCCGCCGTCAGAGAGATGCCAGGCACATGGAAAGGCTGCCAGGAGAAACGAGAGGGAGGAGGGTCAAAGGGGGTGGATTTCCCCTGAAACTCGAAGTACGAGGAATCAAAGAAATGCCACGTAATTGTCTAAGGTCAAGAACGATTCTCTTTCGCATTGAAGGAAGTTCCCTGCGATCCGGAAACTACGTAGTACGGCAATTAAGATGAGCGAAAGGAAGTCGTGGCGAGTTAAGAAGCGTCGACGGTTCGGCGGAAAGTTTTGTCGACGGTGCGTCAACGTTCGTGCGTTTTGCGAGGCAACGAGGAACGTTCCGCAAGCCGTTGGCCCGCTGTGCGTCGAGGGAAATCCGAGGGAACATGCCGCAGGCCGACGGGAAACACGCCGGGACGTAGGTTTGAGCTCGGCAGCGGGGGGCACCTGGAAACCGGCCAAAAGTTCGTCAATCCAAATTTATTCGACCGCAGGACATTGCTTACACTGTCTCCCTCAAATCCTACGTTATTGACGACCACTGGAATTATGAGTAAGACTCGCCACACGTCCAAAACGTGTCCCAAGTTCCTCAGAATCCTGCAATTTGAACGTCCTAATGTTGGTCAATTTTTTTCATCGACCCGCGGAGTGACGGTTGACAAATTCTCGGGGGAACGCTTCGCGGCACCGTCGGCCGGAAACATTTTTTCAATGTTTATCCCCGTCGGCAGGTCTGCGGAATAATATTATATCAGAGAAGTGTCTGGCATCTGGCGAGTGCGGACGCAATATGTTCCGCGAGAGCGTCGCGGTTGTAAAATTTCCTTGACGCCCGGACGTGAATGTACGTATATGTGCGTGTGTGTGTGTGTGTGTGTGTGTGTGTGTGTGTGTGTGTAGGTTGTACGTGTGACGTTCGCACGTCAGGCGAAATCTCGGGAATATATCTGTGTGTGGTCGAGATACAAGGCGTAATACGGGCCTGGCATTGTCGCCTCGCAATGGCGCGACTAACAATTCGACTCAACGGTCTCAGCTTTTTCCAGACCCATCGGCCCGTGTAACGGCATAACGCGATTGCGAGGTTTACAATTTTAATCCCCCACCTCCTCTTACTGCCAGTGAGAGGGGAAAGTGGGTGGTTCGTCGATTTTGAACGTTTGGAAAAACCCTTTTACCGAGAAGGCTGTAAAATCGGTAAGATCGATTTACGAACAGGTGTTCGCCGAGGAAGATACGCACGTAGTTGGCTGAAACTGCAACTTTCTCGAGTGTTTTCAAGTGCCACTCCACGGTGGGTCGAGTTACACCTCCGTCAGCCGATGAACCGTTTGCCTTAAATTCCTCTCCACAGAAAACACAAGAATCGGGCTCGTATCTCCGCCGGCAATTAATGTCCATCGCGAGACCTTTACCCCTGCGCACTCATTGCCCGAGATCATCTTATCAAATTCGTCGTAGTTCCAAGTCTTTTTTCCCTGGGTTTCCGAGTAGTATTGCCGGTACGGGTCAGCCAGAACGCGGATCGTCCGGTTGAGCATGGACGTCGGGTAAACCAAGGACGACGTAGGACGACGGTCAGCAGGAGAAGGAAGGAAGGGGAGGGGATGGGGTAGGTGAGTTTGACACGTTGAGAGGGGGCCGAGGTGTGGGAGGTTGGTCTCGCTCGTTCTTTTCACCCAACATCAATGAAGTTTGTATCTGGCGCACATGGCGCGTGTGTATCCAGGTTGAGTTAGTGACGGGCGGGCTGTCGCCAGTATGTGCCAGCTGTTCGACTACTAGCCGTTCCCCTTTACTCCTCCTCCGTCTCTTTCTCCGGCGACCAGGCCGAGCGGAGCTTTAACAATCTTGTATGGCGCGGGACGAGGGACCTTTGCCCGTGCGTCCCAGCTGTCACGCCGTTCGGCATATCATCGAAATATTATTTCGCCGAATTTTAAGTTCCCACCGAGCCGTCCGACGGTTCCGCCCCTTTCCACGTTTTTCCGTCTTCCCTTCCCCGTTCGTCTTCTTCAAACACCTCGGGAACTTTCGCCCAGGAGTAACGGGGGACTGAGAGCTTGGACGAAACGTTTATCCTTAACGAATATTCTAGAAAAAAAAGACATTATCCCTGTACGGCAGGAATGTTCGAAGGGGATCGAGCATTTTCCTGTCCGCCCGAGGCCGACCCTTTCCACTTTTCCGTTTGCCCTCGCCGGCGGTAAAAGTTCGGCGGTTCCTTCGAAACGTCGAAGATCATTCTTAAGTAATCTCAGCCGGCGCCGGACACTCCGTCAAGAGAGGGGAAAAAAGTCATTCTTACGACGATAAGACTTTTATCCACACTCAGACTGCTGAAATTTCCGTTTGAAAGACCGTTAGGAAGGGGGGATTGAAACGAAGGAGGTTCGAAAAGTAATGGAAATTACGACAAAAGTGTTGAGACGAGAACTTTACGAGGATTGAAAGAAATGCTAGACATCTCGTATCGTTTCGTCTTTTCTTTCTTCTATTAAAGTTTGATTCGCTTTTCTTGAAAGTTCCCATAACCCGTTGTAAGAGCCTGCCGGGCGTAGTAAGGTGTAAGAATCTTTAATATTTAAGAAAATCTTTTTCCGTAGAATTAATCCATCAGCAACTCGATTTTTTATTACTTCTGTAATAAGCGCTTTACGGAGTAAGTTATAGCAGATTCTTTTAAGGCACTTAAGAACAAGCGAACTGGTGCATAGCTGAAGATCCCGAGATTATTCCAACGAAATATTCCGTCGGCACAAGTTAGCGAGGGAGTGGGGGGACAGGGGCGAGGAGAGGAAAAAAGAAACGGCCCTTAAAGGTGAGGTTTATGTTTCCTTTATAGCGGCCTAGCGTTGGCCCAGCGTAAACTGAACATATTAAGTGTAGTGTTTGCGCGACCGTGCGGCTGAATTCCATTCCGGAGTTGAGCCGAGCGATATACTCGGGAATTACGGAGAGGATTTATAATTTTCTTTTACTTTCCAAAGCTGCACGTGTTTACGTCTCCAGCCGTGCGTTCAAGTGCGCCGAGAATAACGACAAACAACCGCGCGCAATCACGTCACGACGGCCAGGGAAATACTTCGGAACGGTTAAAATTCATCAGGTTCTCGTTTACAGTGCCGGAATAAAAGGGGCGAAAGACCGGCAGATTCCATTGATGGCCGATGAAAAAGTCAAACGGCACAAGCTGTAACGGGGAATCTCGTTAGGATCTTTCCCAGCGAGAGATTCGTCTGAAAGTTGGCGAATTCACGTGAAATGTAATAAATTGAGATATCATCCGGCAGATGCACGGGGTAAGCGTTTGTCGTAATTCGTATTACAACTCGTTTAATATTACCGGCGGCGCTGTGCAAAATGAAACTTCACTTTCTCGCCAAGTTTTTCTCCGGTCCGCAGTTCCGCAGCGGTGTGGATGCAGCTCGACGGGGAACTAAGTTTCCCTTTCTACGGGCCGGTGTAAAGATAACTCACGGGATATATATTAATAACAGGCTAAACTTGTTTCGAGTGAAAAGCAATTATAGGAATTCCCCTGGCGCCGGGGTTCTGTTATCCTTGTATTACATTATGCAATCACGCGTTGCACTTTCCCCCGGTTGATTCCGAGCGGAGAAAGAATCGAACGATTAGGGAATATCGTGCTCGATAAGCGTCTGTTTACGTCGTCGTATCGATTGAGAAAAATATATTTTCCATCGGCTCTGGCCTTTGTTTTCCGACCCACGGGCTCACCCCTCCCCCCCTCCGCGCCCCTGTGCCGGTTTTCGACGTGAAAAAAACACACGCTCACAGAGGCGCCCGGGGAAAAACGACGGAGAAGGCGTAGGGGAAACTTTCGAAGCGCGGACCGTATTAATAACTTCACGGTCGATCGACTTCTCCCGCGCGCGCGGGATAAATCAATTCATCACCCACCGTGACGCGTGTACGGAAGTCCGCGCACGGAACGTTATCCCCCCGGAACGTTTGCCTCTTTTTTCCAACGAATTTTGGCATTTCACCGAGGCGATAAAGATAAATCGAAACGAACTCCAGCGGACGGCCAAGTGCGTTAACGATCGTGTCGTAACCGTGTTACCCTCCTACGTTACAAGCCGCTGGAAAATATTTGGACGAATCCCCCTCCTGGCCCTCATGAACCCTCGGTAATTATGCGCCAACAGCGTGTATTTTCTTCGAACACGAAACTTCCTGGCCACGGGCGAACACCCGTAATTCGACTGTTAAACTCTTTAAACAGTATGTGTGTATGTGTGTGTCATCACTGGTAAAGCCCAGTCAAAATCGCTCGAGTGAGTAAAATTAAATTAATCTCTATGTAATGAAGAGCCCTATTAAGCTCGTGTCTGGATAAATCTCGTTAGTAGAAAAAAATGAAAGCACTCCTGCCGATATTTCGAGTGGAATCCCCTCGTTAACGGATATTTGTGCGGAAATTCCGCGATAAACCAAACGCGTTATGTCCAGGCTTGTTTCAATCGCGAATTCATATGTTCGGAATTTTCACGTCTGCCCGGAAATACGGGCTCTTTGTCGTCCTTACTTTTTCGCATTTCCCTGAATTACGCGAAGGCCGGATCTCAAAGGAGGCGAGCAAATGGCCACAATAAGCTTCTTCCGGCGAACCCTGCGGTTTGTATAAGAGCTCTCTCGTCCTCTCTGCGACGGTCCTAAGTCGCGGTGCACACACGTCCACAGATGACGAGGATTTCAACTATCCTCACGGACTATCCGGCCAGTACAATTAGCAAACTGTCTCTGTGCAAACGGCCAGCGAACCGGAACAAAGCACCGGCCAAAATACTCACCGGTTTGTGCAAAACGTTGCCACGTTTTCCACTGAGAGTCGGATGTTCATCGGTAGGTGTATGGCCAAAGGAGAACGTTCCGGGTCTACGAATGGGAAGAAAGACGAAAAAAGGGGCAAATTGTGTATTTCTGAGGAAGTTGGGGAGGGGAGAGTGGGTTGCAGTGACATTTACACGTGCGAGGGAAGTCGGAGTAACTGTTGGGCCGACGATACAAGTTCGCCAGTATTACGGGATCGATCTCGCCGGGATCTTTGCATTTTATGAGGACATATCCGTTTCAGTTCCACCCTCGAAGGATATTGAACGCTCGCCGCCGTGCAGCGCATGAGAACGCGCTGCAATTACGCTATTTATCGTTTGGCCGCAACTGTTGCTCGATGATCCGTCCAGGATTTTATGGTCGTCGATGACGGTCAATCGGTTTTTCCCAAAAATCATCCCTTAGCCGAGGGGCACGAAAAACATGGCAAACGCACGGGACTTTGGAATTTGATTAAACTCTGCGAGATGGTTTAGTCGTTCGCGATGCGTTTGTGTAACGATAAAATTACGCGAGCGGGATATTTCACTGACGAGCTCGGACAGTCATTAACGTTGGAAGGTTATTATCAACGACTCGTACGGTCTTCGGCCGATAACCACTCCGGACGTTGATTGTGTGCGCTTGATTCAATCAAAAACGTTCCGATGCCGAACGTTGGATTTACAGCGTCAAATTGCCAATGTAATTTGTCGGCATTGACGGTCGGTTTACGTCGCTTTCAAATTTTTTGTACATTTCGATCGAACACGATGATAAGAACGAAGCAGGAACAACGCAACGAGGTAAGGAAAACTCCGGGGCGCGTGTCAACGGCGAACAGGTTCAGTCCCGATGCGTTACATGGATAATAAGAAAAAAAAAGAAAGAAAGCAGCTCGCGGGTCAGGCGGTATTCTGAAAAGATTTCCCGCAAGATTCCGGCCTGGTCGTACCTTCCCCATTCAAAGCACGTTGGCAAACGTTTCGACGGTATTGCGGCCGGCCTGATCTCCGTGAAAAAATCTAAACAATGGTCGGACATTTCGGGAGAAGAGGGTGAAACAATGGTTTCGGCCGAACACACCTCGGTATTGCGCCCCGGGGCGATAAGCCGCTATAATCGTCCGCGTTGGCCTTCTATACGTCGCGTATATAACTTTATATGTACATAAACTTGCCTCTGTATAAAACGTAAGCGCCGTGAGGAAGGAGAAACAATACTTCCCAAAACTGCCGAATGACCGGGGAAAGACGAATCGTCGTGGTCCTTCATCCCGTGACAGCCTACGCCCCTCCCCCCTCCCTACCCCATCGACCTTACGTTACGACTTAATTCTCAGCAGTGGGAAGACCATACTCGACGGACAGAACGATCGACGTGGAATTAGAGGGGATTACAATGCAGGCTACGTAATAATTTTCTTCGCGCCCTTCATTATTCCCGAGTGAAGTGCCGGGGAATTTTCGTAGAGCGGATACTAGGGTTCCATTAGAGAGGATACTTTTAATACTGCCATTGAAATTTGTTTGCCAATGACAATGCAGACTGCGCGCTGAAAGAGAACGTTGGATCGTGGGAGGATGGGAAAAAGAGGACAGGCCAGCCGGAGGAACGGAGAAAGGGGCGCTAAAGCGAACGACAGGGCGAGGGGAGAGGGGCGGGAGCGGCCGGAGAATCGTCGCGCGGCTGTGAAACGTCAGGAGATGTGGAGGAAAGGGATAGGCAGAAAGGTCGAAATGAGAGTTAAAGAGAAAAAGGGAAAAAGAAGGCATCGGGTTGGGAGGGAGAGAGAGAGAGAGAGAGAGGCCGATGCGGCCCGGCACAATGGAGGAAAATTAATCGCTGAAATCTGGGTACAATGTAAAAGAGTCGCGAGGTTGGGGGTTGACTGGGGTTTATGAAAAAAGGTATGACTCTCCCCGGAGAAGCCATAAGTCAGCGATTTCCTCCTGGTACATTGAGTCGGCGTTCACCAGGCCGGTTCAACCGTGCTGGAAAGGGTGGAGGAGGAGGGGAAGGAAGGAGGGGGGCGGGTCTGTGGAAACGCGTGAACGGGCCAGCGCAGCACCACCGAGCAACTATCTTTGCCACTTCTTATGACGACCAACGGTGGAACAGGGGTGGGGGGAAGGGGTTGCCGGTGCAGCTAGAGCCAAGCCCCCTGCTAACCCATAAGACCCCGCGCGTATGTCATAGCGAAAGCGAGAACTGGCCGCGTTATCTGGGAACCTTCCGCGAGGCGCGCTCGGATCCGGCGGCTTCGAAAAATTAGGAGAAACATTGCCCCCCTTATCGGCCGGCTCTCTTTCCGCTCGAAAAGATGAGACCGATCAGCTTCTTCTGCTCGCATTCGCGCGCCACCCTCACACCTCGCTCCGGCCGATTTGAGAAACCCTCCTTACTCAGGGAACCGGAATCGACGGAATTCTTAGAGCCCGGAAAAAGCGGTTACAAAGACAACGAAGCCGGAAAAATAAGGAGATTTCAATGAGCCCTTCGGTGTACTTTTCGGTGAACGGAAGGAAGAAAGTGGAGCCTCATTTCCTGACTATCAGCGTCGACGTGGTTATCGTATTACCGTGGCATTGATTGTAACAGGAACGGAGGGTGCCTTTGGCTCGTTTTATTTGGCCAAACGAGCGCAACGCGAGAGCCGGCATTTCGGAAATATGACGCACGTGACAATCACCAAAACGCGGTAACGTCAGTTAGTGTCATCGTCATTTATCGCTGCTTAACGGAATTAATGATCACACCTGTATATCCGGCGTGTTTGACACGGTGCATTAATTAGCGAAGGGACGAGGAAATTCGGCTCTGTTACACGCCCCAACTCACGCATTCTCCAAGGAGAAAAATCAACGAGCATATTCATTTTTCTCGACGATACATTTTGTACGTGATTGGCCGGAATTATTCTACGAATGTGTCACCGTTTTACCTGTAATTAAGGCAATTACCGTGGCAGACCGGATGGACGATCATAGCTCTCCGTATGAAATATGAAATGAATGAACATTCATTCACCCGAGCACTTGATCAATATTTTATTCGCGCAAATCGGGACTTTGCGAAAAAGTCCACTGGAAAATGTCGAAATAGAATGTCAAAAAATAGCCTCAAGCGACGGCATTTCGTATCATGAATTACCTCGTTTCGCTCATTCTTTTATTCGGCGGCTTGTTTATCCCGTAATGACTCGTAATTTCGTATGCAGCTGACGCAATTTATCGAATTGCATTCGACGTGCGTGCATACGTGGTAATGCCGCCTTCCTGCGTGTGCAAACCTCGCGTGGAAGGGAACTTACACATACATAGGAGCCGGTACGCGTGGTTTTACCAGGGTCTCTAACGCCAGTTCATATATCAGTGCACAAAAACAGTGAAGCCCTGTTTCACGGCGATGACGACGGTGCTGTAGAAAGGGGACAAAACATGCGTGTTCCTTTATCATAATGGGACGATCATAACGCGACCCTCGATTCAGGAGAAATGCATCAGTTCTTGCCACCTTGGGCAATTGTTCCTCCGAAATAGGCAGTGAATAATACGACGCATAATGCACTGGGTATTTTTCCTATGATTTCCCGCTGTTAAGTTTGACGGGACAAGTAGGAAGGTAAGAATAACGGAGTGCCGAGGAAATGGTGGAAACTCGGGGCCTTACGCACCTGTCACCTGTCACAGATAAACTTTTTTTTCGCGGCGGGTAATAGTAAAATTAAGCCGGCAGGAAAGGAGATTTTCCCCTTGGCTGGGTTATAATGAGAAAAGTAATTCCAATTTAAATAATATCTCCAAGTGCCCGGGAAAATAATATCCACGATTGCCCGGAGACTCCTAGGAGAGGAAACTAATTCCGTAAGATGGCTCACGGGTCTCTGATTTTTTCCCACCGGGCTAGAAGAAATCGAACTGGTTTTCCCTTAGCCGTCAAAAATCCCGCTACACCCCCGACCCCGGGTTTTTAATAAACTTCCTTAATCCCACAAAGTTCATGTAGCGGGCGTTGGAGGAACACGGCATGTAATATGCCGGAGTTATGAAACAATAGTTGGAGAAATATCCGATCTATTTAAGACATATCGTTATAACGATCGACCCGGTGCATTATCAAGCGGGCAAGTTTGGAGGATAAACATCGGCGTGCTCGTGCTCGGTTGCCCCGAGCGATTTCATAGCAGCTGGAAAATTTACTCGCGGAATCCCACGCTCCATCTGGGCTCTGATTAACTTATCGCAATAGCGACTCGTGCGTATTTGTGTCCAAGTAAAATTCACCTCGTCTTCCCACGTGATTGGGAGAAGATTTCTTTGAGGAGAGTATTTTCGCTTTAATGCCAGAGTTTGCCGGTAAGGCGAGCTTAACCGGGCGGAAGTATTTGGTATTTGCTTTCGATCGAGCCTCGTCACTGGCTGAGGATACCGCGGGGGTAGACGCGAAGAAAAGAGAGAGATTACGTTTCATTCTCGTGTCGCTGGAAGTGGCAACGTGCGTCGTAACACGTTTATCATCGACATATATCTGCGTAGATAAGCCCTTCGACACGGGTTTACTTTTAAGATACTTTCGTCCCTGTGAATTCACACTTCTGATAGACGAAACGTGAGGGGAGGGGCCAGAAGGCACGGTTAGCACTACTAAAACGTTGCGTTCGATGCGCGATAATTCGTCGTCGACGAAGCGCGTCGGGTTTCATTATAAATTCCGGTGCAACGATTCCGTCGGCGGGGAAAGAGAAAAGCGTCGGACGTCGGGACAAAGGCGTTCGCCAGCGAAATGGGGAAAATGAGGCGGGGATGAAACCGCGCGGCCCGTGGAAAGGAAATTAAATAGATAACATTCGCCATCGCAAGGAGGCGTATCTAATCGCGGCCTGCACAGCCTGAAACAACTCCATTCGCGCAGAACCGACTACATTGTGCCTCGAGTCTGCTCGTTCAGACAGTTTCAAGGCCGAGATCGAATAAACTCCATCGACCCGAGCTGTTAATTAACGCACCGGCTTTCCGCCGACAATTTTCCCTGGAATTTCTACGTGGAACGATATTTTTCGCGAAGTCTCGTATGGCAAAATTCGTCTCGAAGCTGGCCCTTTCGAGGCTTCGGTGAGGAGAGACGGGAAGGACGGTATCTTCCTTTGAAACTCAAAAGTCATTGGTCCCATCGCGGCAGTGTGTCAGTCCCCGAAGCGTCTCGCGACTGGCAGGCTTTCGAGGATCCACGAGGGGCCAAATCTGCCTGCGGAATAAAACGTGGGATGCCTCGCCAGGCGGAATATACGAGACCTTTGCTGAATAGAATTTCGTCGAATCTTCCGACGGGTCGTTCCTCGCTGGAAGACGTTGCCGGCTGACGAATTTCTCCAAGGACCTTCAATGACTCGGGAAAGGAATCATTAATGATTGGACGGAAGTATCTGGTTGGTAAAATGGCGAGGTTCCTTTGTTCCTGCCTACCTAAGGGGTAGTTTCCGCGACTACACGGACAATCGACCCTCGCACCGACACGTGTCATGTTCCCGAATACGCACGTATCTCGCCCTTACCTACTGACGCGTTATACATATTCATAGGTGCGCACGCACATTTCCCGGCCACGATGAGACTCGAGGAATACGTTCTGCAGCGGCCGTCACCAGGGCGAAACCCCAACGGAGAGCTTGGCTAGTGGATGGAACTGCGATCTCGGCTTCCACCCCCTCGCCTTTTTCTCTGCCCACTGTCGTTCGCCTTTGCCCTTCTATCGACGCTGCAAAAAAAGCCGAGGTAAACTAAGGAAGACTCGGAGAGCCCTGACGGGAGAAATTCAGATGAATTCCTCGCAGTACCGCTGGAAGATGGATTTTAGTAATTTATTGGACGGTTCATAGTTGGCCAGTTTGCGCGATAAATACGATTTGCGTTAAAGTCTGGGTCGGCTTTAATTTCATTTGGGGGACGTCTGCGAGGGCTTTCGGATGTAGATGTATTTGCAGGAGCATTTCTCCGCGGACCCACGTGTAGCTCAACGTTCGTCGCGAGTGTATCTGTCCTTACATAGGAGGACTCGCGTGTCGGGCTTTATTCGGTATAGCTGTGTGCACATGAGGCGCATATGTATGTCGTATCGGTAGGAGCCGGGGTCCCATCGTGGGTCGACGTGGATACGAGGGCGTCGGCTTATCTCTACGAGCGCCCGGCGAGGAGAGTAAAGCGAAGCTGCCCATATCCCCGACGCGTCTTCTGCCACCCTCTCGACGGCTGCGATGACGTTTCCACTGTCTCTATCGTCCGGCGGAGCTGATCTAGTGTATACCTGCGGTTCCTCGCTTCTATCGCGATCCACCGCCGAGATTTCGCCCCTCGTGGATGATTCAATGTCGTGAGATAACGGCCGACGACGCGGAGGGTCGCGCGGAAGCGACGAAACCCGACTCCCAAATAGGCCTCGCCATCGCCCGGAAAGCCTTCCTCACTTCGGGGAATCGAGTAAGCTCTCTTTACGACCCTGTACCGAGCACTCGGACAATCGAGCTCAGCCAACTCGATATTTCGGCCAACGACAAAATTCCATTTATTACCAAAACACCGGGGGATTATCTCAGAGGGGGACTAATCATTTTCTATAGGGCTTGATGAATATTTTAATGCCCCAATGGAGAGAGTGTGCTCCTTTCCTTCTTATTTTCTCTTTCACCTACGCTTCGTGTTCCATTACCGTACGCCGCGGAAGTGGGGAATTTGTATGCGCAATCGGTATTTCGCGACTGTACCGAAAACAGGTAGAAAAATAAAGAGAGGTGAAACGACTTTCGTGAAAAGCCCTCCGACTGTCCTCGGAGCTGGAATTATCATGAGCACCGTTGGAATATGTTTCATTACCCAACGGAATATCACAGGCGAAAGACAACGCGCATAAACGTTCATCCGTTTACAAGGATGAACGTGATTACAAGTTTCCGACACTCCGGCAACGATCATCTTTACCCTGCGCCACGCTCTAAGCCACGAAATTAATACCGAGGAAATTTCGCAAAGAAATACGTTGCCGCGTATTTCGAGAAGTCGGAGAAGCGACGTTATTAGCACGCGTTGAGTTTCATCGCTAACGGAATACATTACGTCACGGCGTATTTGCATTTAACATAACACCGTGTTCAGTGAAATAATGGGCGTGTAACTCGAGAGTAATGTCCCGCGTATGCGCAACGAAAATAAAACGCAAATCGAGTGCGCGGGGAAAGGGTAGGAAGCGGCGCATTAAATAAGTGCACAACGCTTGCATACAAATATCATTACGAGCTCGTTATATTACCCAGCGGGATCACGGACGTGGAAATGAAAGAAAGCCACGAAAGCACGGAGAATATTAATACTCGATCCCACGGCCACGGAAGTTATCTTCGCCGAGGCAGACTGCGAACGTCCCTGCATTTTTAAACATCCGCGCGCGCGTTACATGCTTATGGCGAACCCTGAGGAAAAAAACGCACGGGTCACAGGAACGACCGACGAGCCGAATAAAATATCCAGCAGGAAAAGTCAACAGAATTATGTATAAATTCCCACCGATCGTCGCGAATACCTACGATTTTTCCCTTTTCCCTCGGTCAATCCGTACGGGTCTATTCTTTCTTTCTGCTTCCGTATTAAACCCTCGGTTGCACGGTCATAAAATGCAAATGCGCCCAGAATCGGACCTTTTTTCGGGACGCCCGCGAAAACTGATACCGAGTGGTCGAAACATTCGATACCCCGTCAATCATCATTGGCCTGTGGGTATACACGTCCTTCTCCATCTACGGCCCATCAACAGGTCCCAGGCTCAACGTATCCCACCAGGTTCTCTCTGTGTATTGGAAATTTTGTTTGCAAAGTAACGCCTTGGCGTAACTCCCAATTGTTCGGCGTTGGCCTGGCTTATCTGTGCCGCTGAGGAAGGGGAGTAGGTCGTTTAATGGTCAGACGCTGGGACCTGCCGACAGGATCTCCGCGGATCGGCGGGATTCGTTAACGTCCGGCGATACCAGCGTGGATGTTTACGATGTACGATGACGTTTCTATCGACGCGGATATGCAGCGTTTATCGACGTGTACGCGATAATAGCGGTCGAAATAAATCCGCTCCTTGTGCTTCTGCACGCGGGAAATGAACATGGGCTTTTATCGTATATATATATACGGCGGGCGCGTGCGTTCGAGATAACTGGGAAATTTTTTTTTGTAAGATAGATAGCAGCGGACGCGATAGGCGTGGTCCGGGCTCTCGAAATAGGACGGGCCGGTTTATCGGCCCGGTTATCGGTGGACGGTGATTGATCGAGTCCGGGCTTTTATAATAATTACTCGATTATTGCAGCCCGCCTCGTATTAGGCCGTAATTGTTTACCGCAATTTACCGGCTAAATATCGTCGCCCTTCCCCCCCGGGGGGGTGGGTCGTCTCGTATTTCGACTCCGCGCCTTCCTCTCCTCCTTCCCTCCTCTACCCTTTCCCTCTGCCGTCGACAATCTCTATCTCTCTATCTTCCTCTCCCGATTAATGTGATTGCACCCCACAGCGGGCTAATATGCCATGAGAGCACTTACGTGCTCACGGCTGAGGGTTGGTATCCGATATTAAGAAAGTGATACACCATCGAGACGCAACGAAAAGGGGAGACACAGCTCGAAGGTAATCATTAGAGTGGCATTACCTGTTGATTGCTCACCACGTCGCGTAATCAGTCGATCCTACGTTATCGCGTCTACAAATTTGGTTCTTTTGGACCGAGCTGAAGTCTCGTAAAATCCATTGAAAGTCCAGGCACTGTTTTCACGGTGTTCCGAAGGAACCATTGCTTCGTGCGGGCAACGATTTGTGGAAGGGACGAGGAAAGCCGATCAGTTTGGTTTCTTTGGGAGACGTCCGCGCGTTACTTCCTGGTATCGCTCGGTGAAACTATCCGCCACGGCGCATTACGGAATGTAAAAGTACAACGAGAGCGCAGCGGGTTCCCGGAGTCTCAGGTCGCGTCATAAATCGCAGCGGTCGACGTGAAACCGGTAATAAAGACAGCGTATGCTATCGATTTGTTCCTTTCCGGACCGAGGGAGCAACTGCGCCGGACGCCGGGAGAGGACGGAAACTGCAGCCGAGTAATCCGTGAAACGGAGAAAGCGGACTGGAAGACAATGTCGGGCCAAACGGAGGATCACGAGGTGCGAGCAAGAACGGGCAAAAGGGGAAGAACGCGAAGAAGCTTACAGAAATTACAACAACGAAGCAATAGTTAGCCGAGGATATTGGAATGTAGCGGGACAAGATCGAAGGGGGGTAGGACGTAATTGGAAAAATAATAGCGCGGGAGAAGAAAGGCCGAGGAAAGTCAGGAATAAGTGGCTAATGAAAAGGGGTAAGGAGAAAGAAAGGAGCGAGTGCCGGAGATTCGGGTGGCTTGTAAAGATATTAAGGAGGCGGGTTTCGGGCAAGCACGGAAAGCCCATCAGCCCGTGGATCGTAAATTTCCACGACGGCTGCTGAAACTCCGGAGCGACGGTGGTAGGCCTACCGAAGGATATACGGCAGGCACGACCTCTTCAATCCACGCGTGCAAGTCTACTCGTACTTATCCCCCCCACCCCCTTTGCCCCTCCACGTTCCCTACATCTGTCCCCGCGTCTGTCTTGGGCCTTCCCTCCTGGTCGAGGTAAACTGTCGAACTTCGATCAGGAATGAGGATCTCGCCGGAATATCCCGGTCGGAGGATCGGCTAAAGGGTGACGAAGATTTCGAGATCCACGATCCTCGGTGTCACGGATTTCGGGAAAAGTTTTGCCAAGTCCGTTCGGCGGGCCGAGCAAAGAGGGCAGAGGTTTTCACAATGATACGTGAAACTTGAGGAATTTAACGTCATGTTTTTCGTGCTTCGTTATCGGAGGTGGATATTTGTCGCGGACAGAGGCGTGGGATGTGCCGCGCCTTTAAATAAATTTGTCCACGAGTGACGCGGGGATCACGTGGAATTAGGGTGAAACAGGATGGGGGCGGGGGCAGAGAGACTTAAGGAGAAGAAGGAAGGGACGGGACGAGGGATCGATGGGATAAAAGGAGTGCGAGTTTAAGGAAGAAGAAAAGGCGGCTGGTGTCAGGAACAGAAAGACGAAAGAAAGAAACGAGGAGACGAATCCAAAGTCGATATCGAGTTCTACGGGCTGTCTTTCCGTTGCTGAATAACATGCATTAGCTTCGCGGAAGATTAGAGAGGAGTGCGGAGAGTTGCCGGCAGGTGGGGGAGGGGGGGGGGGGCAGAAAGTACGGGGGAAGGAAGTCGAGGGGGTGGTCCGCGGATTAGCATATTATTTACGACGACGAGTCCATGTCGGCGAGTCCGAAAACAGTCGGGCTAAACTTTAAATCTCCTTTCGGATAATACTTTACTTTACTCCCGTCTCGGCCCATTAAAGCTCGATGCCGGAGAATTCGTCCGATGCCTCCTCCGTCCGCAGTTTTATCTCTACGCGTCTTTTCTACCTGCCAGGAGCAAAGGAAAAAGCGAGAAAGAATTTTCTGCTTCCGGTCTAGTGGACGTTTTCATTTATATTTTACGTACAATCCCCTGCAAATCTGATTGGACCGTCGTGTCAGACGAGGATCTATCGAAAAGTAAATCCAGAGGAAATTAAACTTTCATAAACTTCTAATACAGATCTGACTTTAATATCAATTTCCGCGTGGGTTATACATGTAAGACGGGCCCGTTTCATCGACAGAACGACGGGCTATGAGGATCACGAACGAATTTGAGAAAATAGCTTTTACCGTGTTTCGAAGCACCCCTGGCAAACGGCCGGCCATCTGCGAAAGACACTAGTTCAACTTTCGTTCAATTGGAATCCGTGATTCCGCTGGGAGATAAAGAGGATAAATTACTTCCTCCGCGGGTGAAAAAAATTCAATTAAAAATGGGGGAAACTGCGCGCGACAGATGGGTTCAGAGGACTAGGCGCGTGTATCCACGATATTCCAGGGAAGACAGGGGCCAGATGTCAGCGATATATTTTACATATCGATTCCCGCACCTTCCGTTTATACATACACCGCTAAAGGAAACCCTCGATTCGAGAAATTAATTGGAATTATTGCCATTAATTCCACAATCCTCGGAAATAAGCGCTCCCAGCAGCTCTATTAAAAATATTGCAGATTAAACTTTCAATTGGAACGGCCAATGACGATGTCGACCTTTGAGTCGCCCTCATCGCGGTGATTCATTATTGCGGTCCTTATAAAGGACCATTAATATTATCCCGCGGACAAGCTAACACGTTTTGGCACTAACAGAGCCTTAAAAAATTGGCATAATGGTGGCGGTACAGGCAAACAGTGTCTGCCAAGATGTCCACACCTTTTTGCTTTTCTCAAGACAAAACCAGTCGCCAACTACGACTTCCCATAGATGCCGAAATATAAAGTAACAAGAAACACTTCGACACAATGTCCTTTCACGAGATAGACTTCTAATTTCAAAGTCAATGATAACACTAATATTTTTTTTCTAATGTCCTGATATTTATCTCAATAAGGTTTACGATGCTGATAACAAAATTGCGGGTAGAGCATCCACCTCGCGATTGCAGAGGAAGTTCTTACGGAGTCTCGTGGACCTGTACTTCCGTTGCAACTTTCCGATCCTGTGAACACTCTTCGGCTGCGAGCGAATCAGAATAGGATCAAAGGATTGAAGGATCTCGATCAGATGGATGGGCTGGTGCTGCAGGTATCAGGGCAAACCGTGTTTCGTCTGCTACGTATTCACCCAACGCTGTGGCGAATAGCGTGAAAAACAAATCTCTCCGAAAGTCCACCCATTTGCCACATGATTCCTGTGGATACGGAAATTTCTGTGTTCTAAAAGTAGTGCTTCTTGTATTTTAATTCTCCGTGAAGAAGAAACTTTGATGAGAGGAATACGAGCATGGAGATCCCGAACGGTCCGTGAAAGCGCGGTTCGCTAAACAACGCAATTCAATTAGAAGGGCGATTAATTAATTGACGTGGGAAATTTCGTCTTGGATACAAGGCAAGACGGTTCGATTTACCGTTAGCGATCGACAAGGATGAATAGAATGCGGTTACACCTGGAGATCAGTCAACAATATCCCGAACCTCATCCTTTTGACCTTTTACGTTCTATGACGAACGATTCATTTCTACGCGTCACCCATTAATTGCCATTCGTTATGAAGAGGATAATGAGCGGGAAATGGCCACTCGGGTCAACGGCCGTGAGAGTTCCCCAACTGAGAAGTCGAGGACATTAAGACGAGAGGAATCCTCGACATGGCATCTCGCAGATTCGAATATTACTCACGCTCAATTTAACTTATTGAGAGCGAGGAAGCCCGCCAGAAGGCTGTTGGGCGGAGCGACGCGTAACAATTAATCGTTGAATAGAATTTCTCGCTGCTCCTTGATTTTCCGTCATCCATCAAGATATTTTTGACGGTTCCGCAGTTTCGCGAGTCACCCGCCCCTTGGGACTTTAAGGCGGTTTAAAGAAAAGGACGATAGTCTTCTTTAAAGATTTATTACAACACGTGAGTTTGTCAATCTTACAAGCCAAGAGAAATATTCATAAAAAAACAGAAACGCTCCATAAGTAATGTATTACGCTTTTTTCATTAAGTATAGCTCAGAAATTGTATTTAACGTGGTTATTGCGCATTCAGCTCGTGTTTAAGGTGCATGATCCTTTTACATTGTAACGTACATATAAATATCTTAAACTACGCCTTGCGGATTATAATACAAATCGCTTACTTTAAAATGATAACGGACATAATAAAAATTAACAAGAGTCCGTACGTAATCGTAAGTTTCTTGCCACTGCATTACGAAGATGAAGACTTTATATTCTAAGTCCTTAGTAAAATTATGTATTCGTGTACTTAGCTTACAAAATTCCTCAAACACTAATCTTACTTAAAGAAAAAAAATGACCATTTAGCCTAAAGTAATTAATGTTAATAAGCTACTAACGCAATTTTTATTTCGGTTTTATAATGTCACCTCGCAAGTATCTGAAAATTCTACAAGTACCATCCAGCGACTGATACTTCATTTTCGGTTAATTTTGAAGTGCGCCTTGTAGATATTTATTAAGAATGAGCTGAGCACGCTTGCCGAAGTGTACTGTCAAGAAAAAGTTACGCGGAGATTTCACGTATTTTGTACTAAACTTAACCAGCTTCTGCCGTCCCCGCCAACGGAAGTCGGCAATCGTATTTGCACTAATCGAAGATTTTTATTATCGCCTACTATTTCCTTAAACTCTGAGGTAGCTGGCACAACTATCGTCTCACCTTCTTCGCTATCATTGTAACTGTACACCTCCTCGACTTGCTCCGAATTCTCATCTTTACATTCCATCACTTCGGTCTCAGTAAAGTTCATCTACAGAGTAAAAAATTGCTCAATAGGTACTCCAATATCGGAGAAATTAGACTGAATATCTGACGACTTACTTGTCCGTCGACAACCAGATGCTCCTCGTCGGCTACATTTTCTTCCGTCGACATGTTCAGTACATCTTCTTCGTTATAGATTTCATCTTCATTTTCTCCTTGTATGATAACATGATCTTTTAATTCGGCAACATATAATTCTGCTTCCTCGAGCTGAAAAAACCATTTAAATAAAATATGTAATTCAAAAATCCCGGGATCGAATTGTCATCGGAACAATATAATACCTGCTCATTTTCTGTATTTTCCATCAATAATTCCACATCGCCGTCCGGAATGGTCAGTACCTGATCTTCTTCCGTAGTTAACCGTGGTTGATTAACGACAATAGTATCATTAAGGTGGCCCTAAAATAGAAAAATATTCTTAACGGTTCCAGGATCTCTCTCCATCTATAGAAGGAATTGATCAACACTCACTTGCGTTTGCATGTGAGCATACAGCAAAGGCTTTCTCATGAAACCCATACCGCAAACCAAACATTCATAAGGCTTCTTATCGCTGTGTATAAACCGATGAGCGTTTCTATTGTCCCTGCTATTAAATGCCTTCCCACATACCTGAAACATTCACCGTTAAGACCACTTCTAAATAACCCCGTACCGTTTGCCTGTTTATATACCTCGCACAAATAAGGCTTCTCCCCTGTGTGTATTCGCATGTGTTTCTTAAAGTGTTCGGGGTAAACAAAGGTCGCTGTACATATTTCACATTTGTATGGTCTTTCTCCGGTGTGAGCCGCTTTTATGTGGTAATCCAAAAGTCTCCTTCTCTTAAATCCCTTACCACAATCATCGCATTTATATCTTTTATCGTTATAATGCGTTGCCCGTTTGTGCGATTGCAGGTTTGATCTTTGACTGATAACAATACACATTTCTCATATCGTTTCTGTTCTGCTTCCATAAATATTACTTCGATAAAGTCTATTTTAACTACTTACCTAAAAGTAGCTCCACAAAATTCGCATTGATAAGGTTTTTCGCCCGTATGGGTTCGCTCGTGATCTCTAATTTCTGCTTTGCGAGCAAACGCCTTACCGCACACTTTACAAATGTACGGTTTATATCCCGTATGTACTATATTGTGAACTTCGAGATTGTGCTGAGAGCCAAACGCTTTTCCTAAAATATCGTACGAACAAAATCTTATAAATATTGTGAAAAAAAATTATAAAAACTATCGTATGAAAGTGGAACATACCGCATTGATGACAAACATATTCCTTAACGCCGTTATGCGTTCTTTCATGCTGATTCAGATTCTGTTGGCTTAGAAATGTTTTGTTACATTGAGAACACTCGAATGGACGCGGACGTACTTCGTGCGTTTTTATATGTGCTTTGTATGTATACTTTGAAGCAAAATCTTTGCCGCAGGTTTCACAAACATACGGACGAACACCGGTATGAGTGTTGATGTGTTCTTCCAATAAATTTCGGGAACTACAAAAAGGTGTAAATATTAAATACACAGTACCGATATTATCCATTCAATGTTCTATTTCGTACATACCTGTACCTCTTCCCGCAAGTATCACATGGCCAAGACTTAACTTGCGGATAATGTATTCGTTTATGGATCCTAAATAACCGTAAGTTACTAAATATTCTGTTGCATATTTCACACTGAAAGTCACCTTCCTCTTTGGCTACGTGGTCATCGAGATGAACAGAAAGTTCATTTCTCTTCCTGAAGTCATCTCCACATATATCACAAATATATAAGCGAGTCTCGTGCGTGGTTTTTACATGAGTTATAATAGTTTTTGCATCTCCTGAGACTCTGTCTTCGTCATTTGTACACAGCAAGCAAGTGTATATCATACCATCTCTGCTCACAATCTTAACAAAAATATGAAAATATATTCTAATTCTTGATATTAACAATAAATGTAGAGTTAATATAATTACCGGCTGTTGTATATCCTCTTTTATATTAGCCTTTGTAGTTGTTTTCTTCAATTTCTTTTTGTCATCTGCATTTTTGGAATTGCTTGCAATCTCAATTTTATATTCTATCTCTTCAGGATCATCAATGGTCTCTTCATCTTCATGCCTTTCTTCCTCTTCTTCATAATCTCTATCTTCTGTGTCATCCTACAAGATGTAACCCAAAATACAAAATCCTTCTATGACAGTAATTTTATACTTCTTAAAAGATAAATACCTGACTAATGAATTCAAATCCAGAATCTTTCTGCTCATTCATCGAAGTTTCATCTACTTGTTGATCAATTGTTTCATTAGTCTCTGTGATCTGAGAATCCCCATTATCAATATAATCATGATCAGTGTATCCATCTTCAGCTTTTAATTCACTGCATATTTTTCTGAGGGTTTTCTTATAATTATTACACAGTTCTGATTTAGCTTCGTTCAATCTAGTCTCCAGTTCATCTACCTGTAATTTAGATACAATGCTATCTCGTTTCAACTAAACATGATCAAGCAATTTTGTAAAGTACCTCATTAAATAACTTGTAACACTTTTTACAAATGACCAAAGAATGGACATTTTCTTCATTTACATCTGTTTTTAAAACTGCACATATTGTTTCCACCAGAGGTTTCTCTGATGCAGAGAGTAATGTGTCGCCAAAGATGCGCACACTGTTCCTAGTGGAAACTCCAACTTTGCTATTGCATATTAAGCAGTGAGTAGAATCTTTTTCAGAATCAGCTGTCATCTTTCTGGTAACTGCAATGTCAAAGATTAATGTGAAAATTTATACTAGGCTATAATGAGAATACATATTCAGCCATAATTAATTTAAGCAAGTGTGCGTGATATGGTGGACTGGAATGAACAGTAAAGTACTTAAATACACGGTAAAATAATAGACTTTCTATAATCAAATGGCTTCTAGCCAAAAATTTAGCTAATTTGCAGTGTCGCTTAATTTTATTGTTTTTTTCAACAGTAACAATATACTAACATAATAAACATCACAAGGTGTCATTCTTATATAACGAGAATTATAATCCTGAAATAAAGTGGTGCATGGCAATGTGTTTAATAAACGATAAAGGCGGAACGAGCATACAAGCCATCCATAGTAGTCGACGCTATGCAATTCAAATAAACGAATACACTACGTATCGTGTTGTGTAGCGTGTACCTAACCAATAATTCGCGTGAGACGCGCATCGAGAAATAATTGACGAGACTCGTTAACCAACAATATCGTTTATAATTGCCCCGCACTATTTTCGCATGCATTCCTTGTTTAGGATAAACAGATAATAATGTAAAAAGTTGCCAGCACTGACTTGAAATTTTCGTTTCTGAATTCGAACGATTGGCAGCGAGGAGAACGGCACAGAAGTCTTGATACCAACGCCATTTAGGTCCTCATGGCAGGTAATATAACGACGTCACAAACTGAGTGTTCACTGGGGCCGTTGCTGGCACTTTTTTCAACGCCAATAAAGCAGGAACGTAGCAGCTGCGCTGTATCATTTAACAGACGCACAACGAAATGCCATCTATACAGGAAATATAGGAAGTAAGGCCAGGGCCATCTTTTCCCGATCATCTTTTCAAAAAATCTATATTTTGACAATTAAATCAACAACTTCGCACTGTCATTATGTGACGTTATATTGCGTGGTACTCTACTATTTATAATAATTAAATAACTTATAAAAGTTCCTCTAAACCTGTGAGTATATTGGGTCTGGTACAAAGCAGATTATATCAGTACGACCTCTGGAGCGTATCGGAATAGTACCTTGTGAGTATATCACTTAATTTTCTTCAAAGCTAAGTGGAACGTTAATTGATCTTTCGCTTTCAAAGTGAAAGTATTTATGGCATTTTTTACATTGTTACAGTCATGTTCAGCGTATGTTCATAAACCACAAAATTGATCTGTCGTTCATATAGCCCAGCATAGTAAGGTTAGCACACTTTCGTTCGTGTTGTGAACCATATAAAAACCTTCCGATCAATAAATAGCTATTTTTCTAAATCTATAGGTATTGAAGTGATACCTAATATCGCAGTACAGGTTTTCCTGTTGTACGCAAAGTAATGATAGGGAGATCGTTTAGCCGTCACGATACTGAAGTCAGTTTTGCCACATAGTTCTTGTCAACGTACAAAATATGGCGTCTGCTTCGGTACGTTTACGGCACATTTCTTGCTTTCGTTGACGCTTTTTGAAAACATTACGTGTGTGTTTTGGAAAAAATGTTATTCTTCTCGACCGTTAAAAGTGCTGAAAAATGATTTGTGCGCCGAACACTAAACGAAATCGGCTTGTCGTACCATTTTCTGTCTCTATTGACATTCGTATTTTGTTGTCGTTATTAAAATAAAGTACACCTGTGAGCTTGTTTTTCCGTTTAATATTTCTCTTGAGTAAATACAAATAACCAGCAGTTTTTACTCTGTTGCTAAATATCTTGCTAATTTCCTAACCTTTATTTGTACATAAACAGGATATGCCTAAATGTCAAATTGACAGTTTAGCAATGTGAGAATGTTTTAACTTTTGTCTAGGTACCTTTACTCATGGATGATGATACAATTGGATTTGCTGAAGAGGATGAGGCAGTGCAGAGAGGTGACAAACTCAAGTAAATATTTCTTACATACAAAGTTTGGAAAAACTGTGTCAACAAGCTGTGTAATGATTATTTTTAATAAATATTTACAGACACCCTTATGTCACCATGTTTCATTTGGCCTTCAGGATAGCTGCTATTGTGACATATATGTTATGTGGTTGGTTTTCAAATAGCTTTATTGCAAGTTTTGTGACAGTTGTCCTATTATTATCTATGGACTTTTGGACAGTAAAAAATATTACTGGGAGGCTAATGGTTGGTCTCAGATGGTGGAATTATGTTGATGACAATGGAAAGAGCCACTGGGTGTTTGAATCAAGAAAGGTTTGTGCAATTCTTTTGTATTTCTCTTAAAGCCATTCTCTTATTGTAATATCTCCAATGTCTTATGTGCCCTGTGTTTCAGGGCGCTCAACAGAATCGTATTAACCCTGCAGAAGCTCGTATTTTCTGGCTGGCATTGATACTCTGTCCTCTGCTTTGGAGTATATTTTTCATTGTAGCCTTATTTGGGTTGAAGTTTAAGTGGCTGTTACTTGTTTGCATTGCCATTGTTTTAAATGGTGCAAACCTGTATGGCTATGTAAAATGCAAAATGGGAAAGGATCAAAATATTTCTGCTGCTACCAGTGATTTCTTCAAAAGACAAGTCATCCAAAATGTGAGTCAGATACATTTGGCAGGAGTCCGAAAAACTTATTTGTTGTTGAACTGTCCATTAAAAAAATTCTTTTACAGGTTGCTTCAATGATGACTAAAACGCCGCCTACGAATAATCCTAATCATCCAACAAATGTAATATAAGTCTGTACATTTCCATTTGTGATATTACTTGGAATCATTGCCATTATCATATTGTCTGATGTATGTAATGACCGCGTGTTTGTACATAAAGATACAAGATACTATTATTTAAATATTCCGATATAAATATACTGCTGAAGCTCAACAACGTTTGTATTCATTTTTTCCCACTTGTTATTTGGATAATAGGAAATATTAGTAAGGACACATCTTGACGATATACCCGTTGCTACGTTAGTCACTAGTTTATTGATGCCTCTCGGGCAATACATAATGTACATGGTATTTCTCCTCATCAACAGACTCGTCCTATTACACAATATTTAATTTGTATAGTTGTTAATTAGTAACATTGCATTTATCGTATTCACCTCAGCCTGTTGTATTCTTTCTGGCAAGAAAGTATCACAAAATAATTTCCCATTCTTTCAACGATATTTATTATTTGAATTACTCTTTGTCTTTTTTCACATTCTTCTTCGAATCCGTGACCGTTTACTATATCCGTGGTGTCATCGATAAACGGGATGAAACCTCAAACCGATCTTATCGCGCATCTGCAAACTTGTTCTAGTATTGCACGGAGCACGGGAATCACCGACTGCACTTCGTCACTTTATTGAATGAGCTCCGAAGAAAGCGAGTTGTACATGTTTTCAAGAAGAAGAATACAACAAACCACATATTGCTATACATTTTCGTCGGTTGTAAAAAAAAAAACGTATAAAGACTAACGACAGACACATAGCTAAAATTACAATATACGCAAAGTTCGTCGGAATGATACAAAAGAACCGAATAACATTACGGTCGTTATTCAGAAATGACGAATGTCTCGTTGGCTCCGTTCGTATTGGTAAATTTATCGGAGTACAGATTAATGCTACTAAACTTATAGCTAGTAATATATTGTACAATTAATTTCATTTCGCCTCGCATAACTTGTTACGTTGCTGTTAATCCCGGGAACCTCGTAGAGTCAAAGTTGTTAAGAAAAGCGGTAAAATACACTCGGTAACAACGATTACACTGAACTTTAAAGATCCGAAAGTTTCTCATAAGTGGCCGCATACATTAAATGCAGATTAATTATTTGTCGGATTTCAATAACTTTTTAACTACGCAAAATACAACCATTGAATCGATACGATCCTAAAATTACGATAACAATACATTGGAAAATGATTACGATTAAGTCTTAAGTTCCTCTGGCTTTTGACTCGTGGTAGTCGAGACTACAATACTTCATTTTCTGAGGCAAGAATAAGAAAGTAGAGGAAAATTACATGAGCCAGTTTTGCTGCATATTTTTGACGCCAACTTACTAATGAAAAGTAATGCTGACGTACGAAGTAGTACAATGAATAATACGTAAAAATTCTGACGTGATTACATAAAAGTTTGACTAGTCAATACATTCGATTCATGATACAATGTCATGATAGATGCCTGACCACGTTTAGTGTACAAGAATTATAATTAGCGGCCTGTGGGATTTGTTCGATACCATTACGATTTCCTTAAATCAAAGACAATAAAAATACAGAAAATGGTTAAAAAAACAATAATACAAAAGTAAAAGTAAATTAAAAATCATTGTAAAAAATGTTAAATGCACTTAGAGCTGCAACTCAAATACTTCTGCGATCAACAGTTACTGATATCCGAACACTCATGTCGATGACGACGTTAAATGCAAGTTAAAAGTCAGCGAAGCAAAATTACTCGATAACGATGATGAGTCAACGATGATCTTCACGAATTTTAAGTACCGTTTCGTGTGTAAAAGTCAAATTAATGAATGGATATTTAGTGTGTGATGTGTAACCGTACGGTCGCACGGATGTCATTCCAGTTCCGAAAAGAGAAAGAAATTGATGTCACGGGTTGCTGTCGAGTATTGCGTTATATACACTCAGTCTATAAAATGAATCTCAGAAGAAGCGTCTCGTACTGACAAAACAATAAAAGTACGTATTAAAAAGACTTCGAAAGTCGTTAAAAAGAAAACGAAACGTTACTTGGGTCAACTATTACGAACGTGTCGTGCTTATCGTGTAAAACAACGTTGCCTGGAAAATATTCGCGCGTATCTTTACAATCACACACACGCATTCGCCCTTCTCTTCTCCTCTGATATTTATAATATATATCTATGTATATATTATTTACCGTCTTATGTATATGTATAACATTTTCTACTGACAAACGGTGCGTTTATGTACAGTTAGTCACAATTCCTGACTGTCGAACCGCCTTCTCAAATAATAAATGCATGGGAATGGCTGGAAGAGAACTCATACGCGTTCGAGACTTGGCAAAAATAAGAAAAAAATAACGATCGAACGTAGGTGACGTGTAAAACCATGGAAGCGTCGTCCGAAGTGCGATGACCCTTTCGAACGGTCTTTCGTTCATCGCTTTCGGTGCCTTCAATTCGTACGCGCGGGTAATCAAAGCCAAGGAAATGCCAAAAACAGAAGATATTTCGCCCCGATATATCCTGCGTTCTGGGTCTCAGCTCGTCGTCTATTTTACAATGTACTTTACACACGTTTCATGTCGACACAACTTTACAACTCTACTATATCGAACAGCGATAGGATGATGCTACGACTGGCCGCGGATTTGAAAGTATATATAGAAGATACAAATGAGCACATGCTTATTGTCCTTATAGACTACAAAGTTTGTATAACTCTGAATTAGAATAGATACATCGAAAAGTCCTAACTTTATCAAAAAGACGCGGCGCGTATCAACGTTTTGCGTGTTTTTGGCATTAATTTGGCATTTGGACGTCGAGGACCGTTCCCCACGAGTCGCACTATCGGCGCTACGAAGAATGCCCTGGCCAGCCCGTTATTTCGGCTTTCACTGGCCAATTTATTACAAGCGAATTAGGGGGCGGCGGGGGAGGGGGGGTGGGGGGGGGAATCGTCTAAATTTTATTTTCCTAGGATAACGAAAATTCGACGTCGCCGATGGTCCGGGTTTCGTGGTGAACGTCTCGCCATGGTCACTCGGGGGAGATACGCGGTGGGTAGACAAGCCTTTCTCGGAACCTTTGTACACATGGATAACATCTCAAGGGCTCGTGAGAACAGTGCGTGAGTCCAACATACAGTGCTCTCTTTGAAATAATTATTATAGGCACCGTTTTCTCTCGTCTTTCTTTGTTCGCATTCGGCCCGCCAATTTCATCTCTAGTGGCGTCGCTTAGTCTAATCTTAAAACGATTGCTTTATGGGCTAGATTAAAAGTTACGGTAAGGTAATGAGAAGATCCCTATCGTGCGCGTAACTTGAGTACAGCGTTCATAATTGTCGGTTTGGCAGTATGGCAATTTTCTTGTCAGTGAGCGAAAAATCGTCATGTCCCCTTGCCCTGTAGTCTTTTACCTAATTAAATGCAATTATCGTGTCCTATCGTCCGTGCGAAATTCTTCCCGACATACACACTCAGCGTATGTAAGTACACGTAAAAAGTACCACGAGCGCTGAGACTGCGAAATTCGACTAGACATTCATTCGTCTCATTTCTTTCTAAACAGCGGGAGGAAGAACTCGTATCTATTTGAATAGAAAAACTTGCGAACATTGGCGGTTTCCCACTTAACAGAGGACACACCGTGCTTGAATATTTGTTATTCCTCGGGTGAGGGAGAGACACGGTTATCGTAAAACATCGGCCTACCTTAAAATTAGTTTACCTATACTCGACAAAAAGGAGTCGTTAAAGGGTTTCGAAAAAGTGCGTCCGCAAAACATGTTTCAATATTCGAGACAATTGCGCTCGATTTAAGATATGTTCTCGGTGGTGACAGTTTTTGCTTTCGTTATCTTGTCGTACGAACATCGATACCAAAGAAATTAACCGTGGCTGGCGTGCCCTCGAAAAACTGAAGGTACAATCGTTCGTTTTTTCGGGAATTGGGTCGAGGTAAAAAAAGCTTTTCCCATAGATATGATTACCCGTACGGCAAATAAGTCGTACGTACACCTAAAACGGACAGTATCGTTTCACGTCGCGCGCGAGGGAACTTTCGAATTTCGTTTCCGGTGTGGAATGAACGTTAATCTCGTTAGTCGACCGTTTTGTTTCTGGACCATGACCGATCATTTTTGTATTGAGACGAAGACGATAACAAGCTTATTATTTTGCTGCGGTGCCCGTCCTTGGGGAGTGATGAATATTATACCAACGAAGCCCAAGGTACGCGATGTACCTAAGAATTTTTTCCTACACATTCATCGCTCTAAACTCGACGTACTTTAGCCCTCTCGTTCGTGTCCCTTTCGTTTCTCTGACGATCTCTTCTGTCTCTCGTGGGTTCTCTCTGCTCGCGAGGATCGGCTTGTCAGTTGGCGTAGTGATCGAAGGATCCTAGGTACTCCAAGCTGGCTCGATAGCAGAACTGATACTGGTCCTAGAATTGAACAAAATGGACACGATTAATTCTGTTTCGAACAATATCTTGCTTGAGTATAAACTGTTACGAACCTCAGTCTGAACCATGGCCGGACGTTGTGTACGTAATATTCTGACGGTCTGGAAGATATCGACTACTCCTTCGTACTGCATCCGTTCGAGAACGATGCTCAGTGTTATGAAGACTCCTGTTCTTCCGACACCAGCGCTGCAGTGCACGGTGATGGGTCCATCCTGGCCGAACTGTTCCTTCGTCTTATGCACCTGTCCGATGAAATCAATAAACCCGTCGCCGGATTTCGGGACTCCCTGCTCCGGCCAGTCGATGAATTGGAACTGCCTGACCGTACGGCTGGCACCGTCCCGCGCGTCAGTGACCTTGAACTCTCGGAGGATGTACTGGGGCATGTTGTACTCGGCGATGGGATCTACGACGAAGCATTGATACCGGATCGACCTATCGGACGGCCAGTACTGGTGACACTTCTCCCTGCCCATTTCCTTGAGCTTCGTTAGCATGACGACGATCGTTGAGTTGTGTTCCCACAGCATGCGCCAGAAATCGTCCGTGGTATCGCAGAGGGGTCCTTGAGTAGCGATGTAAGCACCGCGGTAGCGGTAGCCGTCGATGAGACTTGCGTTTATGTAGTCGGAACCCTCGATATTGCGTTGAGGTTGAAGGCAAACCCTGGTGCACTCGTACGGCAAGATATGCACCAGTCGATTCTTGTGCTTATTGCAGGGCAAGTTGGCTGATATGAATCTTGAGGAGTCCGCCTTGATGTTGGACAATTTCTTGAACTCCAGTTCCATGCCGGTGATGTTGTCAATTTCCGGCTGCATGAGCTTCTGGATGTGAGAGTGAAGATTTCTCGCTGGTACCTCGGTGTTGCCACAAATCACCGCCTCGTACAGTGCGTCGTGAATGAAGATGTACTGGTCCTCGGTTTGAACCATGTAGTTTCTTTGAGCACGAAGACAAGTCACGTGGCCGTAAATGTCGATCATTCTCTCGTGCTTGATCCTCTCAAGCATAGAATCTACAACAACAAAAATGGATTCGGTGCGTAAGTAAACAGACATATATTTATAGGAAGTGGGATTGTGGTTTTGGTTGTTGGGTGGGGATGAGGAATTGCTTACCTATGACTATGAAGCAGCCAGTTCTACCGACACCAGCGCTGCAATGAACGACTAAGGGTCCACTGTCGGGCATGTTGAGGGACCTGACCCTTCGTAGGAACTGCAAAAACGGTGCTGGATGTTCCGGCACACCATGATCAGGCCAAGCGGTGAATTGCAGCTGTTTTATCTCACGTCTCTCCGTGTAGCCAACTCTGCAGACTTGGAAGGTTCGAATACAATAGGTCGCTAGCTCCTGGACATCCGTTATGGCGACGGTCATTTGCCCGTAAGTCTCTGATCCTCTCGACGGCCAGTACTGATCGCACTTGATCCTCGTCCTCTCCTCGAGTTTCGTCATCATGACGATCGTGCTGGTCCTGAGCTCCCAACACATGCGCCAAAAGTCGCTGAAGGTCTCCTGCAAGGGTCCTTGAGTGGCGACGTATGCGTTTTGCTTCCTGTAGCCATCGCAGTAGTTGGCGTTAATGTAATCCGAGCCGGCTATACCGTCAATGGTTTGCAGGATGACACGAGAGTGGTCATAGGCGATGACATTGGCGTAGCGATTCTTCGAGGCATTGATCTCCATGTTAGAGTGGTCCCAGGTGAACTGCTGGCCCGGTTCGATGGATTCATATTCCTGACTGAACTTGAGATTGTCGTTCGCTTTGAGACGTTCGATGTGATTGCCGAGTTCACTGATGGGAATCGGCGGATGGGAAATCATTCCAGGTGTTTGGAAATTCAGTCTTCGCATCTCAACCGGGTCAGATGGAGCGTGATTGGCGCTTATGTCTGCCGCCATTAGCGGTCGAGTCACTGCCGCTTGGTCCGGGGCTTTACAGGGTTGTCTTCGTTTCTTGATGACAAACAGGAGAACAAGGCAAACGCTCACCATGAGCGCGGCGATGATAGGTCCGACTACCCACACCATTCCCGGTTCCTGTCCGCTGGTCTTCACAGAAACTTCTGGATTTCCGTCCACGGGGATGTCGGGATTCGGTCGACGAGGTGGATCGCCCGGAGGAACTTCCCTCATGTCCAAAGATAAATATTCGGAAAACGGCGAAGAGGTAAAGAGGTGTTTCCTTGGGGTGTCGACGACAGCGCGGACAAATATTCTATATCTCTTGCCCTTCTGTAGTTTCCTGTTCTCGTAGCCCTCGTAGATGTCTCCGCTTCCTAGGTGAAAGGTGTACGGTATATCCCTGTGCGGGAACTTGGCTGCGATGTAAGGGGCATTTTCACGTTCCTGCTTGGACGATTTCCCGACGATCATGTCCTCCGTCAATTGGTCGGGCTGTTTGTTAGCCGTCGACTTGTCCTCCGGCACGACGATCAGGTAGTAATGCGAAATAGGTCCGTACTCCTCCGACGCCTGAGGTAAAATCACGTGAATTTCTTCGCCGTTCACGACTCCGTAGAAATCTGGCTTGACCATCGGCTTCGGAGCGGCCATCTGCGTCGTCACCGTGATCTTCGCGGGAGGCCTGTAAGATCCGTCAGGAGGGACAGCGCTGACGTTAACGTTGTACGTTGTGAAAGGCTGGAGCTCGTCTATTGTCGTGCTGTTTTGCGATGGGTCGAGTAAGATCTCTTTACGCGGGACAATTTGCGTCTGGCCGATGCCTTGAGAGTCGACGAACTTCTTCACAGCATCGAAGGATACCTTAGACAGGCAAAATAATCATAGAGAAAAATGTCCTAGCAATGTCGTTTCACAGTGATTCACCCGTGTGGTACTTACCTTATAATTAACTGGGTTCAGTCTTATTGGTCGCTTCCAGGACAGCGTCATGGAATGGGTAGAAAGGTCAAGGGCACGTAGGTCCAGAGGCACATCCTCTGGCTTGACTTTGACCGTGACTTTGTCGCTGAGTCTACCCAGGCCGCTTTTGTACCTAGCTGCTACGGTTATTGCGTATTGAGTTAATTTCTCTAGGTTCACGAGGTCCGCGGATTCCGTGAGACCGACGGTCTTCTGCTTCCACTCGTCGAGGTCCTCAACAGCGGTTGTCGTGTAGAAGATCTGATAGCCAAGGATTTTCCCGCGATTCGGCACAGGTTCCCACCAGACCTCGACACTCGATTCCGACGTAGCTACAGCTTTCACCGACATCGGGGCTCTGCCGATGTCCTTCTCCGTGAGGATCGTTATTTTCTCCGAATACGGGCCGTTCCCCCTCTTCGTGTATGCTCGCACGTGGAACACGTACTCCGTGTTCTCCTCGAGGTTCGTAAAAACGGCACGAGTCTTCGTGGTATTCCTGTCGATGGTGGTCGAGTGATCGTTCTTCTTGTGAAACTGCACGTCGTAGCCGATGATCTGGCCGTTTCGTTGCTGACGTTGCGGTAGGTCCCAGGTGATGCACACCGTGTCCGGGGTTTGGAAAAAGTAAGAAAGGTTCGTTGGTGGCCCAGTCGGTTCACCTTCCTCGACGTACAAATTCCGCACGGTTTCCTGTCCGAAGCCGACCTTGTTCTGCCCGGCAACCCTAAACTCGTACTCCACTCCACGTTCCTCTGCGTGACACAATGAACACCGTCATCAATAATTGCCTAAACCTAACCGATCCATGTTCACGTTCAATGTACTTACCAAGATCCTCGATTTTAAACGTGTGTTGGTGAGTATCTGATATGTAATGTTCCTTGAGCGTTTGGTTCTTAATACCATATCGAATTCTGTACCCTAATAATTCGCCGAAAGTTTGGTTGGGTTTCTTCCATTCGAGCTCCAGCACCTCCGGGTCTTTGTTAAGTATTCTACGAGGTAGTCAGGTCACGTGATAATTCCAGCAAGTCTATACAGATTGGTATGTATAGACTGATGGGTGGTCTAACTTACTTTAGATTGACTTGAGGTCGATTAGGTACCCCGCCGGGGGTTCTCACGTGGAAAGGTTCGGACCTATCTCCGTCCCCTTTCCTCGTCAAGGCAGCCACTTGCACGGAGTATCTCGTGTCTGGTTGCAACCCTGTGATATTCACTTCCCTCACTCCCTCTTCCTGCACGTCACGACGTATCGGTTCGTTCAACAGATCCTTTCCCTAAAAATCCGCAGGACAAATTCCGGTTCATGAATGACGATCGAACTTCGACAAATCGTCGTACAAATCGTCGGAATAGGAAACAGTGTCTGACCTCTTCTCTGACTTCCTGAACGTGTATGTGGTAGCCTCGTATAACGCCGTTCTGTTCACTTGCCTTAGGCGGATTCCACGAGACGTGTATCGCCGTGGAATTAATCGGCGTCACTTTGACGTCTTGAGGATTTCCCGGCACTGTAACGCAAAGTACAATTAATCCGCGCTCCTCCGCGTTTATCCCCGAGTTCACGCACACAGTCGCACACGCATGTTTACTCGCACTCGCACCCGGAAAGGGAGAAACCATAAATGAACCTGAAAGAAACGGTATATCAAGTGGAAATCAAAGAAATCATGAGATATGGCTAGAACGTCGGTTTTGTCTTGTCGAAAGCATAATTCGTCCTCTTAGTCGAAACGACTCGAAAGTAACTGGTAGAAAGATAAATCAATGATACGTGGGGAAGTAAGGAGAATTAACAGCGAGTACCAGAGCCCGCGAAAGTAATGAAAGTGGAAACAGAAAGAATGGGTAGGACATGCAGTCACTTACGCACTCTCACACGAACAAAACGACATACGAACGGTATTACGGAATACGCTCTATGTACCCCCATGCTCTACCATCCCGTCGCGTTGTAATTCCTCCATTTGAATACCAATAATGTCTGTTTTATTTCCTTTATCCATGCGGAATCGTTACTCGGTATCGCAGCGGCGCGTATTAAAACGATCGCGGATCGTAAGTGCGCGATATTGGAGAGTCCATGAATGACGCGATTCAAAGAGGAAACGGGCGATGCGCGATTTCTCGGCAACTTCCGGGATCATTCAAGCCGAGGACGCAACGTGAAACGAAAATGAAATCTTGCTGTACATGGTGTCCTTGATGAATAAGTGCGGGAATTACGCTTATCATTGTACAGCTATGATACAATCGAGGTGGAACTTCCATGGGAATTCGAGGATCAAACGGAAACACGTTTGACCTTAAAACTTCCAAAGGTAAATTCCATGGACGGTCCAGTATTCCTCATCGACGAAAGATACTCGCTATTTTCGGGCAAGTAAAGTAAAGATGCGGCAAAAAAAGAGACCCGGGAAAACGGCAAGAAACTCAGTATCGTTCTATCTACAGATCGTGTATGTATACGAACGTCGAAGGAAACCAAAAGGTCGTAGCTGTTATGCAAGAGCCTCTCAAATAAAGCAGCATTGCGGTGGAAACTCAAAAGGACGGCATAAAGTGCGTAAACAACGCTTGCCAAAATTTCATTACGTATGTATATATGTATAATCCTGCGGAATGTCCGCTCGCACGAATCGTCGGCTTCGAGTGGAAGAAGGGCAGAAAAAAAGTAGCGGGCAAAAAACAAAATTCCTCGGCGCAAAACGCGTAGGCTCGTTGGTTCTCTCTTTCCTATTTTTTCCGTCAAAAAATATCGTCGGATTCAGCGACACGTGCGACGGTAAAAAGACGAACGAAAACACGGCGGAGTGGCGCACACAGAAAAAAATCATTACGGCCCAATTCGTGACGAGCTAAAAGGATACTCACTTTTCTCAGCTGCGCCCCAAAAGTCGCCAAAAAAGTGGGAAAAAAAGTCTCGTAAAACTTCGTGTCAACTTCGCACGTACATGAGTAGGTAATTACAAAATACTTGATATATTTAAAGGCATTATAAAGTGGGTTATGCATTCTACTTGGAGAGCGTTGCCAACGATATCGAATGACCCTGTTTAGTACTTTTTCCTCATTTGATTTTCAATATTTTTTGCCAAGGGTTCTTTGAGAAAAAAAAAATGCTCGCCCTGTACTCTCTCTTAGCTTTTCGGACCCACGCACTCGGTCAACATTTCCTCCCTCTCAGACTCTCGATGTCAACATACGCTCGCTTTCACGGTCAACGAGACTGTTTCTAAACCTCGGCGAGTCTGCCGGCTGGACGAGAAAAGTCCATTATTCTCAATTGAATCTCGTTACTAGGGAAAAGATTATCACTCGGTCCTCAGTTGCAGTTGGTTCCGCAGAGAGGCGGGAGACGTGAGAATATCATTTTTTCATTGGCATGCGCAATCACTACTCCAAATATGAAATGACTAAAGGCTCATGTCCACTAGTCTCGTGTCGTCGAAGAAAATCGTCCTTTCTCAGGGTCAATGAAATTTCATACAGCGATAGAAATGAATTTTCATGGTAGTCATGTGTTCTCTATATTTGACCTTTCTTCTACGTCACGAGACATCGAGAGGGAAGACCTATGGTAAAATACCTACGGAAAGAAAGCTAGGATAAAAGAAAATATAATGAAGAATAAAGGGGTTGGTGAGGGAGGTCAGAACCGACAGGGTTGGGTTTCGTCCGTAGAATGACCACTACGCATCTAACTCGAATGGACGATCGTTTGAAAATTCCCGGTGCTCGCGCGCATGTTCGAAAAAATTCGCGATAAGTACGACCACGTGGGGGGAGGTCAGGGGATGAGCGGAGTTAACGACGATTCTCTGAGAATGCGAAAGCCGAATTCGTCGCTGTGGGCTTGTCGATGTTCGTGGAGCGATCTCGAAATTTCGAGAGATCCTCGGGGGGATGAAAAATGTGTTGATTTTCGAAAAAGTCAGCGCAAAAGAGAACTTCGGAAAAAACTCTGGCCGCAGGACAATGCGAGGGAGACAGAGAATCGTGAATGCCCACCGAGGAGGAAAAACAAAAAATGCATAGACTCGGCAATGCACTTATGCGGTTTATCCTGGTTTTTGCTGTTATGAAAAACCGGCCATTTCTCTTGGTCGCTCGTGTCCGCAGCCAGCCGCACGTATCGACCAGGCAAAAATCACAAAATTCCTCCTGCGAGCCCGTGCGCGGATGCACCCGATCGTCGACGCTCGTGTCTTTTCTCGCATCTCGCGTTAGACGGTCAGCGCTCGTCGTCCCGCGGGTAGACAGGAAAAATTGCTACACTCACTTCCTGCTCGTCGTTGAAACTCACGGAACGAACATAAGGATTCAACTCAACGAGGTGGAAAATGAAACCGAGTCTGGCAGATTTCGGGAAACAGACAATTTTCTGCGTCTCACCGTCGACGATACTCCAAAACGACCCCGGGATATTTCCTGAAAATTGTCCGCTTTACAAAATCGGTTTTTCCCAGTCTCGCCAAAGAAAGAAACTTGATATGCATGCTACCAATGCGATCGTGAGATAATCTTAACGAATAGTTATGGACGTAAATTATACACGACTGTACTTGAAAATCAGCTATGAAATGAATAATTACAATTTCTTAATGAAAACGAAAGGGAAATAATACGGAACGTGTAATGTACTACACTAAAAGGGTCTCGACTTACTGACAGTAGCTGGACGCAGGTCGACTCTTGCATTGAATCTATCAACGAGCTATTCTTCTGTTAGTTGTTTGAAAAAAGATCGCGACTGTTACTTAACGAAGTGTAATATCCTCGGACGTGGAGCGGCTTGCGCGCGAATATTTTCCTCGATCCTCGATCTGTGGATCGACGTTCATACCTCGTCGAGGTCGAACGTGTTCGCAGCCTACGTTCTCCAGTGTCTCACGTCCAGAGGCAAAGTCACGCGTGATACATAAACGGATATTGGTATTCAAATGTGTCGAAGCGATCGTTTCCTTCGTCGGCTCTCTTACTACTTCTCCTTCCCCCATTCTTTTTCCCCCGGACCGATATTCCCCGCGCGTTTACCATCGACGCGAGCAGCGCGCAAAACAGATTCACCGCCGGAGAATTCCAATTCGATCGCTCATCGGCGTTTTTCCCTACGCGACGGAAATTTTACGACTCGCTAGGCTGTTTCCCCGCCGTGTCGAGATCGTCCCGAAGCCGAGGAACTCTCTCGGCAGACGATCATTTGCGCGGCAATTCCGGCGTACTTTAGTCGCAATCGTAGCGACAAACGGGGATCATCCGGCGAGAGATTTCCGCGACAAGAAGGGCTCCTCGCTCGTCGGAAGACACAGGATTGCCGCCCGTAGAAAAATACCTCCGCCCGTTTTTCACCCACCGACCGATTCGACCGGGACGGATTTGTCTGCACGCAGATTACTCCTCGCACTCGGCCTGAGATCCTTTTACACACACTCGCGCGCACACACGCACACGGTAGACCCGGACCCGCGGCGACCGCGAGATTCGATATCTCAAGCCTTCCCGGCACTTCCGGTTGCGTAGTGACAACCCTCTTTCGTGGGCTCAAGGTCGCCGCGGGGGGAGGGCTTCGTTGAAAATCGCACGGCAGTCGACAGTGGGGGTGCTTCGTGGGGTGCTTTCGGTGCTGGTGCTCGGCAACGCTTTGCAGTTCTCTGCGATGTGCTCTCGTTATGCTCGTGGACATACGTCTGTATCAACCGATGCGTAAACACGCACGCTCGTGAGATTTCAAAGGAAACGAGCTCGGTCGTCATCCGCCAGTTCGAAGAAACTCTTTAAAGACACTGATACGTCTGTAAATTCTCGAAATTCTTCCGCTTCTCCGCGTTGATTGCGATTCGACCTTTGTCGCCGGTGAAACGAGCGTGCGTGCGTATGCGAGCAGGTGCGTAGTAGGTGCGATATATAGACAAAAGAACAGAGATATACGGTGCCCGCGTGATAAAGTGATTTTTGCTGGTGCGCGTGACGTTACTCAATCGCCGGTGTACCACACATAAGTACGTGAGCTTTAGCCTCGGGTGCTTGTGGCAAAGTGGTGCGAGCTTACGATATATATATACGGCAGGGGTGCTTTGCTGCAGTGCTTTTTACGGTACCGCCTCGTTCCTCGCGAGTCTGCAGCTCCAGTCGGGACGGAGGGAACTGGTTTGGACAACGGAGAGGGGTTGAGGGTATGACTGGGACGTAAACTAAAGAGAGAGAACTCTGATTTGTCCGGGAGCGGTGACCGCTACGTGGAAAGGTTGGGAGGGAAACGGAATTCTACCGAGTCCGAGCTCGGCGGTGGACTGACAGAGAAAATCGGTCACGAAGAATATCATGCGGGATCGAGGTACGTCCAGGACGACCTCCGAAACTCAGGCGAAAATGTCACGTGCATCGGCATGCCATTCATGGGACGGTAAAACGGGGAACGGGGCGGGAGAATATTTCCTTCTTCCGACATTTTCGTAGCTCGCAGACTCGGCGCAGTACGACGGCGTTTCTTTATTGGGGCACGTGGGTGGGGTGGTGGCTGGGGGGGGGGGGGGGTCAAGGGGAGGGACTCGAGGGTCTCGTGAGGGCCTCAATGTGAGATTGGAGTGACGGCGGGTAATTCGTCTCCGAAGGGCGGGGGGGTTGGTGGGACTTGGGGATTTTAAACAAACGTAGGCATGCTCTAAACATGTGCAAACCATAGGTAGAACTAAATCTCAACTAAAGACAGAAGAGCCTTATATATCAGAGATATAGAAATATATATATATGTGTATAATATTTATGATATATATATATATATATAGTGAAAAAGTGCGTTATATATATATTCTTGTGTGTGAGATACATTCGCTAGAGTTTGATATATATATATACGTAAGCGTTTCACTGGCAAACCACTGTCCTCTTCCCACGAACGTTCCTCTCGTCCCGTGGACTTTGCTAATTGAAATAACATTTTACCCGGATGAGAGTGCAAAGGATTGACGATTCAACGCCAAGGGACGAGAGTAATGATTCCGAACAGTCGGTTTGCTTCTATCGTCGTAAGACGTGGAAATAGTGAGTCAATGAACTAAAGGAGAGAAACGAAACACTTTTACTGACGAAACCACGTTAACCACCAGAAAGAACACTGAAGTGTCTGAGTACATATCATTAAGGCAGTCGTTTATATATAATGTATTACGTAATGCGATGTAATATCTTAAAAACTAGCTGTTCAAAACCTGGATCATCCTCCTGCAAATGCTTTAAGGAAAGACAAAAACACGTAAGTGAGCATTATATCAAGGTATTAGATTATCGTGTGCAGAGTGATCGTTTTGTTTGTTTGTTCCTTTTTTTTTTAAATCAGTGGGTGTCCAGTGTCTTAAAAGAGCAGTTAAGTGTGGGGAATTTCGTCACGGGGAGCGAGGTTGGTGGGGGGGGGGGGGATGAAAAAACCATCGGCAACGAGTAAAGAGAGAGTTGCGATTAGGCCCTGTAAAAATGTCATCAGAGAACGGTATACTCTAAAAAAAGTAGCTGAGCTCAAAAATCGTTTATCAGCTTCCGAAAAATCCGTGGCTGCGTGTACCTGGAAAAAATCCCTGGGGGCGGGAGGGGCTTTTGGACAGAGAGAAAGAGAGGGGATGGCGGGGGCGGGGGAACGTTTGAACAGATCGGCGCGGTTTTGGACCGCCGCAAAAATTCCAAAAATATAAAATTTCGCCAGCCAAAAAATCAGGGCCAACATCGTGCCGCGCGCGTTGTCTCGCTTGACTTTTTCATCGTCGCTGCGAACAAAAGGGACAAGGGGAGGGGAGGAAGGGTAGGATCGGCCAAGAGGATGCGCGAGAAACGAAAGGGAGACAGAAAGTCGGTGCGCGCTCAAAATCAATTTTGGCGCCGAAAAAAGGTGGGTGGAGGCAGGGACGGACGACCGAAGGGATGAAAAGAAAGGTCGATCGTCCTCGTTACTCGGCTTCTTCTCTCTCGTCTTTCGTTTTCTCTCTGATCGTCGTGCAACGGATGGACGATAATTCGTTTCTCGAAAGTAACTGAAACAAAGTGCCGTGAGAAGGAAAGCTCGTACATACAAAACAGATGATGTTACAGATGAACGAAGAGATGTGGTGACGAGGAGGGGAGGAATCGAGGGGCCGTCACTGAAACTGTCCAACATTGATCAACGGTTAACTCCCGATGCATTTGTTCAAAGTTTGACATTTTCGCAAGTCCGCCAGTTTCAGTGTGGCGAACGGGAAGGGGATAATCCGTAGAATTCGGGAGAGAAAGAGACAGAGAAAGAGTGGCGGAGGGGGGAGAGATTCGAAGAGACGGTTATAGCGGGACGTTTATCTGAAATCGAAAGTATTCGATGCATTAAGATTGTCCGATCGAGCGGTCGATCTGCAAAAAGAATCGCGGCGCATCATCGTCATCATCATCGTTGTCGATCGCAACCCGCACTGAAGTTCTCGCGCAAGGAATACCGCGGTTAACGATTTTTGGCGGGCTTTTATATTTTTGGCTCTCGCAATATTGCGAAGCGCGCTCGCGAAGCCCAACGTGCGAATTTCGAGGCACTCGGGGAAACTTCTCGGCCAATGAAGCATGAAAATCCGAAGGAGCAACGGAATTCCCGGGTCAATGCGATCCCTCGAGCGACGTTCAAAGTTTCCCAAAGAATAATTTCCGTTCTTTCAAGGTACATCGCGAGTGTCTAAGATAAAATTTCTTTTCCCCGAGAATCCGACGACAGGCGTGAAAAGTTGGTTCGTTTCCCTGGGCAGTGGTTGATTCCCGGTTGTATTTCGCACGTGGGTTCCCGCGGGGCGTCGCGTTGTATCGAGAGGCGCAGGTAGTATTAACGAGAGATTCAAGTTGATTGCCAAGTGATACATACCGTCTTCGTGGGTTCTGACCATGATCGGGTAGCTCGGCGGCCCGTCACCAACGCTGGTGCCGGCCAGCACCCATATCCGATACTCGGTCCATCTTTTCAGCTCGTCCAGAACGAACTTGGTGTCGTTCAATCGCACGACCTTGGCCTCCGAGTCGGATCGGCCGCTTTCCACGACTTGCACCTTGTAGTACGCGATCTTCCCGTTCGAATGCTCGGCTGCCGGCGGTACCCAAGTAACCAAAATCGACGTCGGGCTGACCGCTTGTCCGGTCACATTGCGAGGCGGTGCCCCGGGGACTGTATAACACTCAGTTATAGGACGGGGGGAAAATAAAATAAAACGGAAAGGGGCCGGAAGTCGATCGAACGCGCCGTTTGAGCCAACAGTCTCGCCGGATTAGGAAAACCTTCAATTCCCAGCGATCTGCCACCGTCCGGACCGAAGGATAGCCCGAAAAAAAACCCTTCGACTTCACCTCCTTTCACAACTTTTCCCGGTTCTCGGACGAGGAAAAATATTGCTGAGAATTCAACGTTTTGCAATCAGCAAAATTGCTAGCCGAGGTCTCCATTGACAATTTAATTTTTGTATCAATTTTGTTTGATTAAACTGTGATAATTGAATGACGAAAAAATGTCGAAAGGCAAGTCCGACGACAACCGACCCGAGGGATAAACAAAATCGTGTTTCACTGATGATCGAAGGTTTCGAAAGGGGTGCAATAAAGATTAAGGTCGAAAGTCATTGTAATCATTCCTTGAACAGTTGAAAAAAGACACGTGATTAGAAGACGACGAGTCTATTATCGAGCCGTCGACGATATTGAGTATCGTACATGGGAACGAAATAACGTGAAAACTCAAGGACGAGACGTAAAACGGTATACGTTATTGAGAATGAAAAAAGAGGTGCCCAAAATGCACACATATATCGATGCAGTGCTTAGTGCAATTTATATGTATGATATGTACGTATATATATAGATATATATGTATAAAGTGGCATCCAAAAACGGCTTTCTTATTTGCAACGCATGCAGTCATTCTCACTCTCCCACACTGAACGGAGTCGTAAGCTTGACTTCCGTCTTTCCCTTTTTCACATGTCTGCGTATCTCTCTCCGTTACCGGTAATGGATTACTCGTTAAAGGGCGTTGTGCATCGACTGGCTTACTCTACTTGCAGGAGCGTCTAGGCGCTACGGCATTTCCTACCTGCTGTGCCGTCGTGATTCGCCATCGTCCCTCGGGAACGCCCCCCTCCACGGCTACCGAAATCACAGAAACGGACGCCTCCCCCCCTGTCGATGCTCCTCCGCGGAGGTGTCAGTCGAAGGGGGATCGTTCGTCTCGTGAAATTCGATTACGTGTTGGGGCTTTCGTCAACGGGGAAATTCGTTCTGAGGTGGACGATCGCGGATCAACGTTCAATCTGGCACTCCTCGCTGCATGAAGTCACACACGATCTTATCCCCGTTTGCCCTCGTTCTGCTTACCGTACTGTTTCGTGCGAACCGGATACGGGATTGTCGTTGCCCCCTCGCCCCGCTGGCTCCGCGCTGCCAGGGAAACGTAGTACAGGGTGTTGGGATAAAGCCCGGTCAGCGTGTAGTTCTCCACGACGGGGATCCGACGGTGATGCTTCTCCTGCGATCGTAAAAAAACGAGACTCATGCGAGAAAACCGGGAAAAAGATTTTGCCCCGAGCCAAAGAGAAGACTGAGTTGGCCGAAATTCAGGCACTCGTGATATCATCAAGTTCCAGGGCCTTGCCATACCTTGGCGTACGTATCGTTCCAATAAAGCTCATAGCTGAGAATATTCTCAGCGTCATGAGCCGGCTTGCTCCATTGGAGCGTGACTTTGGTCTCCCCGATGTCAACCGCGGTCAGCATTTCCGGCTGACTCGGAACCCCTTGTTGCGTTTTAATCTGCACAGGCGTGCTAAGCGGACCAGGCCCGACGCTGGTCAACGCTTGTACGCGAATCGTGTAAATCACGTGGGCCGTCAGATCTGAGACTGTCGTCAGTTGACTGTTATCCACCGTTTGGTACTTCCACGAAGCCATCGGTTGGTTCGGGTCAGTCGTGTAATACACCTTGTAACCCTGGAGAAACGAAGAGAACTTAATTGTCGCGCAGAGCGGTAAACCTTTTGATAATCTGTCATTTCTTCTTGTTTCACTGACCGTCACTTGTCCGTTCGGAGTTTCCGGTTCGTCCCAGTGTATGACCATCGTGCTCGAGCTCAATGGTCGCACTTGGACCTTCCGCGGCGCAGTACCGGGTTCTACGGAGAAAGAAAAACAACATCTCTAGTATTACCCACGACCGCATCGGCAAAACGTAGAAAATTATATGCACGAAAAGGCCAACAAAATGGTTGTTAGGCGTTTCATAAAATAAGGCCAAATACCCCGGCGGAAACCAAAACACACCAAAACTGAGTGCTGTCGAAGGACGGATTAGGAAGGACGGAAATTCTTTCTCAGGAAGTGTGAAATGTCTTTGACGGAAAACTATGAACTACTGCACTCATTTCTACGTGTCTCACACACACACACACACACATGTGCTGATAAATCGGATAAGAACTTGCGGCAATACTTGGCAGTTGAAATATATGAAAACCGTATGAATGGTTAGAATTTTCTGCTCAGTAAGGCGATTACCGCAAGTTGCTGCGATGAAGTGCAGTGCGTGAAGGGTTTGAAGGGTTTTGTAGGGAAGGATTGGCATTACTACACACTCTTAGTATATGATTTAAACTTACTGGCACCTCCATTAGTCGATTCCGCTATAGGGGAAAAGGTCAACTGATTATTCTCCATGATCATTAGTAAATGTCAACATCGTGCTCGGTGAAAATACGAAGGCAACATTGTCCTCAAACTTCTCTCAGCGTCTTCCGAAACGATCGCGGGAAATTGCCCGTTTGTTTTTTTTTCTTTGTTGCTGTCTCCGTCGTATTTTCACGGTCGGTGAAGTGTGCGCTACTAATTGAAGGAAAAGGTGCAATATCGTGTGCTGTCTCTCGGCGCGTGTCTCGAGGTGCTCGTCGGGCCCGGACGAGAAAAAAATGTCCCGGGCCGGTGAGACGCGTCGATCCAGCGAAAAAATGCGCTCTCGCGGATTGGCAAAAAGATCCCGTGCCGGGTGAGATACGGCGCGACGATTCGCGGCTGACAAAGTGAACTAAGAGAAGGTGCAAGATACACAGAAAAGATAGATAGATAGAGAGAGACAGGCAGTGTCGCTGCAGATTGGGATCTTTCACATTTTTATGAACTCCCTCCCGGAATGGCGAGCGAGCTTCCGGAAAGTTTTCGGCTACGAACTTTCCCAAGTCCCGAGCGCGGGGGGGAAAGGGCGCCGGAAGCTTTGAAAAGATCCATCCCAATCCGGCAACGGTGGAGACAGGTGATAGGGTGGAAAAAATGTCATTTGTCACTTACATGAATGATAATCGTGCGTCCGCGGTACCGGACAGCATGGAAAAAAAAGTATAGAATTTCCCTCAAAAACCGTGTAGAAATTCGCTGTCTTTGGCAATGCGTAAAAAATAGCACACACAACTAGATCTACGTGCAAAAAGTCATTCGCGCGAAACCGACGTAAAAGTGTGTCCTTTCTCCGTCAGGCGTACGGTTTTCCCTGCTTCGGTCGCTCGTCTTCCATCCTCTTTTTCCTATCGCGGGAACGCAGGTGCGCGATAAAACACGGCGAGGAGGCGTGCTCGGCGCATTGTCCTCCGTACGCGAGTCCGCCCTGACACGCGTGTGAATATTTCATGAGGTGTGGAGATGGAAATGAAAAGTGGATCGTACCGTTTCGGCCCTGTCTTCCGACAGCCGCACGAAAACCGAAGCTGGGAAATTTCAGTCAGCCTATACGTCTTTACGTTGCCGCGGGTAAGGACGAACACCTGTCCTTTAGCCGGAAAATTCCAATAAAGTTATCAGCATTTCCCAGCTTCGGTTGGCAGCAATTGGCACAGCTGGTAAGTCATTTTCTTCCGTGTCCAACGTACCGGACGATAAGGTTGCCTAGTTTTTTCGAGGGGTAAAACGATCGGATTGGATACTGACTTGTCTCGCCTGTGGTGACGGTCACCGGGACACTCGGGGGACCGCGTCCAACGGCGTTCACAGCGATCACGTAGAATTCGTATTCCGTGTAGGGGCTGAGGCTCCTCACGAGGTAGTACATCGTCGTAATGCCGGATATTTCGGCGAATGCCTGGTTCGTGTGCTTCGGTTTGTGCTGGATCACGTAGTACTGAAGAGCGTCGGGTCCCTTGTAGGACCAACTCAGTTTCACCGAGGACGCAGTGATGTCCGACACCTGCACGTTTTCCGGTGGAATCGGCAAAGCTGAGACAAACAATCGCCCTTGCTTCTATTCTTCCCAACGAATTTCCCATAAACGAGCTAAGTCTTCGGGGACTTGGGTAGGTAATTCGAGAGGTCCTCGGAAGAACGAGTTACCACCCGGGACGTAATTAAAACGATGTTAACGTTTCCGGTGCACGCGATAACGAGACGTTGATTCCATTAACAGGGCGCAGCGGTGGACCTAAGCGGATCAACCGCACGTTGGAACGAAAGGAAACTGCAGGCTCGATGTGCAACGACCATAATTCCATTGGCTTATGGCACACACTCGTCGGCATTAAACTCGGAATGGACTGGCGTAAGTGGCAGCGTCCAATTCGTCGTCCCGCCGTTAAGAAATAAAACTCGGGGAATTCGGGGAAACTTTCCGTACGCCGGGGACCGCGACTGAGGAATTTCAGCATTTATTTCTACCGCGAGTCATCGATCTTCCTCTCGACTTGCGCACTCAGTGGTCAGCTTTTTAGAGCGTGTATTTCCAGTTTGCGACGGATCAGTCTCCCTCCGAGTTTCACGCGGTCAGACTAAAATGACGTGTATGAGTCGCTCAAATACTCTTGGCCGAGAGTCATCACGCGGGACGAGAATGGACAGCAAAATCAATACACTCTGCAGCGGCCGGAAAAGAGTCTCGTTCAATTACGACCCGTCCCTTTCTTTCTGGGGGATCATCATGAGGGCGATGGTGGTTGAGGGAAAAAAACCTGTCGGTTCGATACTTACATTGCACCTTGACGAACGTCGTCGCGGAAATGACTCCTAGATCACTCACGGCCCTGCAGGTGTAATTCGCTGATTCGCGGATATCGTTGAGCACCAAGACGTTCTTGCCAACGGGGATACTGTCCTCGGGGGTGAGGTCCGTCGATGGGTCCTTCCTCCAGGTGACACGTGGCATCGGGGCACCCACTGCCACGCAGTTCAGCTCCAAAGACGAACCAAGTTTCACTTCGCTCAATGGCGGAGGAGGGATCGAAAAAGTGGGTGTCACTCGACGGACTGAAATCCAAGAAAATAGTATATCCAATTGGCACGACAGTGGGAGAATAAAAACTTGGTAAACCAATGTTTTTAGCAATGTCCTAGACCGTACCTCTGACGTACAAGGACATGGACTTTGAATACTCCGTCCCCACGGAGTTATTGGCCACACACTCGTACTTCCCTTGATCGCCGATGTCGGAGTCGGTGATTTGTAGAGCCCCTTGAACAAGAAACCGATGTTATTTAGCCGGTAGTTCCTTCGCGCCATTGTTTATTCATCGGCAGAGGTCATCGAAGCGAAGGGGGTCATTAGTATTTCCGCGGGGCCAGTATATCGCGCGGTTAATATCCAACTGATAATCGTGGGGCAGTTATTATCGTGGCTGGGTGGTCTCCTTTAATACGACGATCGTGTGCCATTGGCGATCGTTAGGCGAGGGTCGATCACGGTATGTAAATATGGTTTGCCGGCGGTCGAGCTGCAGGAACGAACTTCCGCATTCGCCTCGGCCCTTTCGCCTGCGTTTTTCACCGACTAATAGAGTTCCTACCGTGTCGAGGATGGGCGTGGAGCCCCGGCAAGCACGACAGGGACGACGTCCTTCACTCTTCCCTGTCGCCCTTCTCTCCCCCTGTTCCAGGGACATTTTTACCTGGCTGACCGATCGATGTGATACTTTGGAAAAACCTACGCCTACCGTGGCCTTTCGTATTTGGAATTCCTCATACGTTTCCCTTCCATTTCCCTCGTCCAAAGCACTTCTCCTTCGTCTTACACCGAAGTGTCTAGATGCGTTAGAAAAAATGGACGACTAAGGACAGGGGTGGGGACCATTGAAATTTTCATCGACGATTAGGACGTTCCGTGTGCCGTTCTCCTTCTTTCGCGACTCGTCTTCCCCCCCTCCCACTGACACGTTCGTGCGGGCCGATGTCCAACGATGCATCAAGCCCTTAGCACGATACGCGATGATGAACCGGCTGTTGCGAGGCGTGTGATTATCTTCGCCGACGTCGCTCTGTCGGCATAATTCAACTGGCCCGTCCCACCCCCCTCCCCCTCGCCACTGGCTACCAACAACGCTCTGTTATCCCTGCGGCTGAAACTCCCACGCGGCCCAACGTTAAACAAACAAGCCGAGCCGAACGATCAGCCCACTGTATTTTACAACGACCTATTCTTCACGAGCGGCGACGTTTTTGCCCGGAGAAAAATAACCGGACAAATGGCCGGTATAATTTTTAGACGAGCTCGTACGATCGTACAACGGTTCCTGATAATCACTTTTCAAGTCGAGTTTCACCGTTTCCGCGTAGTCGTGCATTTTCCTGGCCCAGGATTTATTTAATCCACGGGGCATCGATCCGTGGGAGTGCAAAAATATGCAACGTGCCGTTCAGATAGCATAGATTAGATAGCCGTGATCGTATATAGGGCTGGTAATGTAGAACGTCGGAATTGGGTTCGCAGTCGGCGATAGAAACGAGCCTACAATCACCCTGCGGGGATTGCAGGCCAGAGTGGCTAATGCCAGCGTTGCACGAGTATGCAATTCTCTTTTGAGACCGCGTCGTCTCGATAATACAGAAACGGGAACCCATCCCACGTCCCAGGGATCGCGGAACATTCCCTCGGAGAACCAGTAATCGTGGAAAAATGCTCGGCAATCGATCGGGACGGAAACGGACCTTTCGATAATTCGTTTACCCTTAATAGTCGGATGACTGATTAAAATTCGGCAAGGTTTTTGAGCTGCCGATCGAAAACACTCCGTGAGTACTCGATATCGCGTGCGATCGGAATACATAATCCAGCCTCATCTGCAATTTCCCGAGACCGTGGCGATGCCACGTATTGTTAGCCGGCGGTCACGCTCCTATTGTTAGCAAAACGCCGGGGGAAAAGTAATGTCTTCGCTGACCGACATAGACGGGCACAAGTGATGTCCAACTTCTTCCTTCAACTTGCACGAAAGTACGACAATTTTATCCTGTCGCACTCCGGTGAGTGTGTGGGTCGCTCGAATTGCCGAGGAATAAGGTAAAACCATAAAGGAATGGTACTTCCTTTTCACGGTGAGAGCCGCTCGTTAGCAATGCTGGAAATTGGCTGGCTATTCTTCCGACAATTTGGCTCGACAGTTTTTAGCGTGAAATTCCTGTTAGGTTATTAGCAGCTGTGTCCGCCGCATGGAACGGGCAGTTCTCTTCTATTCCAGGAAGGATGTAACGGACGCGCGCGGACCGTGATAATTACTCGCGATAATTGTACGAGGTGTAAATAAAAAGGGAATTTCCACGGTGCTCCGAGGCACGAGTTATTATTATGTATCGCGGCACGGCAAAGACGACGACTACTTTATGAATTTTAAATAAACGCCGAGCACACGCGATAGGTAGACTTCAGGATCGTGCAACACCTGTCTGCGTCATCGCGTTTAAATGAGATCACACAACGGCCTCCTTCGCACAAAGACCGTCCTTTTTCTCGAGACATGAATGAACCGGTGGTACACGGGGAATGCTCATTTAAATATCCATGATATTTCGAACAAGTGAAATTCCCATCGATTCCCGAATGTCACGAGTCACACGAATAACTCGCCATTTTCATGCACGTGTTCCTCGGCGGTTTTGTTTCTACCTTATTTCTATCGTAGCTCCATTTGAGACTCGTTTCTGCCGCTGGCGAAGGTCTCGCCGGAAGAGGAGCAACGAATGCGGGGCACACGCCGCAGGGGGGGGAGGAGAACGGGAGATGAATTCCCGAAGCACGGCTCGACGAACGGCTGGATTCGATCCAGATAGAATACAAATAGAAAATATGTTTACAGCGGAGGTGTTCCGCTGTATCCTGGATATCCTCCGCAGCCGGAGGGGCTGTCGCGCGATCGAGGAATTTCCCGACGATGGAAACGTAATAAATTCCCCGGGAAAGGTAATCACGCGAAATTTTTCCTACGTTCAGGGGGCCAACGATTCCCGATTTCGGTTCTTTCTTTGCCGACCCATCGAACCGTCTCTACGGCGACGTACGAATTTTCTTTCCGACTAATCAAAGGGCCCGTGGACTGTGCTAATACGAAAACTGTGGCAAACGGAAAACCATGCGGGCGTCTTTCGGCGCAAACGTTCACCAAGATCGCGACAAAGACCGTCCTTTAACCATTCCCCTCTGATATTTCTTCTCAGGCGCACTTTGAACATCCGAGGGACGATCGCGGAAGAAAGACGATTACCGGCAGGGCGATTTTCCATTATGGATTCCGAAGAGAAGTCCCCGACAATCGATAGACCGTCATGGGAATTCCAATTGTCCCTTGCCACGTCAATTTCTGACTCATGCTTTCGAAATACCTCCGTGCTCTTGTATTCTCGCGCAATTAACTCGCGATGCAGTGGCATATTCCGAAAGTTACGCGCCATTACTGGGAGTAGGGTAATTACTTACTACAGGTGTAATTACGTTGCTCGAGCCTCGTACGTCTGGCGATACTTACGCTTTAACGTCTCAGCCTCTCGCGCTCGTTCCACGACGTTTATATTCCCGAGGATATTTCGTAACACGCAAATACGCGAATATCCGTTACGCCTTTCGTATGACATTACTCGACGAGGAGGGGTTAGGTGAATTAACGCGAAACGAGGGAATCGCGATACCCCTGTAAAATTAGCTAATGTTCCAATTGTCATTGGACGTAATTAATCGTAGGGTGGAAGAAGGATCGTCGAGAAGCCTGGAAATAAGTGAAACGAATCTTCCCTCGCAAGACATTCCGGGTAATTGAGGGAAAAGGGGAATGGATGGTAGTGTATACTGTTTCGTGGAGTTGGGCCAGTGCGAAACGATAGTCCGAAGGGTTTTTCGATTTCCTCCTTGTTTGTCAGGTCGAAGGAGTCGAAGCCCGGTTCTCGGGGAAGGTGTATCACGTTTTCGCCGGCTTCGTCCTTCGGCCGTGCAAGCCCGCCGTCATAAGTCAACCCCGCGGGGGGGGGGGGGGAGCACGGTCTAATGGCCCCCGGGGAAACGTCAGGAAGAGCGCGGGGGGTGGGGGATGAGCAGAGCGGGGTTTGAAGGGGGTTTTAGTTTCCTCCGAAAGAGCTGCCAAGGAGAATGCCGGCGCAGGTGTTAAGTCGTGACCCTCCTGTTCTTCTTCCCCTCCCCTTCCCCGGTTATTTCGAACTTTAACCTACGACCTGCTTCTAAAGGAGACCCTTCCACCCCCTCCCCCGGCCCGTCGCCCCGCCGTTCGCCTGTTTTAATGGACAAAGCCTCACGGCTGTCGACGCACTGCCGAGCGAAACTTCTTTCCTAACTGCCGGAACTTTACGGGGATCAGCGCTTTAATAAGGGTCGCCATGCTTTCGCACCACTCGTTTCGCCGGCTAAATCGTTATCCCCGCTCGTACTTCCCGTTGGTTCTGCGCCGATTCACCGCGGTGCCCGCTTTTTTCCGCCATCATAAATCCGCGTTTCGTCGAATTACGCGCGTACGCGTTGCCCTTTCGGTGTTGCGCGCCCGCGAAAATACAGGGCGCAGCAGAAATCGCGTGACAAACGGTCGATGCGTTTGCCTGATAAACGCATCGATCCTCGCCGATGGGTTCGGTGGTCCGTTGTCGAATTTCAACGACAACCGGTTGACCCGCGGGCGAACGGAAGGGGCGGGGGAAAGGGTTGGTTGGTTGATCGAACCTTCGCCACGTACAGACGGTTTTTTTTTTGTTTTCCAAAGATTCAAAGCGTCGGAAACTCGTGGGAAAGATCCTTTCTCGCGAGTTTCACCGAAACTTTTCCCGCGAACGTTCTTCCCGCAGTTGCAGTTTCTTTTGTCAGCCTTCGCCCTGTCTTTCCGTTCGTCCTGGGAGGTGGTCCTTTCCCCATTTTTCCCTTATCCCCGGTACCCTCGTTGCCATCCGTCTTCGGCTCCTTCCTTGTATGCACATAAATCCATTTTCGCGGGACAGAAGTTTGCTCGTCGCAGCTACACGAGCCAACTGCGTCGGCCGTAACGTGACACTCTTTTTTTTTTGCAATACATTAAGTCGCGTATTTCATGGCGCTGGGGAGGATGATATCATGATGGGTGGGAGGGGGTGGAGTCGGAGGCCAAACGCCGAGGGGTTGATGCCTCGCGAAGACAGGCGAATACAAGGCTGAGGGGCCAGAAGGTGGTTGACTGATGCGACCCAGGGGCGCGCGCCACTCGCACAAACGACCCACCCTTCTTATCACACCCCCACCCTCCCCCTCGCACCACGGGAAAAAGACGCATCCCAGGGTCGATAATGTAACTTTACTTACGACGGGATAACATCTGAATTAAAATCCATCCCATCGGGTATCGAGTATACACGTATTTTCCCCGGTAAAATCATATAAACAGGAACGGGGGTAAAAGGGAGGGGTTGGAGTGGGAGGTTTGACGCGCGTAAATAAATGACAGGCTCCCGTTTCGCGTCGATGGCCGTATGTCGAGGAACTCGTCGTTCCTGGCGGCGCCACCGGAAGGCTCCTGCACGCGTGCTGGATCGAGTTTCCGGTCGACTGGGTTCCGCCTCCAACGAGTTTCCTTACGGCAATTTCTACCAAGATTGCAGCGACGTTCGCGTGTTTTTACTCGGCAGCCGAAGGCCCCTGTGTTGAATCGTGTGTGTTCCCTGCGCTACGGGGGTGCCACGTTTACGGATTCCGCATGCCTGGGCAACGCGGCCGTCGTAGACGACAAAAACAGGCGGAACGATGGAGCATAAACCGGAGGAAAATAAGGTTAATCGCTGGAGGGAAAATCGTTGAGGTGCGAGCAAGTCCTCGGAAAATCCATGAAAGCTCATTTGGAGAATCGGAGGGACGATTTCTGGCGGACGTCAAAGGGTTGGAAAAGCCCTTGGTGAACGCAGGTGCGTTTCTGCTGAACGAGATGGATGCGCCCGGATGTTCCGGTATCGCGTGACCACTCGATCAACCCCACCGCGAGATGACAGTGACTTACGCACTCGAGCACTCAACGAGATATGGCATGCTCCCCGCCCAACAATCCCCCCCCCCCTCCACCGCCTCTCCCCATCGTCCTATGAACGCCTTTAATCCTTCGAACATCGACCTCCCCCCCTCTGTTTTTCGTCGACTCTCGATCACCCGATGTTGGCCCCATTTTTTTTCTCGCCTGCCCATTTATTACCGCCTCGATATTACCAGCCACGTGGCATTTTTATATGGCATTCCTTCGTTCGCGATAATCTTAACTCCTGAGGAAGCATTCATTGTTCATTGGTTGGCGGGGCGTTTACTTACCACTTCGGAGAACGGTGTAGCGCGGGTTTGACATGTTGATAGGCTGCATATCTCTTACCCAGGAGATGATGGGCGCGGGGGAACCAACCGCCGAACAGTTAAGTAAAGCGATGTGACCTATTTCGACGACTTTGGCAATTGGCGCCTGGGTAATGACGGGAAATCCGATTGGTAGATCGTCAGCTGCAACACAAAGAGAAAGGAGAATGTAAATACCTTAGGTTTATAGCGACTGAAGCTTTTTGCGTCGGGGATTGGTGGGATTAGCTTTCGCTCCAAGTCGAGGAGTTATTGACTGCACTTCCTGTACGATTGCGTCTCGTCCGTGGAACTTGCGGACTTGTCGATTATACATTCGAGACGTCGGAGACGGATCCCTGGGCGGCCCTCGTTGAGCTTTCAGTTCCTGCGACGGGGCTAGCGCGGTCAGTCTCGCGGGACTGAAAGTTAGGAGAAGCCATTGGAACTGCCCAGTCACCGTACGGTCTCCTAGCGCGGTAAACAGGGACGTCTGTCTTCCGCGGTTAGAAGATGTAGATGGATGTTTCGAAACATTGGATATCGAAGCGATGAGCCAATGAAAGCTAAACTTCCACCTCGCTGAGTTGATCCAAGCTTCGAAAGGAAACGGAAAAAGAATACGGATCAACTTGGGAAGGTCGTTAGAAGAACATTTTCCCTTTTCTGTACGGTTTGATGCTGGGTTTGTCTTAAATGTATTTCGAAGGACGTCGCAAGTGGAGGGGAATGCAATTTCGACTCCTTTAAAGGGAAGTACGTTCGACTTGTTTCTCGCTGCGATGTTGCTTCCACGGGGAAACTACGAAGCTGCTACATTAATCCTTAAGACGGCGCCTAGTTGAATCCAAGTTTGAGGACACTGCGCTCGTGCCTCGAAATTACTAGGCGGCACTTTCCGTTCTGTTTCGAGAGGAGACGCGTGCGTGCCGGGAGGGGGGGGTTGCCATTTTTCTCTCCGTCATTTGCATAAGTAATCGGAATAATTTTAGCCGAAGCGAAACGGAACTTCCGGGGCGGAACAGAGTCTTCGACGGTATTTAAAGCGTTCGGAGATGTCAATTCCGGCGAGCATTTCCGCTTGGATGGGAATTATTCAAGGTTTTTCGAAGCAAACGAAAAATGTCGAGGATAGTAGATCACCGTTCGATTCCCCATTACTGCCTACCACTAGGTGTCCGACTCTAGTCGATCTTTTGCGATTCTTCCAATTAAATGAAACCGACGTACCGTCGCAAATTCGCGTCATTTACCGCCGCGATTTATCGTTGAATCGAGGAACATTATCGTCCGACACGGCAGTCTTTGCGGGACGTCGATTGTCTCGGCGAGGAACAAACGTGAAATACGAAGTCTCCGTCGAAGGGTGGAGAAGATCGACGGAAGGATTTTATCTGAGAAACTTTGTCGTCTCGCAGGGCGGGTCTATTGTCTCGGTCCCCTCGTTTCGCGGACGCGGTTTATTTTGTCGTCGTTATCGTTCCCGTTATCCGGCAAGCCGACGCCAATTATATCGCTGATCGCCCCCCCCCCCCCCGTCCCTTGCCATCGCGGGTAACAATAGAAACCACCCGCAGGGCTTTCCACTCTCTGGCTGAACCTCCCGAGAGAAGTCGTTCCTGTCCTTCCTCGTTTCGTCTTATCCCCCCCGGTCGCCGCGTTGGCCCGTGACACTTTGCCGAGGCGAAGAAATTCCTGACTTTGCCACCTGTGCGTTCGTCGGGGAAACCCTCAGCTGGTCCCCGCGTTAAGAATTCACCGGGCGTGCGCGATACAGAAATAATAAGGATTTCGGCGCGTATGCCTACGGCGAGCATAAATCAGCCGTATCGATGGGAGGTGAATAAATTTCCGCGCGTCCCCTCGCGAGATATCGCGCGGAGTAATACGGGAAACGTGACTGGGACCAGCGGGGAAACTCTGATTGGCGCGCGGCTCGATGGGAAGCTAAGAGCGAGGATTCCGCTCGTTACCGCGCGGAAAGCCGAGGCGACGAAAAGAAGAAGGAGAAAAAAGCGACTGTCCGTAAAGGCGAGAAACGAAAGGCGCAATTTCGCGCGACCGGAGACTTACCCAAGTTGTTGCGGAGTTTCGTGACAGGGTCAGAGGACGTTTCGTTACGTGGGAAAAACTCGTCTGGCTGATTCGAGCCTGTCCGTCTTCCCTTTTCTTATCGCGTCGACGTACGTACGCTACGTTCAAAGACCGAAAGTATCACGGAAGAAATTCCGTTCCCTGCGCCAAATCTCCGCCACGAGACCTTGCGGAAATATATCAAATCCTTGGCGTTTATTTATTTACCGCGCTTGTCTTTGTCTTCGGGGAAAGACGTAGGCGGGAGGGGTTTCGAAAATCGTGTCGATCCCTTCCCCTTTTTCCTCCATCGCCGACAGACGCTCAAACATATATCATGCCCTTTCCAATGAATATTTTACGGGGATACTTTTGTCTTTCCTGCGGCGCGACGTGAGATGCGAAAAGTTTTCCGCGCCAACGGATTCTCCGCGGAGTCGATGCTCTCTCGTCTGGAGAATCTCCGTCGGTTAAGGACTCTCGGCCGATCCTGTCCGGCCGTCGAGGACTTCTTCTCAACTATGATAATTTAAAAGCGGAAAAAACGTCCTCGACCGGCCCGTAAAACAGTCGGCAGGACGTTCGGGGGATCCGGTGAATTTTCGTCGGAATATTTTCATCGTCAGACTCAACGACGGAGAAAAAGCAGACTGGGGAACGAACAGTCGATGTCATTGGAGGGGAGGAGGGGGATGACTGGTGACCTTGATCCTCGTAACATCCGAAAAAAGTTTGCTCTAGCTGACCGGATAAAGAGAAACTGAATATTCCGGCGAACAGCGGGGAAAGTTGCCGGGGAAGTTGGCCGTGCAAGAACTTTTCGGCTGCTTCTATGTATTGTAGTTTATATAAGCCAGCATTAAGGTCTTCGGAATCTTTACGATCCAAGTTCGACGAGTTCTCACGTCGGGTTTCGAGGTTGAAGCTGAAGGAAGATGGACGAGCAAACACCCACAGCGTTTACCGTAGTTTTCGTTCTAGGGAAATATTTTCCCTTCGTCGGAGCTAATGTCGGATGGAGGAGAATTTTTCAAAAAGAATAACGATGGTCGCCGTGAAATACTTTATGAGCGTTGCATCTGCCCGGGGAGATGGCAAGATTTTTTTATTCGGCTTTTCGTGCGGACGTCACTGATGGAACTGCAGCTACGAATGCATGCACCGTGCGGGGGGGGGGAGGGATGGGAAACGCGATGGAATTAATTCCCATCGGTGCTGCGTAAGCGCCTGGCCAATAAGCGACGAGGCAATAAACCGCGGCTCGCTCGGAATCACCGTAAAAGTCTCATGCAAACGTCGCCTTCATAACTCAGCCACACGAGAATCCCCTCCCCCCCCCCACCCTGCCCCTCTGTCCTTGCCCATTTTTCCTCCACTCGATCTTCCCTGTTCTCCGCGCGATATGCGACCTTCTGCTCCGGTTCCTGCGAATTCAGCTGCTTCTGCCTTTCGCGCTGGCCCTGTCTTCGATCTGAGAATCGATCGCTCAGGGATTGCCTTTCCGAGGGGTCGAAGGAAAAAGCAGGGATCGTCCGCGAAGGGCCGGGAAAAGACGCTCACCGAAAGCCCAAAGGCCCTTTGACGTGCTCCTTTTAGAAGCTTCGTTTGGTCTTTTCAGCGAGAGTCGCGATCTTATCCGGCCTTGCTCGCGAAATTAAAAGGTATTTCCGTGAATTTACAAGAATGGTACTTCATTTCTGGTACAGTAGAGCCAGTCTCGTATGAGAATCGTATTGTCGTGTTAGGGTATAGTTTTAGTTTTGGCAGGATGTTGCTAACTGCCTGGGATAATTCGGAATTCGGTTAGAAGGGCGTATCTCTTGAGCAAGCACCTTCCCTTCGGCGGGAATTACCTTCTGACGGTATAATGGCGCCGGTAGGTGGTGTAAAAGTGTATAAAAGGACCTGGAGAGACTCTTTTTAACGAGGCCCCTGCATCAAGTGGGTCGGTCTCGAGTAGCGGCTTTAAGGGATTAGGCTTTAAAGCTCCGAAACGCGTCGGCCGGTCCCCTTCGCGAAAGGAGAGAGGAGGAGAGGGCGAAAGAAGAGATCCGCCAAGGAGAATGGAATAAGGAAACGAGGACCTCCCGCGAGAGCCACCCTAAATCGTCGTTTGATCTCCTGATTAATTCCTCGAGTATTGCGGCCTGACAGGTCGAATGAGATGGAACCGCGAAGAAGGGGGATGGTTCAATGGGACACGGCCAAGGAGACGGGCAGGACGATATCCAAACACGACAGCGAAAGAACTGTGTATACCCGTAATAAGCGAAAATTCAAACGGCAAGGTCCAATAGCACGAGTCGATATTCATCTGTAAATAGCAATGTAATTATTTTGAGGAATTACTTAGACGAAGTACGAGACGAGAAGAGCTGAAACGAAAGGTCGGGGCGAAAAACACGAAGGAAATCGAAGGGCTGCGTAGAAGCAAAGATCGATCGAAGGTCGAAAAGTTTGCCGATGAGGGGGAAAGCCAGGAGGGTTCTCATCAATTAAATTAAGGGAGCCAGTGCAAACATTCCCCGGCAAGGAACAGAAACGCAAACGCATATGCCGACGCGATGGGCTTTCCAGCCTCGATTAGCAGGGATCCGTGTCTCCTCTTCAAAGCGCCACGATGATTGCCGTTTAGACCATTCTGAATTACGGGCCAGGCGATGAACGAAAGCGAAAAGAGAAGCGACCTCTTCCCACACACGCGTATCGGCGCTCCCGTGTTCCGGAAATGAAAAAAAGGAGGCAATGGAGTTCTGGCCCGGCTTTCTACAGGGCCGTACATACCGGCGGCGTTTCCCTTTGATCTCCCCTGGCCCACGGCACACGGCACACGTGCTTGTTTAACGCGCGTACGCGCAAAACATTAATTTATGCTCGCCGATGCCGGCGGCCTTTTTCCAAACTGGAAGATGCAAATACCGCGTTCCGGTTTCCGCTTAGCGTCGGCTAACGTCAATATTCATAACGACGCTGCGCTTCTATTCGAGTGATCGCGTTTCCCTTTATTTACCTCCCCGCCCGACGAAACGCTGGATGGTAATGAATTATTCGTCGAAGCCGCTACAACTCGCCGGAAATTCCCGCCATGTGGAATATAGAATATTACGAGGTACATTAGGACGATGACCACACTTCCACGGAATTTGTTTTGCCCGACTGCGCGCATCGCCTCGCCGAAATAATGCGAAAAGGGAAAAAGTTACGAGGCCGGCTCGTTGCGCGCAATTTTTGTAATCCATTATTTGCGATTATTCGCATAAATTTTACGGCCCCGTGGGTACGCCTCGGTAAGTGCTGGGCCGAAGTTATACGCGGAATTCAGGATGGATATTGGCAAACGGAAGAGAGAGGTCGGTGGTGGGGACGGGACTGGGGGGGAGCGGAGGGGAGGGGGGGAATCGTGAACGACCCCGCCGCGAAGAATCGGCTTTTTTCCTGCGTAAATGGCGTACGATGATGGCGCGCATCGGCGTTATCGATGACGGAACAAATGGAGAGGGAGCACTGAACATGGACGGTTAAAGTGCAAAGCCTGGTACGCCGGTATTCGATAATTTTATGGAAATGGGGGGGGGGGAGACAGAAAGGGATCGGGAGAGCACCCCGCGCCAATACTTTTATTATATACGTGTCGTGAATCGCGACGTTTTTCTCCAACGAAGTCAATGACGTCGCGAATTTACAAAAAAAAAATAACCAACGGGAATTGGAAATAAAGAGGAAAACGTTTTTGGACGGTTCGAGGAGCATTTTGGATTATCGGTCATCGGCTTTCGCGATTGTTTCGTCATCTCGAGGCCGTATTTAGCGGGCGAATAATTCGGTTAAAAGGACCGGCCAGAGCAGGATAAAGGGTCAATTAAGCGTCCTATCCCCCGATCCTGCCGCGACATTCATGCCTGAGCATATAAACAGCCTGCAACGGCCCGCTAACGCGTCTACGGTGTCAACCGTCCGGTCATCGGCTAGGTCCTTGCCAAAGCCGGCTGTCCGCGCGTAATACGCTTATCGAATTACCTCCTGGCGAGCAATTACCGTTTAATTGCCAAGATCCGATGGCATCGCGTCTTCCGCGTCGCGACCTTCTCTTCCCGCGAATTCCCAATCGTCGTCAGAAGCCAACAATTTATCTCCGTTCAGGAAAATGCCGGTTAAGAAATTCCTTTCGTACCTTTCACCGGAGACAAGAATGTCATTTCAGGATCCGTCCTGGATATTTTTCCCGCTGTTAAACCTGAGCGACGAAGCGTTAAGTTTGTCAGTATCCGTTTAATGACCGTTGAGACTTTGCGGTGTACGTGCTGACCGTACGGGCGGGGATATCTCCGTATCATAAATTCATTAGACCATTAGTTAATTAATCCGCGGCCGGGCATAATAGAAAACGCCGGGGACTATTAGCCGGTATTAGGCTCGGCCCGTTCTGATGCGGCTCACGCACCTGCCCGAATAAATCCACGCCTATATAGATGCCTTGGTGATTTGGAATGTGCACTTATGCGGCTACACCTCGGCCTACGTGCGTCCCTGTGTGCGAGCACGCTAGTTTCTAGGTCCCCGGTGCTCGGCAACGATACCTGCGCGTAATAGCTGCACGGCTACGTGAATACGTTGCGTTATTGTGCTTATCGGTTACCTATACGTCAAGGTACGCAACGATCGTAAAGCTGCAGCTTCCCGGGACGTAATCTCTGATGCAATTAATACTTCCTGCTCCGAGAGACTGCTTTATTAATGATTTTTTAAGGTCAGGGTGGGGCGGAGGAGGGAGGGCAAACGGTTTGGTCCGGCAGACGGGAAGTTATGTAGTATATTTGAGGGATAAGCGCAATGCCGAGAGCGTGGATACGCGCAAGGATGGCGCTTGCGTGGAGTTTGGCAGGCCGGCTAATGGACATCCGGTATTTCGCGGTGAATTAAGCCACGGACACGGTGAAAGGCCGGCATGGCCGGCCGAAGCTTGGATTTCCCGCGTTTCCGGCCTCGCTCGGCACGCTCCGTGGGCGCCAACACTGCTTACACGCTCGTCGTCGAATCGCTGCATCAGCAGCCCTTCACATTAGGGACTTCCGGGAATCGTTCTCGCCTCGCCCCTCAGGACCCATCCCCTCCCCCGACACTCTCTGACGGTCTCGCGCGAGGGGCATTAGTCATTTCCCCTTGGCCCTTCCCTCTCCCCTCACTGGCCGAATCTCCGCGATTTCCCCCGAAGGTCCGCATTGTCGGTGAAGAATAAAAAGGAAAAAAAAAAGATTCATCGAAACCACGGCGATTTTCCGAGGCGGAACAATTACCCGGACGGGTAAAACCCGCTGAGTGGCTGACAGGGACGTTTCCCGATCGTGAGAAATTGGGGCCAGGACACGACGGTCCGGGGAAGAGGGGGGAAGAAAAGAGAGCTCGCCTCCAGACAACCGTGGCAAAGCGCGGAATCTCTCCATCAAGAGCTCAACAAAAGCTTGCTCAGGGTTTCGCGCGGGGGGAGGTGGGAGGGGATACAGGGGCGATTCGACGGGGAAAGAAGGCAGTCGGTTCGCCTGAGCGCGTCGGAGAATGCCAGCTAATGTCTGGAGCGCGCCAGCAAATGCCCCATCCAAAAAGACCCTCTAAGAATGAAGAAAATCGATGAAAAAAGGGAGGGGGGGGGTGAATTAAAGGATCGACGAAACACAGGCGAGAAATCATGAATTTTCCTTTCAACATGTTGCATTTGACGCTAAAGATGCGTCCTTAACGAGCCGGTAAACTGAGCCACGACAAAGTACAAGATGGCCGTGAAGAAAGGGACCTGTTCCGGAAACGCCGTAAGGTGGAAGAAAGTGGGGAAGCGGGGGTGGTGGGTTTGGCTAAGAGGAATAAGCCGTCGTGTGATGGGCAGTCTTGCATGAAGGGTGAAGAAAAAGGAAACGTCTGAGGGCGAGGATGTTTGTTTGTAGTAGGCGTATATGTCCGTCCCTTTGTATCGTAGAAAGCGACTGTCACCCTCGTATTTCCCTTCTCCTGGGCCTTTTTCCGCCGAAGCTCTGTTTCCCTCCTCGCCTTATTTCCATAGCTGCGACGCCCCCTTGTCCGGCTTTGAACGGATCTTTCTGTTGGCAAAGAACCCCTATCGTGGTACAAGTTGCCGCCGCAAAAAGGATTTCTTTTAGTGTGCCTAGACGGCGATCGTCCGAAAGGCCGAACGATTCTAACCGTCGCTGATTTACAGGGCAATAATGGCGCTTTGATGTCCTTCTTGTATTGCGGCTCGTACGATGAAAGTGGGTCGTCGACGATCATGCCGGTAGATTACTATTTAATGTCTCCTTTCGACCCTCGCCACTCAGCGTGTGTCGGAAATAACTTCCTCTCGCGTTATTCTCGTCTGATCCGTTACGGGTATTACCACTGGCTAGGGCAGCTGCAGTGGAAACGGAATCGTATACGATCGCGTGGCGACAAATTAATAAATTCCGTATTCGCCAGGCAATTTTCTCGGCGAGTTAGAGCTCGGGAAAGTGGGTCGACGGTTATCTTGTCATTTTACGAGGATTTCTTTTTTTTTACCGACACTTTGGCCGAGCGAGGTACTCGATAATACTAAGAGATTAGGCTTAATGTTTCCTCCCGAGCGCTTTGACCCGTCCTCCGTGGGGGTAATAGTCTCGTCACGGATCAGACGTGATCGACGACGACCACTCGAATTCTTCGCGTGTCCTATTCCAAGCCCCGGCAGAAATTTCATTTCGCCTGGTCCGATGGGGACTCGGCAAGAGCCATGGAATTGTATTACCCGCCTTTGGCCGGCACCTAAATAAATCGTGCGCGCCCGAAAGCGAATTAGCGTAACGAACGCAATAAGCGCGACGTAAGCCTTGGCAATAAAGACAGAAATTCTGACGATTCGTCTAATTACGATCGCTGGCCCAGAGGGGGCCGAGCATTAAACGCGTTTTCAGCCAACTATTATCGCAGGTCTGCATTAAGGCCCTCGCCGTGAGGTTTACCGCGGGCTGCAATTTTCACGGTTCGCGCGAGACGATTGTGCGGCCGCGTCGTTTCCTTTACGAGGATTTTTTGCCGGCGGTTTTATCGGGTCGACGAGCGCCCGGCGATTACCGCTTAATACTTACGGGCCGATACTGGGCCGTGGATGTCCCGCGAGAAGCCGGGTCACCGGTTTAACGGGTTCCCCTATCGATCCGCCGGAGAGTCGATGAGAGTCGACCAAACACGGAGCTTCGAGGATCCACCGCGTTCAACACGATTTCATATCAACCGGTCCTCGATACCGTCGCTACATAAACGCTGTTTACTGCTCCGCGGCTAGGCCGGCTCACGCTGCATTCTACGGATGAATTTTTTACGATGCCCATCCCCCCCACCGCTCGTCCGTCCTTTGCAGGTGGACGCGCGACCCGGATAACGTCGGTGCCGGCTTTAAAGAGCCCGTAAATGGAACGTCGCGGAATGAAATTTTTTCGAAGCCCGTCCAAAGTAATTACTTCCTCTCCCGACGTACACTCGTAATTGAATGCTAGGATATCCCTTATCGGGGAGCTTTGAATTTTCCCTAAAAAGGGAATGCCGTATTTTCAGGTCGACGAATCGTTGAAACGACAACTTTTTCCCCATTCACGGCTGGCCGTTTTATTAATATCTCAATGGACAATTACCTATTCGCTGGCTAATGGATAAATGGTCAAGGGGACGGTGGATATTAAGCTGTTATAATAATCGTGAATGCCGATCGAATAATTTCATAATTTCCCGCTGGATATTATACATTCCCGGCAGATTGCACCGTTCCGCGGGATGAATGTTCAACCATTTTCACTGGCTGTCGCGGCAAATATTCCCTTTTAAAGGGTCCGGCGATTCACATTGGTTCCGTCCGGTCGACGAATTATCGGCGAAGCCCTGACGCTCGCATTGTGCGCTAACGAAGGGCAACGTTGGGAGACAATACCGCGAGAATGACACGGACAATCGCATTGGGCAACGCTAGGAATCGTGGCGAGTAGAGGAGCCGTCATAAATTCAGGTGATTTCCGCGAAAGGTCGGACGTGAGGAGTTACGTGAGGAATAAGTCCGTAGCTCAGCCGATTCGCCGGTGTAACCGGTGCGCGAGCAATTTTCTCCTGGCGCGAGGCGGTTTGATCTGGCGTGTTTGCATCATTAGTCGAAAACCGTCGTGAGAATTCGACTGAGCATCTGCCCGGGCTGACGTGACGACGCAGTAAGACATTACGTTTACTCGAGCACAGCCGTTCAACCTTCATCCACTATAATTTCCACTTCCTTCTAAAACGGATGCTTCAATGCTTTCTCTCTCTCTCTCTCTTGCTGGGGGAGGTTCCTTCCCACAATATCCTAGGTTCTCACTCTCTCTCATTGACTCTCGGTCTCTCTCCGGAGCTGTTACCCTCATCACCGCGCAACCCCTGCTGCCGCGACCGCAGCGTCGTCGATGCCAAGCTTCCCACGTCCCTTTCCGCTTCACCCTCTGCCTATCACCGGCGGCACCGCCTACGCGGCGCCCTGATAATTAATTTTACGTATCTAGTTTACAAGCGGGCGAAGCGCCGTGTAATCAGATTTCGTCCCGAAATTGGTAGAGATTGTTCGTGGAAGTCTCTCCCACCGTTCTGCCGGCAGACTATCACGGTAAGGGACGTTGCCTGTCTCCACCCCAACCCCCCTTCCCCCCTCTGCGCCCCTTGACGTAACCCAGCGTTCGCCATTCGTCGCGAGGCACGAAGAAAAGGGATCAGAGACGCCGAATCCCGGTCCTCGGGAACATCACGCAACGCTGCTCTCCAAGAATTCATCCCTCCGTGGCGAAAAACCTTTTACAAGTTTCAGACGGGCCGCAATCTCGCCGGACGATCCACTGATTCGCTAAATTCCATTTTTCTGCGCAGCCTCGGAGTTAATGCGCCACTCGAATGGATCTTGATAGCAAGTTTTTTAACCGAGCCCAACTTTCGGACTGTTCGGACCGCGTAAATAACGCCAAGTACTTGCCGCCGCTGAACTTCGCCCACCGTCCGGCCGGAGTTTAATTACGGCACCCTGCAATCTTGGGCCATTTATCAGCGGACAGCTGAAACGCGCTAATTACGAAATTCGCTCAGCGAAAATCCCGGCCGGAGAAGATTCCGCGGCGAATCGAGCGGAAACGACGTCGCCCGAGAATCTCGGGATCAGTTTGGCAATAGTTTGACAATTTTCCGAGCCTGCACCGACGCCTACCGAGTCCTCGCTTTTTCTTCGTTAGTTTATCAACGTATTTGTAGGCCCTGCTTCGCCGACGGTCCAAGATAAATGCCGGGGACGGTTAGGCCGGAGTTTGCAAATGTTTTCCGACGGGGAAAGAGTCGTTGCTGGTCAGCCAATCAGCCCTGCCTGCGGTCGGTGGTCCCAGGGGAGCTATAGGACCAGGGCAAGGTTGTTGCGGTGCAGGGGGGCAGGACGATCGAAAGGGCCTGTGAAACTGGTCGGATCGGCAAACACAAGAGAGCGAAGGAGGGGCACGAGGGAAGTCCCGTCCAAGCGGAGAAACCGGGCGAGTGATACGCGGGAAACAGACTGATTGTCCTAGCTCGGTGCTTTGTCGACGGTAACGCAGTTACCCTGCACTTTCCCGCGATAACTCGATTTCCCTCCTGTTCGGCTTTAAAGCAACCGACGACGATGCTCCGCGAAGACGTCGTTCCGGCCAACGTTGCCAACGGAACCAAGGAAAACGGTCAACCGCAGCCACGCGCCCATAACGCGCACGCCACTTGACCACAATCCTCGTCTCCCCTTCCTCTCCATCCTCGCTGTGTCCTCGTAAACGAGCCGCGGAAACGACGGCCCCGTTGATGGGGTTTCAGCGACGAAACCCCCTCGGCCCGGGCAGTTATCGCGTGAGGACGAAACAGGGGAGGATCCGTGATTAGACCGGACGAGCGACGGTCGTTTCGCACACGCTGCCAACTTCTCGCTCACCGCACTCATGGACCCACCTTCGTTGACGGACCCTTGAGCTTAGGCAGAAAGAAAACTTGAGGCCTGCGCGCCTCGTTAGGGCACTCGAGAGGTCGTCCACTGCAAAGGGATAGCAAGACAGTTGCTCAGAATTTCCCTTTTCCCCAGGTCGGTCGAGTATTAATCGCAGAAAAGTGTTGAAGATTGTACTAATCGTATCGGGCGATGGCAAATTATTGGTTAAGCTTGTGCGTTTCACTGGTCAGTCGGAAAGTCGAGCTGGGGGGGACGTTGAGCAGGATCCTTGGTGGCTCGTTCATCAATTAGTCGAGGGTCGTTACGCGCACGTTTCAACCCTCCATCTCAAGCTAACCCCCTCCCGGTCCCCTTTGATGCTCTTCCAGCGCGGTTCTTGTTCATTTCATTCGGAAAGTCGCCATGGCCGTCTCGTATTTCTGCGGAAAACTACTACTCGCTCCGCGAGTGGACAGTCCGTAAGGGCCGAAGGGACTGGAAAGTCGTCTATCAATCTACCGAGGCATCGTCGAAATGGGACGTGCTTGATTCTCCAGCGATTGCCCATAGTTTACGTCCGCGGCGTCATTCGTTATCTGCCACGGACGGACAATCGATAGTTCGCAAACTTTCCGGATCGTCAGGACCTCTGGCATATTTTGCAAAAGTTTTTACACCACTCGAGAAATCTTGCCTGGGATTCAGGATTTCATTTAGCGTTTGACTTTTTTCTTCCTTTCAATTATTTCCGAGGTTCCCGGTGTAGTTTTCTGACCCTTGCTTGTTACTGTTCCGTAGTTTGGGGCAAGGGGGTTGGTGGGTGAAGGCAAACCCCGGTCTTCTTCGACCCCGGCGAGCAGTTCGGTCCGGTAGTTGCTCGCATTACCATACGAATGGTCGATCGATCCAAAGGCCGAACTACCTAGCCGCCCAGCGGTGCTCTCGTCCGTTCGCCTCGATTCTCAGCAACGTCTACGCGCCACTTCCGTTGCAGTTTGCCTTTGCACATGCTCGCAAAAAAGGGAAACCCGTGCGTGTCCGTGTCCTAACACGCTCGAACCGTAGCCAATATTGATGGACGTGTGGGAAAGGATGGGACGGGGTTGAGGAAGAAACTGACGTCTCCCAGTGGCGAGGTAAAACCAAACCATAGTGGGGATAGATCCACGAGGAAGTTCACTGGACAAATACAAAGAGGACCGTACAGGGAACTGAAACCGAAAAAGAGTGACGCATACTCAGCGTACTCAGAGTACTCGAAACAGATCATTCGGTAAACCCCGTGGTTTCCGTCAAACTATCGATTTCCCGAATTTCTTGGTTCTTTCTGGTAGGAGGAATTTTTGTCTGGTAGGTTGACAAGCTGTAAACGTTGGGGTGCGGGTGAGCAAACGCACCGTGAGCGATTCGGGTTCTGTTCGCGTGAAGCTCGGGGCAACGGATGGACATGCCACGTTCCTGGGACCAATTAGCTAATGCGCTCGGCGAAAAAATATTCGGGACACATACGCGCCGGCACACGGGCAACGGAGTTTCATTAACGGACTCGGCTTAATTACTTCGAACCTTCCTTTTGCCACCCCCTTCCTCCTCGTGAGCTTCCTTCCTGGCCACTCCGGCGTGTTTTGCGCAAGACAGACATCTCCTTGAGAGCGGCTCGTTGGGCGCAATCCTCGCAAAACCGATTTCATTCGCGAATGGCCCGAGTTCCGCGAGGACGTTGACTCCGGCGCTCGAATTAAAACGGCCGAGTAAAGCGGAACGTCAGAAACGTCGACGAATACCCCGAAAGTAGAAAGCTGCGATATCGCAGGATAAGTGGCGAAGAATAAAGCAGTGGGGTAACGATATCCAGTTTATTAGAGTGTCGACTTTGATTCGCAGTTTCGCCCGCTTATGCTATTACCTTCTATTATGAAGCGGCCTTTGTGTACCGTTTACGGCCAGCGCGGCGATGATGCGCAGCAAAAAGCAGTTCACCAGCGTACCGCTCTAATCCCGCCTCTTATTATCGCAATCGCATTACCCCGCGGCCCGTTAAAAGGAGCGAAGGAGACGGACGGTTAAGCTCAAAGCCCTTACTTCGTTGGCCACTCGTTCGGTCGGCCGGAGTATTTGTTCGTCGAGTATTCCGCGGACGATTTAATTAATCCGTGAAAAGCACAGTCCTCGACGAATCGGGCGATTACCGGGGAGAAAGGAAAATAATTACCGTTATCGTCATCCCCATTCCCATCGGTCCGGGCGTATCCTATTTTTGCCCCTTTTGTCCAGCATCTAGTGCCTCGTCGCCAAAGTTCCCGGGGAATTAACTGGAGCCGGCGAGTGGAAGTCGGTCTCGCGGGGGAAGACCGGGGAATTCTGTTATGACGGTGCGTAAAAATTGCATCGTTTCGATTCGTTGGGGGGAATCGTCATGGCTATCGAAAAACCATTTGGAAAAGCCGCCCGCTCATGGTCCCGGTCCTTCCGCGGTCTTAGAAAGCCCGGAAATATTAATATGCGGCATCGATCAATCATCGGCAAACGTCCTGTCGGAGCAGATGTTACGGATGTTAAAGCCGGCCGATAAATCAGCCGTTCCTAAGGTACGTCGCTATTTCTCGCGTTAAACGTCCTGCAACGAGGAATTTCCTTGATCCAAGTCCGGACCGTAATTCCCTTGATTTCACGGGATTGACTCGCTCGGCTGACGAACCAGTTGTTCTCCGTTCCTGTGGAATTTCCACGGAGTCTCGGCGATACAACCTGTAATGGATTACTTTTAATTAAGTAAACACCGGAGATAGGGGTATCGCGTGGCTCCATTACCGCGGATCTTCAGCCGTCTTCTCCTAGAGAAGATTTTACCGTGGGCGTTTCGGTCTGTCGTTCCTTCGTATCCGCCTCGTCCATTTCCTGCGCTCGTGCCAAACTTCCCGGGGCTTTGAGCGCCGTTAGAAACTACACGTTCGTCTTGGGCGTCTCGCGTCGGGACGGAAGTCAGTTTCGCATGCACGACCGTCGGAACTTGCCTGTTAGAGGACTTGCACGTCGTATATTACGGTAAATTCCGGGGCAATATTTTCCGAAGCTTTCCCAGCCCGAAATAACCGTCGAAGGGCTCAGCCTCCTCCACCTTCCTGGCCGATCGCGCCGAATTTACAGGCGGCACGAAAATGTAATCCCGGGGATTCCGGTGGGATATTAAAGAGGAGAGAGCGATATAGGCCGAATCTCCGGGCGAGAAGGAGGAGAAATTTTTTTGGCAACGCTCGCTCTGGTCCCTCCTCCGTAAGGCTCGATTATAAACGAGCTCTCCTCTCCGGGGGAACGTAATAACGTAAGATCAAAAGTTTTCCCTCTCGTGCATTCGCCCCCGTCGCGGTCTACTTTTTTCCACGAACCCCTTCCCCGCGTTCCGCCCTTCCGACACTACGAGACTCCTCTCGAGCCGTACGATTTTTCCACGCCGGACGTCGGGGGAACGCGCAAACTTTCCGCGGAACTCGTTTGAATTTTTATTCGATCCTCAAAACAAATAATTATCGCGGCAATAAGCGCTGCCGAGCCGCGCGGCTTTCCTCAAACTCCAAGGAGAAAGAGAACGTGAGGGTGGGGAGGGGGTGGAGCTTTTGAAAGCACTTTTACGTGGTTCGCAATTCCCCATGCCGAGCAATTATATTCCCATCCTCCTCGCCTTCCTCCGAGCCCAGTTTTGCCCTTCCCCTGCTCAACCGACCCAACTGCTTCTCCCTCCTCCTCCTCTCCCTTGGTTTCCCTCATTTCCGCTGGACCGTGTGTTCGTTACTCATCGCGCAAGAATTCAAAGTTTCCTTTTGTATGGAAAAACACGTTTATTCAGCCGGAGAAGTGCTTCTTCGGAGGCGTGTTTTCCATCCTATCCTACGGTCAGCGAAACATCCTCTAATTAGCAAAGAGTATTCCCACGGGGAATTAAACCGTAATAATAATTCGCGAAAGACTGATACTCTTGCCGAGCCAATTCAGTGCCATTCTTCGTTCAAATTCATTCGTAAAAAAAGCCTTCGCGAAATTTCGCTCTGTCAATCAACGTTAAACGGTTCAAATCTTCCAAAAATACGCAACAAAAGTAATAAGGAATTTTGACAAATGAAATCTCGGTAGTTAAACCGAACTCGTTTACCCGTTAAAAATCCGGGTTTCCACAACTACGGTGAAGACGATTATTTGATATGATCGCGAGGACGTCATGGTATTCGTTGGCCGACGTTCTCGCTGCGATTTACGAGGGGTCGGGCGTTTAATCGTAAATAACTGGCGCATCATAGGTAGCGGAATTTACTTGGGGCGTGAAACTGTTTCGCGACAACCCCCCGTCGAACCGTCGCTAATCGGTCGCTTCGCAGTTATTCCCGCGATTTTCGCATTTCCGGACGAATTCTTTTCATCGTTGGCCGATCGCCGGTGTCAACCGTGACGCGGCTTTGGCCCAACGTGGAAAAGCAGCTAACGTTTCGCTCGTAACTCGCTGGAAAACACGACTGGACCGCCACGGCAACTGTATTTATACGATTTGATTAGCGGAGCGCACGATTCCATGAATATGAGATACAGCCGTCCGCGGGAAACACGGATTTATATTCACTACGTTCCATTTGCCGGGGAATTGGGCGCTAAGGTTCCGCCCTTCGTCAACACTTGTCAGCGCGTACGGTCCGAGCTTACTCGTGGAAATGGATGTAAATTCCGAAAACCGCGGGGACCGGTCATTTTTAATCGTTGAAACGACACAGTGGGAAAATGATAATGCGGTATGAGGGCAGGTCTTGTACTGGGTAATGTTTGTTTAAGGAAATCACCAGCGAATCGAGCGCAACGCGCATTCCCACGGTGCTGGCCGATGCTGTCACGTACCGTCCGTCGTTCGACGCTAATTTTTCCTCGTTGCCCGATGCGTCGGGCATCCAATTTCGTCCGTCGCGCTTTTCCTCCGATGACTCGTGTAATATTTACCGGTGGATCCGGTGCGCGGCTATTTCCGCCCACGGCGCGTCGCCATGAATTCCGATTTTCGAATTAAACGCAGTCGATCCCATCCCCTCCCACGTGAAATCGTAGGGACGGTCCTTCGTTCGGCAACTCTTCCGTGCGTTTATTCCCCCGTGCGCGCTTTTCATTAAACGAATTAAACGTCCGTGCGGCAGAACGATTTTGTCAACCGGCAAACGCTTGTCTCTCTTAATGCCCAAGTTCTGGCTTCGTGGAAAAAATTGGACGATAAAAGGCCGACAAGGGCTTACGCGGGAAATTTCTGTCCACGCTTCCCCCTCCCCTACTCCCGCTTGAGTTTCGCCACTTCGCGCCGGGGATTTTTCTCGGATTTTCCCATGGCTTAACGTCACCGCGCGCGCAACGTCTTTTCGGCTTAAGGAACTACATGTGATTCCTTCCATGAAGTTCTCCTGCGAGGTACAACGTACACACCATTACGCCCGAAGTCGATAAGATGAGAAACAGGATTTCACAGAATCGTCATTTCGGGAATAAGTTCACCGCTGAAAAGGTTGGCCAAACGACTCAAAGTTTTTTTTCCTCGTTTTTCGCAAGACTGCTGATGACTCACGGTTGACATGGTTAAGTCTAGAATATCGATGGCTAAAGGGAATTACGATAACCCGCCGACCGGGGAAATCCAGCGAATAAGGGGAAACCTTAGCCACGCGGACGGAAGTCGAGGACGGTAGACGATATACCAATACGGCGATCCTGATCTCGGGGATGGAGGGGGGGGAGGAAGGGGGGAAGGTTTGAACCGACGGCGCATAAAGCGGGAAAAATCCGGGACGTTGGAACAATCGAATTTTCGAGCACCGTCGACGGGGAGCGTATCAATCTTTATTTCGTTATTTTACTAACTCGCTGGCCGGCCGAGAGAAATCCTCGGCTTAGCGGGAATCTCCGGACTGTATCTCGAAAGTCAACGGGAAGTCGAAATAGAATTTCACGTCGGACCGTCGACCGTTGATACAATCGAACGTTTTGCCGTTGGACGGTGAGGCGAACTTTTCAATTACGTTGGCCGCACAACGAAATACATCGTTGACTCGATTTCACCCTATTCGTCGAGCCGGGGAAATCTCGATCGAGCGGACAAAGCAGTTTCCCCGTTGGCAGGCGTTAACGTATCGCCGGGGGGAAGATTCCCGAACGGTCCCCCGGCTTTTAATAAGACCTGACTTTCTAGGGTCCAATGTCTTCGTATTTCTTGCTTACCGTCGAGGGTCTCGTAAGATCGCTGATCTGTCGAATTCGGCAATCATCCCCCCTCGTCCCCGATTTCTATGCCGGACGAATCCTCGTCGACAAGTGGATGACGCGAGGGGGTCGAGAATCGGCCAGTCCCATGGGTAATTTCTCAGGGGCCTAAGTTCCGCAGTCAACAATATTTTTCTGTATCCGCGGGACACCGATTGGCCGAAGGTCAGGACGATGGGTGAAACGTGCGGGCGAATCGAGGTCCAAATGAATAGCAATCTTAGTGGACGGTTCTCCCCTGGAAACCGGGCCGTTCGTACGCTTCCACGATGGTAGATTTTAATTATTACGATGTCCCTTTCGCGTTACACCGGGCCGAGGGGGGAATTCGCTGGGGAATTCATTTCGAGCCGGATCGTCGACGATCGGTCGTGTTTAATGATATTCGAAAACTTTGTGCCGCTCGTCCGTCCTGCTCGTTTCGGTGCCGGTTCTCGGACTCGAAAGTGATTTAAAATGAAATTACTCGTGGAAGGTCCAATAAACGTGCACTCCGTTCGATAATTGCACTACTGCCGCGCCGCGGTGGGTACAATTGTCGAACTCGCCTGTATAATTGGATTCCGTTAAAGGCATTACTACCTCGTATACGCACGGCTAATCTTTTTACGGTGCTTCCGGCTCGCTGCAGCAGATGCACTTGCACATGCAGGAAAGGCGCGAAAAGAGCACAGCCAGATTTTTCTCTCTTTTCCACCGGCAGTAAGGACGCTTTAGACGATATTATCAAAGAATTCCCTAATTGCCATTACCCTGGGCTATCGTTGACGTTTCCCACGATGTTCACAGGACAATTTAACTTACCTAATTAGCACTGCAGCTGGAATAGGTTGTGGAAGAAATTTCTTGCGCTGGATATGGAGTACGAAATGGTTCGACTTTACGGTTCTTTCGTGAGGTCAATGGGATAGGGAAATAAGCTGTACAACATGGAGGATAAACATGTAATTTCGTCGTCTTTGGTCTTTTGCGACGAAGGCCATCGAGCTTACAAGTTCGCATGGCACTTGGAAAGAACTCACCGACTGCCGGGAGTTGGAGGGGAGGAGATCTTTAACTCTGGATGATCGAGGATCGTGGGGCCGTCCTGTGTGCGAACTTACCTGAAACAGAAAGAAATCAATCTTTGTAGCCGCGTCCCATAGGAAAGTAGTTGCGGCGGGGTATCCTCTTCCCTGTGGGAAAGGGGAAGACCGGGCGGGGGGGAAGGAAGGGGAAGAGAGTGTCGCGAAACTTTTCTATCGACGCGGCATTAGTCGGAGGCGGGTGGCAAACGGCCGGGCCGATGATCGTGTGTAGCCGGGGAAAAATATTCACTGGAGTTGTCGGACGAGCAAGTTTTCCGCGGGACATGGCGTTCAGAGTTTCCGTCTGTGTTCGCTCGACAAAGTGTCGATCCAAGGGAAAAAGTAAAGCGGCTCGGTCTAGTCCGTGTTCCATTGATTTTATTCCCCAACCCCAGGGTACTCCGAGGACTCGCGTTATTACCAGGCTCGTTGAATTAATTCGATCCGGGTGCAAAGATGGAAATGGTAATTAAAGGACAAACTGGTTCCTTCGGGTGGGCTGAAGTTTAGCATAAAGATGGAACTATTGGGCGGATAGGGCGAAGCTACTGGCTCCACTTCTCGCCGAAATGCCATACATAAAATCTGAATTTCCCGCACGTAGGGGAACTACGTGAGGCGCCGGCCTGGACACATATCCGTGGGAAATCGTGTCGTATGTAGTATCGTTTCCGCTCTCGACTCGCTATCCTCGTATTCTATACGCCATTTCCCCCGTCTTTCGCCGGCTAACGTTTCCCCCGTCCTTCGCGTCCCCGCTCTATTTGTTCCCCCGGAAAAAAGATTCCCCGGCGTTGGAGCGAGGCTCGCCGGGGGAAGAGGATTTCACGGAGTCATGGATCTCGATCGTTGGCGCCAGCAGGGGGGAAAAAAAAGAATAGCAAGACTCGAGTCTCGCCGTTCGAACGACCGACTTACATCTTCGCCAACTATAACCGTAAGCCGACCTGCGGCAAAACACTTTCCTCCTGGCGACGTTTTATCGACGATACCGCGAGTATATTCACCGCGTGAAATTTTTGCCGCGCGGTCGTCGACCTCGGCCCAGCCCCAAGTGGAATATAAATTTATCTTCCGTGCCGAGAGACGAGCAGATGCGCGCGAGTCCCGACACTCGAGCGACTGAGCAAAAGGGAGGGGGGGCGTCTTATCGGCGGTTTCACGGTCCGTCGATCAGCCAGGGTCGCGAGTCAGTCATCCGTTGACTCCTTTTTTGCGGGACGTTCGATCTCCCCGGGAAAACCAGCCAACGAAACGCGAGGAAAACGGCGATACACCGGTCGGTCGAGCGACTTCGTACAAAGAAGTGCGCGAGGGGGTGGCATTGTCCGGGAAGACGGTGGATTTGTGGGGAAAAATGACGGCCAACTGGGGAGAACAAATAGAGACGGGCCAGTACCTTCCGCACCGTAATTCCTTTAACGTCTGTCTTCAAAGTCAAATTTTCCGACGGATACTTCTGCGCTATTAATTCCCGTATTAAGAGGGGCCCCGGGCTAGGGTGGGGCAGAAGATACACAGAAGAGACTCTCTGTCGGCTTCGCCGAGAGGAAGAGTGGGTTGGAAAGTTTCATGAAATTTCTCGACGGGACGTCCCCGGGGGGACGAGGACTTTATCAAAATTGAAACGCGACACCTTTGTTCGAAAGTTTCCCCTGCCGAAAGTGGTAACGCCGTGGCCGTAGTTGCCTTCCTCAAACTGGCTGTCGTCGTCCGTGAAATTGGGGTCAACGGAACGACGATGCCGACGTACAAACAATTGCCCGCGCTAATTTTCCCTTCGTTGCTTAAGCGAATCCTCGCGAACGTTAAAGTTCCACGAATCACCGGAAGCTCTACCACCGCTTTCGATATTCCTGTTATGAGCTTCGTGTCAACAACCATACACGTGAGACCGTTGGCCGCGTGTGTTTGTACACGCGGCTTGTTTACCCGCCGGGAACCAGCTGGAAATCGTTGGACGGAATCGATACGGATGTCGGTTCGACGAATCGAATCATCTCGCGTCGAACCGGTTCACGCCCAATTGCATGTCTAATTATTAATCGCAGCAGTGTAATTATGCCGAGCGTACTGTGTGTATCGGCCACGTTCCCTGCGTTCCCCGCGAACGGGAGGAAACCAGAGAGGAACTGGAATCCCTCGTATTTGACTGCACGCTGTTGTATTTCACGTGTTGTCGCGATTCGTCACTGTTGTTCGTTCAAGTGCTGTTTCACTCAATTTTCCGCGTCCCCCGGACACGTCTATTTGTCACGTGTTATCAAAATTTATCTAAATAAATTTAAATTCCTCGTCAACGGCCCACAACCTCACAGTACCTCGCTGGGCATTACGTCCCGCGGAAATAGTAACAACCCCTGAATTTCTTTATGTACAATTTCGCGTGATCATAGCGTTATTCTCGTCAGTCGTAGGAACGTGACTCGAGGCTCGTCACTCGTTTCTCAAGGACCCTGACGGCCTCATAGTTGTACAGTTTTATATTTCACCTACGTAAGGATCAACGCGACACGGAAGTAAGGCGAAGAAACGACCGGGCAGAGGAAGGAAGCTGCGAGGGGAAATGCAGTTTTGATGTAGAATGCACGTCGCGGGAGGATGAGGGGAAGGGAAGGGAAGGGAAGATGCCTGTAGGACGAGGCTGAGGAGGGAGGGGAATGGATAGAGTAACGTCAATGGCGATACGCGGGGGCCTTTACTTGAGAGGCCGGAGAAATGGGCGACGCAGAGAGGTCGCCGGGAGGCCATTACGTAGAGTAGGTTTTGACTTATGCCGTCGCGCTAGACGGCCGATATATCTCTATAAACTGCTGCATAAAATATAAGAGCCTGCCCGGTGTATATAGAAGACCGCGGTGTAGCTGTAACCCGGCAAGTTATCGACCTGGCTGGCCTTCGCCGAAGGAACGACTCGTCCTTCCTCCTTAAGGAACGAGGAGAAACGTAGGGGGATAAGAGAAACGAACGGAGGAGGACGATCGTGGATTCAAAGGGCCCGGCAACAAAAATGCCGTTGTTTTCGAGCTGGCTGGTTGGTTAGTTACGATCGGATGGATGGGACTGAAGGAGAATGACGAGCAGCTGGCTGGCCAGGATAATTCTTGTTACGGGAGTGTATTATACTCGGCATTGATTCGCTCAATGCACGGTATATTATTAATGGCAGGAGCTTTTGGCGAGCGGGAGTTTCCATCAGCGGATAATCCTTCTGGCTAGCAGGAGGTCTGTATTGGCCGCGATTACCAGTGTACCCCGTTATCCAAAGCGAGATCTATGGCCGGATATTACCTGCTCTAATATGAAACCCTTCGAGCTGCGCCGCTATAAAGACGATTAATCGACGATCGTTTATCGAATGGCTTAAATTCATCAGGAACAATCAGGAGCGTAGGTTAATCAAAGAAAATCTTCCAACCCGGGGATCCCAGCTGCGGGTTTACCTTACCACCCGAGCGAACAATAATTAACTAATCTCCTCGAAAATAGACTACGTAAATCAACGTCTCTCCGTGGCTCTGGCCAGTCATTCTATGACCCGCCGTTCTTCGAATAAGTTTGACAATTTGTCTCCGCCCATATTCGCCAGGCAGGGGGAAGGGGAACGTTTCGGCGGAAATCGAGGTGCGATGCCGAAGTCTTATCTCCGGGAGTCGCTTAACCAATTAACGGTTAATCTTGCGAAGAAGCGCGAAGGCAGTGCCACGCGAATTCCCCGAAAGAGGGGGAAGGGAGGCCGAAGGAAACGGTTTATCGGCTCGCCCCGTTGGCAGCTTCCTCTACGTCCGCGACGTCCCGCCATCCGCCAGTTCGTAGCCAGCTCGAGCGAGTTGTTCAGCCGGAAGTTTCTAATTAATCGCGAAATACCGCACGAAACGGTCGGCCGTTAATTGACGGTCGGTAATGCGATTCATCCGGGAGAGGGAAGGGAGTGGGGTGCGCTTCGTTTTGCCCCACGGCGTGTGTTCAACGGGTGCGGGGAAAAAACTATCTCGCCAACTTACCAAAACCCCCTCTGCCGAGCGGCCAATCGATCGCAGGGAAAATTCGGCCAAAAGGCAATAATTACTTTAGCCGTTTTTGGCTAGAAACTGTTAATTACATTCTAAACCGATCGAACAGGGCCATCGAAGCGAACGAACCGAGAAGTGCGCTGTCCCGAGAATCCCCGGATAGTGTCACTCTTTTTTATGATACTGATACACTTTGCCGGGACATTAATGGACCGCGATCGCGGTTTCGTTAGCAGCGAGAACGGACGTCCAAGAGGCAGTAATGTAACGGGAGTGCATGACGTCACACCCATTATAATTAACCACAATCGTGTGTAACTGTTTAACGGTGGACCGTAGTATATAGGTGTTTGAATAGTTCAATTAGCGTTCAAATATTTACTCCAATTGCGGCGGGTATCAGACCGACGGGCCACGAGGAAACAACGACCCACTGAGCGTTGCATAACGGCCCGCGGACGATCCGTAATCATTTGCATCGATTACAGAAATTTGCCACGCCCGAGCGTCGGATTCTCAGAGTTTCTCCATTCAGGGAAGACTACGGAAAACCATCGGAGAGTCCCAGTGAAAAGTTCACATTGATTTCGCGAACCGTTAGCCCGGGGCGAACCGTTAAATTTATTTATCGAGCTAATTTACAATTTTGTCGACCCGATTGCCTCGTTTGACGGATTCCCGACATGTTGGCAATTGCGTTTGATTGCACTGACTGCGTCAAAGGGGGAGTGTGTCGAGCGGACGATTTTGTTGCGATGGCTAAGAGGGATTTCCTTTCATGCCTTGGACGCAGTTGGAGGAAAGCTTTCCGGTTCCGTTTCTTCGGCATGTACAATTCCCGGTAGGTCCCTTTGCCCGGGTATTTCCCGCGGAGAGCTTTGGGTTTTGCCCCGGCGATCTCCATTAGTATAATTGCCCGGCAACCATCGCCCGCATCTTTGACTCCTCGAAGATGCGGGCCGTGTTTTTGGCTCGTTCCTCTGTTTGCTTTCGTTACGGCCACGTTCCAGCAGTTATTCCGATGGCGTTCCGCGCGGGTCTGTCGCTTATTAGCCGGTCTTTTGCCCCGAGTTCTTCATTTGGCATTCCTTCTGTTCGGACGGTCCTCGACTCGTCGTGGAATAACTAATCCCTCGAGGAATTATCGGTACTTTCCCCGGAGCGTAATCTACCTTGCCTTATCCTCATTTTTCCTCTGCATCCTTTGGGGTTTGACATTTTTTCCCAAGTTCGGTATAACGTATACCGGTGGAATGCGGTCGAAGGGGCAGTGAAAAGCCCGTGCAAGTGGTACAAAGGACGCGGCCAGCGGGAACTGCAGGCGATTGCACGCTCGGTGGATACCTCGCATAAAGGTAGAAAAAGAGGGGGGAGTGTGAGGGGCAAGGCATACGTATGAATTCCAAAGGGCAGCTGTCCACGACCCACGGGCCGAAAGGGGTGGAAGACGGAGAACAGAGGGGAACTTTCACAATATTCCCTCGGCCCGTTAGCCCCTGCCCGGGGAGTTCGATAAAAGTTGCAGGAATTTATCGCGTGGCCATTTCCAGGCTTGTTGCGTCGCAGGAAGCTGCCGGGGGCCGTAGCATTGTTAACACGGCCGAAGCAGAGAGAAGCATTCAGTTGCCGTCCGGCGACCACCGCCTCAATGCCCATTCAACTCGCTCTTCTGTTTTCCTCCACCCCCTCTCCCCACCTCTCCTGAAAATCGTCTTCCTGCGGTCTCGCGGACCTCGACGAACGCTCGGCAAAAATTTCACCAAGCAACAACGCGCCATTCGTCTGCAGGCTTACGTTTTGCGAAATTTTATTGACTCCACGGTAAGGACTTTTTCTAATCCCCCGTTCGCCGGGGACCTATTTTCCCTTCCTTTGGCTCCTGCTTCCCCGGGGGTTATAATTAGCCAATTTCTAGTGGCTGCGCGCCGGTGAACGCGAGCCCGAGACTCCGGCAGTCGTTGGCCGTGATTTAGATTAAGGCTTGAGTTAGGGAAAGCCTCCGAAGAGAAGTCGGGGAACGTGCGAGGACTCGAAGCAGCGATGGGGTGGACACCCGCGCGCATAGAAGGCACAGGGATAAGAGGAGCACAGGGGTGAAGGGGGTGAAGGAGAGTTGGAATGGAGGGTGCTCGAACGACGTGGCCCGTTCTCGTTCGTCCGGCTTCCTCCTCCTCGTTCCGAGCGACCCTCGAAGATTCCGCCGGGACAAAGGATCCCGGATGATTCTAATCGAATATGATTATCTGCCATCTTCATCAGCCGCTCCGCATTCTTCCGCGGCTCCGCCAAGACCGATCGTGCTCGCGGGAATTCCATCAGCCAGCCTCCGCCCCGTCGTTTCTTTTCATCTCCATTCAGCGCGGGCCTTCATCGTACCGATATCGTCTTCAATCCTCCCCCCCCCTCCGGCCCCTGACTCCGTGCGCGCACAGCCCGTCAACAGGGAATATTTTTCAATTGCCGCGAGGAACGCCACGGATAAGGAAAATAACGGTACTCCGGGCGATAAGGAAATGGCCGTGGATTCGTTCGAAATCAACCCGACGAGGAGGACGATTTATTTCTCCCATCTCACGAGAAATTATCGTACCGGAGTGGACGACGTTGCTAAGCTGGTAAATATTCCACGAGCAAATGACGTTTAATTCGTTATGAAAAACTAGTCCAGGCCCAACGCGAGTGTTCGTTAAAGGTTCGCTGATTTTCCAAGGGAGAGAGAAGCAGGAATTATAGGGGGGATTGGATTTTAAGGAAGGAAGAAAGATTGATACGATGGTCCTGGCGTGATTCCCCGGACGAAAATGCTTTCTGTTGGCGGGGATGTAAGTGGCGAGGCGTATAAACGGGGGCGGGGGTCGGTGGTCGAGAGGGCGACAAGGGGATAAACTCCTGGAACGAATTCAACGTGCATTCGGACGTGGATTTGCCAAGCTCGAGGCACACATGCGCACGGGGCACACACGTGTTGGTGTCCCGTGTAACGGCTATTTATTACGGTCGGCCCGACGGCCGAACGGGCTCACCCTCCCTGTTGCATATAAACATGAAGAATGTTCCCGTGCAACGATAACGGCGCCCTAAGAATTCCAGGGATTTCGCCGGCACAGCTTTTCCGGAGACTTATAAAATCGGTGGACGTACGATCGAGGCGGATCGGCTCAATCCCCGTCGTCGATTTTCCTTTCGACTCGGATCTATCGCCCGTAGGAAACAGCAAAGATATCCTCGCGGTTGGATCGATCGTTTCAATCGCTTATCCTAGTTAACGTCGGCGAATGTCCGGGGCAACGTGAAACCGAGCGTCAGCGAACCTTCCGGAGATACGCGTTAAGAATTCCATAAATTGGAGGAGTGGAAGCGAGAATTCCGATGAGCTTGGGACGGTCGTTTGGCAGGATCAGGACGATAACTAATATGGCTGACCATGCATCCCCGCGCGGTACAGTTTGATAGGTGGCCGAGGCTTCTATCGGTCATATTAAGTAGCCTGCTCGACCTCGTGGTGGAGATCGAGCGAGCTCATCCTTCAGGCCGGCGACTTATTCCTTCGCCGGGCGGCCCTTAAATCTTGGCAAACGGGCCGTCCGACGGGATATCGAGAGCAGCCCAGAAACGTGCCAACCTTTATGGCTCGTGGAACAACGCGAACGGCCAAGTCGAATATCTCGGGGAGCAAATTTTACAAAGATAACGGCTTCGCTTTTTTCTCCAACAAAGACGGAACCTTGCTTCACTGTTTTTGCGTAACATTGAAAAACCAAGTACTCGTGGCCCATTTTCGGCTCAACGAACGTGTCGTTTTTGCCGCCTTCTGCGGGGATCATTGGAACAAGCCGCGCGTCGAGTCCCGTCGTAGTTACAGCGTGAAATTAAGGCCACGTCTTTGGGAGATATCGAGGCGGAGGCTGAGAAACGTAACGAGCCACTCGGGGGAACCCTATCGTCGCCGTAGTCGTCAGCTTGCCGGGCGAAAACTTATCAGAACTCAGAAATAGGATGGTCGTTCCGCCGAATAATGCCGGACGGATTCCAGTCGAGGGAGTTTGAGCACGAAGAAGGACGGCGGGGAGGGAGGGGAATGAATTTTTCATAATTTTCCTCGGCCCGGGCTGTTTCGACCGTCGCCAATTTCCCCTCCGGTCCTTTGTCCACGTCCACGGGGACCTTCCGTGGGCGGTCTTTAAGGAGCCGCACGAGAGCGAGGAAGTACATGATTTATGCAACTTTATCCGCAGATCCGAATAAATAATTTACTTGAGAACGAACCGATTAAATCCGTCAAGTCGACCAGGTATTTCTCCCCCTATCGTGTTCTGTCGTTACACTTTTTGGCCCTTTTTCTTCGGTTTCGTCATTGTCTTTCTCCCCGCCTCTGGTTTCTCGTTTTCACGTTATTCCGGGGGAAAATACGGCTGGCGCTGTTCCGTTGACTGATGGCCGTCATAAGCACACAATGCCGGTAGTCCGAAGCGGCGTTTCTGCCAACGTGTTTTCCCTTTGATCAGAATTATGAGCATTTGCTCGATTGCCGTACAGAAAGTCATCCCTCGGCTTTTGTGCCGCCGTCGGCGTTTATTTCCCTTCGTCCTCGATTTCCTCCCCTCCGCCGGTGCTCCCCGATTCCCGTCGTTTGATTAGCGTTATTGACGCGGTATTACGACGGCGATTACACGTGCCTACGTACGAAATTCCTCGAGTAGCCGACTCGTAACGTCTCGAATCACCGGCCATATTAGGTTTCGTGCTAACAAGCCGGGCTTCCGAGGAAACTCGAAACTTCTGGCCAGCTTGCCGGAGCTTTTCGACTTTCCTCCATCTTTTTCGTCGTCGACGTTCGCGAGCCCAGACGATTTTTTCCCTCCCACTCTTCGTCCTCCTTATACTTATATTTAACGACGACGATGACGCATTAATTACCGGCCGGGAACCATTGTACGGCTGGAAAATTTCCTAAAGTTTCTCACGAGTTGGTGCACGAAATCTGACGATACGTCGGATCGATAATTATTCCAAGACGAGGGTCATAACTCGGCTGGAGTGCCTATTCTCGGGCTCCAATTATTCTAATTCCAGCCTCGTTGCCAAGTGCTCGGCTTCGATGGGAGAGACAGGAGGGTGCTCTTAACGAGTGTCTGCAAACTCCGATCCAGGGCCTCCTTACGACTTCTTCCTCTTTTCTTTTTCCTCGCCGCTAAGGGAAGTATGGTAGAGCGGGGGGGAGAGGTAGTCTCATAATTGTAGGAGAGGGGAGACCATTTGGGTCCCTAGCTTGAAATTCGTCGAAAATTCTGCGTGTGAGTGTATCCAGTCTTCTCTCTTTTCCCTTTCCGATCTGCTGCTTGATAGGCACTTCCGTCTTGGAATCGTCAAAACCGCGCGAGCTCGTTTCCAGGATCGGAGATGGTCTTTCGCGAAGGGTCCCCCTCCCCCCCCCCCACCCTTTTCAGTAGCGTCGAACTGGTTGACGGATACGTCTACGCCCTCGAGGAATTACAAAACGTTTTTCTTTCGGCTCATTCAATCTCCCGGGTAAATCGAGTTGCCGGTCACGACGAAATTCCCGCCCGCGGCGAATTAGTCTCCTCCTGGGCTTTCTCCCTCTGTCGTTCGACGGGACGAGCCTTTTGGCTTCCTTTATTTCTTCATTGAGGAGCGATACGATCGATTACAGGACCCTTAAAGATTTTCTAACAACCCTCGGCTGCGCCGGCAAGTTCGTCCGTTTCGTAAGAGCTCTCAACGTGCGACGTGGCATAACTGCAGGCATTCCGGATTCCCAGGAGCAAAGATCCATGTCGCCCCGAGCCGTTCTTCACTTTTCATGTCCGTTCTACCGCGCTTAATTCCCGGGAAAACTGGATTTTCCGTTCGATCGGAGATGCCTGCTCGCACGAGAATGCAGCAGTTGCCGCTCAACTGCGTCCCGCCTTGTCTCAAGCTTCTTCTCCAGCGACTTTCATGTTTTCAAAGACGCGGCAAAGTCAAGGAAAAGAGATCCGGAAAACCTACGGAACGTCTGGACGATTTTAAATCCCGGGATATCTTAGCTTGTCGAAATGACGATCGAGTTCAGGACGTTTCAGTTCTTAATTCGAGCCTGGGTTTCGGTGAAATTATTTTCTGCAGACTTTGCACGGAAACGTAGACGGGTAGAATTGGTGAGGATTCTCCTGGAGAAGGAGATCGGGTCATCAGAATTCCCGCAAGACGTTCTTTTACCCGACCCACGGATTCGAGGCACTTTAATCTTCGACTCTCGACAACTTAACCTTGCGTTAAAGGACTCCGCCTTTCTGCGAGATTCGAGCGGAAGGGTAAGAGACGGAAGGGGGGGGGGGAGCAGTGAGAACCGACTGGCCATCTAATTTCTTGAGGACCGTATCGCGAGCGAGTTCTGGACTCCTGATTACTCCGCTAGCTCGTAGCGTGTTTCGGTAAATCGACTACGGCTCGTTACTCTGGCGAAGATATTAAATACGGAGCAGCGCGTTTCAATTATCTCCATGGACGTAGGACGCTTTTACAAGCGTTTTTACCGACCCGAAAATGTCTCGCGGGATCATAAGTGATAAGTCGAAAATGAGTCTGCGATGTTTGGTAGTTCGGTGTGGACGAACGAGAGACGAGTAATTGAGTAGCGTCGTGGCGAAGATTCCGCAAGTATTCCTAAAGCATTGCCGTCGGTGTAGGACAAAGTAGAGGAATATCGAAGTTCAAACAACTTCGACCCTCCTTGACGGCGCTCTGCGCGGCTGGGCGTCGGCTACTCGATAATTTATTACACGCTGAGGAGTCGCAATTACGGGGGACAAAGTGTATCTTCCGAGTCGAGGACACTCGGCACGAGTACGACGAAAATACAATGCCGGAATGGAAGGATCGACGTGACGTTGGTCCATTGAAAACAGAACCCACGATGCCGTAAGAAGGAGACAATGACGTATCCTCCCAATTCGTGGGGAGGGGGGGCGGGGGTCAAAGGCTATTCAACTGTATCAAGAGACTATTTTATACAAGGCAAACGATGCTGCGTACTTATTTCTTTAGTCCATTGACCGTCCGAACAATGCCGGCTACGAAATTAACCGCAAATTCCATGTCGGTAAACACGCGATAATAGAATAATGAATTCGCCGGTATGAATTCGCCGATACGGCGAAACTTTTGAAAACTCCCCGGTATGCGGGGAAATACGGTGCGAGTGGCTTTCATATCCCTGCGGAAAAGCCGGTCACGTATACCGGCAGCGCGTTTGGATTAACGACCTTCATCGAAAATATTTCTATGGTTGGTCGGCGGTTGAAATCGAGTGGCTGGAGGCTCGCTCGAGATTCAGAGGGTTCCTTTCTGCCCTTGGAGAGCGAGGGGACCGCAGGGAGAAGGGTCTGCGTTCACGGGGAGTGGGGGAAGAACGAGGAAGAAAGGAGAAACGAAAGAGAAGGAGAAAGAGGAATGAGCGGAAATGGAAAAGGTCGGCGAAACGAGCGGAATGGAGCATGAAATCGTAAAACCACTGGCGCCGGAGTTGCGGGGCTGGTGACGTGAGTTTCGAAGGGGTGCTGACCAGACAGACCGGTGGTTCGTACCTACGAGGAGATCGCGTCGACCGAATATCATCCACTTCAATAAGAGACGTGCACGTGCTGCGCCTTCCCCGCAGAACCGTCGTGAAAACCTCCATTCTACCACCACCAGCACCACCGTCCCGTGGTTTCTTCCCTTCCGATTCCCCATTTCCACGCAACTTCGGGGCTAGGAATATAAGCCTCAGGAAATACTCACGTGACTCGAGAAAACGGGGGATGGCCGAGTAAATTATTCTCGAAAATCTGTTGCACGGCCAGTCCTGATTTCTCGACAACGAAGACATTGTCGTAGGGTGAATTTTTGCGAGGAGAAGCTACAGGTTGGCCTTGCCGGGCTCGACCGAGCGAATTGGCCGATCGGCGACTTAACTGCTGGCTTTATCCTCGCATTCCTCTTCCCTCGACGGCAGAGGAAGGCACGGGACTTAAGAGTCGAACATTCCTCTTCCGTTCGGAGAAGTGCGGGGAGCTGGGGTGGCCCGGAGACTTAACGGAGGGGTTTGCGATTGTCGCGAGGGTTTCGAGAAGTTCGCTTCTGGCTGTAGCGCCGTGAAAGTTAGATTGCCGGAATAGTTGTCGGCTTTCTTACCCCGCGCGACTACGGCGACCCGCGGGGGAGGGGAGCAAAAAACAGAGCGACGCGGAGAGGGGGAGGATTGGCGTCAAGGCCGAGGGTCGGCGGAGCCGCTGGCGAAAATTCGCAGCTAATTTATGTGCCAATTAATTGCTAATTAAGGCGGCGCTTTTTCGGGCGAATTAAATTCCCTCCCCACGTTGTTCGGGCCCCTCTTGAGGGGCGGGACAATGAGGGGAAGAACCCGCGGAGAACCCTCGTGGAGGGCCGCCCTTCGAGTACCGACTAAGTTGACTCTTCTCTTCTTAACTCGGGGCCACCCCACCCGCCCCCTTTTCTCCGCTTCCGCTGCGAGCACCACGGCGAAAACCAGCGGGGGAGTAACTCCGGGACGTTTTGCGCCGAGGAACTTTGGGCTTCTGCTTTTTCATCCCGGATCAGCTTTTAATCGGGGCTCCATCTTACGAGGATATATTGCCGCAGCAACCGTCGCGGTTTTCACGTCCTTCTTCGCCTCTTCGAGATCCTTCAGACGCCCCCTCCCCCTTCTCGTAAACTATTCATCAGACTACGTTTAAACATTTAAGCATCCGCCTCGAGGTGAATCTGCCTAGAAGGGAACTTGATTAACACGAAATCCGTATCGATTTTGTGACATTTCAATGTTGATGCATCGACAGTTTCTGGACTGTGCGTTCCTTCGTGCTTTACTTCCGGCCTCGGGCGCTCTTCTATTTTTTAATTATCCAGATCCCGGCCATTAAGGGGACGTCGTTGTCGGACGTCGACAATGTAAACAATGTAAAGTGTCGACTGCTTACGACGTCCTCTAATTTCTCGCGACTAGTTTTCTACGAAGCTCGGCGTCGGCGGGGGGCTATTATGGCGCGGGGTTGTCGCTGGCAGGACGGAGACGAGCGGAAGAGGACGCGAAGACTCGGCAAAGGGCGGCGAGAAGGATGGAAAACTGTGAAAGGAAACACCTAGGCAGCTGGAACAAAAGAGCCACGTCGAGTCTCGAAACAGAAATACCATCGTTTTCACGCTCCCGTCCATTCTGCCCACTGTTTCCTCCGCTCCTCTTCGTCGATCCCTTCCCTCCTACAATTCGCTCTCGGTGCACTCTGACGCATTCTCACCGGCGCCCCACGGTGTACTTTGCAGTCACAATACCGAACCCCGACAATCCACCCTAAGTCTCCCTCCCGTACCCCTCCCCTCTGTCCCCACCGTCACCTTCCACTTCTCCGTCCCAGTTGTCCCTGTTGCTATCACTTTTCATCGACGTCCTTTCGTAGCCGAGAAAATTTTGTTATTCCCCGCCGAAACGTCCCACCGAATTCCCGCGAACGCGCTTCACGTTCTTTCCCGTCCGTGGATTTTCCACCGTTCCATTCGAACCGGGGCAAAACGCCCGTGTTAATTGGGCTCGATTAGCGCGAATCGTTGGACCCAAAGGCGGTTAGTTGAAGATCTCCGTATCGCTCGGCGATTTTCGTATTAAAATTAAACTCGACAAGTGGTCCCCCGTCTCGTTCCTCGCCGGATAAAGGAACGAATTTGAATAACGACCAACGATCCCTTATAATTCCGGCCATTTGCATTAGCTTCATTCTTGCCCCTCCCCCTCTCCCACCTCTTTTCGGGCCACGGGCAGTAATGTTTACTCGCGTGGAAACGTTCCCCCGCTGCTCATTAGTTGGGACGAAATATCCGTACTTCAAAAAGGGTGGAGCGCGGAAGCATCTTCTTTCAACGGCCGCGTAACGGCGAGTACAATAGCCAAGAACCGGGGCGAAGAGGGGGGGGGGGAGGTGGAGGGTGAGGTGGCGGAAGGGGCTCGGAGCGGAGTTTCTAACCGGGCGGTGCATTCACGCGATATGAAACCTCGATTTCCCGGGCAACGCGCGTAATACGCGAAACGTAACGCGCGTTAAGGAAAGAAGTACGTAAACCGGATAGGCGAGGTAAAGAGGAGTAGGTGGGCGGGGTGAAGGGGAGGGGGGGGGGTCGAGGAGGAAGCCCATTTCTCGCCGCGAAGCCGAGCGCGGCCGGTGCGAGGTTTTTCATTTTCCACGGCTTTTAAGAAACTTTCCTCCCGCGCGATCAGAGGGCACCGGTGATAACGAAGCTTCCCAGCACCGCCGGCGCTTCGATGCCTGGCTTCCCCCCTCCCCCGGCCACCCCTCTACCCTTCCACGAGAGCTTCGTGGAGCGCGAGTTTTATAAGTCACGGAGGGAAAGTTGGCCGATTAGAGCTTCACGGCTCCGCGCTGCAATTTGTCCCGCCGTTACTTCTCGCTCCGGGCCGCGACACTGCAGCTGCATTATGCGTCCCGGCACAAAGCACGATAAACGGGGGGACGCGGAAAAGGACCGCGCCTAGCTGGATGTACGGCGAAAGTTTCAGCGAACGACGGTTCGGGGGGAAATTGAAGGCTCGTTTACAGGGATTTTTCGGCGGTCGATGGGACGCTTTTATCGCGCGCTTAATTAATTCCCAAACCCCACGGGGAAACCCGTGGAGGAATTAATCACGGCGCTTCGAGTTGCTTGTAAAATAAATTTAATTAACACCGGAGATCTCCGTGCGGTCGTGTAAGTTTTCCGAGCGGGGTAACTTGATAATTTTTCAAATACGCCCGTCGCGTTGTACGGATTCCTTTTTTCCTGGATTATATTTCAGCGGAAACGGATTTGTGCAGGGGTAGAAGGAATTTTTTCTGCCGCCCGGACGTGCCGATAATAGAAAATACGTTTGACTAATTATGAGCGGAGTAATTACGAACGAACGCGCCGAATGGCCGTGGGGAAATTAATTACAGCCCGGCGTGCTCGATTTGTGGATTGCGTCGATACGACGAAAAGGAGTATCGAGTCGTCCGTGGAAGTCGAGAGCTCCGGAGAAGCTGTGCGGAGTTTCGATTTACGTTCCACTCGGTTAATGGCCGGAAATGCCAATGAAAACGCGGCTCGCGTATACGCGCATCTACGTATATACATACATATATATCTGAGTCTGAAAGCCAGAGAACCGTATCGAATACCTTCCGCGCCGGTATTTTAGGCACTCAACTCTTCGCAATCAATGAAATCGAGCTGCTCGAAAATCATTGGACATTTCGACGCGCAAGACAAATTATTCGCTTGTTAATTCGCCGACGAGGGTGGGAAGGGCTGAGGGTGGGAAGTCTGATTTTTGTAGGACCAAATTGGCCGGGTTCCATCGCCGAGGCGGAGGACAAAAGCAGCTTTCAGTAAATCCAATGATCGTTCACGCGACCAGAGACGCCAGTGCACGCGCCTACCGTAGATTTATAGAGACGGACTCGACGCGAGCGTCTGTGTGCGTCGGAAAATTCACTGGATATCGTTTTCACTGCGGACGACAATGGGCGGCAGTCACGGCCGAATGAGATCGCGGGCTCGGGGATTGACAGATTCGACGCGCAACACGGCCCTCGACAATTACGAGCAATTATCGATGATACCACGCCTGTAAAATCGTCATGCCCCACTACACCTACATCGGCAAATCACTACTCACTGAAAATATCCTTTCCTTCTTCGGTCGAAAGACGAATTACCAGGAAGAGGGGGGGGTCCGCGCGATGACGGAATCCTCGGCGGATTTTACGGGCAAGTTTTTATTCGGCCGAGGCACCGTGAAAGAATTATCCGGGGAGTTTGAGGACGAGACAACTCGACGGGGAAGTTTCGGCGAGGACGGGGCCCAAGTGGATACTCGAGTGCCGGCTGGGTTACGAGAACCGAAGACACCACTTAGCCTTCTTGCAAATTTAATTCCGACTTCCTCCGGGACCCGAAAATTGGGCTAACGCCTGCCGGGCGGCGAAGGGGTGATGGAGGGGGGGGGGGATGGGACTGAGCGCTCTCGTCGTTGCATTTATGATCCATCGTCGATGGGTTCTTGATACGGCGCGCAGCTGGCACTTTCGCGCGAGCGCCAATTATTCCGGCGCGCGTCTCGTTCAACCGTAGACGAGGCTACTTAAAACATGAAATCTTTATGCGCAGTTACGCCATACACCTCGGCAACTCTCGTTCGAGCGAGTACGAAGAAACTGCCGAATCCATTTCGGGGGAATAATTCCGTACGATCCGCGGATTTGCCCGAAGGATCGGCTTCGGCGGGGAAATCGCCGTCGTCGTCTCTGTATAGAACGTTCCTTTCTGTCGAGAAAGTACGTATTTGCGGTTCTCGTCGTTTGCATGGCAACGCTGGGGAAACGAGCAGACCGCCCCTGTGAAACGATCGCGCATCGGCGGGATCGTTTTCACGGGCGACCGGAATAAGGGAAGCCGGAAGTGCTCGTCGGATAAACCGCCGAGGATAACAGGGACGAAAGACGGGTATTGCCTGGAACGAGCACTTTTCCATTCCTCGCCAACAATTTCAAGGCGAGGCCAGAAAAGTCAAGCGTTGCAATTTCACGTGTCTGCCAGGTGAAATTTTTTCCACCACCCAACCGTGCGATATTTCTGACGCGTTCCTTTTAATCGCAGCATTGGAGTTTCCGGCAGCAGTAGCCCGTCGATGAATAATGAAAAAGGAAAAGTCCGGGGGAAGGAGGGAGGGAGATAGCGGCGCGAACGAATGGCGAGGGACGATTTCACGTTTGGCATTATTGCACCTGTGGGAACGAGCTCACCTGGTCGAATCAACTTTATAGCAAATAAATTGAAATCACGAGAGAATCAAGCGGATATCCGTGATTTGCGAGAGCGAATCGGAGACGGGCGAACGCCGAGGAAAGAGGGAAATATTTATAAACGTCCGCACAAAAGGATTCCAATGGAATTGGAGCTTCGCGTGGAATGAAAGGGGGCAAATGCGAAAAGTGGGCAAGAGGCGAACTACGGACGGGGAAACAAAGGAAGGCAAATTGTAAGACGAAAAGGGAGACGGCAGGAGGGCCGACAAAAGCTCGAGACGAGTAAAAAGCCATGAATGGAGGGGAAAAAAGGGAAGGATCAACATGAAAAAAAGATGCCTTTTAAAAAGGATCCGAAAGAGGGAAAAAAGATAACGGCCGAAGAAAGGGACGGGGAGAGGGGTGGGGGTCGATGGAGGAACGACGGAAGGTAGACGGGAAGGGGGTAGCGCGGGAAGGGGGGGGGAGGGCAAACCGAGACGGAAGCAAAAGGAGAAAAGGGAAGGGAGTAACTCGCAGCTGCATCTGCTCTCGACATTTTTTCCTTCCCTTTCCTTTCGTTTGTACAGAAACACGAGAAATCCCCAGCGAAAATATCCAACGACGTGAAGTTGGAAATCGAATTAAAAAGCCCCCGGCCCAGCCAATTAAGGCGTTTCTCGAAAGTTTAAGAGATTCCGCCCCGTCGTGGAACGGACCTACCGAGTCAGCGCGATAGGGACGAAGGTAGGGGACGGGGGGGGGGAAGAGGTTTTACGTCGGTTTCGCGGGGCTTCTGTTGGTACTTCTCTTTATTTTTATTTCTCTCGCGTAGTCTTCCGCTCGGTCGCCAAACCGGGCATCATTAACCCGCTCGCTCTTCCGTATAAATGAAAAGAGGATATAAGACCGGGGCAGGAAGCTTTTAATACAAAAAGAATTGCATTGTACCGAGAAGCCTTCGTTTAACGCTCGAGAAATTGAAGACAACGGAATGAGGCGTGAACCAGTTTCAATTAACGACGACCCGTGTCTTCGTTCGATGTAAAACGGGAAAAAGAATACGCCATTATTAACGTCATTTTCTTTTAGCAAGGACAGTCAATTCTGCAGCTCGAGCGCAATGGATTTCTTGCTGAATTTTGGCAATGAAAAATTCAGCGATTTACCATCGACGTTACCGACTTGTTGGAAAGCGCGGTGATGGGATTAAATCGTAGTTTGCAATGGTGAATAATTTCAGAGGCCAAAGTCGGATTTGGCTGCGGGAATTTCGTGGAAACCAGCGCAACGTTCGGCTTATTTTACGATAATGATTTCGATAACCACGAGGTAGCATCATGGGATTACTCTCATGGCTTATTATTCCGTAAAATTCCCTAGGACGTGGGGAAAAAAAATCGTAATGGAGGACGGGGAGAAGTGAGACTGGTCCTTCCGGTGTGAAATTTCTTATCGTAAGAAGCTTTCATTCCGGCTCTACGCGACTCATCTGCTGACTCGTTAATTATAAGAGGCTTGCGGGATTATATTCCTCGCATAGGCGGAAAAACTTTCTCGCTTGCTCGGCCGATCTCCATATCGTAAAAGGTATTACCATAACCATTGGCTCGTCTAGACCACCTCCTTGCCAATTATCTTCTCCCTTAATTTATGAATCCGCTGATTACCAAAGTCAGAGAACCCACTGTCCCGCGGCTGATTAACACCTTCGACGGTAAAATCACGTTCTGACGATCATGAAGGCAAAGTTCGCGAAAGGGCCGTATGCATGGACATTGAGCGAGGAAAAATCTACAGTCTGGCTAAAAGTACGGCCGCTTTAATGAGAATTGTTCTGCGGGGCATGCATAATGTCGGCGGGCTCTCTGTAGGATAGTTTCACACGTGCCACGTGTGTGGGAGCTGTTTTTCGTACTTACCTTCGTAGACCGTAAGCTGGGCGTTGGCGGAAACTGCGTCGCCGACGCCGTTTTCCGCGAGGCACTCGTAAACCGTCTGGTCGCGTGGGATCTTGACTGGCTCGATCCGCAGCAAAGCTCCATTTTCATAAGGTCTCACCAGGTACCGCGACTGGGTTTCTGCGGGACACGAAAACCGATGCAATTTACCAGCAGCACCTTCGCAAAGCCGTTTGACGAACCCCCGCTTTTGACCCTTGCAAAAAACCAAACGAATTCCACCGAATATGAACGTCCGCGTATAAATCGTACACCTTTTTCCGAGTGCTCTTGCGTTAGACTGACTTTTCAAGAAAAATTTACCACCTCCAGGCGCGAAAAGGGTAATACGTTAACTGAGGAAAAATCAAGTTTGGTCAATTAACATTACAGCGTAAAACGTATCACGTTCCTGAATTCTTGAGTTACAAATATTTCAAAACTTTTCATTGGCTCGTGTCTGCTGGAACAACGAGCGCGTTATTGATTCGAGGATAATTCTGTTTCCTCGGTAGAACTTTTTTACAGTTTCCTGGGGGAGAATGGGAGAGCGACGAGTTTGGGTAGTAGGAGGGGTTGGTGACTGGGGTTTGGTTCGTGGGCTCCTTAATTTCGCAGCGATTTCCATCCGAGCCGTTTGCCTGACAGACAACCCCGGAAGCCGGGTTTTCAGCTCCGAGAAGTCGAAACAAGGCGGACGGACATTCGGAGAGGGGGAAGGAGGCAAGGGTAGACTGCAGGAAGTTATCGTGCCAGGAAGGAATGGGTAGTAGAAGAGGAGCGGGAGGGAGGGAGGGGGATCGAACGAAATAGAGGGGTTAGTGGCGGTAACTCACGTTGAATTTTCTTGCCGTTCTTCCTCCAGTAGATCTGTGGCAGCGGGGTTCCGCCCGCCGTGCAATAGAAACTCGCAATTCCGCCGGCCTTCACCGCCTGCGACTGCGGCCTCACCAGGATCGTCGGCGGCTCTGTTAACAGAAAGCAATACGAACGATCGCCCGTTAGTCTCGATCGGAAACCGTGCGTCAGACGGGGATAAAGCCGGCTCTCGCCGTTACCTGGAAACCACAAAAATAGTACCGACGAAATAACGGAAAATCGAATTGTCAATCAGCGCAGTCGATTGGTCGCGCGATTATCGTACGCTAATGAGATCTGCCTGAATAATCAAGACTGCGATCCTTCGCTGCTGTCTCATTAATAAAATAGCACCGTAGGAACGTGGAAAATCGATGGACCGTTCTCCATCGCGCGACGAATCGCCTTGATTAAAAATCCATCGCCCGATAGACACGGTTCAAATAAACCGATCGGATAAGGACGGTTAAAATAGAGACGCAGGAAATTGTTTTCCAAGTCTCCCCGGCTCTGGGATTTCTCATGAGTACCCTTTTCCTCGGTCCTCGACACGAGTCGATGCCGATCGACTTGGACGGGGAATTAGTGGCGGAGATTCGCGAATTCAGTGGCCCGAGTAACCGGAAACCCTGTTGCCGCTCGTCGGAGTGGCTGAAGGAGAGGGAGCGAGGGGGGGGGGGAGGGGGTATCGTTTGCCAAGACGGATAGACGGGGAACTCGGCTCTCCGTTGCGATTCGTCGTCGGACGAAACCGACAAAGAGGAACACGTAGCATAAAGGCGTGGTACGTCGAGCGAGACCGCCGTGAAAGTGGCAAACTGTTCCCGAAAGTTCGCGAAAGGAACGAATGTCCCGCGACTTAGCGACGCTTTTACGAGAAGACCGACACGATTTCCCCCTCCCCGCCCCTCTCTCGTTATTCGTCCGATGAACTTTTTTCCCTACGTTTCGTACCGTGCAAACGAATTACACGGCGATCGTGCGCCCTCCCTCTTTTTTTTCCCCCTCTCTCGGCGGGGATTATTTCGAGCGACGAGCGACGAGCGATTGCGTTTCGCGGGGATTCGATCGGGCCATTGACGTACGTTGGCGCGCGCGCTCGCGCGCCGCATTTTACAGGGTTTTTCCTGGCCGCTGGAAAATACGCGGGCCCGTCGATTACGCGTACAGGTCCAACTATAAAAATTCAACGACTGACAAGTACGAATGCCGGGTAATCTGCAGGGGTCGGGCTTTAACGTGTCCCGGCTGAGGGATGCGATTTAATCAAAACATCATCCGGCGCCGGGCCGCTCAGTCATTTTTCCATCGACTCGTCGGCCGACCAAAGTGCTCCCTTGTCCCTTCGTAATCGGTCCATTAGCTAACTACTCTTCCTTTCAGGGCCGACAAAGCGGCACGTTTGTACCGTCGGACAAAAGTATTTCCCACGAACGGTAACTGTTGCTCAGTGATTTCGCGTGGTCATCTTTTCGGCCTGATTTCTCGGAAACTGCGCAGGGGTGAGAGGACAAGTTTCGCAAGTCCGGCGTCGTCGATTCCCAACTGTCCTTCACGTCTTCATTCACCGATGGGAATAGCGAAATTTACCGTCCAACTGCTCCGGAGTTAATCGGGTTAATCCGTGGCGGCCGGCGCAGCGGTTTTGCTTCCCTTAAATCCCGTTTTAGCCAAGTCGGTAATTCTCGGCTCGTGCGTAAGTTGGCGCGAACTTGCGCTTATTTCAGCCGGACTTTGGGTCCTAGGGATGAGCTGGGGGGGGGGGGGGGATGGGCCAACGTTATGCGAATCGGGAGTTACCGCTTAGCGAGATTACGGCGTCGGCTCGGCCCGATGGGATTTATGCTCGCCTAAAAGCGGAAAAATATCCGCTCCCTGAGGGGAGGGGATGCGCGTATACGCGTTATATATCCTCTATGTGCGCTTTATTTATTTATAACGCGTATATGGCCGGGGCGCATCAGCCGCACCTGCCGCCCGATCATAATTTATCGTCGAATATTAAAGAGCCGCGCCGATAGCCACTCGCCGGCATTCTACCCTTCGCCGCACGGCTCTTCCCTCTCGCAGGAAATTCAAAAACTTCGGGAAACCTCTTCCCCGTGGAAACTGAAGCCCTGTGTAACGTCCATCGCGAGCTTTTTAAAGGAAAATCGTCCCGAGCTTTCGCCTCCGGCGGCTTAATTTCCCCGCAGCTGGACGGACGGCTCGCGAGGTGCTGTTCAACGTTTTGCCCATAATTCACGCGCGTTTAAACGTTCGTGATCGGGGCGCGGGCCGTTTGTAAATTATTTAAACCGCGAGCGGTCGGCGAGTAATCGTAAAACGTCAGGACCGAGGTGGAATGGCGGAAATTTACGGAAGATCGACTTCCGCGGACCTCCCGTCGTTTAAAAGCACCGTATGACCTACGCCCTCGTCGACACAGGGAATAGGGGAAGAGGTGGAGTTGGAGGGGGGGAGAAGGGTGGAGCGAACGACGGGGTTGGAGGACGTTGCGTGGACCGCTCGTTAAATCCCGCCATATCGTAGCGATCGACTGTCTTTCGCCGGATGCAGCACTTTTCGTTGGCCTGTAAAACCGAGCGTACACGTTCGATTCCATTAAAACTCGATGAAAGATCGTACGACCGGACCGGCGTAAAAGTTGGCCAGCAGCCGGGAGAGTTTCGCCACGGAGCCGGAAAATCCGATCGACGGTAATAACCGGCCATTACCGAAGGAAAGATTCGCGGCGGCGGAAAGTTCGGTAAAAGCCGGGGGAATGTGTGGCTTCAAAGCGACCGTCGAATACGTAGCGATGAGGGCCAAACGCAGGGGGGGGAGAGGTGGGGGAAGAGGGTAGAGGTGAGGAGGGGCCCAGAGGCTTTGGATCGGACGGTGAGTTTTGAAAAAAGCTTTGACGGAGTTGGCTGCGCGTGTCGTCGTGATTCCGCGACCCCCGCGGGAGGGTCGCGAGAGGGTCAAAGCGGGGATGGTCTACACGGAGATTAAACGCCGGTGAAAATTAGATTGCCGGCGCAGCGATGAGCTACCGTCGGCTCGGGGCAAATGAATGCCGTGACGCTTTCAGTCGGCGAAAGGGAAACAGCCGGCCCGGGGAATATAAGTCGCTCACACCGACGGAAGGTGTTGCCCCGCTCAAGCTTTATACTCCCCCCCCTCTGGCGCGGAAAAAGGCCTCTAAATTAAATACAGCCCCTGGGAACGTCCCTTGAAACTCAGCCCCCATTATGTCGGTCCTAAGAAATTAATATTGAAACGTCGGTAATTCAAAAATACGCCAGCAGTTTAGGTACAGTTACGTGTTATTAAAGGGATGATGGGAGAAATGACGGCGAGTAGGACGAAAGGACCAATCCGACGAGAGCGCAGTAAACCGGTCTTCGTAGTGGGGAAAAATAGAGTTTAACGCCGCGGATATACGGTGATTAGGGCGTTCCCATAAAGAAAATTACGTGGTAGGCATGATTTCCCGGTGAATTCCAAATGGGCCATTGATTCGGCGCGATACAATCGGCCGACTCATTTGCGGAAACGAAACCAACGATAATTGAGATTGGAAGTTCGTAGTTCCGAATACAGCGGCCAGGCGAATTTGAAAAGGTGCATCCTCCCATTTTCGGCCAGTGCCGACATTACGACTGTTTTGTATTAAAGAACCGCTGAAAACGCGACGCTACTAGCCGTGGGTGATTGATAAAGCCGAAATACCGTTACCGGCTAATTACATCACGCGAAACGTTAAACAAACGTTATTACCAATAACAGGCAATATGTTTACAAATTCGTGGCAAAATTGCGCCAATGTCCACTTCATTCGTCATACTTTCCTATGGATACACCGTCAGTCCAGAAAGAGAGCGAAAGAGAAACGAATATTCACAATCCTCGTTGAACCGGAACAAATTTTCGTCTTTTTAGGGAAAGTCAAATGCTTTTTTTTCATGATTAAAGTTACGCGGTTTTTCATCGCCAACAGCCCTATAAATTTTCCACTGCATTCGCGTGTAATAGCGCACGGAAAGTTCCGTGAAATGTTTTTGCGCAAAGCAAATGGCGATCACGTGCGTGCCCGGAGGATGAGAACGGGGAGAGGGGGGGCTCATTTATGGAAACGAAACCGAGCGGTAATTACGATGGGGCGGTTGTTTGGAATGCACCATCACGTCCAGGCCGAAAGAGGGTCACGATAGGCCGCCGAAGGATCGAGAAGGATGCAGAGAAAAGAGGCAGGAAAGGGGATGGCGGAGGGGGGGGGGGAATCGTGCATTGGACCGATTTCGATTTTCGCCGACTATCTCGGGCGAGTTGCAATTTTCGACGGGACGTGAAAACTCGGCCCACGGATCGATTGTAAACGCGGCTTTACGCGAACGCGTGATGGAGTGGCATCGACGAACAACCCCTCCCCCTTCCCCCCCACGCTTTAAAGCCCCGCGCACCAGCGGGGGTGGACAGCAGCGGAGGGAAAGGGGGGAGAAACTCGATGCGCTTGGAGTATACATTGCGGCGGTCGGTTTATAATAAATAAATTGCACGAACCTTATTCGCGTTTTGCCCCACGAAATTCATTCCCTTCCCGACCTCGCCCTCCGTCTCTCCCACTCTTCCCCCCTGCCCCTCTCTCGTCGTTGATCGTCTCTCATTCGACACGGCAAATATTAATTGAATTTAAATGGATTTCGACCGCTCTCGTCAGCCGACCGCGTATCGACGAGAGCGACAGGGAAGAGAGAATAGATTAATAGAGGAATAGCAAAAACGCGTACCGTGGTTGCTCCACCTGGAAACCTTTATCACAGGGGCTTTGTATTCGGAAAATGATTCTACTGTTTTGACGAAAAGCACCGTCCACCGGTACCTTACGTCGTCCGACGTGAATGAGGGCCGAAGTGGCGAGGATCGTTCGGACGGACGGGATAATGCAAAATGTTGGCAAAAAATTGGGTAATAACCGACGGGAGATAATACGGATCCGTATAGAGTCGCTTATAAGTCCCGCTCTACGCTTCCCAATTAACGAACAATGGTTTTTTGTAATTCACATTCTCGGGAATAATTCGCGAAATGAAAACGAAGCGGGTTATCGTTGCACGCCGCCGACGGGCTTCGCCGGACGTGGTTCACAGACACACATACACACACACACACACGTACACTCGTCCCCCCTTTCCCGTCTGCTCACGCGCGAGCACACACGTACAGGGCATATACAGCCTTTCAGGCGGCGTCGAATGTGAAAATTCAAGATTTTAATTTTCGGCATCGCTGGTCGGCTCGCGTCGCCCAGTCACTTTTAATTGAATTCCGGGATTTTTTAACGACACGCCGGCAACGAGGTCGCCGTCGGCGGAAGACAAAAAAAATTGCAATTTATTCTCCTTTGGAATTAAAGCGGTCATTACGCCGTAACTCTGCCCTCATCCTCCCGCCCCTCTCTACCTACTTCGCTTCATTGTCCCCCTCCCCCTTCATCCCCTCTCGTTCGTCTCGCGCCGGGGACTTCTCATTTTTCTGCCATCCCCTCCTCGGCGGATCCCCGTCTCCCCCCCGCGCAGTTCCTTACAGAGTTTTCCCTCTAGCCCTGAAATGGCCGTTGCTCTTTCTTTCACGATGAAGTTACAAGTTCGGGGATCCATAACGCCAGTGGAGCTCGGCCATCGGCGCGGTTCGCCGCAAGAGGATTATCCGTGATCCGCATTTTTTCTTAAACGAGTCGTACAAGGGTAACGACAAAAAAGGACGGTCCGAAAGAAATGGGCAAACAGGGAACGGAGTCCTTAGGTTTCAACGATTTTCACGATCGTCGAGATGTGTGCGAGGCCAACGGCGTTTAGTCGACATCTCCGCGAGAATTTCCATTAGCCCGGGACGACGGCAAGTTCGTCGGAGGATCCAGAGGGGAGGGGGCAGCGGGAGGGGGGCGTGTACGAGGGATGAAAAGAGGTGGGGGGTCGGAGAGAGACAGAGGCGAGGATTATGCGACGGCAGTGGTACGAAACCGGGCATTTCGGCATCGCGGATTTCCGAGCCCGAATGATTTCGAATCAACGCGTCTGGTAGCGCGGATAATTCAATTTGAATATGTATACGATCGCGCGAAGGGACATAGCCGTTTCCATCGACCTCCTGGATAATCTTCCTCCGCCGTGGGAATCATCTCGTCCGATATCGCGAAAACACACCGACGAAATATCACGCCTATCCTTTTTTTTCCCCTCATTCGACGTACTCTGCTTTGCCATTCTTTCCCCTATCTGCGAATCCACGAACGACGCTCGTCGCGTGAACGTCGCGAGATGCTAAGGGAGTCTACGGTAGGAGCGTAACCGCTGGTAAATTTATTTTAGTGACTCTTTTTTGCTCTGCTTTGCCATTTGGCAAATCGACCTCTTCTCCTTGCTCGCCTCGCCAGCAAATCTTAAGAGGGTCCCCGCCGGTGTATAATGTCGAGCGCGACGCAAGCAAGGATGCCGGGGGGCCTGCGCCAGATTTATGCAAATGTATGCCGGCAATATTCTAAATAAGTACGTAGGTACGGCAGCGTCCCACCCCCTCCCCCTTAGCGCTCGTCTCGGTAGACATGTTGGCCGCAAATCATGGTTGACAAAAGCTCGATTGTGCATGGCGCGAATGGCGTTAATAAAAAAAAAGGACAAGCAACCGAGGACCTGTGGGTCCATTAAAACGGGACGAGAATAATCCTGCCATTGAATCACGTGTCTCCGATCGGCCGGGCAATATTCTTTGCGCGAAACTTGCCGAAAATTCGCCGTTCTCGTGCGACCAACGGTCTTATTCGCTTGGGCCGTCGGTGCTGAAGTTTAATTAATAGGAGAGGGTGTGCGGGCGGCGGGTTCCTTGGTCCGCGTCGCGCTCGCCCAGCAGATACGAATCGCTGATGAAGGCCGCCGGGGTGCCGCGTAAATCACGGAATAAATTCAGGCGAGCGGCGTCATAAATAAAGCGGCACTGCTACGCCGTGCAATCGATCCAAAGGGCGAACAACGACGACGTGCGCGCGTTTGTATCGTCCGGGCCGCGCGACCAAGGGGCGAGGGGGGGGGGGGGGACGGGGAGGGACCAACAAATGACGAAGAGCATAAGCGGGCAGAAACATTTCGAAGGTCGGCGCGGCGGGGAATTTGAAATTCAAAGCGGGACCGCGCCGTAGCCGGGCGATAAGGGCCGTCCGACGCGAGAGCCGGCAAAAATACACATTAGCCGATTTGAAATTTAGATACCACCAGGCGGAAGAGGCGGGGGGGGGGGGGTGGTCGGAGGGGTGGAGAAAACAGCCCGATTTACAGCGACCACGCGTTTTCGAGCCCCCCCTCTCCCCGGTTGACCGGAAGTGCCCGTCGGCATCGATCGCTCCGCTGGTTCCACCCCCCCCCCTTTGGTCAACTCTTTCCTCTGATCTTGACTCCACGCCCCTCTATATGCGGCCATATTGAAATCTGTATTAGATCAAATTCACGAGAGCGACAGAGGAAAAGGAGACACGGCGCCATTTACGGCGATAAAACTCATCGTCTTCCCAATATCAGGGCATGTTTGTAAGAAAAAAATGGAAAAAGAAGAGAAATATCATCACTCTCGAACGTGTCGTATAAATTTAAAACCGGGGTAGATAAAAGACGTGCTTTCCGTGGGGCGTGTAGGAAATGGAGGAAACCGAGGGATGTCGGGAGTGTGTCTGCCCGACGTTGTACTTACTTGTCATGTATGTGATGTATTCTGAGTCGCTGATGTTCCCTGAAAGAAGCTCGTTGAGTCAGGTACGCTGAGTCAAGTCCCGGCAGCGCCCCGCGGGCCACCGAGCGACTGGTACAAGTCGCCAAGTTTCCTTTTTGCATTCGAATACTGCCAGCTCGTTTCTCATCAAGACGGCATTCGAATTAAAGCAGTTTACATTTCAATGGCCCCCGCGGAGCCGGCGCAGCAATTAAATTTCGCGGGGAAATATCGAATACCCGGGATTACACGAGCAATAGTCGCCCACCCGCGGCCGCTCAAATAAGCGAGCTTTTTATATTTTATTCAGGGTAAGAGGGGACGAAATACGAAAGACGACGCGTTGCATTCGTAGCCGAGACGTCAGAGTCACTCGTCGTCGTAGTTAGTTTCCCGGGTTCCGTGTCTTTCCGGAGGAGCAACGTTAGACGTCTCCGTGACCCAGCGCCGGGGGGGGGGGGAGGGTGTTGGGAAGGCTATAACGGCGGTTCCCTCGAATTTCGTTGACATCTCGGAAACACGACGGGGATGTTTCTGACACGCGGCTCGCATTACTCAATAATGCCGTACGGCTTCCGCTCCCTTTCCTTCGGCCAGCTGGCAAAAACGTCGAGGAGAGGGGAAGAGGGAGGGGGAAGAGCGAAAGCCGTGCCCTCGACAGAGGGGAGAAATGGCGAGAACCGACCTCACCGGCCGGAGTGCGGCTGTCTCGTGAAAACTTTCGAGCATCGGGGAAAGTTCGGCGCGTTGCTCGCGTGAAAGCATCGCCGGTGACTACTAGATATCCCTGGAATGTTTGCCGGTTCTCTCAATTCCCCGGGAAAAGAAATATTTTCTTTCCGGTCCTTCCCCAGCCGCCTTAAGACCCAGGGGGTATCGCCAGGGGGGTCGAGAGAAAAATTATCAACCGTCTCGCGGTTGCGTAAACCGTCGACGAGGATGATTTTCCCAACGAATCGAGGTTCTCCGATGAACCGCGCGAATCACTTACACACCGTCGGTTGTAAATCAATGCGGGGTGACGTGGTTCTCGTTGATTCAGCGTGTAATAACAGCCGGAGCTGATACGTAAGCGCGGTATTCCTGCTTTATCTCATCCTCCGGGCGAGCAGGATTCTCCCTCTAGGACGGTTTATGTACGTTCGTGTAAAGACACGCGATACCCGCCTCCCGGTAACATCGAACGTATTAACGGAAAGTTTTATGTGCTATCCTCCGGTCCGTGAGATAGAGCAGCCCTCGAGCTTCCCCTTCACTCGTCGGCTTACTCGCTGATCTCGATCTGCCCTTTTTCCTCTGATCCGGAGGAAACTCTAAGACCTGGCATGAACTCGCCGGCAGAGAGGCCATCGTAAATCGCCAAATAACAGGGCAATAACGAGAATTCTCCGCGGCCGGCAACTCCCTGTGTCCGTAAGTGCGATCAACGGCAGTAGTAAAGGTCGACGTTGGATCAGCCGGATTGATTAACGACGCTGTTGATTACTTTTTCCTCAAATTCGGGATTGCCACGGCACTAGGGACGCTAAAACTCACCTGAGATGCCAAGATATATTACCTCTTCGATTCATAAACAATCGCGAATCAATGCCGATCGTCGTAAAACGTAACAACCCTGCGAATTCGCTGCGCTCTGTGTGGAAATATCGCCGAGACAAACACATTGTTCCCGATGTTTGCCCGCTGTGGAAGATTGCCCGCCAATGGTGGCCCGTTGCATTTAATGTAAACAATCTCAACCGATCGATCATAGTACCCGTGAAAAATTCATGAGGATTCGCGAGATTACGTGGCGGAAACTGAGGCACGTAAAACTGCAAAGTAGGGAACGTATCTCTGGGAAATCCTCAAATGGTCGATATCAAAATACAACGGAGACAAGGATGAAGGAAGGAAAATCCACAGAGCAGCGCATTTGAGGGACATCAATATTTCCAAGCAGACTCGACTGGTCGTTAGCGCTTATCAATTTTTTATGCTGCAATTTATAGTTCGGGCTACTGTCACCGCAGTGCAGAAACTAGCATTTAAGGCTGTGGAAGATAAAGGTTATTTCTCCGAAAGGAAGTGGAAATCGAAGGGAACAAAGGAACGAGATTGAGGAAGGGAAAATGGGGAGGGGGTTGACTATGTTAACCGGCAGATGTTGCTTGGCTTAATGCATTCCAATATTATCGAAACGGGTATTGCTTTTTAAAGAGGGTAAAAAGAGTGTCGGGGCTGAAGCGTTCTACCGAAGGCGAAGTGCTTTCGATGTGCGGTATCTCGGGACCCTTTTCGATCTGAATTCATCGCTATGCTCTTTAAGAATCTCCGAGATAGAAATTTTCTATTTGGGAGACACCCGTCGCCATTGCCTTCTTATGCACGCTGGAAAATTTATGACAAAGTCCATCACGAATTCTGCTAATAGTTACTAAAATCCGCGCCATTTTGACGTTTCAGCGGAATATATTCCGACGATTGTGGGGCTTCCCATGGGCTCTTGCTGTTTGTAGAAACTGCCAAGTCGCGCCACGAGCTTCCATCTGCGTCTTATAATTACTCCCTTTGTCGCGGGTTGACATTAAATTAGCACAAGATGGGGGCATCATGACGTTGTTACGACACGGCAAAAGGGTGGAAGGAGGGGAGGGGAGGGGGGGGGGGGAATTGAAGCTCGTGAACGCCATTCGTCTGCGCCCCGGAAACGAGACTCACCGTCTGGCACAATGCGAACCAATTACTCAAACCGCGTGTGTTTCCCAACGCATCTTCGACCGCAAATAAGCAGATTATGGAGATTAAGCTCCGTAGAAGCATGCCATGCCCCGTTGCCGAGTGATTGCCGAAACCCAGAAATTCCACGGAACTGTCCGCGAAGTCATTCGAGAAAGTGAGTTAAATCGTCGATCAAACGGTAATTCTTTGGCTTCCTTGAGAAGGGATAATAGAAGGGATAAAAGGATCAAGTGACTGGTCTGTGTGTATGGTTTGCTGAGTCCAATAGTCGGGCGAAATGGCTTGGTACATCGATTGCTGGTAACAACCGTGCGTTCGGCTAATTACCATGTCAGTGGCGGCCGTTAGAACGCGAGCAATGGTTCCCGGAGGGAAGTGGGAGGGTCGGTGGTGGGTTTCGTCGAGCTCTCCAGCAGATATTTAAATAGGCACCGGGCATATCTCGGCCATTAACGTGGATGCATGTTGCCGTGGCGAACGAGCAGCCCTACGTGCCCTGTATTTCAGCCCCTCGATACCCATCGCACGTAACTACGTAGTCGCGGAAGGGTGTTTCTTTAAGTGGTAGCTGGGGGAGTTCCATTGGACGGGCCGAACTCGCGGCAACCGAAGATGCAACGGAAGGTAATGGAACGGCATTCCCCGGGAAAATGCATCGAAGCGCCGCGAGAAAAGTAGGGAGATAAGAACAACGAGGATCGACGATAAATTCTCCGAGAGGGAACATGACGATCCCGCGGAACGAAGGATCAGACTCAACGACCGACGCGGAGTTAGCGAGGAATATCAACACGTCTACGAACGCTATGCTCCGCTCTGTTTCGTCTTTCAAGTTTGCGCACACATGTACGGCCCCGCCAATGATCACAAGAGCTCGCGCTATGTTTATTTAATTCGCAGTCTTTTGAGTCTCTTGCGCGCATCTTCATACGTCCAATGAATACATACGTCTGGTTTATGTAAACGGATATGTACGGCGCGGCTCGGTATCTAAGCAGCTACATCTCGTGGTACACGTAGAGGATGAAACGTCGCTAGAATTTCTATAAGCCCTCGGCCCCAACGAGTGTCGGTTACGTAAAGAAGCGGATAATCCAACGTATCTTCGCGAAGATGCATCGACGATTTTTCAATTTCCAATGCGATTCAGCAGAAATTTGCGCGGTTGCTATACGTTGAATAGTAATGTCCTCGGTAAGGGAACTGCATGATTAACGGCAGGAAACGGGTATTAGCGTCCTTCAATTACCGATAATCAAATTTTTCCTCGATACCGGAATTTTAAATAGCCACAACTGGGTCAACATATCAAAAATTTCTATCCAGCAGAATTCAAACTGTAAAGGCTATTTGTATTAAGGTACAGGACGTCAAATTTTTGGAGGGCGCTCTCTATAAATAGAATACTCTGGCCTTTATTGAAACTAAAATATTGATCCGTAGAACTGGTATATCGAGTTCAGAATAACTACCAGGGAATTTTACAAATAGATATCACGATTCAGCGGTAAGTTTGTCGAATATTTGCGAAATCGGATCAGCCATTGGTGGAGCAAAATCTTCAGTTCGGGGTGGACATTTAATGGCGTTGGTTTGGAACATTCGTTCCTCACGGGTTTCCTGATCTACGAGAATGGCGTAGCCGTTGGAAATCCAACCGCGCGTATTCGTCCACCTCTTCCTTCGTTCTGTTTTATTCGATTCTCCCTGCAAGTTCCCCCCCCCCCCCTCTTTCCCCTCTGTAACGACCGCTAAGTCCCAACGGTCGGCGCGACGATCGCCGCTCTTACGTTTAATTGTTTGCTGTGCCGTCGTTCGTTAGGCGGTCGCACACAACTGCGTGCACACGGACTATCGATCTCCGAGTCCCGCGAGGATAAGGTTCAGGATTTAGCTTTGCCCGGTGATTTACCTCGGCCTAGCCGCCGGAACTTTACGTCCGATTAACAAGCCAGGAAAAATCACCGATTTTCCGTGAATTCGCGAGGAAAGGTAGAGAATGGGCTTTTTAATGGACGACATTTTTCGTTGCGTTCGTTAGCGCGTCGACGTGTAGGTGGAACGAGAAACGATTTCAATTGTGGTCGTCCTCGTCCTCGTTCCCGAGTGCAGTCGCAGTTCGAATAGGCCATCTTCCCTGTCCCGGACCACTAAGAGGGCGGAATTGATTAAATAATTGGCCCCTTAGATCGGGGGGCTAGTTTCCAGAATGAATACGCTGGCTCTCGGCCAAGTCTCATTCCGCCGGCCTTCCCCCTCGGGCCTCCGTTGGTCCCCGTTTCTGGCTGCGTAATATATGGAAGCTCTGTTCGTCCCTCCTCCGAAAGGGTAGCAGCGGGCGAATCGGCCCCTCGAGCAAAGTGCCCTGAGAGAGACGGGAGAGACACTAGACGGCTTAATAATGGCTCTGATTGGAAGGGACCTGGAAAATTTGCTTGTTCCTCCTTGAATATTACTTCGCCAGACTCTGCTACCCTCGGCAACCAGCCATTTTTCCCTAACCAATTGTCCTAAGGTCGACCATGTCCACGGGACCAGAGAAGAAGACGCGTTCACCCAAGTCCCAAGAAACCGAGAGAATCTTCGGGAAACATTTTCCCTCGGCAAGTTATGGATCCGTTGGCATGAACGAGTCTTTCGGCCGAGCGAAATGCGAGCCGGTAACCCAAGACAGTATTTTCCGGGCAACGATAGAGGAGAGAGAGAACTTTATTGTACGTCGTGTAATTCTTTGCCGAGTGAATCGGTTGTCGGCTCCGCGGTTATTCGACACGCCCTAAAAGCGACGCTTGTGTTACTCGGTACCCACGTGGGAGCTCGCGTAGAGTCCAGTTCAACGGGGTCCACGCTCAAGCGGCCGGGTTAATCGATTTCGCAAGTGGTCTTCGCGCGATATCACGGAAAATGGAGGTGTAATCTGATCCGGCCGTATTTCCGGGGATGGCCTCGTCGAGTGGGGGAAAGTCGAGGTACCGCGCACGAAATAACGCAGCGGTCGAGTCGAGGGAGTGAGGAGGGAGGGGGAGGAGGTTCGGCTGGTCCTCAGATAATAGACATAAATATCCTTGGCCCGTTGCTTTTTTTCGGATTTATATTTCGCGCGGTATCAGCGATCTCATTTGCATGGAGAATTTACCGCGCGCACGATGCACCCTCGCCCCTCCTGCCCGCCTCCTTCCGTCTACCCTTTCGGCCACAGTCGAACCGACGCTTTAGAGCGACCCTCAGAGGCGGCAGGGGGACGGACGGCAAGCGGAAGAAAGAGAAACGGCAGAACCCGCACGTATTACTAACGGTCGAAGCTGGAAGAGCGTCGGTGAAAGGGCCAAATGGGAGGGAGAGGAGGACGGGGAGAAGGGCTGAAGGAATATCAGAAAAAGGAGAGGGTGAGAGTTAACGTTCAGACGGTATAGCCAGTCGATAGAGCTGCCGCGGCTAAGCTGGACCATTGAAAAATGATACTGCAGTCCTGTGAATGAAATATTATCACTTCGTATTCCGATGCACCGGCTCGACTATGAATAATCCGTCTAGATTCAGTTCCCAGCATCCCCCTGCTCTCCGGGGCACCCTTAAAACCTCAACTCCTGAATCGCGTAATCGTTCGAGCTCCTCGCATGCGGCCCAGTCAGCGCCAGAAGTCCATATATTTCAGGTAAAATTAACCACTCGAATCTCCCCCCCCCCCGCCCTATTTCGCCTTCGTCCCTGATCGAACAAAGAAGTCCTTCTGAGCCGCGGAAAAATTAAGAAGGACGAAGGGATTTTTGCTGGGAAATGTAGGAAATTTCCATTGGGCCGATTGGACGGCCGTAAGAAGGACGGACGGTAGATTCAAATGGGAAAAGCTCGAGGAATAAATGGCGCCAGGGGCGAGGGGTGAAATGGCACGAAAGAAAAGTGATAAAGAGCCTGAAGAGCCGCGTGCGAAATCGAATCCTCGTCTTCACGTCGGCCCTGGCGACATATGAACCTTCCCCTCCTCTCCCCTCCTCCCACCTCCTCGGTGCTTCTGCAGCTGCAAAAAAGCGCGGAATTTTTATTCGCGTTTCACAGCTAGAATCGCGAGGTCCGCGATTATTCTCAGCGATATTCCCCCTCTCCCCTCCGGCCCCGGGCCCACTATCGTCGACAGTCAGCGATTGATTTTACGCGCTATCTTTACGACTCGTAGAGCTCGGCGTACCGTGGCTGATTCGCAGTTCTCCCCGGTAATACGAGGAATAGATTTGCTCGGTGGTCGCCGGGGAATCCGCAGATTTCCACGAGATTACCCAAGAATTTTTCCAAGGTACATACACCGGTCCTTTGCCAATCGATCGAACTCTATCCTTCCCTCTCGTTGGGTCCATTTTAACGGTTTTTGCGCCAAGGGCATTCTTGCCCGTCGAATTCTCGTTCCGAAATTGCTGGCGAGTTCGACCGACGTTCGTCGCTGGAACAATGCGTGGATGGGTTCGTTGCGGTCGTTTCTTCGCGTAGCTTTCGCCCCTGTGTGCGTGCGCTTCACGATCGTGACACACAGAGGGGGAAAGGGAAGGAGGGACGGGTGAAACCGTCGGACTGGCGCGTCTGACTCGGCGGTTGCATCCGGTTTGTCTCGCGGACGGTTCGACGCGCTATGATCAGGACGGCGTAATAACGAGAAGCATAAATTGACAATTTGCCCGGGGGTATTGGTTTCCCGCCACGGCCACCGCCGACTGCAAAGCAATAATTGGTCGGCCCGTCGACGAGAGCTCATTCCAGGCCCTCACGAGTGACTCCCCCCCCTCAACCTCCTCCACGTCTCTTCACCTACGTACAGTTTTCTTTTGGTTTCTCAATGGACAGGCAATTTCCAGCGAGTCGACCGCGAAGTTGCTTCGTTATTGAGTTAGCCACGATCGTAACTGCGGTTACGCGACACGCCCCTCCCCCCCCCCCCCCCTGGAAAAATTCACCCTCCAACGAAGCACGAAGACTGATTTATTAAAGATTTTCCAAACGCGGGGATAATTAGCGAGCGCGTGTCCTTTGAGTTCATGGTTTTTAGGGTCTCGCGTGTCACCTTTTCGACGGTCCTTCCCTTGCCCCTCGCCCCTGTTTTGCCCGGCGATGGCGGTTGATTAAAGTCAAGTGGTGGTAATCCGCGGCGGAGGGGGTCGGGAAGGGGTGGGTTATAGAGTCCAGCCGATCTTAGAACGCACGCAGGCCACGCGAGAGTCGCATTTTTCAACGCGATTCCCGTTGTCGAGGAAAGCCCGGGAACCTTAAGGAACTTTTGTGTTGCCGGCGATTCTCCCCCTCCCTCTTTCCTTCGGAGCACGTCACCGAGAGGCAATTCAGATCTCTCGTTTCTTCATAAAGCCCGACAACGACGCGTCTCTCCGCGGGCCAGTCCATTTTGATTGGCTCTCGCGTTCGCCGGTGGATCGTAACTTTGAGCGAGGTCACGGAACGTTCCGGGCTCTGGGGGGGCTTAATGGACTCGTAAATTCGAGTATCGCGGGTCGTGCGAAGTTTTTAGCGGAACGCAGTTGCCCGCCTATCCGCGGTAATAATCTAACCTGCAGGCCGCACTTACTGTCAAGGAGTCGTAAAAACGCAAGGTGATTCAAACTCCGGAACGTATTCAACGATCGCTTCTCGTATTTTTCTTCAGAAGTTTCCCGACTAATTGCGCGGGGGAACAGCGTAACGAAAGAATGCACGGTCTACGAGCCTTGGATATTTCGGTAAACAGGAGGGTGAATTAAGGATCGCCCAAGGTTCGACGTTTGTTCTTCCCTGACTTTGTTTACCGCTGAAAAGAGACCTTAAACGAGGCTATTGGGGGGGTTCACAGCGGAGATATATTGGCTTCAATCGAAGCTGCCCGTCGACTACCGATACGAGGAAAAACTGAACCTTCGGCCGGAGTGGCCGTCGAGTGTCATCGGAGCTTCTAATTAAGCTCCAGCCGGCTCGTACAAACTTCGCCGGACGACACGTACCGTCTGCTCCCCGTTTGGCCTCTGTCCCCACCTTCCCCACGTCCCCCTCCCCCTCCTTTCGAAACCGTTGGGCAGCCGGCGGATGATGCCAGTATAATTCGCTCTGTACCGTAGCGGAAGTTTATATTGGTAGACGGCTGGGAAGCTCTATTATTATGTCCC